>RBKR01000002.1:1200000-1800000 GCA_004835665.1 Phoma sp. XZ068
TTAGAGTTTAGATAATATTAAAAGGTGTCCTAGTATTTTATGTTTATTAGCAGGCCCTAGTTAGAAATAATTTATTTAGAGGCTTTGTGCAATTAGATTATCTCCCTTATCTAGGACTATGCTAGGTTAACTCTGTCCTAATTACCCCTAGCTAGGATATAATAGGCTATTTTAGTTAATTAGCACACTACTACTAACACTATATTATATACTACACTACTTATCTTACTAGAGGGAAGTTCTATAATAAAGTCTATTATAACTTCCTTCTATAGTCTGTTAGGTAGTAGGAGTAATACTAGCAGCCTATATAGTTTATACCTTACTAGTGTTAACCTTCTATAGGGTATACACTCTCTACAGTACTAAGCTACGTCCTCTCTTATACTCTTCTATATATATTAGCACTAGAGTTTCTCTAATATCCTTCTTATACTAAAATATCCTGCTATTAGGTTATTATAGCATTTATAAAGGGCTTCTACTCTTTCCTATAGTATTACTAGCTCCTTAACGCCTAACTAGGATATAGCAGAGCGTTCTAGGTTGTTATAGGCTGTTTTAGGCCCTATAGCGCTAGTATCTATCTTAGTATCTGTTTCTATATTAGACTTCTCTTCTATAGTCCTAGGTTCTCTTAGAGATTGCTTATTAGCCTTCTAGAATTTCTAAAGAGCTATACTTGTCTCCTCTAGTAAGGTATATATTACCTTTAACTATATTATTATAGCAGCTACTAAAGTGCTTAAGTCTCTTTTCCTATTTAAGAGGTCCTTTATTAGTTATATAAATACCTAATTATACTTTTAAGAGGGCTTTTACACCTTACTTATTGTTGAAGTCGTACTAAGCAAAGCTCGTGTACTCGTTCTAGTTGGTTCTCGGGGATGAATACGTTTACAAGTGGCTCGTCGGGGAGGGGGGTATAGTTGCCTAGTGAAACACCGTGACAGCTATGGGTAACAATGAGGAGTATAGATATGATCTATCTGTCTCGAGAGTTGGGTTGAGATTCCAATAACAAAGTGGATTGATCAGGTTGAACACGAACCATAAGGGTTGTGTTCCTACGTACTATATACTAAAGGGATATGCAAGTGTCCTACGATGTCTCATGGTTTCTCACAATGTCCCATGGGGGGCCTTGTAGGAATTCGTGGTACTTCGTGGGAATCGTGGGACGTCACGTGATGTTGCCCATGGTGTCCCACGGTCTTGGCCTGGGCCTGTTGTAGGATTTCGTGAGACACACGTGACCCTGAGGTCTAGCGTGTCGGCGATCCGGCGTGTGTCATTGGTGATAAAACCAACACCCCGCGTTCGCTGGTCCAGGATCGTAACACTTATATAATTAGGTCTCCTTAATAGCCTATCTACTAGGTTTATTTTTCTAGGTTAGTAGGTTAAAGTAAAATTATACTAGCTTAGTACTAAATATAACTAAACCTACTAGTAGTTTAACACCTTAGTCTCTATAAACTATTTTAGGTTTATATAGTCTATAAGAATTTTAAAATAGATCCCCTAGAGGTAATATTGCTAGTACTTTATACTCTTTATAATTGCTAGTAATTCCTAATTATATATATTGTAGTTATACTCTACTTAGATAAGCTTGTATAAGTAGAAGCCTATTAGCCTTTATTAGCTTACTTTGCCCTATTCTAGGCTGTATTAGCTTAGTATACCTAAGATTACTCTACCTAAAGTATTAACTTCTAGTCTAGTTTGTTTTCCTTTTTTAAAGTAAGTAAGAATTAGGACTATTAAGAAGGCGTCCTTTAGCTGCTTAAAGGCTTTCTTTGCTGCCTCTAGCAAGTATAGCAGCTAGCTTTCCTCCCTTTTTATAGCTAGCCTAGCCTAGGCCTAACCTAGGTCCTTTCTTATTAATATTATAAGTAGGAGTACTATACAGCTAAATTCTTTAATAAAGCATTAATAATAGTTTATAAATCCTATAAAAACGCGTATATTATATACTATAGCTAGTAATAGCTAATCTTAGATTGTTTTAGCCCTTTCTAGGTTAATACTAACCCCTTGTAGGGATACTACGTATCTAAGGTACTCTATATACTGTATATACTATTTATACTTTAATAGTTTTATATATAGCTTATATTACTATAATTATTCTAGAATTTCTTAAATATAGGCAATATGCTCCTCTTCTATATTTAAGAATATTAGGATATTATCTAAGTATATAATACAAGTAACATCTACTAGTCCTACTAAGGCCTTGTTTATATATACCTAGAACTAGGTAGGTGTATTTGTTAGGCCAAAGGGCATAATAGTGTACTTAAAATAACTATATCTAGTCTAGAATATAGTCTTCTATTTATCTCCTTCCTTTATTTAGATCTAGTAATAGGTATCCCTAATATCTAACTTAGTAAATACCTTTGCCTTTAAAAGGTAATCTAGAGACTTAGAGATTAGGGGTAGCAGGTACTAATTTTTTATAGTTATCTTGTTAAGGCCTCTAAAGTCTATATAAAGGCATAAACTACTATCCTTTTTCTTTATAAATAATATTAGGGCCCTAGCAGAGGATCTTAAGCGTTAAATCTAACCTCTTACTATATAGTTAACTAGGTATTTCTGCAACACTACTAACTCTACCTCTAACAGACTATATAAAGGCTAATACAGGGGTGTAGTTCCTTTAGCTAAATTAATTACTAAATTATTTAAGCTATAGTTAGGTAAACACTATATATTATCTTCTAATGCAACATCTACAAAATTAGTATAGTATATAGGCATTTTATCTATATTAGGTTAATCTAGCCTGTTCTAGCCTATAAAGGCTACAAGGCAGGCATATATATCTATCTAGGGGTTATGCATAGTATAATTAAACTCTTCTACATCTTCTAATGCTATCTTAGAGAATTTAGCTATACTCTTAACCTTTGTCCCCCTAAAGAGTATACACTAAGTAGTATAATTAATCTTAGGCTAATATATATTAATCTAAGGCAGGCCTAAATATATTTAGTACCTTCTAAGGTTAGTAACTATAAATAGTATATTACCTGCCTCCTTATAGCCTTATAAGTTAACTACAGTTATTCTTACTATTATAGTGCTGTATATTAGTATTATAGACCTATCTACCCCCTCTGCAAGGAATTTAGGTAGAGGATCTATATAGAGATTTTACTTCTTTACTATAATTGCAGAAAGTAAATTAAGCTAGGAGCCCCTATCTACTAAGGCCTCTATTAGTCTAGAAGATTCTATAGTTACTTCTACTATAAGTAGCTATACTAGCTAAGGGTATAATGCTATACAAAGGGTGCTAAGATCTCTACTCTCCTGTATATAAGAGATATAGGCAAGAAGGAGCAGATCTAATTCTTCTACCTCTTGCCTTTTTTTAAGTCCCCCCCTTCTTTAGGTTTTATAGACTTATTAGAGTTTAGACACTTTAGTCTAATATGTCCTACCTCCCTACACCTGTAACAGGTTACTATAGAGTAGTCTGCCCTTAGCTTTAACCCCTTAGGCCTCTTTAGGCTACTATAGTTAGGACTACCCTCTTTCTTACGCTTTATAGCCTCTTTAGACCCCTTTATATCTTTTAAGTTGCCTTTCTACTTCCCTAACTCCTTAGGAGGTTTTTCTTCCTTTAAGCTCTTAGGACAGCCCCTCTATTAATAAATTATATTAGCAACCTCTTCTACCTAGCTAAGTGTTATACAACGCTCCTCTAGGTATATAAATAGCTGCCTTTATATCTCTTTAGGCAATGTATAGATATATCTAATTACTTAGAGGTTTGCTCTATATATATTACCTAGTTCTTCCTAGTAAGGCCTTATATAATCTAGCAAATCTGTAGGACTGCTATAAGGAAGCATTTTAGCACAACTTAAGGCCTTATATACTTTTTATCTCCTTTCTAAGATAGTGCCTAGGGAGCCTAGTATTATAGCTTTTATAGCTTCTTAGGTTAGTTTCTACAAGGGATTCGCATAAAGTTAGTTAGTATAGTACACTAACTATAAGGTCTTTATAGTCTCTAACAGGTACTATATACTAAAATTAACCTTTTATATCTCCTGTAGGAAGTTAGTAGGCAGTCTATTAAAAAACTGCTTGCAATCTTGCTTCTAGCAGTTATATACTATACGTGTCTACTTAGTAAATATATATAGTAGCTTAGAGTAAGGTAAACCTAAAGTTAGGACTACAGGAACTGCTGTAGCTAACTAAGCTCTACTAGGAATAGCTTGCAGGGTATTAATATCTCTAGTAAGGTATCTAGCCTTTGTTTCCTTAAGGTAAGCCACTTGTTATATCTTTGTAGCCCTCTTATACTAAGCTTCTAACTCTTACAGCTCTTAGTCTACACTGTCTACTACTAGGGTATTCTAGGCCTCTACAGGCTGCTGTAACCTGTTAGAGGGTCTGCTAGCTTGTACTAGCGAGCCTTGTGCCTTATTTATTATATTTAAAGAGATAATAGGTTAATTGTCCCTTAGCATTGTGTCCTAAGTTCCTGCTGTCCTTGACGTAGAGGACTCCCCTATTGCTATAGGAAAGGAGGCTTCTAGTAGTTCTAGAGTAAGTTCCTCTGCAATAGGGCTTAATTAGTTACTTATTCTATAATACTACAATCTACTCCCTAGTAAAGAGAGCAAACAGAATGTTAGGCTTAATAGCTAGGGGCACTAGGGAGAGAAGTATTGATACGAGTAGGCAGGACTACAATAGTCCTAAATAAGGTTAATTAACAGTAGACTGTTTGCTACCTTGTAGCAAACAGCTAAGCTGGGCTCTATATACTCTGGTTACCCCGCACGGAGGTAACTCTGGTGACTACGCCCTACCCGAGCGTAGTAATACGAGTATTCAACTCCTATAAGCCATGTGTCTGACAATAACTGCGCAGGATTATAAAACTTATTAGTGCCTACGCGTTAAAGTTAAGCGTATAACACTATGTTTTTTAGCTATCTTTGTATAGGAGAGTTCTTTGCTAGGCTCTAGAGTATTAATCTCTGCAAGCGCGTTATTAATTAGAGTCATGGGGTGTGTGTAGTGTTGTTGTGAAGTTGACGCGTTTTTTGGTTACCTGCGCGTTTGGTGTTGGTGCGCATTTGGTGCACGGACACGGTACGCATGGACGAGGCCTTGTGAGGATTTAGGCGCCCATGGACAAAACTGAACTAGCTCCAATGATTCATTTAATTATGAGATTCAAAGTGAGTACCTCCTTCAGCCACCCTTGTTTCCAAAGTTCTGCCCCGCGATGCATCGCGGAGCTAACCGACTATGACACATTGCGCTAATCTAATCAATACAAGCGTCGAGTTCGCTTCGTATTCTGTGACAAAACATCGTCTGGGATCACATGATTGTGTACGGTCCTATGACACCAGACGGGATTGCAGCGCGAACCGCGCGCCCAGCAAGGCAACTGAGGCAAACCTAGCGTCTAAAGGAACACGCAAACAAACGCCTTCAACCAGACTAGCAGCGCTTATCGGATGGCGGCGCTTATCAATCGGTAGTGCAGTTTCTCTCCCTTACCAAGTGTCTAGAACATACCTGATTAAGCTCAAGTCCCTTGAATGCTCATCTGATATATTCGCGCTACTACGAAATGCATGAGATTGCAATTGGTGATCTTGAGGTACGGCTTAAGACAATCCACGAAAAGCCCCAATCGACGGAAAGCCTCGATCTCTAGTGGACCACACAACTTCGAGCTCAGTAGAGTCGGGACTTCAAAACATAGAGGACGCAGCTTCCGAAAAATATCAAGACGTCATTGTAAGCATTGTCAGTCATCTCCAAGATCGCCTACACTTATTTGTTCTTGAGAATTCTGAAGATGACCTGAAGAGAAGGCGCCTGCTTAAAGACCTTGATGCTTCCAAGCCTTGCATAGAAATCTGCACGGTGGCAGGCGAAGCACTCTGTTCAGAGCCTGGCGACAGTCAGTGTGTCTTTGTAGACACCCTAGCAGGTTTGTTCGATGTTAAAACAACCAATTCTTACGAATGCCTTTGCACAACTGTTCAGGCCAAATTCTGAGCAAAACCCCAAAGCTTTAGCAAGATAAAGGTTACTGCATGGGAAGACTACAAACTTGGAAGCACAAACGCCGGATAACTTGTTAAATATTTCGAGTCTGTGCAAGCATAATTGTTTCGCGCTTTTTAAACGCGATCACTCAAGCTTTAAGCAATCGCAAATTGGGCTTAAAGGATCCACAGTCCTGGATGTCACTGGACGTGAGCAAATCCAGGCTAAGCTACACGAAAAGGAGGTATCAATCATATATCAGTCATATCTAATAACGAAGACATTGTATCCAGAGCACCAAGGTCTAGGACAAAACTGGACCTCCTTGCGAAAAGTATATCGCTAAGTACTTCGCTGAGCTAGATGATCTGCGTGAGTGCCTTGTAGATGTACATAGTATCCTAGAATTTGTTAGTAAGTACTAAAGAGTTCTCATATTATACCCTTTTTGAGCTAAAAGCAAAGGTGTAGAGAGCTCTAAACAAGGATGTGGTGAAGGTTATAGAGAACCCCGCAGATCAACAATCCATTGCACTAGACATTATGGCTTACACAGTGCCAGAAGATAGAAGGATCAGAACGTGGTATCGTGGGTTACCGTCCCGACCCCTAATCAAATAATCTCTGGCAGAGCTGGCAAGGAATCCTTTCAGAACGCTAGATCCTACCTCTATCACGACGGAAACTTTAAAGAGGGCCGGAGAAGGATACATCTCAAGACACTTGTGTTGACGATTGTTAGAAAAACACGTAACTTTCTTCAGAAAAGCGCTCCGTTGCAGACCCTGCTTTTACAGCTTAGGCTACTATCCCTTCTATTTTCGCTTAAAGAAAACATCAAGACTACGCTACGACATGAGATCCGCATCTCAAAAGACAAGGATAGATTATTTCTTGATATATATATGAAATACGCTGAACTGTTACGACACAACTCGTCGTGACTAGTGGTCTTTGTAACCATGTGTGCGTGATCTAGTATCAGGCCAGTCACGACTGGACTGGATAACAAGTGGTTAATTGTCTCTCTTGTAATTACGCTGACGATTGAAGTTCTGTAGTAAATTAATAGATACTTTAGTGTCACCTCAAGAGGATAAGATGATAGAGCAAGTCCTACTTCTAATAAGCGAGCGCCCTTGGAAGTGTTATTGCTGCAGACTACGACCCTACCAAATGAATTAGGCCACGGCTTGTTAGTTTATATGCAACACTCTGTGCGAAAGCTTTTCAATCACAAGAACAAGAGCCTGTATTTGCAGGTCGTCGGACAGCACCTTACAGAATAGTAAAATGACTCTTGTTATTTATTGTACATCTGCAATGTAGTGGTTGAATTAGTAAAGGTCGCTTATATACCTAACTCATTTACAAATCCGATATTGTCAAATAGTGTTCCCAAGAAAAATCTAAGAACAAATAAACGTACGCTTTGCCTACTAAAGCTTAGTACTAATTCTTTTTCAGCGTACGGACATTGAGCTAGCAGTTCTTTTAATTTAGCGTTTTGCACATTGCATTTAACAAGACCTATAACACCAAGTCATCAACGCGCAAGCATTGACAAACAAGTCACTCAAGGGAAAGATCAAACTTCGTCAATAGTCGACAGCACTCTACACAACTTCAACATACAACTATAGGATATTGAAAACAAGGCTTCCCGTTCGCTCAGCCCTGTTCACGCAACGTACTGGCGGATTAGTGGTTAGTATAGTGGCCACTAACAACTCCCTCTCCTTTTACTACTCTACTACAGTGTTCGTTTTTTGTTACTGTACCGTATTCTTTTTTAAATACGACTTCAGGAACAACACCGAGCACTGCCACATTCCTAGCGCTTGCGTAGGCTTATAAGTTTGCTTAAGATCTTGTTAGTGAAAGCGCTGCCAATTTAGCTGGTTAATATTTTGTAGTACTGTCCTATTTTCAGGCCCACTTCTCTAATTCAGCAAGGCTGGCTGTTAAGCTATCTATGCGGCCGGCTGCCACAAAGAGGCCAGCTTTTGTAAAGACACTAGCCGCTATAAAAGGCTAGCAACGCGTTACGGGCTAGCTGCCTAGGAGAAATGGAGGGTCTTGACCAGCTTTTGGGCCAGTCTCGCATCAGCTGGAGACTACTGCTAGTACCGGGGTTTTAGCTGGCAGGTTGCATGCATGTTAATCTAGATTCTCTCTGCAATGTACTATAATGCAGCAACATGAACAGCAGCACAGTAGATTGAGACCGTTCCACGTTATTTCTTATGCTCCCTTGGTATCAGAACACACTTAACCTGCATTTATACAGTATTACTTGTTGTTAGCCCCAAGCATGACTGTAGGCCACCCTGTTGTACCATAGGCTACTTTGGTGCGCGGTTGCCTATATATATACACTTCAGCTCTGTTATTCGCTGCTTAGTGCGATTAGTCTATAGGCTAACAAAAAATTGTGTTCTGTAGCTGACAATGCCCGAGTATCTTCTGTTATAAACTGCCTCCCGTGTGGCACCTGCTATAGGGCCTGACATCTATGCCCTATGCATAAGTATACTAGGGCTTGATAAGATAATATTGGGTGCAGAGTAGAAGAAAATAGAAATGAATGAGTGACGTAAGAAGGGCGCAGTTGCAGCACAGCTATACTAGCACTTAGTAAGGGAGATCTTCATGGGAATTCCCCTGCAACCTACCTCGGTCTCTCTTATTCATGACTTGAATCATATACACAGACGAACTCACACTCCCGTCTATTCAGACGATCCAAGCATGACCATGCCACAAGCAACAGTAACCATCAACGGCGCTGAGGTATTCCGTACCTCAGTCTGGGAAGTAGTAGATGAAAACATCTACGTACGTCTCCTGCCCGATTTCCAACCTATCTAACACCCCCGGTTCCCACCCGACTCCATAAACAGCTCCCACTTCATCCTCACATCCACGACAAACCATCGCCTATACAAAGACAACGCCTCTCACTACACCGTAACCACCAACAAAATCGAGATTCAGGGCGCCACATAGTATTACCCGGAGCCCATCAAAAAAATATAGAGGATCAAGGGCTATATGGCTTTCTATGAGACGAAGAGGGATGTCGATATTGAGAAGGAGGAGGGAAGTGGGGTCTTGGGAAGCGGTTGGTGGTTTCGAGGATGATGTTGGATGTGCGATCTATAAGAGGATTTTGGGTGGTGACTTTGAGAAGTTTGCATTTTTTTTCTGCGCGGAGAAGGTATGTATCTACAAGGTGCTTCGGTGCTACACTACACGCATTCATCTGTCCTTAGACATATAAAACAGCAGTTTTGATAGTCCCATGTACGAACAATATGAATGCTGACAATCACAGTTCTGCTCAGAATCTTAGACCAGCAGGACTTCAGCCTCTTTCCAGTCCATCATATGACTATCATCCTCCAAGTACTGCTCGAAAATCGCTTCATCCACTATCTGACATCCACACTGGCATTGTGGAACCACCCTCCGTGCCTTGAACAGCTCCTTCACTCTCATCGTCCCGTTGTCCTTGTTTACGGAGGGGTGGCCAAGTAAAGTCCATGTCACAACGCCGAGCCGCACGTACGTCCCATCTGGTAGGCGGTGCAGGTGTATGGCATGCACATCTTTCCAGCCGTGGAGAGGGACGCCGGCGTCGCGCTGGTATGGATCGCCGCCGAGGAGCAGAACTTGAAAGGACGCAAATAGACTTTGGCGCTGAAACTGTACCAGGGTTTCAGCGTTCATGATTAGAGAGACGCGAAGAGTTGGTATGGGCGACTGGACTGTGAATATGGGGCCATGTCCTTCTCCGTGGGATATCTCTGTGAGCCAGACGTTGGTGACCCATCCGCGTGCAACGATGCATGGTTGGAGCAACGTGATACTGGTGTTTGGGCCGAGAAACTTTTCGCAGTCCTCGAGTCCCATTTCGACGTTTTGCAGTGATCGGAAACTTATACGGGGACAGTATGGGTCCGTGTATATTGACTTTCGAGCGAATGTGCGAAGGGATCGCCAGGCTGCCCACGACCATGATGGAAAGTCCGGCCGCTGGAATAGTATACTAAGGCTGGTGAGACTGCATGTGTTGTCAGACCATGCCAGCGAGGAAAGGAAGGACGCCCGCATTTCGTCGAGTGCGGGTGAATTGCTTGCGCGCTCAACGCCACACCTTCCACCGTCGGCTTTGCTCATTGGAAGTCCCCAGAAGTCGATTACGGGGTTTTTGAGTTCTCGAAATGCTTGAAAGATACCAAGGAATGCTTTGAGGGCATCAGACTCTTTTGTTAGGGACCGGGACAGATACTCATGTATCCGCTTGTCAATCTCAGCCCCTGTTCTCCCTATTCCATTTGGTGGGAACACACGGAAGGCCTGATTAAAATCTTTGAAGCGCTTAAGAGCCTTCGTGTGTGCTCGTGTGAGGGAAGTCGGAATAGCCTCACAGCAATGCATGTGCCCACATTGAAAGTAAGTCTGAGTTTCGGTGAATACTAGTCGTCGTCGTGAGAGATAATTTTCCTGCAGAGTCCACCCTCGTGTCGACCAAGTACAGTCCCGTATCTCTTGCAAGATGTCTGGGATAAACAACAGTTTATAGCCGTGTGTGTTGACTGACAATTGTGCCTTTCGTGCTCTTGATGTTATGCCCGGGAGACCAAAATCGGGTCCATGTCCACATGCAGCAATAATTGTGACGTAGCCAGATCTGTAGACTTTGTGCATATTCTGAAGCTGTATTGGTTTCACTGGTGAAGTCTCGTCCTGCGTGATGCAGTAGCGGTCTACCCACAGGTAAGGGATACCAAGTTTTAGCGAAGCGTTCAGCGCGTCCTGGATTACCAGAGGCACATTGCTAGACAGCCTGTTACCTTCCACGCTGTGCTTTAATGATGGATCAGGAGGCCCCCAGCAATAGCTCAACGCAGCAAATCTGCTGTTTGGTGGTGCGTCGACAATTGAGTAAGTAGTGCAGTCAATAAGCCGAAAGAAGGGGATGTCGTCACAGCCAATCGCACCACAACGGTCCGAATGGTTTGAATCACAAAAGTCAAGCTATTCTTGGATAACCGTGAAGTTAACTTTGTGTTGCAAAGGGCCCCAAGCTTGCCTGCCAACGTCGCTATGATTGTCCACTGGCACTGGAACGAGCCAACCGCGATGCACCCCTTTAATGTGCTCGTCTTCGATGGCGAGGCTGAACAGAACCTTATTCGTGCTTGATGTAGGTCCAAGGACATTTTCCATATGATGAATCTTCAACGAGTATTTGACCGCACTCGGCCAACCCCAGCTCGTCGCACAGGCTAGGACAAAAGAGCAGCGCTTACAGGATGAAACAAATACTGAAGCCAGTATGCCTTTAAAGACATGAACCCTTCGAGATTCGTTAGGTTTTGCTTTACTCAGCATTCTCTTGAGCTTTACCTCGATTTTTGCACATGGCGGGCAGCGTTGATCAACATCCGCATCTGAGGCCACAAAGTCTGCGACCTGATCTCCCCAAAGCGTGGGTTTCCGCCGCCAGCCAAAGCCAGGAATGTTCTCTAGCTGCAATTGGTTTTGATGGCGTTCCAAAAATCCGCACGGCCAATTCTTACTTGGAGGTCGAATGCTTTGACCAGCTTTCTGCAAGCCCTGAGCGCTCAAACGCTGGCATTTGAGCTCAAAAGCTCGTTTGCGTAGTTTGGCCGGTATTGCTTTTGAGTCCGTGTCGAACAATTGCGCGGCATGTAAGCATAAAATGCTATCTTCGTCGGCCGTTGTGTATCTTTGCTGCTCTGCTTTTGGTTGCATCGTTTGCCGGCCATGTTCACGATACCACTGCGTAGACGGTGGGACAGGCTTGCTCTGTGTTTCTTTCGACACAGGGTTTTTTGGATCGACAACACAATTTTGAGATCGAATTCGGGCCATCTTTACAGCGAAATCTTCTGTTGTAAGTAAAAGGAAGGCCAGCCACCTTGGTAGAGCTTAGAAGGAAGCCTATACGCAGTAGCTCTTGGGATGCGATCCTCTTCGAAATTCGTTTACTTCCGATTGTCGCTTTGCATTGTCCAGATAAGTAAAAGGGCCAGTATGATGTCCTTAGACTCGGAGTGTCGGTTGATCGTCGTCCCCTTATGAATCGTTTCACGGTCGACACTGGGCTGCTGCCTAGCCAAACGCATTGACCAATTCCATATGCAATCACTTGCAAATAGCAAGGCTGCATCAAGTTATTGGTGACACTTAATGTGCGACACTTGTCTTATGGTCCATTAAGTTTCAAATTCAGATAATAATACAGCACGGTAAATCTTACCTGCCAGTTACTAACACAATGTAAACTCTATATAGATTCCATTCTTACGTGCTAGACGATATGTAGTCATAGCCTAGCTTAGGCTTTGACAATTAGCATGCTTATGTTCCGATTAACTATCACTGTTATGGTGGGTGTACAGACGCAATGATTTGCTCGCCTTGGCGGAAAAAGGAAACGAGGTAAAGAGGATCAGACTGCGACTACGACCGCAAGACAAGAATGCACGAAACCATTTTCAGAGACTTGCTCTATGGCATGACCCAGGATGGAGCACTTTAGTTCTAACAAGAGCGCGTGGGGCTGCTTTTTGGGCCCTGAGCGGGAAAGTGTTAGGACGCTAATTAAGCTTATTTTTTTTTTCTTTACCCCAAAGGGGTGCTAAGATTGTGTGCACGTAGTTTGTTATTTTCAGCAGATTTCTCCTATGCAATTATAGGTATGTTAAAAAGGAGATACATGCCTTACTAGTAGATACCTACTACTATATATAACTGTTGTTTTAATTTGCTTACTAGCCAGGCTTCTTGGAAAATTATTAGAAAAGTATAGTAGGGTAATATATTACTAGCTTAACGGTTCTGCAGTAAAGGGCTGGTAATAAGGAGCCAACGCACTCTATATACTATTACTAAGCTTGATTATATAAGCTCCTTTTAGGGGTGTATATATAAATACAAGGAATATTGTATTAATATGGTTTCTATAGATAAAAGTTATATAAAAGAAGTGATAGATACAAGATAGTAGAGTATATTACCTCTCCTCTATACGATAGTAGATACCCATCCAATAAACCTATATTCTAACCTCTTAGTATTCTAACATTTCTGTAGTCTCCGCAGAGACACTACAATTGCTGCATCCCCACGCCTTCCACAGGCGCGAGTTCCGCTTCTCCGACGGTTAAGCCATAACATTGCTAATTTTATTTCTTGGCCAGATAATAGTGTAAAACACGGAGCACGTCGAACACACGTACAGTGATGAGATAAAATAGACGGCGAGCGCTGGAGAGATTCAAGTGGCCGAGAATGCACGAGATGACGAAGATACATGCGATAGACGGGGAAGTCTTGTGTACCTCGCTTTCACTGTGGATTACAAGATGGGAATAGGCGTGACTTGCGCAGGAGGAGTAAATCGTGGATATGGCATTGATAGTGAGTTACTGTGCATCCCGAAACGAAATCCAGCCACAGACTGGGAGAATTTATTCTTTCAAAACCGTGTTGAGAGTATGCGTACAAGGATAATCTAGACAGCAGTCTATAATAATTCTACCATCACTCACCTCCTTCAAATCCCGCAGTTAATCTCCTGCATCCTCAATACTGCACTCCTATGTATAACAACCCACCCTTAAAGCTCACCCGTCAATAACCTCCCTCAGCGCCTGTGCGCTCTTCTCCAACTCCCCCTCCTCCTCCCCACTAAGCCCCACCTCAATCGTGCGCACCACGCCTTTCCTCCCCACCACAGCCGGGAGGCTCAAACACACGCCCAGTCGCGACTGGAAGTGACTAACAGGGCGAATACTGCGCTCATCCTGTAGTATACTCTTACACAGACTGGCCGCCACACCGCCGATACCATAGTTAGTCGCGCCTTTATTCTCAATAATGCTTGCGGCTTTGTTTTTCGTGTCCTCTGCAACACTGTTTTTATCCAGGGTTGTGCCGGGTGGAAGGGCTTGCGCGAGGGGCACCCCGCCGATGCGCGCCTGGCTCCACGCGACGAACTGGGATGTGCCGTGTTCGCCTAGAACGTAGGCGTCTACGCTGGAGGGGGCGACTTGGGCTTTTGTGGCGAGGAGGCCGCGGAGGCGTGCGGTGTCGAGGAAGGTGCCGGAGCCGAAGACTTGGGATTTGGGGAGGGAGGAGTAGGATTGGGCAAAGTGGGTGATTACGTCGACGGGGTTGGCGACCAGGAGGAGGATGGTGTGGGGTGCGAATGGTTGCATGTCTGCGATTGCGGATTCGAGGATGGATTTGTTGCGGCCGATGAGGTCGGTGCGGGACTCGCCTTGTCAGTGTTAGGATGTGCATTGATTAATATTGGGCATCGAGGATGTACCTTTCTTTTGCTTCGCCCCTGCGGTGAAAACAATTATATCGCATTGTCCTGCTTCTTTGTGTGTCGCTGCTCTTATGCTTGTACTCGTGTTGCCATGAAATGTAGCATCCGACAGATCCTGAATCTGTGCGTCCCTGACCTCCTCCTGGGGATCGACCATGAGGATGTCGCCGGCGACGGAGTTCATGATGAGCGAGAACGCAATGGTAGCGCCGACATCGCCTGCGCCGACGATGGCGATGGAAAAGGTGAGCTTGGAATCTGACATTTTGGTGGTTGTGTTGTCAGAGCAATTTAGACGGATGGAACAAGCGAAGATGTACAAAGTTTTTGGTATTGAGCTCTCATTATTCGTACACAGGTACGTCATATCGTATACGTCATTATTATAGGTGGAGCCGTGCAAGAGTAGTCTAGGTGCCTCCGAGGCTCCGCTTCGAGACGGTGATGCTTTTGTGAAGTGTGGTTGCCGTAAAATCGTTTGTAACGCCAGTGCTAGCCACGCCGTACGGTTTCGCTCCGATGCAATAGTCCTGCTCAATGGCTTCCCCCTCAGATATATTCCACCTCATCCGCGACATGCTGATATGGCCTGCGACGCCTTGAGCCAGCCTATGGGTCTTAGTATATGCAATTAGACAAGCAATCACGCAAAATCCAGTGCATAATCCAGTAAATCCAGTACTTCACTGTACCTTTGGGGCGGCGGCTGGTATCGCATCTGGCTTCCTCCGCGGCTGGGTGGCTAGACCTTTCTTTAGCAGGAGAGGGACGATGTCGGTGGCTCTGGAGCGGCTGATGCGGGCTCGACAGACGGGACATTGTGAGCGCTTGGGTTCGCCGGGCCCGGCGCGGTTCTCGCCGGCGATGAGAGCTTCCATGAGGCAGGTGTGGCAGAAGAGGTGGCCTGGTTCTGTCAGTGCTGTAATCGTAGCAGTGGCAGGAGACGTACCGCACGCCGTGGCTGTGAGATCAGTCGGGCGGTCCATGCAGATGACGCAGTTGAAGGAGTTGAAGGTGGTGATTGTCTCTTCGGGTCTAGCCTGCGACTTGATGGCCTCCTCGCGCTGCTTCTGCAGGACATCGAGAATGGCATCGTCTTGTGACAAGTCTATCTCTTCAATCTGCGCGGGCGACTTGCTACTTGCGCCCTCGGCCGTTCCTTGTTCGCGCCTCTGTCGCTTCGCGGATGGCCCTGGTACTGGCGACTCGCGCTTTCTCCGTCGCGGCGGCGAGTCTGGCGTGGTGAGGTCCACGTGCGAGGAGGTGAGGTCGACATAGCCGTTGGACAGGCGGCCTGGCTGGGTGCGCGATGCCGACATGTCGTAGGGCGCTGCGTTGGCGTAGGCAAAGGCGGGGTCGTTGTGGACGGCGGGGTTGAGCAGGTTGTCGAAGAAGCTGGGCGTGTCGGTGGCGGCGTCGCGAGGCTCGGTGGGAGGGAAGACGGTATTCCAGTCCCAGTCCGTGTCAAAGACGCTGCGTCGGTTCTCGTAGCCGTGCGGCGAACCTGAGGCCGACATGGTGGCGGGGCGGGGCAGGACGAGGCGAGGCAGCGTTCAAGTGCGCATTACAACGGCGGACATGCCGCAAGCAAGACACGGAGAGGGCGTGCTCTTGCGGTCGGCTCTTCCTGTCGGCCACCGACCTGCGGTGCAGATAGGAAGGCGTCCGAGCTCGACGCGTGTGACGGGGGCGACGGGCAGGGACAGCGGAGGGTGCGGGTAGGGCTGCAGCTCGCACAAGCCGCCAGCGCGCACCTGATTCGCCGCCATGTCCACAGTGGAGCTGCCACATGTGCGCTACCCCGTCAGCTACGAAGTGAGACGCGCCTTTGTGACGACAGCGCGAGCTGCGAGAAACACCCCCGCCGGCGACGACATGCAGTAACGTGACGCTTCCGACGACCATGCGCTGCAGCTCCTGCCGCACCCTGGCGAAAGCTGCGCCGCGACCAAGGGCGGCGCGAAAGGAGACGGTGCTGCCTGCATCGCGGCGGTGCGCCACCACACAGCACTCGCCCACAGCGACAGACGGCACGAAGGAGACGACCAGCAGCAAGGCCAAGAAGAGCCTGAACGGTACCTGCGCCCCGCCCATGCGACGACGTCCCTAACACGCACCAGTCCCCTCCGACGCCCGCTTCAGCGCCATCGGCGTCCAGCACCTCTCCACCCACGTCCACGCCCAAGTCTTCCCCGCCAAAGCCACCGACCCGCCGCCCGAGCTCGTCGCCCTCTCGCGCGACCACCTCGCCCGCCATGAGCTGCTCGGCAAGAACCAGGACTCGACCCCGCCCGTGGCCTTCGACGTGCCCGACCTGCAGGGCGCCACCCTGGACGAGCACTTCCACCGCCTGGGCATGGACGCCGCCGAGCCGTATCTGAGCATGGCGAAGAAGCTGGCCTGGGCGAATCCGCCCCCGAAGCCGCGGAAGTGGGTGCGGCAGAGCGGCTGGACCAAGTACCACAGCGACGGCACCACCGAGGCCGTCGATGCCCCCAACGAGTCCATGCTGACCTTCGACACCGAGGTCATGTACAAGGAGACGTCGTTTGCCTGCATGGCCTGCGCCGTGAGTCCGACTGCGTGGTATGCCTGGATCTCGCCCTGGCTGCTGGACGAGTCCAAGTCCGACCGCCACCTGATACCCTTGGGCGACCCCACCATCCCACGCATCGTCATAGGACACAACATCGGCTACGACCGGGCCCGGATTGCTGAGGAGTACGACATTCGCCAATCCAAGAACTCCTTCATCGACACCATGTCGCTGCACGTTGCCTCCAACGGCATGTGCTCGCGGCAACGCCCCTCGTGGCTGAAGCACAAAAAGAGCCGTGACCTAAGAGACAAGATTGCGACCTCGGAAGAGAACGCAGAGCTGTCGACATTACTCGACTCAGGCGCGATACCAGACGAGGAGGAGGAGCTGTGGATTGGGCGGAGTGCCGTCAACTCGCTGCGAGACGTAGCCAAATTCCACTGCAACATCACCATCGACAAGGCCCAGCGAGAGTACTTTGGCGAGCTCGACAGGGCCGGCATTCGCGAAAAGCTGGACGAACTGCTAGACTACTGCGCCGCCGACGTCGAAATCACACACCGCGTCTACCAAAAGGTCTTTCCCCTTTTCATCGAGACATGTCCGCACCCTGTCAGTTTCGCGGCCCTCCGATTCATGGCCGCCGAAATTCTGCCAGTGAACGAGACCTGGGACGCCTACATCAACAATGCCGAAGCCACCTACCAAAAGCTCAACACTGCCGTGAGAGAACGTCTCGTCGCTCTTGCAGATAAAGCTCTCGAAGTGAAGGATCAACCAGAAGTGTACAACAACGACCCTTGGCTAAGCCAGCTGGACTGGTCCGGTCAGGAAGTGAAGATGGTAAAGGGGAAGAAGAAGAACGATCCACCGAGGCCTGCCGCAAGACAGAAGAAGCCAGGTATGCCGAAATGGTACAAGGACCTCTTTGCGAAGAACGACGCACCGATGACTCTCACAATACGAACACGAGTCGCCCCAATACTGCTCCGGCTTTCCTGGGATGGGAACCCGTTGGTCTGGTCAGATGTATACGGCTGGACGTATCAAGTACCCATGGATGAGGTGTTTGCCTACAACGACAAGGGCATTAAAGAGCTCGACATGATGGAGGAGGAAAATTTAAAGCTGCGCGACGATAGACAGCACGTCTACTACAAAATCCCACACAAGGACGGGCCGCAGGCGCGATGCACAAATCCTCTTGCCAAAGGCTACCTCCAATACTTCGAGAAGGGGACGCTGACTTCCGAGTACGAATACGCCAAGGAAGCTCTGGAGATGAACGCTTCCTGCTCCTACTGGATCAGCGCAAGAGACAGGATCATGTCACAAATGGCCGTCTACAGCAACGAAGTACCCAACACCCCGAAGCTCACATCGGCATCCGGCAAGGGTCGAGGGAAGAAGGTCGGCTTCATCCTGCCTCAGCTGATACCCATGGGCACCATCACACGGCGAGCAGTCGAGAATACATGGCTTACAGCCAGCAACGCCAAGAAAAACCGCGTAGGCTCAGAGTTGAAGTCCATGGTCAGGGCGCCGCAGGGGTATTGCTTCGTCGGCGCCGACGTCGACTCGGAGGAGCTCTGGATTGCCAGTCTTGTCGGCGATGCGACCTTCCAACTCCATGGTGGCAACGCTGTAGGCTTCATGACGCTCGAAGGCACCAAAGCCGCCGGCACAGATCTGCACTCCCGCACCGCTGGCATCCTCGGCATATCGCGTAACGACGCCAAGGTCTTCAACTACGGACGCATCTACGGCGCCGGGCTCAAATTTGCAGCAACCCTCCTCCGCCAATTCAACCCCGGACTCACCGACGCGCAGACGACCAAAACAGCGAACGACCTCTACCAAACCACAAAGGGCAAGAAGACGACAAGAAAACAGCTGCATGAGCGCCCCTTCTGGCGCGGGGGCACCGAGTCCTTCGTCTTCAACAAGCTCGAAGACTTTGCCGAGCAAGAGCGCCCACGCACCCCTGTGCTCGGTGCTGCCATCACCGAAGCCCTACAGCGCCGGTATCTCACAAAGGGCGGCTTTATGACTTCCCGCATCAACTGGGCGATCCAGTCTTCGGGCGTCGATTACTTGCACCTGCTCATCATTGGCATGGAGTACCTCTCTCGCCGCTACAACATCGACGCTCGCCTCGCCATCACAGTGCACGATGAGGTCCGCTACCTAGTCAAGGAGCAGGACAAGTACCGCGCCGCCATGGCCATGCAAGTCGCCAACCTCTGGACGCGCGCCATGTTCGCCCAACAAATGGGCATCAACGAACTCCCCCAATCCTGCGCCTACTTCTCCGCCATCGACATCGACCACGTCCTCCGCAAAGAAGTAGACATGGACTGCATCACGCCCTCACACAGCACGCCCATCCCGCACGGCGAAAGCCTCGACATCATGGCCCTCCTCGACAAAGGCGCCGAAGCAAAACTCGATCCCAAAGTCGTGCCCCTCGATCCCCCGCAGCCGCACCTATACAACTACACACCCCGCATCCCCGTCATGGCGTCCCTCGCCGGCGCGCACCCCACCGCCCCTGAATCCCTCGCCTACCTCCAGGCGCAAATCTCCTCAGACGACAAATCCCTCCGCGACGCCCTCAAACTGCTCAAACCGTCGCCCTCAACACCAAAGATCCGTCGTACGCGCTCCAAAGCCTCGGATTTCGACGAGGAGGATATGCAAGATGAGGAGGATGTTAGTAGCACCGTGCAGCACTACCAGCAGATGGCGCAATTACTCCCCGTGGATGACTTGTGGAGGGAGGTTTATCGGAAGGCGGAGAAGGTGGGGAAGAATGCTGGCGCGAATGGGGGGAAGGGAAGGACGGTGAGGGGGGCTGGGGTGTATGGACAGTGGAATGTTCATCCTAGGAGTACGGGGGGGAGGGTGAGGGCTGCTGGGTAGGTGTTTGTATGATATGAGTGTGAGAATGAGTATGAGTGTTGGATTATATGCTGCATTTTTCGGCGTTTGTAAGCACTCTGGTGTGTTGTTCAAGTATTTGTACGTTGGGCTGGTGGACGATTTACGTTGATGTTGATTTGACGCTTTTTCCTTCTTCTAAAAAGAAAAGACGAGAGGTCTCGTCTCTTGCTTCGTTATGTATGTATATGTTCTATTATCCCTTCCTCTACCACAGAAAAAACATTCTCCATCCCACAAAAATCCCACTAATCTTATCTTCCTGCGTCGTATCCTTCCTTCCACTCATCAACC
This sequence comes from Phoma sp. XZ068, assembly GCA_004835665.1. Taxonomy (NCBI): domain Eukaryota; kingdom Fungi; phylum Ascomycota; class Dothideomycetes; order Pleosporales; family Didymellaceae; genus Phoma; species Phoma sp. XZ068. The sequence continues at coordinate 1,220,190 of RBKR01000002.1, forward strand.
ACGAACAGAGTTTCCACTCCTTTGATTCCATTTCGACGCCGCACGAAGATCGCGGTCCTGCCTGAGCGGGATCCTAACCACGATGTATTCGAGTAGGGCTAGAGCTGTAGTAAGTGTCTACGCTGAGCTTCGGCGTCGACACGGGATTACGATAGTCTGGTTGTATTTCTCACGACCGCTTCGATCCACAGGGACGTCGCGTGTGCGAGTGCTGGTTCTTGGTGGGTGTAAATGTGATTATGTACTTTTAGGTTATAGTGATTGTATGGTGTGTTCTCTGCATTGGAACATCCCTTGGTGGCATGGAGCGGGGCTTTTGCTGCTGAGATACGTTGATTGGTGCGGAGATGCTGGGCCTGGTATGATTGGGGGTTTCGAGTCTGGGTGCGGAGTTAGGAATGTAGGGGGGTTGGAGGGGGTGGGTTTGGTACCGGGTTTTGCGGCTGCTTTTTATTGCTTGTATTATTTTGGGTGTTTCTTCGGAGACACGGTGGAGTAGTCTAACTGTGGTAGGGTGTAGGAGTGGTACATGGTAATGGCGATAGTATGGCTAGGGTGTTGATAGTGGGTGAGAAGGTGGTTGGGGAAGACATTTCGTAGAGCTACTATAAAGAGATTTGAAGTTCTCAGCGTGTCTTACAGTGTCCGTCTGACTTCGCCATTCGACTCAAATATTCAACCACAATACATGACCGCGCCGTATGCCTACGCGACTAGAGTTTGTGCAAGACATCAGCCAAGACAATTGTTGTGAGACAGCATCTAAGACTATGGATATTTGTGTTTGGTATTTGCGGTGCATTGTTAGTACTGTGGTTGAACTTTATTTATAGACAGTGTAACCGTGGATGGAAATATTCGTGAATTTTGAATGATTTTTTTCATAATGTATATATACTGCACCACCTCGTTCTGCACCTCTATACTTTCAGACTCGAACAACATTCGACTTTCCACCTCTTTCACCACAACATTATTACTTCTACCACAACTATAAACTATTCTTCACAATGTCTTCTTCCAACACTTTATATTCCATGGGTTCAACAGTCTCCAAGGATATCATACATATCATGGCTACTCCAGTGACGAGCGCTACCTCGCTTGATAAGCCCGCATGGGATAACAAGCCTGCATTCGAGCTCTCAGCCCGAGTGCAGGAGGACTTCAACGACACTGGCGATAATTGGAGCGGAGGCGACTGGTCTACCAAAGACGCCTTCAATATTTCAGCCGACGCCCCCTCACACAATCCATTCCAAGAAATACCCGATCCCAAAACCGCTACCGCCTCGCCGTCCGCTTCCGATCCCGTCCTCAAGAGCGAATGGGGGACTGGCCCTGAGGTACCAATCCCAGCGTACCACACCCACTTCACGGTCATCGATAGCATGGACCAGAAAAGTGATGACACCCACTACCTCCTCGAAAGCAATCGCGGATTCCTCTTCCACGGACACCACGCCACCAAAGAGTGGAAAGAAATCGAAGCCACGTGCGGCGACGGAAGTGAATTCGCTTCCCTCCCAATGACTCCCCTTCCCACCAATTATTTATTCCCCACGTACAAACCGTGGATGACAGAATTCGCCGGCGACGTAAACGACGACGCCGTGTATATGAAAAAACAAACCTTCCTCACACGCGACAAATATAGATCCACCCACTACGCCAGCTGCACGCACCAAGAAATATCCCGCTGCGAGGAAATAAGCAAGACGCCGCACCCCAACCTCGCGCGGTACCTTGGCGTCGAGACGAAGGTGATTGGGGATGAGGAACGGGTAGTCCGCATCGCGTACGAGAAGTACAGCATGGATTTGAATGAGTTCACGCTGATGAAGCGGTTATTAAAGCTGCATCATCTTCCGTTTCTTATGCAGGGGATTGAGAAGGGGATGAGGCATCTTCATAACCTGGGATTGGTGCACTGCGATCTCCGGCCTATGAATGTGTTTATTACTATTGGAGAGGAAAAGGACGACAATGGTGATGTTGTCTTGGAGGAAGTGGTTATTGGGGATTTTGATGCGAGTGTGCCGATTGGTGAGACCATGGACTTGAAGCGAGCGTGTACGGGGTGGTTCCCGCCGGATGTGAAATGGGGGGACAAGGCCGCTGCGTGGATTGACGAGTGGTGTCTTGAGAAAATTGGGAAATGGCTGAAGGAGGAGGGACTGGGGATTTTCGATTTTGAAGGTTCAGAGACCATTGCGTGGATGCAGGAGACCGCGGGTGCTAATCTGACGGACGATATTCTCGCGTCATTGCCAGGTCAAGCGTGGGAGTAATTGTTGATTTGGATAGCTCTTTGACTTGCAACAGTGCGAGATGTTAGACATTGTTCTGGAGTGTAGTCGGCAGACAACTTCATGCGTTTGCATCCATACCTATGTTGTCTTGCTTGATGGCTTCAAGTGCGCCCGAGATGAGATTTTCAATGACATATTGACCTTTTCCTACTTCTCTGAACCTTTCGTTGCTCGTACAATCCACAGAGGGTCGAGATGACCGATCCGTCCAGCTGTAGACGGAGAAGTGATCGTTCCGTGATCGTCCGTAATCCTATGACCCTTCTCGTCTCGTGCGCAAAGGTCCACAATCTCAACATTGCTCCATCCAGAAAAGTGCAGGTAGTCTATCGACACGGTCAGCAATGGGCAATAGTGCTAGAAGTCATACTCACCTCCAACAAACTCCAGCCTCGACTGCTCATTCAACATCATCCATCTCCTCACAATCTTGTTCGGAAAGCACCGGTTACTTATGGCGAAATGGACACTCCCACCCTCTTTCGTCGCTTCATAGAGGTTCTTGCAGACTTCCAGAGGCTCTTTCAAATAATCAATACTCACAACACACGTGACCGCATCAAACGTCAGGTCCTCTCCCTGCCATCCTGCTCTCACATCATGTGGTGCCTTGTTCAGGTCCATAACCCTCCACCTCTTCTGCCCTTGGAACAGCCCGTTCAAAGTCATCTCTTCCGCATTCAGCCCTACGCCATAGACTTCCAAATCGCCCTTTTGCACCGCACTCTTCGTCGAAGAAGGGTAGAAGCTCTTCCAGCTTGTACACATGTCTAATATCTTCCCTTGAGCCGGTAGCACGGTGTTGTAGTAAGCAGTCAGTCTCTCAATAGCCGGATCATCAATATGAGTAACGAGCCGCGGCTGCCGGTAGAAGATGCCATCGTCGTTTTCGTCTTGCCGTTGGAAGTCGTAGGCGTTGTATGGCCACTTGTCATATCGTGGTTTGTACGGTATTGCCGGGAAAAGGGCTGAAGATGTGGATGTGGGGCTCATGCTAGCTTCGGCGAAGAAGTTGGGAGGGAAGCCGTTGAAGACTGAGGAATAGGTGCGGTAGTGTGATGGTCGTGTCACAGTTGCTGGCCGTACGAAGCGCTGGAATGACATTGGCTTTAAAGGATTAAAAGTCCTGGGTTATTTCTTAGAACGTCAAGCTGAGCGCGTCACGTTGAAGTTCACACTTCCGCTTTCGGGTGGTGATGTCATGACGAATCGCGCTCCCACGTGAGGGCGCGAACAACTGCGACTGGAACAACAAATTCCTCTCATAAAGCCTTTTTGTTGCAGCTTTGCGAAGGAAGGTTGTGACAATGTCTCAGCAAGGGAGGAGAAATATAGTCAACTTCAACGCAATTGAACAGCCTTGGGCTGTCCGGAAACCGCGTTCCGAGTTCGGAATTAGTACCGCACATTCACAGTGAAGAGTAGTAACACCGCGTCGTAAACGAAAATGTACCCGATGGCAGGAACTCTGAGAACAATAAAATATAACTGCGCAAGCCAAGAGGCTAGAGACAAGGTGAGATGGCGTCATTCCTTTTCATCAGCATCTGACTCTGCTTCCAGGTGCTTGCTGCTATCTAACATGTTGCGGAACAGGTGTCAGCCAACCAGCCGGACATAGCGCAGTACTTGGTCACAGTTCCTTTAGACGATGCTTCAGGAGTTGAGTTGTATGTAATTATAGAGTAAGTTCGCTTCCTTTGTTCATAGGACTTGAACTGACCACGCCAGGTTTGTTTCACAGACAGCATGTGGTGCATATCGAGGGTCACAATTCTGTGAAAGTCCTCGAAAGTCTACTGGGCGAGGATAATATCCTATTAGGGCTGCCCGAGGTCCATAGTGGTCCCATCGCTGTAAAGACAACATCCGGCCCTCCCCTGTCCTTGGGCGCAACCCCCACTATCTTACTCGTAGGTATGGAGTACTTACCAAGAACATCATCAGACGCGGTAGTAGGCTGGAAAGACATGGCAGAAGGCGCAGTTCAGACTGTCCCGGGTGTGAATTTGTTCACAGTGGCAGAAGAGAAAGAGACAAATAGCGTCAGAACGGTAGAAGTTCTTGATTCGTGGGAGACACTTGGTGTATTGGTGAAGACTGATGCCGCAAAGAGCAATATCGAGCACAACGGAAAGAACAGAACGGGAGTGAAGAGTGCTATCAAAGTGCGCGCTGTTGCCGGCTTTGTGGGACGCTAAAAATTCACATAAAAGAAACGCCAGAATTATGACTGATTATCTCGACAACATGCCGTTCCAGTCACTCGCAGTGATCGTGCCAGGGATCCACATCTCGAGTCGGACAGCGAATGCACCACGGCCATTGCGACAAAGGCCTGTGATGGTCCTGTAGGGCCCGTTGCGGTGCTTCCAGAAGTCTCCGAGGTTCTCGCGCGTCACTCGATGTACGCCTCTTTTCTGCGTGTCGTGACGTGACCAGTAGAACCAGCCGATCTGACGGCGCTCCTGTATCTTTCATCAGCATCAATCCGATTGACCCTCCATTCAAGGAAACGCACTATGAAGACCGCTCCACCATGTTTGAAATCTCATGACGGAAAATAGGGGCAATGTTCAGCGAGATGTTGGTACATTCAGCCATGCCAGCCCTTGCTGTATATCTCTCCCATCCCCACTACAGCAACTAAGTCGTCGTGGGCAGCTAGGCCCAGAGTACATGCGCGGACCTGCCTGCTGCATGACCTGAGTCCAATGTATTTGATGAGCAACGCGATGATGCGTTGGTAGAAGAGAGCCTACAATGAGCCAACCACGAGTTGCAATAACCTTGGGACGATCAGTATCTGACCCGCCAGAAATATTGTGTGCCATATTTGCTTCAATATTGGAATCCACAAACTGCGTAAAGTTTTCGCGGGTAACAGCAGAGATATAAATGGACAATATCTTACCTTGTTCCAGGGTAATTCGTTTCTGACCAGCTCGTCACTAAGCTGATCACCGTATGCTTCCGCTGCCACATCGACAAATTTACCAAACAATACATCCTTGTCGGTGGTCCTGTCGCAAGTTCCAAATTCAGAATGGCGCAAAGTCTGCAAGATGCCTCGCAGCCACACTCCTTTGAAATCATTGTTCCAAATGCGCTGGTCGCACCACTGGTAAAGCGCAGAGTAGTCCCAAGCATCACTTTGCGAGTTCCACCTATAGAAACTACGTAGAGTGTCGTATACAATAGATCGATCACAGCCTGCTTCTGCAACGGCAAAGCGCACTGTCTCCAGCGTCGGTGGTCGACCGAGTCGACGGTTGTGGTTGAAGAGCTCTACAGCTTCTAGGTTCTTCTCCAGAAACGCTTGACGCCTCCCTTCTATAGCAAGTTGACGCGTACATGGGTCTCGCCAATCGACCGTCATGCTCGTAGTCCAGAGCAGGAAGCGCAAAAACTGAACCTTGGCCACGGTCCAGGGACCATTGAGAAGCTTGTTCGGAAGTCGACATCGAACGAATGCAAGCCGTGGGAAATGACTTCGCGAAAAGACCATTGATGTTGCATTTTCGAAGTCTGGCGGCCATTGGGCGTCAAAACAACCTTCTTCCGGAGTGAGGCCGCACAGGCAACCGTTTTCTTCATAAGCGGTGGTGACCCAGCTTTCGAAGAACGACCAAGTCATCCACTTGCTGGCGAAGATGATCGTCTGTGCCGCAGAACGTGTTGCGTACTCATCACAGCGATCAGTGAGATAGTAGTCGCACGTGCTCTTATAAACGTATTCGCTCGAAAGACGTGCGCCTAGGATGTCGGAAGCTTTAGCGAGCGAAAGATTGTAGCCGGAAGATACGAAGATGGGCTGCAGCAACTCGACTGGCAAGCATTCAATTGCTGCCAAGGTCATCGTGCTAGTATACAGAGCCAATATTAACGATGATGTCAAGATATTATTCAGAGACAAGTACTGTGAAGGCTGCTAATGTGTTGATGTGGAGATGCAGGTGGATCATCTCAAGGTCGATAATGAGTGTGACCAGGTGGAATGAGGTCGACGAGACAAAGCAGAAGTGAGGCTCTGCGCATCTCGCGCGAAGGAATGCCACGCCATACCGGGATGAACGCCTGATGTGCGGCATGGTGAGCGGGACACGGTAACATGACCTCGGCCGCAATTACCCCACTGCCTCTCCCCAAACTAGTGGGACCCGCTTTGGCTAGCGGCAGGGTCAACGGCAAGCTCAACCGACCCACTACCCCTTCGTCCTCGGCAGTCACCAACAAGATCAATGTTGTGACGGACTGGCCATTGACATCTGCTTCGTGTTTCTTGAAAGCAAACGCAAATTAACTATAAATACAAGGACAGAGCTGCAAATCCGCAAGCCTACGCCAACTGCCGCGGAATCCTGTAGATCATGCATAATGCCGGTCCGGATTTGGGCCAACATCGGCCTTTTTACTGCCAGCACTGAACCTCAAATATCTTAAGCTCTTCTGAACCCCACCTAATTCTGTAGCAAAGGAGTGCCAAGAACTTCAGCGCACAGTCATTTACCGCTGACTGCTCTAAACATGAATATCATCATAGTTGGTGCAGGCCTAGCCGGTCTGTCTACAGCCCTCGCCCTCTCCCACTCCTCCACAAAGCACCGCATCATCCTTCTCGATGCAGCACCCGCCCTCGCCGAAATTGGTGCAGGCGTGCAATTGACCCCTATCGCGACCAAGCAGTTCAAAGCATGGGGTCTTGCGCCCCGACTTTTGGCTGCTTCGGCTCTGCCCGCAGCGTGGAATCTGCGGCGCGGCAGAGACGGCGAGGTGTTGAACCGTGTGCCGATGGATAGGTTTGAAGAGTGGTATGGCGGGCCGTACGTAGTTGTGCATCGCGCAGATTTGCATAGGATTCTACATGAGGAGGCTGTAGCGAGGGGTGTAGAATTTCGCTTGAACAGCCGTGTGGAAGAGTATGGGATTGAGGAGGGGTGGATCAAGTTGGTGAATGGAGAGAAGTTGCAAGGCGATCTAGTGGTTGCATGTGATGGGATCAATAGTTCGGCTAGGACGCAGCTTCTCAAGCACCTAGGAAGCGATATGACGCGAGAGGAAGAACTTGAAGCAACAGGATGGGCGGCGTATAGAGTTATGGCAGATGTGGAGGCTGTCAAGAGCGATCCTTTGACGAAGGACATCGTGGCTGAGCATGCTGGGAACTGCTGGTACGTCTCCATTTCCTCACGCGTGATTGGCATACGAGGCTGACAGTGCCCAGGGCAGAGACAAACAAATCAGTAATGACATACATGGTCCGCGATTCCGGCAAGCTCAACCTGGTCCTGTCCCATCCCGATAACATCGATACCAGTTCATGGACCCGGGAACAGTACCTCGATGAACTCCAACGTTTCTACAGCGATCTGGACCAGCGTGCAACCCGCCTTATCGACCTGAGCACCGGACCCATAAACAACTGGCCCGTCCATCAAGTCGCCAAACTTCCTGCTTGGACGTCAAGTAGTGGCAAATTCGTGCTCATCGGCGACGCAGCACACGCCATGGCTTTCTATCTATCCATGGGCGTCTCGCTTGCTATTGAAGATGCTACAGCACTAGCTGCAGCTTTGGAACTGCATACCTCGAACCAAAAGGGAGTTTCGTTGGCAAGAGCGATGAAGCTATTTGAGAAAATCAGGAAGCCAAGAGCAGAGAAGATTAGGGATGCGAGTTTGCACGCTGGGGTGATGCTGCACATTTCACCAGGTGTAGAGAGAGACTTGCGTGATGACTCTGCCAGAAATGATGGCGCGGGGAATGAGGCACAAAAAGGAGACTTGCTACTGGACTGGATCAGCTATGGCATCACGGATAAGCATGTGAGGGAAGAGTGTTATGGGTACGATGTTGCTTCTAGGATGCGCCGGCAAGCGGAAGAAGATGGGCTACTGCTGACATCTCAGCTATGATGTTCATATACTCTGGTGTAGACCCTAGGCTATCATCATTGGCGCACTGGGGATGAATCGTTTATCTCGCGTCTTGATTCCCAATGTACCAATGTACCAATGTACACCTTTCCAGATATACCTTCTAGCGCAACACCCTATACAGCCAGTGGGTTTACTAAACCTTAAACATACAAACTGCGTCGAACAGTTAGAAGCGCTCAACGTGTCTCTAACCAAAACCCAAAACCCAACATCTCACCCCGAAGAACTCCCAATATCAATCCATCCCGCGTTCACCCAAGTTCCACTCACAAAACCACCTCATCGCACATTCTCACTTCCTCGTCAGCGCAAAACTCTCCCTCACCCAACCAAACCATTTATTCAAGCGTCGACCCATAGACCGATAGACCACGGGATCAATATCCTGCTCGGGATGCGGTCGATGAAAGGCAATCCTGCCACTAGCACGGTGTTCGAAGATGATCTCAGAGCCGCCTTTGTTCTTAGCTGTGAACCCTGCGTTGATCATACTGTCCACAAATGCTTCCCAGTCGATGCGTTTGCTTCGCTCTTCTGTGCCTTGAGGGAAGAGGAGACGAAGGGTGGTGTAGGAGCGTTTAGAGAGGTGTACGACTTCGGCGGCAATAGTGGGGTCCGGGGAGGTGGCTTCGGTGTGTACCGGATCGAGTTGTTCTGGTGTGCCTCGAGTCTTGGACTTGAGTTTGGATTGAGTCAAGTTTGAGGTCTCGGTGATGGTATCGCTGGTGGGAATAGGCACAAAGATGCTTGGTACCGTGGAACGGTTGACTAAGCTGAGGATCTGAGTATGTTTTGCTGCCAGGCGGGCTCGATACTCTGGTTGCTTCCAGTGAAGTACTGAGCGCATCAAAAGCTGGTGATCTCTATCCTGAAGGGCCAATTTCTTATAAAAGTATCGTAGATGACAGATACTTGCTCCCAGAATGCCTGTAAGCGGCCGTGAACAGCGTTATAATCCTGCAGCCACTTGAGGTTGCGCTGTCCACTCGGAGAGGGTATCATTTTGAAGGTACGCAGTTTCTTGGATGCAGCGTTAGGATTGCGCTGTGCAATCTTGTAAGCATCCGAATTGACCTGCAATCGCCATCCTAGGCGTTGCTCATTGCAGAGGCAGTCCTCGGTGGTGCGGGGAGCATACCCTGGGCGGTGCATGCGCAGTGTCGAGAGAAGCTCTAGTAAGGTTGCAAAGTCCGTAAGCTTTTCGTACAGTATTTCGTCCAAGCGTGCGCAGTCTGACGTATGGGCTGACCTGAGGTGATCGTCAAGCATGGCAAATGTCGTGGCGTAATCGGGTAGACGCCTCCGACTATCAGGATCGCCGAGGAGCCTGTGAAGTAGCCAGAACAATTTGTCTGCGCGGTAGAGGGCGGTTCCATTATCCTCATGGCCTATATCGTACTCTTTCAATACACATACTCCTTTGGCTCCGGATGGAGTGACACACTCCTCCATTATGTTCTGAAAGCCTGGTCGAGATATGAGCATAGCTTGGAATTGTTTCACGCGCCGGTCAATGTTCAAGAACAAAAGTCGATCAAGCGCACCCAGGGCTTGATCAACTTTCTTCGGTATGGGGTTTCCAGCAACGGTCGAATCCCTGAATCGACTACACACGTCCCGCACATGTTCAAGCTCTGAACAGGCACTCAGCCAGAAATTGTGAATATCAATGTCGCTCTCAATGTGCGCGTTGATTACCCTGAGATTAAACTCCACGTTGGGATTGGACTTGTTCAACTGCATTTGTTCAATAGTGCGGATGTAACGCTTCAAGAAGGCGGGATCGGTCTGGAGCAACCACAAACGGTCATCCGTCGCATCGGCTCTAGCCTTGGCAAGCGCAATGCTGGCATCGATGTCGAGCTTAGGTGGTGCTGTGTATGGACGAAGGACGTACTGAGACCACGCGCCGTTTTGGCCTGTTCGGTCGAAGGCCGAAGTGGCAGCAAGGTCTTGCAAGGTAATGGAGACTGGCGGGCTGTTACTCAGGCCATGCAGAAGGTGTTCAACCACACGTTGAAGGAATCTCATCAGTGTGGTTTGAGCTTCGATGACTAGTCTGCCGCGAGGGTAGCCTAGCTCATCGGACCTATGAGCGGCACCATGTTCCCATCGTGTATAAGTGCCATACTTAGGGCCAAACATCGTGACAGCACCGGTGTTGAACTCTGTGTCTAAGGAACCATGACCCCAGGAATGCCGCAGTTGCTCGTTGTCAAATGGAGCCCACTCCTCGGGCGCATTGATTGCACGTCTGTATAACAAGCCGAGCAGAGTGGATGGGTTTTTTACCAGAGTATCGACGTTCAAGTATGGAAGGAGAAAGTATGTACGGTACGACGGTCGCCAATTTGGTACATCTAAGCCGTTCTTGAAATTTTTGGTAAACAATGATTCGTTGACTATGGAGTCGTTCTTCTCCGGTAGGTGGTGCAGGTCAGGCTCAATAGTTCGAAGCAGCTTCGCCCGCTTTTTCTGATTGCGCTGTCGCCAACGACTGACAATCTCGTTACCATGGCATCGTATGGAATGTTGGAGATACTGCTGGCAAGTTTTGATCTCGTTGGTGTACCCGTTGAGTATTGTCGCCGCTTCAAGGTTCGTGACGACTGCTTTGTAATGCCATAGGCAGAATCCTTGCTCCTCGAGGGTACGATATGAGTGTTCGCATTCGGGGCATTTGCAAGGAGGCGGACAGCGAAGTATGTTGGTAAAAACGAAGCCACCGCCTGGTAATGCCGCAGCCTCCCGCAGTTCGTCGTGGGTGATGTCCATCTGCGCGTGATCAACCACCTGCATATCTAGTGGTTGCAGTGCCGAAGATGTGTGTCAGTAGTTGGCTGAGAAGACACGAAAGAAAGCCTCCTTTATGTGGCCACCGTGGGGCGGGCATTTAGCGAGCTCGAAGTGAAGGTGAAGGTAAAGTCACACAACAGAAACATTACTAGTTCTATTTAGCACTCTGGAGTGATGTCACCATGATTGACAGCTGCTAAGTCCCGGACTGAATGGATGAGTGGAGTTGAGGTACTCGTCAACAATACTTTCGATTTTTAGGTCTATCCAAGAATCCTAGTAATGCAGGTCTGATATGCAACATGCAGCATTCATCCCTCCGCCACAGTGCTCTTCACTTCTCTCGTATCCAACTCGCCAGTGCCCAGTGTAATCTCCCCTTGGAACTTGTCCGCAGTAACGTGCATGAAATTCGCCCTCAACGGCGTAACACTCGTGTAGCCCTGCGCAACAGCCCAGCCATCATTTCCAGGCTCGCTCTGCTCCACACTCTCATACACATCCTTGAACTGCGGCGCCCACTTGAAGTGCTTATGTTGGTACCTCATGTGGTTCTGGCCGCTTGGCGTCGCAGTCCCGCTCCCCGTGCTACTAGCTGGCAACAGGTCATTGTTGGCGCGCAATTCCTTCTTGCCGAGCTTCTCCTCTTGCTTGCGGATCTGGCTCTCGATGTCTGACGGCGAGTCGTCGGCTTCGGAGGGGACTTCGACGACCTGGAAGCAACTGCCGCTCTTCCAGGAGTTCTGCAGCATGTTCGTCCATAGGATCTTCCTCCCTCCCACTCCCTCGACGAGTGGCACATTGACCGTGTATAGATGCGTATTCGCGTCCCAGTTGTCGTACAGGTGCTGGATGAGCTTGGCGCTGAGATCTGAGGCGCCGCTGATGATGGCGGCATCGTGGTTGCGGTCGAAGAAGGCGTAGGACAGGGCGATGGACTTGACGCCGCACACTGCAGCCTCCATGGCACCACCGATTGTGCCGGACGACAGCGAGAAGACGGCGGTGCTGTTGCGGCCGTAGTTGGGCCCCGAGACGACGAGGTCGATAGGCCCGCGCGAGGAGAAGTAGTGGTAGAGGCCGATTTGGGCGCACGAGGCAGGCGTCGAGTCGACGAGAATCCATTCTTCTTCGGTCGAGTTGGGCGGCAGAGGCGTGTTGTGTGTCGAGCCGTGGTTGGTGAGGCGGCCTTCGCTCGTGGTCTGTAATGGCGCGGGGCGGTAGTAGGTTGGCTTTATGGCCTTGCCAACGAGATGCGCCTTGCCAATCCAGGAGCGCTGTGTATGTGGGAGGACGACGCTGACTGTGTGGCCGTAGCTCTGCAGTGTCGAGACGAGCGAGTGCACATATGGCGAGGACTGGTCCGATGGCGGGCCATCGTCGTTTGTTACCTGCAGATGTCAGTATTTTATTTGGTGACGTTACACTGTATAGGCTTACGAGGATATGCATTTTATGCTACAGGTATAGGTTTGTCGTGCAATTGATGTTGTATAGGCTTTCGTGGAGGAGGAGAGCTTCTGAGCGCGCTGGAGGGGCAACAGTGACGTGCTGGCAGTTCCGATCGGAATGAATCGCGTTCCAGCCAGTCACCAATCATCGTCGCTGGCAATTAGCATCTACTGTACCTCTACCTACTTGAAATAGTCAAGTCCTAGCCGCCAATGCCATTGTCATGGTCAGACGGCAGTACCGGCAGTACCTGCATGTCGATGCGGTCGGCGCCATGCTGGTCCTAATAGCTTTGAGACCAGCGACCTATCCTGAGACGAGCGTGCACACTTTCAACTTCACCTGACAGTGTCGCGGGCGTAAAGAAGTCCTGTAGAGAACCAAGTATGCCGCACTGCCGGCTCATTGATTCATCAACACCCTCAACACTACATCGCCGCACCATCTCCGGCTCCTCCGTCCGATTTCCGCAGCCGGCCTCCCTCTATGCACGACATTGTCAAACACGCGAAAACAATCGCCATCGGGACGCTTTGCTGCGAACGGCAAGGCGATACACGCTCCGGTGTTGCAGTCGAAGAGCCGCACGACTCCCGCAACATAGGCGAGCTATTTTCGGACTTTGATGTTCGGGTCCCCGCCCGCGCCGCGCTGGTGAGGCAGCGCGACTGAGGAACCGAAACAGAACCACCGAAACATCAGAACATCAAGAGTGTATTTAAGAAGACATTCGCGGGTTGTAGGAAGATTATATCCAACTTGCTCCCTATCCCGCAAAACCGATTGCCACATCCAAGGACTCAGTGCATCAAAGTTGCTATACTCCACAATCAGCCAATAGGACCATCGCAATCACTTTCACGTGACTATTCCTTCACACTACACCATCAAAATGGTCGTCACAGTCCCCACCGCATCCCTCGAAGGGCAGGTCGCCCTCATCACCGGCGCCGGTCGCGGTATCGGCCGTGGCTGTGCCATCGAGCTCGGCAAGCGCGGTGCCTCAGTCATAGTGAACTACGTCTCCAGCGAAGGCCCAGCCCAAGAAGTCGTCAAGATCATCGAAGGCTTCGGCAACGGCGCCAAGGCCATCGCCATCCAAGCCGACGTCAGCAAAGTCTCCGAGATCACCAGGCTCTTCGAGGAGGGCAAGAAGGCCTTCGGCAAGATCAACATCGTCATGAGCAACTCCGGCACCGAGAGCTGGGACGTCACAGAGGAAATCACAGAGGAGAAGTACGACCACGTCTTCAACCTCAACACTCGTGCGCAGTTCTTCGTCGGCCAGACCGCGTACAAGTACATCGAGGACAACGGCCGCATCATCCTCATGTCCTCAATCGCCGCCGGTCTGCTCGGTGTCAAGGATCATGCTCTCTACAACGCGTCGAAAATGGCCGTCATCGGATTTATCAAGGCCTTCGCCACAGACTTTGGCAAGCGCGGTATCACAGTCAACGGTGTGGCGCCTGGTGGCATCAAGTCCGACATGTTTACGCAAAACGCCTGGCACTATATCCCTGGTGGGTCGCCTGACTGGCCGGCGGAGAAGATCGAGGGCTTGATGGCGAGCCACTGCCCACTGGGGCGGTGTGCGGTGCCTGAGGACGTGGCGAGGGTTGTTGCTTTCCTTGCGAGCGAGGACGGTGGGTGGGTGAACGGACAGGTTTTGACGATTTCTGGAGGATCATCGCAGTAAATCTGCGCTTTAATTGTATACTTGAGCGATTTTGCATGGCTTAATACGCCGGTGATGGGAAATGAATATCTAATATTTTCCAGCAAACGCTAATTTTTTGGAGTGATTCAGTGGAGTGTGAGTGCAATAACAAAACATCAAAAGGTGTTTGCAGAATACAACAAGTATACGCAAGTTAATCTGGGTAGATAAAAAGCTGTGGAGGATGTAAGATAGCTAATCGCTCTCTCCAGCTCCACCCTCTAAACCTTGGAGCCAACAGCAATCCCTCCAAATGCCTCGCTCACGCGCTCCAGCCACTTCTCACTCGCCCCAAATATCGGATCCAGGATGAAGTCATGATCCGCACCAGTTATAGACCAACTATCATACGTATACAATGTATTCCCATCTCCAGCCCAGCACGCCTCGAACCATTCCCGTCCCTTCTTCCCCACCATGCTGTCAGTCTCAGCATGGAATGTTTCAACCCGCCACAATCTACCCTGGGAGCGTCCCTCCTCATCGTCGCGGAGCCTTTGCGAGAATAAGCCAACTGCATCATCGACATCGTCCCAAGGTAGTTCTGGAGTGCTCCAAGGCACGGAGCGCGGTTTGCGCAAGCAGAGTTGCGCATCGTGCGATGCACCGTCGATACTCTCTGCAAAGAGGAACGTAGGAATGAGATTACGCAAGTTGTACACCACCTTTGGATCCTGGAGGTCCAGAGGCTGCTCATTCCGCTGCCCTCCTTCATTCACGCGCTGCTCCGCATGGGGTGCAAGTGGAATAGCTACTTCGGGAGCAACAGAGCGTGGCAACGAACTCCTCAAGCTATTCGACACCATGCTGCTTAGCCCACTCGACATGCCGACCAGTGGCGTGATACTCCCATTTACGAACCTCGCTAGCGATGAGAATTTGCCTATCATACCCGCTGGCAGCAGTTCCGCGGCTTGCAAGTGTTTGACCCCCGTATGATCGGGATGCACCCACGGTGCGAAAAACGCTACATACGGCCTCTCCGGATTCAAGAGGTTTGGGAACCTCAACATCGTGTTGAGCAGGTAAATGGTGCCAAACGAGTGCGCCGCCAGGCTGACATGTTCGATGCCCAGATGCGCCAATAACTTCGGGATCGAGACGACGTATGTTGGGATTCGGGCTTCGAGCGAAACACTGTCACTACCGCCAACGCCTGGTCTGTCGGGATGGATGATGCGGATGTGGTGTTTGGTGGCTAGTTGGTCAAGCGGCGAGTAGCTGAAGCGGCCGCCCATTAGGCCGCCGAAGAACAGGACGACCGCCTTGCTGGAAGGATCGCCATAGTCGGAGTAAGATATGCGGTGCCGCTTGTTTTCATGAATATGCGTGAATTGTCTATGGAAGCGCCGGTCGCAGAGAAACTCGAGTACCTCGTCAGATGATCCGGAGAGTGGGTTTGACATTGTTGGATTTGCTGTGATTCTGGAGTACTTTCTTTTTTGTGATAGGGTAAATTACGAGCAATGTCCAAGAATCAAGCGGGAGAAAGCTTGAGCGAGGGGTGGTGGCATGTTGATGTGTCGTGAGATAGTAGGTGCATGTGTAGTTAAGGCGCCCGCATTCCTTCATTGGTCGATAGCGCTCTGCTTACGACGGCTGTGGCTGAGAGATCTGTGGAGCCGGGATGATGGTTGTGCCGTCAGCCGACCTATTAGATATGAAAAGAATGTTATGCAGACAGTGAAAAAAAAAGACTTTAACTTAGACGTTGAACATATTGATCTCACTTCCGACACCACGTGGGAAGACTCGAGACGAATGTAAACATTTGCATCCTGCGACTGAACTTCTCACGACTAGCATGCAATTAGACATCAGAACTGAACTCATCGCATTATTATCATCATTGATTAAGATACCCATTAAATACGTAGGTATGGTACACAAACCAACCTACGCAACAACACCCACCCTATCAAAATCCGGCGCATACGCGCTCCCAACACCCTTGATAACAATAGTATTCGTCCCCGTCGTGCTAAACCCAGACAACTCAACCGCATATCCCTTCAGCACATCCTTATCCCAATTATACCCCGTCAGTGGGAAGCTCACCGTCTTCGCCGCGCCGCCGTTCACACTGATTGATGCCAGACGCTCGTTGCTGTTGTCGCTGCCGCCTAGGTACCCCACCTGCCCGTTGATGTAGTCGAAGCGCACGACCTGGGTTGCTTGGCTGGTGCGGATGTTGCTGAGTGTGAGGGCGCCGTTTGAGGAGCCGCCGATATTGCCGACTTTGTTGGTGGATGTGCAACCCGAGCAGGACTGGATGTTTGCGCCGGAGGCGAGAGAGCCGGTGGATGCGGAGATGTAGTTGTAGTTTGTGGTGGTGGAAGTGCGCTTGATGTTGGACAGGCGCAGAGCGAGAGAGCCGCGGGCGTTGACTTGCTTGGAGAAGGAGGCGGCATTCTGGGTTGTTGTGCCTGACCACAGGTCCTTGATGGTCGCAGACTGGATCCCGAGGGAGGAGAATTGGACGGAGAGCGTACGTCCTGCGTTGCTAAGGTCTACCACTAGGACAGCTACATCGCCGTTGGCGAGGTCACCGCTCCAGAGATCGCGGTCTGAGGTCCAGCGCTGCTTGAGGGTGATCGGCTTGACAGCTGAGTCCTGGTTAATGGCAAGCAAGTCCTTGTTTTGCAGAACCTTGACTGCATCATTTGACAGAGCTGCAACATCGGTGGAGATCATAAGAGCGGACTTCAGCATAGCCCACGCCGCAAAGTGCGTAGCCTGCTCATCGAAAGTCATTCCCGAATTACCGACCTCAAGCAAATCAGCATCGGCAATGTGGCCGGGCCCGATAGCACCGGATGCAGCAATGTGGACAGCCTGGTTGTAAATGCGGTACACATTGCTCCAACCTGGGGCAATATCGTCTGACAGACGGAACGATGTCGAAACACCCTTAGTCCAGTCCTTCGGACCTTGCAGTCCTCCTGAGGTAGAGAACGGGGTACCCCATTGGCAGATCAACATGCCCGGAATACCAACTCGCTGCAGTTCCTTCCACATCACACCGAAGCGCGAAGCGAAGTCAGTCCTTGGGTCCTTGGGAGCGTTTTGATTGGCATTAGGTCCATCGACATAGCAGTTGTCGTCTACAGTTCCGTCAGTGAGGCCACCCCAATCAAGAAGTCTGCCACTGCTTACACTTGAGGTATTCAGTGTTAAGACTCTTGAAAAACTCGGCGTCAACAGCTTCGTGGCCCAATGTTCCCAACACTGGACTCGGCACTTTTGGATCGCACATCCTCACACCCGCATCTGAATACATGGTCCACTTCATGCCCTTGCTCCTCGCTAGATCACTCAATGGTTTCAGACCGTTCGGAAACGCATTCGAATCGACCTTCAAGGCTCCCGTAGTAGCATTGCGCTGGCCATCGCGAGACGCCCAACCACAGTCGATCTGGAAGTAGTTGTAGCCTGCAGCGACGAAACCGCGATCTGCGAGGGCATTGATGGTTTTTGTAATGCCGTCTTGGGTGGGACTGCAGGATACTTGGTTGTATGAGTTCCAACCCAAGACGGGCGTGGACTGGAAGGATTGCGCTGCTGTCAAGGCAGCTCCCGTGAGGGAGAGCAGAGCGAGATTAGGGCCGACCATGGTGGATGTGGTGAGAGTTAGAAGGCGAGTGATGCTCTATCCTGATCGTCGTAAAGGATGATCGCCTGTCTTTATACTCCTGCTTGCCGATCCATGTTCACGGTTGCCGGCGTAGATCCGTCCGTAGCGTATTCAGGCACAACAAGCCTGTGACCATCACGAGGCAGTACGATGCTATGCGGGTCTGTTTCTGCATGTGGAGATACAATCAAAGGATCTACAAATGGAGTCTGTGCCATATCACTATACGTGGTAATTAATCAAATAATCGTACGTATGCGTACTCGTCCCCGAGAGGCCATTGCATCGGCGAGCGCTCCGACATCTGGGGAGTGACATTTGCGGTCACTACAGCTGGCCCCAAGAATAGCTAAACACATGATTCAGACAGTCGAAACGTCATCCCGTTGACAATCAATGTTGGTCTGTGGAAAAAGTTCAAGTGCTAAGCAATACGAAGCAGCCGCCGATTCCTACTGCAAAGAGCTAGTGTGGTTGTCTATTTACACGAGAACTAGGCTTGAACTCCGGGGCCCCGCAACTGCATCTCGGTGAAGCTCCGACTTTGCGGTGACAACCACTTTGAACTCGTACCTGGCGGAAGGGATACCTTCCTGAGCTGTTTTGTGCACAAGAGTCTACAAGACGCGGGTGGCTGGCTCTTGTCTCACCTGATTCCGCTGGCATTGAAACTCTAATTAATACGCACGATCATGCAATGAAGGTACCATTCATTTCCAATACTGCTTTTACTTTTCCCAGCAAACACCCGCATACCCGTAACACCCGTTCACCAGGTCCTCCTTTACTTCGCAGCCTCCTGAATCCTCTCATACGCCCTCTTCACCTCCTCCAACCCCTCCATCTTCTCCAACCACCGCTTCAAATTCGGATACCCATCAATCGATACCTGCGCAAACGCATGCTGCCTAACCCACGGCTCAAAATGCGCATCAACCGCCGTAACGCCGCCGGGCAGAATACTCTCCCCTCCGGTCTTCTTCACCTGGCCTTCTAGAACGGCATAGCATCGGTCCGTCTGCGCGACGTAGCGGTTCAACGCGTCCTCATTTTTGGTGGGATTGTAATGCCTTTGCACCATCAGTTTCCTCTTATTCCTTTCCTTATCTGCCTTTCCACTCTCCCTCTCAAGCACCACCAAACAACCCCGTAAGAAACAGACATCACTCACCTAAACCAATTAACCTGCCCCGTCATAGGCCCCAAAGTAGTCAACAGGAAATACTCCCACTTCTCATAATCAACTACATCCTGCAACCCGGGCGCACTCCCATCCCCCGCCCTGGGCCCCACCTTCCTCCCATCCCCATCATACCTCCTCCGCAGGTAATTAATGCACGCGCCGCTCTCCCAGCTGACGACGCCCGTGTTGGGGTCTTCGAGCGCGGGGACGCGGCCGTTTTCGTTGATGGCGAGGAAGGCGGTGCCTTTTACGCCTTTGTCGGGGTCGGCGCTGAAGTCCCACATTTTGATGGAGTATTGTAAGCTGAGTAGCTCCATTACTATAGCGACTTTGATCGGGTTTGGGCCTGTTGTGTGGGCGTGGAGGATGAGGGGTTTGAGGGTGGGCATTTTGAAGTGCGGACTCTTTTGGTAAGTTGATTGGATGGTTTTGGAACTGCTGGTGAGGTGATTCAAATGTCGAGCTTATGAGGTGGTCGTTCGTTGAGGTAGGTGTGGTATTAGTCAGTAGGGGACCAATGACGTATTGGGTGCTTTTCCCCACCGACGATCGCGTTCGTGTATTCGGTACACATGTCCAATTGCAATTGATGTATCTGCTTGCTGAAAGTGTTGTTGAGTCGGCTCTTTACATCGATCAAGCTTCAGCACCCCAAACACAGCCCTTCGCCTTGACCGTCCTCTCTGCACCCCCTTCCAAAACAGCTCCATCATACACCCTCCCATCGACCCTGACCTCCCCACAATCCCACACCAGCTCAACCGTACCCGAAAAGCCATCTGGCGTCGTAACCCTCGCCTCAAACCCAAACACCCCATCCCCACCCCGCTCTTCAATCCCCCAGCTCACCCCAAACCCACCCCCCGGAGTCTCAAACCCCACATCCACACTCCTCACCACCCCATCACTCAACGGCCTAAACCTCCACACCTTCCACCCCACAACCTCCAACCCGCCCACAAACTGCGACAGCGCAACCGTAGGCCCAGAACTCCACCCATGACTCAAACTAGTATACGCCGCATCATTCTTATACCCCGCATTCCCCCTATAATATAAACTCCCATTCGCACTCAGTCCCTCCGCGAGCGTCGAGCCGGTCATCAGTGGGCTGTCGAGCAGGTAGGACCACAGTGTGCGTGTGAGATTTAGTGCGCGCTGGGGATGCCCGGATGCGAAGTGTGCGAGGACTTCGATGGAGGAGACGAAGGGGCTGATTGTGTCGGGGAGTTCGGGGGTGAGGGGGCCGATGGGGCCGTGGAAGGTGGTTAGGGCGGCGGAGAGGGCGGTGGATTGGGAAGGGGAGGTGGTGAGGTTGTAGAGGAGGGCGAGGGCGTTGCCGTCTTGGGGGTGGAGGGGGGTGGTAGTGTTGTCCCGGTATAGAGAGCTGGGTTGGTCCCAGAGGAGGGCGTTGTAGGCGAGCTTTAGGCGGGTGGCGGCTGTGGACCAGGTTGTTGCTTGGGCGTGCAGAGAGCGGAGGCTTGTAGTGTTGGCGTCGTTTTCGGCGAGAGAGAGAGCAAGGCTGGCGAAGGAAGCTAGGGCATGGTAGTCGAGTGCGTTCAGTGCGCTGTTGTATCCTCCGCCGCCCTGGCGTGCCCAGTCGTTTGCGCGGGTTTGCTGGTGCAGGCCCACTGAGTTGTTGAGACCGCGGAGAACAAAGTCCAGACCCCGTGTGATGTTCGTCCAGTGCTGCTCCACCCACGCTGCGTCAGAAGTCCAGATGGCGTAGTTGTACATCGCAATCAAACTCCATGCATGATACGTATCACTCTCTGCCCCATTCCTAAAGCTACCAGTCGCAGGACCGGCAAAAGGGAATCGCCCGGTCGTGGCGTTCTGGTAGTAGAACAGCGTCTCCAAAGCATGGTAAACTGACTCGAGGCCATCAGCACCAAGCGAAAGAACGGCGGTCGCACCTTGGATGCCCAGATCACCAGGCCAAATCGCCCGGTCTCTCTTCGCGCCGTCAACAAGGATAGGACCAGATACACCAATGCTGTTGTTGTAAGCCCAACCCGGTCGAACCTGCGGAAGCCAGCGTCCAGTGTCCTTCGGCGCAATGTTGGTCTGCACGGTGTAGGCCCCGGCGTACCAGGTCCTGACTAGAAGGTCATCGTCGGCTGTATGAAAGTGACCGCCATAGTTGCGTAGATTGGGCGTATTTGGTGCAAAGCCGATCTGACACGTGATATTGGAAACCTCGACATGCGCAAACGCATTGATGGTCAGAAATCGGAAGCCTCCGCGGAACTTTTCCTTCGGTATAGTGTAGAATGTCGAGCCATGGGGAAGGGTGACGTTCAGAGCTTGGTCCCAGTCTTGAGTAGGTGTTGAGCCCGTGTCATCAGAGATAGCGCGGACAAAAGCTGGAGACTCTGCGAATGCAAGTGAAAGCTGCGATGCGGAAACGTTCGCATATTCAAGGACGTTGGTATCGAAACTTATCCATCCACCCACCTCAACTCCAAAGTCGAGGCTGATGCGGCTGCCAGGGGCAAGTTGATAGGTTCCATTGGTACCAGGTGGATTAGTAACATTTCCAGATTGAGAGTGTACAGCAACAGGTATAACAGTGCGCGATACTGGGCTGTAGTTATAAGCGTCCCATGGCTTTGTTGTGGTAGCAGAGGCCAGAGATAGAATTGAATGCAAGAGATAAAATGCAGAAGGAACAGAAATTATCGATTTACTTGTCATTGTCACTGTAGACCAAGTCTGTGAATTTTTTGAAAATGTACCTCAGGCAGATCGTACCTTGCTGTTGCAACTGGGGTCCTCGCCTACTGTTTAACGAAGCTGCAGGCTAATGTGGGGTTGCGGGATCGACCATCGAATACGAGGAACGTAGTCGAAATCGTCTAGCGGCTTTGCAAATGATGTCAAACCTGCAGCATTCCATATATTATTCGCACTGAGATCTTCCGTAGGATTCGCGGTACGGAGAATCTCTGTGCGCCGTTAAATACCACGAGTCATGTCGGGAACGAAACTTCGTGCATAAGACCGTCCATTCGTAGGGATATTGACACAGACCGTATGTACAGTCTATTCGCCCAAGTCATATACACAAACGCCAAGCATTGAAGTTCACAATCAAAATCATGGCTCACAATAACACCATCA
This sequence comes from Phoma sp. XZ068, assembly GCA_004835665.1. Classification (NCBI taxonomy): domain Eukaryota; kingdom Fungi; phylum Ascomycota; class Dothideomycetes; order Pleosporales; family Didymellaceae; genus Phoma; species Phoma sp. XZ068. Next base: position 1,242,349 of record RBKR01000002.1, read on the forward strand.
CCCGTCTAAGCTTGACTCGAAATTGGTCTGTTGGCTTGCTCTCTCGTTGTCGAACGTGGAGTTGTATCGGTATCTGTAGCGGAAATGCTAATCTAGCGGGTTAACGTGGGATGACTTCAAGTTGAGCGGCTGGGCAGACGATGGCTGCGGTGTCGCTGTTCCAGACTTGACATTGGGTGTGCCTATCCCAGAGAAGGGGCTTACCGCTCCGCTAGGAGGCACAGGAATCTTGATGTCCTCGGGGCTACCGGGGACCATGCTTTCTGGGAGGTTGGGAATCTTTATGCGTTTTGCGACATTGTTGTAGCTCGAGGGAATGATCTTGACAATGTCAGCAATACATCTGATACAACAGGGCAGGGCAACACACCTCAATGATCTCGTCACGCGGAAATTCGAGCTTGGGGATGTCGGCTGCATTACATGCCATGAGATATCCGTAAAGCACTCGCAGAACCGACTCATGCGCAATGATAAGCAGATCGTTCTCTTCGCGTTCGAGCTCAAGGATGATGGGCTCCATACGGACGGCAAGATCGTGGTAAGACTACATATTATCAGTACATCATCGTCAAGGGGTTCAATGCTACGCACCTCCGCTCGTGGATACCTGTGGTGATAGGGATCGGCTTCGTGCTTGGTAACTTCGTCGGGGAAGTCCTCCCTAATCTTACGCTCGGACATCTTCTCGCACACTCCCGGGTTCATTTGGCTCATCTGTGATCGCTGCCTGACGCGGTAACCCATTGATGCCAGGTATTCGGAAGTTTGCACGGTTCGTCGGCGGGTGGAAGTCCAGATGGTCAATGGCTTCAAGGAAGCGTCCGGCGCGCCCTGATCAATCAACTTCTGCCTCTCCTCCTCGCGATACTTCAACAAAACATCGCTCATCTGCTTGGCATATTCATGCCCTGCTGGCGAGAGGTCTGCATCGGCTTTGTAAGAGTCCTCCTCCCGCGTGGTACCGGCTCGCGCAAAGTAGGTTTGTCGAGATTTGATGTGCAGGTTCAGCAGGTAGAACACGATTCGTTGGGACAGATAACCGAAGGCGCAGTTGTTCACATGTACCCGCTCGCCCGCGTTGATCATCTTGATCCAGTGCAGATCCTGCTCTTCCATGGTTTCAAAATGCGGTATCCTTGAGTTGATCCTCGCCAGATAGTCTCGGACTGCATCTTCGTCGTTCCAGCCCTTGTAGTCTGGAGAGGAGATTTTGACTCGGCGAACATTCTCCTGGATGATGCGCTCGTCTGTGCATTGCGATTCGATGAATACTGTCTGGATTCCCTTTTTTGCAAACTCCTTGGCTAGTGACCTTCGGCCTTGGCTGATGGCATTTACTGCATCGTAGATGGCAACCTGGCCTTTTTCATTCTCGAGGAAGTGGTAGATGTCGTCACGGCATTTCTTCAGGATCTTATTCCGTAGCAGCACCGACTGCGGTGTAGCGTTGAGGAAGAAGTAGTCCTCAGGCACGTCTTGGTCAGGGCCAAGCGTAGCGCGACGGTAGTCGCCCAGGTGAAACACGTGCGTCTTGACACCCAGCCACCGCAGGTAGCGGGCGACAGCGACTGAGGTGTGTGTCTTTCCTCGAGCTGGCAGTCCAACGGTAGCAATGACGATGCGTCCAGAGTGGAAAAGTCGACCAGATTCAGTACTGTACAGTTGGGCGGGCGCCATTTCTTCTTTTCCAGGCAAGTCATGAATGGCATCCACAAAGGTACTCGACCGCCGCCGGAAGCGGGGCGAGTTTGCGTAGATTTCCGCTGTGCTGCATGTAGTGAGCAAACATTCAGGTACCCGGCTGAGGGTGACGCAGCAAGGTCGAGGAGGGGTCGAGTCACTCACAGTAGGGTGTCCATGTTGGCAAATTATGTGTGAAGGTTCAATGGAAGAGGGCAAGAAGAAAAAACAGAAAAGGGTCGGGCAGCTCCAGAGCAGGCAAGAATAGGGTGAAATGGGGCGGTTGCGGTGTTGGAGGCGTGCAGCTCTTTTCGGACCAGGGTGGTGGAGCTGATGCTAGGATGCGGTTGTTCGCCGAGCAGTGTCAGTGACGACGTGCGACAACAAGCGACGGACAGCGGCGAGACACCCACAGCGCGGCAGACAGCGTCGCAGGAGGGTCGGAGGCAGCAGAGGAGGCAATGGGCGTGTCTGGGTGTTCCGGCGCAGCGGAGCAGCACAAAGGCAGGCCGCAGAGGCAGACGCCGTATCTGATAGCAGCCGTCGGGGCCGTGCTCGAGCGTGGCAGCTAGCGCGCGTTATGTCATCACAGCTCCTGGAGCGAAAAGTTGTGTCTGCAGCATCACGTACCGTCGTCGCCAGCCATCGCGCATCTCCCCGCCCGCGCCCATCTCGCCATCTCATCCCGTGCCGCCCTGCCGCACTCGCTCACACGCACATCACCCGCACCCGCACGCACACAACACCCGCCGCCATGGCCGCACCGCCGCAGCTCGTCGTCGCCAGCCCGACCAAGGAGGAGGCTGTCGCGGGCGTGCTCTCCCACAACGGCATCCTGCCCGGCCGGTTAGGCGAGCTGTACAATGCCTTCCAGGAGCGGCGAGAGGCACTCGGCCTGTCCAACCCGGGCACCGTCGAGGGCATTGCGCGCGAGGTGCAGCGCGACGTCTTCCTCAACAACGCCAGCTTCTCGGGCCTGCGCGCCGAGCTGACCAAGGCCTTCAGCGCCGCCCCGCTGTTCCAGGTCGCCCACTCGCTGTCCATGGGCTCGCAGGTCCAGCCGCCGTACTCGTACATGGTGCTGTACGGGTCGCCGAGGGTGCGTCACTCCCGCGCCGTCGAGCGCCTCCATCACTGACTCTTCGCAGACATTCATGCAGGGCAACCTCGACAACGAGATGCAGTTCTCCGGCCGCTTCAACTGGCGATGGACCTCGGCCTTTGTCTCCAAGTCGGCCGTCCAGCTGACCTCGCAGGGCAACATGGTCTCGCTCGAGAACGACTACACGGGCGCCGACTTCTCCGCCTCGCTCAAGGCCGTCAACCCCTCGCTGCTCGACGGCGGCATCACCGGCATGATCATGGCCAGCTACCTGCAGGCCGTCACACCAAAGCTGTCGCTCGGCATCGACGCCTTCTGGAGCCGCCCGGCCTCGGCCTACCCGCCGGAGCTCAACGTCTCGTACGCCGCCCGCTACAAGGCCGCCGACTGGATGGCCTGCGGACAGATCATCCCCGACCGCGGCGTCCTCGAGGCCTCGTACTGGCGCCGCCTGACCGACAAGGTCGAGACGGGCATCAACTGCAACCTCGCCTTTGCCGGCATTGGCCCCGGTGGCCCCATGGCCGGCCCCCAGAAGGAGGGCCAGGTCACCATCGGCGCCAAGTACGACTTCCGCACGACTTCGTTCCGCGCGCAAATCGACAACAAGGGCACAGTTGGCTGCTTGTTGGAGAAGATGATTGCCCCTCCCATCCGCATCACCTTCTCCGGCGAGATTGACCACAAGACCGTATGTTTTTCGACTCGTAACACTTGACAATGCTAACACACCACAGAGCGCTGCCAAGCTCGGTCTTGCCGTCGCGATAGAAGCCGCCGACGAGGCGGTCATGGAGCAGCAAGAAATCCCCGGCGCTGCCCAGCAGGCCGGCGCCATCCCCTTTTAAACGACTCTCCGCACCCAACAAACGCATTGTACCGACTATAATCTCATAAATCTTCACTTGGCTGTATTACCACCTTTCTTGGAGCGAGCAAGCGACGCGCGTCTTCTCCTATCCCACGATATCCCCGTGGTCTTGGGGCGGTTGGAACTACGACTTCATCAGCACGTTTGGACGTTTCTAAAAGGCGCATTGTACGGCATGGAATGGGTTGCGTTGTGTTTCGCCGGGTAGAATTCCGCGGTCGAGGCGAACGTTGACGTTGACGTGTCTTAGGAGCGCAGATCGCGCATCGAGTCTGCGCGCTGTATATATAGAGCATGTATGTGGCATGAAGACGCTGTATAACGCATGTACTGAATTCATCGCAACACTCAACTATCCTTATTCGTGACGTGTGCTGTGTGCAGTGTGTTGTGTGTGACTATGACGCAATACATTATGAGTCGAGAAATATTGTACAAGATCGTAATGATGCAAATGCGCGCCCTCCTGAGGCTGGGTTGCGCCGTTCTATGTCCACAGCGTATCGTATCCCTCCATCTCATCTCATCGCCATCTCATCGTACTAAAACAGGTGTGAAGAATCCCGCCGAGACGCACCTCCGCAGCTGCGTAAAAGATTGCACCCAGCATCAACCCCGTCATCGCTTACAACGCAGGCTTCGCGTCGTTGGCACCAGGAGCCATGAACTATGCATTGTTAGCCACCATCCAGACATGCCATCTCCACGCCCTTCATCCGGCATGGAAAAACAGTAAATAGTTGGGAAGGACATACCTCATTCTGCGCCCTCTGATTCATCATCTCCGCCCTCTCCTGCTCAACAATCATCTGCTCCTCGCTATACGCAAGCGCCCAGGGCACACCCAGCAAAAGCGCACTCGTACTAACAACCCACAGCGTCTTACCGCCAAGCAACAGCCCGCTCTTCGTCCACGAGCTCAGCGTCTCGTACTTGTTGGCGAGCGAGCGGCGTGTGGATGCGGGAACGATGTCTTTGAGGGCTGCGATGCGCTCGTACAGCGTCTCGTCGGGGGCGGCGAAGGAGGATTCGGACTCGAGGTCGGATTCTGGGGGCGTTAGTATTGCGCTTCTATTGCTGCTTTATGGTGGTGATGAGGGCGCGGACGGACCGGAATCTGTGTCCCATTCATCTTCGTCATGGGGGCCCTCCTGTTCGCGGACGAACTCCTCATCCATGACTTCTTCGAGCTTGACCATCTTGGCGGATATATGTGTTCAAGAGTGGAAAGTGCAGTGGGGGCGATTCGGAGATAGAGTCGTGGGAGATGCGCGGTGTGGTGGTGATGCGAGGCGCGTGTGAGGTGCGATGATGATGAGCTTTCAGATTTCTTGAGCTTGCTGGCGCACGGGCCACGGAATCATGGGCGGAGGTCTGCGCCGCCGCAGGGAGGGCGAACATCGCCTTCAACACCATGATTTTATTGAAGATGTGCACGTTCTGCTTGTTCTCGTTTGTTTGTCCGTTGCTGGAATACTACTATGCGTAGGTCGTTAAAGGAGTTCTGACACCATCTCAAGGCAGGAGTCCGATTCGTACTACCAAACACTACCCCGTCTGTTCCATGACGTGGATTACATCAACGTGAAACCAGATAGTCGTAGACACTACTTACACAAGCTCTGGTACTATGAACCGGTAGGAAATAAGACAGCGAAGATAATGACAAATGTTCCTACTACCAACTGCTCCCTTCTCACACCGCGCTCTACGTACAAACACTCCCTACTGCGCGTTGAACATAATCCTATGCTTCTACTGATCGGTTACCCTTACACTTCCAATAGGAATCGTTAATACCTGTAATCCACACAATCACACCCTCCCATCTCCTACCTTCTACCTTCTACCTTACACTTGCCCTTCCCTTCCTCTACCCTTCCTCTCACAAACTCATGCACTCCAAACAAGACACAATAAATACATTACCCTACCTCACCTCACCTCACCCTACCACTCCTTACACCTACCGCGTCCAGTAATCTCCTAACTCTGCATATCCTTGGCATCTCCTACGCAGTCAATCTACCAACACTATTCTTATATTACGGTCAGTACGATACTCTACCTCCCTACGCCCCAGTGTCTCCTATAACCCTCGTAATCTCCTAATCTTCTTATCTCCCTTGATGTTCGTAACCACATGCTCTACAGTCAGTCTTCCCGTGCTTTCCTTTCACGTTAATAGTGTTGCTTCCGCCCTTTTGTCAAGCGGGGTCCTCATTCGCTGTCATTCGACTGAATCCGCGCTAGACCTTTGACCACGATTAGTGATGTGAGTGTACGGTCGAATTCTCAGAACTCGACTTCTCGGATCGCTGGCAGCAGGAGGTCGCATAGGTATGCGGCGGTGTTTTCCTCATGATGGTAGAGCATGACACTTCGCAGCCGGACGTGAATATGAGCTTCAAGAAAAGCTAGTTTGCATGATACTAATTCATCTAGCCATCGATATCGATGTAACGCCACAGATCACGGATATCAGCCCGACCACCATAACGCCCTCAATGCACCTTTACTCTACAATGCGTGGTACAATTACTCCTTGCTATCAGGCTCTCTCTGCTTCCGCTGCTTCTCGTTCGCAGCTTGCATCTTGCCCAGCACTGTGGTACTCTTCGCCTTGGCCTCGACCAGTTCTGCACTGCTCAAACTCGAGTAGAAAGACCTGACCTTCTCGTGCGCCATGATTTTCCTAGGATCGAATCGTAAGATCTGCAAGCCCGCCATGCTTGTTGCACGCGAAAGAGCAACATACGCCTGGCCCTTTTCGAAGACACGACCCAGGTCGACACGCACGCGTTCAAGCGTTTGGCCTTGTGCTTTGTGGATTGACAGTGCCCAGGCGAGAATGAGCGGGATCTGGGAACGACTTGCTTGTACTTCGCCGTTGGGGAGCTCGACCTTCCAGTCTTCGCGTTTGCAGAGCAAGTCACGCGTTGTGCCGTCAGCAATGGCGAAGCGGATCAGTGGGAAGACCTGCGCTGTGTTGAGACCCAGGACAGTTTTCGCCATTTCGGTCTTCATTTGGGCTTCGGAGATGTTGCCTTCCAGCATGTCCTCCTCGTTTTCTTTCCAAAAGGTGAATTGCTGCTCGGTCATAAACCCAATGACCTTGCCGAGGGAGCCGTTCACGAGGGTGTCGTCCATATTCTTCACCAGCATAACTTGGGCGCCTTTCTTGAGATATACCACCTCCGGAACCATGCAGTTCTGAAGCAGCCTGTCGCGCTGTTCTTTGTTTGTGATTGTGCCACCATCTCTTGCCTCGAAGCTAAATGTGTCGCCGTGTAGCTGCTGCATGCGGAGGTTATTCGCGCGATCGACCTCCATACGGGTAGGGAACAGTTCTGTGGCTTCGATATTCCCATCGGCGGCGGGTAACGGTCGATCCAACTTTCTGAAATTCGCAATTGACTCGTTCGACATGCGTCCTTCACGCATCTCGTTCAGCATACCTGCGAATACAGGGTCCTTCTGACGAAATACGTGATGAAGGCCGATCGTGTGCTCGATCGATGTGTTCCAGGTCCCAGCATCGAACGCAAACCTTGCTTGTTTGCCGAACTCTGGCACAGGCGGTAATTGGAAGAAATCACCTGTGATGACCAGCTGGATGCCGCCGAAGGGTCTGCCGTTGTTGCGAATGGTACGGGCGATCTGCTCGAGCTTGTCAAAAAGGTCGCCGTCAACCATCGAGACTTCATCCATAATCAGGACTTTAGTGCGCAGCCATCTCTGTTTAGCCTTGGCGTTTCGTCTGATCTTCTTGACAAGATCTTCCGCAGGCTCCTTCCCCAGACCAATGCCTGCGAAGCTGTGTATTGTGACACCCCCGATGTTGCACGCTGCCAGGCCTGTGGAAGCTGTGACGGCGACTCGGTCCGGCTCACGAATGAACTTCTTCCGCAGCCCTGAGATGATCTCGCGTAGTAAAACGGATTTACCAGTACCTGGAGAAATCAGCTATAAGATAATAATTTCGTTCCGCGCAACATACCAGCAGAACCGGTGAAGAAGACACTCTTCTTATGCTGAATGACCAGATCCAAGACGTTCTTCTGCTCATCACTGAGAAACATCTTAGCGATGACCGCCTTCTTTTTCCGTTTGACATTGTCTGTATCGTCTATGATCTCCGCAACCTTGGCCTTGTGCTGCTCTCTCAGGGTCTTCTGCTGCAGCTTGATCGCACTCGCGGTAGTGTTCCATGGGTACGCTGACTTTGATGAGTCCTTCGGCAGCGGTGTGAAGGTGTTGCCAGCTGTGGCTGCTGTAAACTTGCGCTTCTTACTCGCTGCAGTGTCCTCTTCTGGCTCTGGCGTGAGTTGCTGCTTAGGCTGACTCTGCGGCTGTGACCACGGAAGCGCGCGCCGTTTGCTCTTCGCTGGTTGTGGTTTGGGTGGTGTCTTGAAATGTTCAGCGGGGGAAGATGACCACGGGATGGGCTGGCTGCTGTCCAGCTCGATCTTCGGTTGTACCGACTGCGGTCGCGACGAGTACCCAGAGTCTTTTGTAGCTGTCGGCGATACAGGTGGAAGCTTTGGGTAGGTGACGGTGCCTTTCGTTGCGGGGTCTTCAACGTCTAGGTCGATGTCACTGTCGAAGTCATCCTCGTCGAACAATGCCGTGGCCAAACCGCTGTTGCTTCGTATTGGAGTGCGGCAGGCAAGAAAATCATTCTCTTTCTCCATCTCAGAGATGTTGAGCGTGGGATACTCGAACATATCTTCGTGCGAACTCCATGACTTTGCCAACCCACTTGACGTTCGTTTTGTTCCATGCGACACTTGACTTGGAGTTCGCTGTATCCCTGCAGCATTCTTTTTGGCAATGTTGTTGGTGCCGAATGCGACCGGACGCGTCCCTGGTCTTTGTGTAGAGCCTGTGCGGTTCAAGGCATTGACGAGCGACGGTTGCTTGTAGGCAGGGTTCGAAGAGGCCGGGACGGAGGCGACAGCATTGTGGGCTTCGACGGCTCCCTTGAACATATTCGCTGTGGTGTATGGCTGAGCGGCGAGGTAGCCGTAGCAATGTCGAGGAGTGGGGACGGTCTGTTGTGGCCGCCTGGGGGACGTAGAGAGGCGAGTTAGAAGGTGCGCGCGCGGGAGTGGAAGCTGCGGCCCCTTCGCAGAGAACAATCGTAGCGACGCACCCAATCTCGCAAAGGCGTAAAGCATGCAGCAAGAAAAGTGCGACGAGAAAGGAAACAAGTCAAGTGAGTGTGTCGAGGATGTCCATGTGGTGAGGGTCGGACCCACTCTACGCGTAGACGCGACTCGCGATTCCTACGTTTGGTAGCGCCGCACGTGATGTGCTCATGCTTCGGCGGACTTGACAAGGCAACCATAAGTGAGGAGCTCAATTCAGGCAGTGCGATTGAAATATTTGGAGCCTATCTTATGATCCCAAGGCTGTGCAGCCGTTAAGCATTGTCTATCGAGCATATGCAACACGGCAGGTAGAAGAGGAGACTCGGTGGATAAGTTTATTGTACCTTCAGAAACCGTATTCCAATTATTATTCATCCGTTACTGCTCTCATCTAGAATGGCACTGAGTACGTTCCGAGCATACATGCTATCCTAGCCCTGCACAATCTCTCCACCAGTCGACCGTCTCGATTACGAGAACATTTTGGATCTTCAATCATTAAGAATGCAGGGAAAGTCGTTAGAATCAAGTAAATCATGTCGATAAGGAATTACGGCCGTGACAATTCGCTCAGACAACAGATATGGGTATGCAACGGGGACGCCATGCAAGAACCCACATGCTTTTCAACAAGTCAAATGAAACCGAAATATAGGATCGACATCAACTTAGATAAGAGAGAGATGGTGAGTGGCTGGCACCTCGCCAATCGTAACGAAAGCAATGCAGTGTGTAAGGAAATCCATTGAGCGACGACAGTAGCCCATTGTAAACATGTCCAACGAGACAGCCCGCCAGGTCGGACAGTAGAAAAACGTACAAAGGGTAGTCGCACTAAGAACCAAAACAGAATCTGCCAGACAGAATAGCAAACCGCTCGCCCCGTCTTGACAAAGTACAGTCTCCTTGTAAGGACATGATAGATAGCAGATAGGAGGATGCAGAGATCGACGCTAATCAAGAAGTGCCTTGTAAACAACCAGGCATGTCGAAAGTAGAGGCTGAACGATGCGAAACATGACAACGGCAACTGACAAGGGTTTAGCCCTGGTAGCCGCCAAAGCCGTTTTGGTTGAAGCCGCCCTGGCCAGGCTGGCCCCACTGCTGCTGGGGAGCAGGAGCGCCGCGACCGTAGCCACCAGCACTACCTGGCTGCATCTGCTGTGGCGGCATCTGCTGGTAGTTCATGCCAGGACCCCCAAAGCCGGCTGGCTGCTGGGCAAAGGGTTGTCCGCCGGGGCTGGGTCCTGCCCGCGCATTAGATTGTGTTTTTCGGTACTGTAGCTTCCTCCGGTGCCGCTCACCTGAAGGTGACATGGGACCACCTGGTCCGCCACCATACTGAGGAAAGTACGCGCTAGGCGTCTGAGCGTAAGCTGGGCTAGGGCCAGCAGGCGAGTAGCCTTCAAATTGGCCGGTGGGCGGGCGGTCTTTGCCCCACTAGATCAAAGAGTAAGCAACAGAAAGAGATAAAGGAATCTTCTCAACCTACGCTGCACTTCAGAGGTCGGCCGTTGACATTGTACCCATTAAGTTGACAGATGGCCATGGCAGCGTTCTCGTGAGTGTCCATCTTAATGAAAGCAAAACCACGGTCAGATTGGAAGCGGGTCTCGGTAACATAGCCAAAGTTCTGAAAGAGGGGAACGAGATCGGACTGCGAAGTGTATGGCGTCAGGTTGCCGACGTAGCAGGTCGTCTGCCACTGAGGTGTCTGCGCAACGACCATGTCGTAGCTCTGAACACCGTGGGTAGGGAAGTGGTGGTGACCGAAAGGAGTAGTTGGCGTCATGCCCATCGAGGCCATGGCCTGCTGCTGGGAGATGGAAGGTTGGCCCTTCTGGTTGGCCCAGTTGCAGCGAATGGCCCGCGAACCAAGCCACTCGCCGTCCATGGAGCTGAGTGCACGCTCGGCATCAGAGCGGTCGCGGAAGGCAACGAAGCCGTAGCCACGAGATCTGCCCGTCTTCATGTCCCACATGACGCGGGCTTCAGAAACTGGGCCGAAGGTGGAGAAGGCTTGAAGAAGCACCTCGTCATTGACTTCGTTGGACAGATCGCCAACAAAGATGTGGAAGTGGTTCGAGGTGTCCTCCTTGGCGGTGTTGTTGGACTGGTAAGCCCAGTTCACACGGATTTCCTATTCCAGTCAGCGCCGGCTTTCCATATCGCTTCGAGATGCACCTACGTTGTTGTGGATGCGGCGGCCGTTGAGGGTCTGCATGCCTCGCTCGGCCGCACCGGGGTCATCGTACTCGACGAATCCGTAGTTGAAGCCCTGCAGATTACGAGGTTAGTCCGCGATCGAAGGTGCTCGAGATGCTGCCTCAGGGAAGGCTGACGGGCACAGTGGCTGGTCGAGGTCCAAAGCTCAGGGGAGACTTACGGAGGGCGAGCTGGCGGTCTTGTCGGGGATGATCTTGACGCTCTGGACGTGGCCGGTGGTCTCGAAGATCTGACGCAGAACGTCCTCGGTGACGCGAGGGTCCAGGCCGCCGACGTACAGCGCCCGCTTATTAGGCTCAGGCGCAGCGCGGCGCGAAGCATAGGCAGAGCCTCCAGCGCTCGTCGGAGACATGACGCCGCCGGACATGGGCGAGCTGATGGCGGTCGGGATGGGATTCGTGTTCTGCGGGATGATGACAGGGGCGAGCGCAGGAGGAGGCATGTGCTGCTGGGGGTTGCCCTGCTGGCCGTCGTAGCCGGGAGGGCCGGCGGAGGGCGGTGGGGGGGGCAGGTTGCTGCCAGGAGGTGCAGAGTCGGCCATGGCGGGAGAATGAATGCGGCGGAGGGATAAGTGGTGAAAGGCTAGTGGCACTATTGTATTTCTACACTGCAGACTCGGAGCGCGTGCGACGGGACAGACGATGCGAGCAGGTCTTGGGCGGCGGAAGCAGGACGAAAAGCGGTCGCGAGCGAGGTGGGGGTTGACAGCAGCTCGTGGAGGCGGCAAGGAAATGCTAAGGCAGGCGCGAGTGCCAGCGACCTACAGGCTGACAAGACGAAATGGAAGAGGAAAGGAGACAGCAAAAGGAGATGCGGGAAAGACGAGAAACGGACCCTTCGCCAAACAACGACAGGTAGCTGTTTCGGGGCTTGGTCCAACTGTGGGGTGGAGGAGAGAGAAAGGTGTCAAGGTGTTGTGAGATGATGGCGGCGCGTGGTGCAGCGGGAGCCAGCGAGCCGCCTGCCGTAATTTACGAGCATCGACCCTCGACCGCCTAACCGCGAACTGGGCGTGCAGCGGGGCGAGGCCGCCTGCGAGCCTGTACGCGAGGCCCCTGTGGAGCGCGCCTGCCCGCTGAGGGCGCGCGCGAATGGGCTGATCAGGGCCGCGCAGGCCTCGACGACGGGGCAGACAATGCAATTGTGCGTTGTGCGACAGATTGCAGCGAGGGCTTGGCTGTGTAATACCGCGCCGAAGCGTGCTAGCGGCTGCCTGAACGGCGCATCGTTACCGGGTGCGCTTGACGGAAGCTTGGTACTAAGCTACTAAACTAAGCAGGCGGGGACCCTTCTTTCTGCGCAGGGCCGCCGCAGCTGTCAACGAGCCGGCAAGCGTCACCTTGCGCCAGACGTCGCGCCTTCCCAGCCGCGCCCGCACACCTGCCCACCTGCCCACCACCACAATGGCGTCGGTCAAGACAGAGCCGCCTGCGCCCGAGCCGCCAGCTCCGGGCAACCCCAATCTCGATGTCTTGCAGGGCATGTTGAATCTGGTCGTAAGCGCACCCACCGCCGCGCCCCCGAACACCGCGCTCACCACTGTCGCAGTTACTGACGGCCGGCCGCTTCATCAAAGAGCACCAGGCGGGCGGCGGCACCGGCCGCATGAAGCAGGGCCTGCAGCGCGCCGTGCCCATCGCCAACGAGCGCTTCCACGACGCCCTCGACGAGCTCGAGAACGACGTGCGCCTGGCGCAGACGGTGCTGCGCCGGGACCTGGCACTGCTGAAGCAGGACCGCAAGAAGCGCGAGGCCGCCGCGAAGCAGCACGAGGAAGAGCGCGCGCGCCTGGCTGCAGAGTCGAGCCTCGGCGTGCCTGCGAAGACTGAAGACGTGGCCGTGAAGCCTGAGACGATGACGCCCGCCGCGCAGCCTGAGGCGTCACCGCCGGCCGAGCAGCCTCCAAAGACCGACACGCCCGAAGTGGCCCCCAAAGCGGAAGATGGGCCAGCGCAGCCACCAGCGCCCGATGCAACCACCGCGCCGCCTGCAGACCCCCTCTTCGACGGCACACCCACCAACTCGAACACGCAGGAGCACGAGTTTGACTTTGACTTTGAGTTTGGCGATGCCATGGACACGTCTGGCAACAATGACAACACCGGCGACATGATGGACACATCAGCCGACCTGGACTTCACCCTAGACGAAGGACCTTCGCTGCTGCCCGGCCTCGAAGACTTCGCAAAGAGCAGTGGCGACGACAACAACGCTCCAAACACAAGCATGGACCTCGACTTTACCATGCCTGACCTCCCTGACATGACCACCGATTCAAAGCCCCCAGCAGAACAGCCAAAACCCGCCGAGCCGGCCCCACAACCCCCACCGCAACCCGATGACACCAAGGACAGCAAGCCCGTGCAAGAAGTGGCAGACACCAAGCCTGCTGTCGACACCGATGACGCCGCCAACAACGACGAGCCCATGGAGACCATGACCACCGACAATCTCGAGGATCTGTTCAACCTGGACGACTACGACAATGCAGAAGGAGGGGACTCGGCCTTCAACGATGCTTTCTTCAATTTTGATTAGGCTCGCGCTGGATCAGATGCATGATTCACACGGCCATGGCGTTGGTCTCTTCTACATTCTTCGATACCCCGGACTTAGCCCATGTCCGCACATAAATGTACCATTTTACTGTAAAACAATTCTAGACTTGAATAGAACTATTGGTAGCCATTTAAAATATTTCATCAAATAAATGCTACGACTGAGGTTATTAAACTCAGATACATCACGGCATTCGTTCGTATATCACTTCCATTCATTCTCACTGGCCCTGTCAATCAACATCAGCATTTCCCATCCTTCATTCAACCACCAACTCCTCCAATCCCCAATGTCCTTTTCACATATCGCAAGCCTAGCACTCGTCGACTGCCTACAGAACTCAATCCCAGACCAGCCATACCATTAGTCCAATGCTATCTCATCGTTTTCAGGCTACGCAACGACATCGATGCAAGGATTGCGGACAGAAAGAAGGATTTTACTCAATTCGCCGTGGTGTATATTCTGGCCACCCACGTCGCAGAGGGTTATTATCGACATATACCCCGATATCAATGTCAATGGCGACATACAGCATCGTCACATTCGGTGACTGGGACGACAGCTGGTACACATACCCGCCGGCCATTCATCTCATCTCATCTCGTCAGTATCTCGCTCATGGCTAGTCCTCCTTTGTTTGTGATATCTTGATGACGACTTGATGGTAGATGGTATGAACAAGTGACGGCGTGGGTGTTCGGATACCGTACCCGCATCATAAATCTTTTGCAGCACGTCTGGTGCGCATGGTAGATCCCCTTCCATCCGATTGTCTGCGTATCTTGTTGTGCGTGGTTGTGGTTTGACGTCAGGTTTATCATATATCCGTCTCCTTACATCGCACGCACAGCATTTCCAGACAACCCTTCTCTCTCAACAATCTAACGACTTCCTTCATATTCACTCGCAGAGCGTTACCACCACATATGCGAGACAGAACTCGAACGCCGCTGTCTGACACAATGATAAACCTGACACAAAGTAGTACAACTGATAACCTGGCATAAACTCCTGGTCGTGCGTTGCCTTAGCTTCTTTTCCTCAGTATAGAAGGAATCGGTATTGTAGCTCTCGAATTTGTAGCACTTGGTATCGTAACATCGGTATCGTAGCACTCGGTAGTAGGAGCTGAGTATGAGGCTATCGACGCTGAGTTTTGCTTGTTTATCAGTGTGAAATAAGTAGGGTTAGTGGAATCAGTGGAGGATCAACATAGAACTCAACGTAGAGATTCAACATGAGTGAGAATCAGTAGAGAAATCATCGTAGAATCAACGCAGAATCACCGCATAAAACCAAACAGGCCTCAATACACCACACTACCATACCTCACCAACACAGCTCATCAACGCAGTCCCCGTACCCTCTCACTCTAAACAATTCCGAACCATCCCCCCAGGAGAAAAGCTGCACGAGGTACCCGCCGCACCCGTTTAATCTACCTAAGAAACTTTTGTCATGTATGGTATCCGCTGTCATAACCTTTTTCTACGAGAATCATGTGCAGCTGTTTGCTCACGCATCGCCACTCTTACTTGTGCTTGTGCTCGTGTAGGGTGGAAGGTCAGGATATCAAGGGCATATTCAGTGCAGTCAAGTGTAATCGAAGAAGGCTGGAAGTCATGCGGTAGAATGGCGCTGGGACGCGGGGAAGTGTTCGTGTACGCGCTGGGTAATGTAGGGTATATATTATAGAGTATGGTTGGATGGGTCGTGGATGGGAAGACGGCGCGCAGTACCAAGTCAAGTTGAGATAGACTCGAAGAAGTATACGGTGCGTATGTGACACTGGAGTCATGTTGGCTGGAATGTCTACGAGACGTACGCTGTATCCACTCCGAAGAGTTTCCGGACGCGATGGCGGCATTTGGCATAGGAGTCAAACACATCAGAGAGTTGCCCGGAGGTGAGACATTTAGTCGACTCGGTCGATGATGTACCGGCCATGTCTTGGTGTCAGTGAGATCGCGTGCCACATACCTCCCATGTACCCGGTTTAGAAAGGCCGCAACGAGTCATGAAGCACTACTACGGATCAGCAGCGTTGTCTCATCAATAACAGTCTGCTCGTCGACGGCTAGCGCAAGCTGGGTCCTTCACGCTGACGTGGTGATGATAGTCGCTGCTGGATGTAACACTGCAGTGTAAGTATTGCCCGAAAGGTTAAGGATAGAAGACTTTGGCAATATGCTTCAATAAGGTGAATGGCATGGATTGCATGTCGATGTAGAATGTGCAGATCTCGAGTTTTAATGTAGTCATGTCATTCACACATCTCCATCGGATCCGTGTCCACCTACCATGTCAACTCCGCGCGCATCGCAATCAATAAATTGGCCGCACGTATCAACTACATTGTGATTGTAACATCCTTGAGGCTCAACCCACGATCGCGCCCGTTTTCACTTCTCCGCTAGTTTTCCTTTCTTTTCTGCGCACTTCAAGGACAACCCTCGTATGCACACACGAACATAAAACACGCTCGGGCTCACTGCAGTATTGACTTAGTATTGATTACGCCCTCTGAGGAGCCTCAATATCCAATCTTTATCCTCCGGAACCGTCACCAATCCGATCAGCAAAGCAATCGCCATTTCTAATGTCGACCAAACGCACATACGTGTACACAAATAAACCATGATCCCCGTTGTTCTCGCATCCTCGCCGAGACAGCCCCGGTCGTAGTACCAAACTTTGTTCGCCCTACGACCAGCATGTCGGAATAGTTCGATACGAGCTTCCTGTACTAGCTCGGGGTCCGCGACAGACTTTAGGCAGTCGGCAGCGTCTAGGATTGAATGCTGCTTTCCGGAACACCTTACCGATGGCGGATGCGAGGTCTAGTGCCGCACCTCGAGTACTGGCGCTGTAATCGACGATGCAGCCTCGCTACACTACTGAGCCTGGAACGATGATGAAAAGGGCATCGCGCTGTATGTCACGCCCTGGACTAGCACGAGGCCTACTATCTCGTAGGCCGCGGATCTGGATACCATCGGACCCCATGATCCGGCTTTGGTGTTCACACAAACTTTCACGGCCCTTTGTTGGAGTGCGTGATCTGATATGCTGTGGCAACGGAGCGACGTCCGGTTGGCTGAGGCAATATGGCGGATGCCGACACCGATAATGAACAACGAATGCGATGCTGACCTTTCAAGGCGCGGGTAGCGTTTTTCTTATGGCTTGTTCGCTCGAACACGAACGATGTCAAAATCATGTGATGTTTAACCGTATTCGTGTTCGGTTCAATGTCGCCGATCGCTGATCTGAAGCACATACTTCACGAATTGCTAGCCACAGAGCCAGTACGGTCGGTGCTGTGAGGTTGATAGCTCGCCACACGCTGGTCGGCTCCTGCATTTCTCTCGGACTTGTACTGAATACCAGATTTTTTCAGTACTGCGAGACTGAGAGCTTCGTGCCAGTATCGGTCAGCGTTTTCCGTCTACTACACGCCTTACGCGACGTACGTCAGGGATATTGGTTCTCGACATCTGTACACGATCGAGATCGGTCGTGGTTACATTATTAAGGTTGGGACCTGAGCGTGGCCAGAAAGCGTTCACCTCGCTATGATGGTGATCTAGAAGCGTAGCCCGGGTTTCCATACGATAAATTGCCATATCATACGATTCATAGTCTGGGTTAGCGTATCCATCTGTCTGCTGACCGCTCGGTAGCCCCCGGATCGCGGATTCTGCTTGTCTAAAGCCAGCGAATTGAGCGTAGCAAATGACATGCCGAGGAGACTGATTCCGTCACGCTTGTTACGAGGCTGAGTGAGCTGCATGATCGTTCACTCTCTAGCGCACTGTGGAAAAACGTGGGGTGGCTAGGTCGCTGTTGTCGCGTGAAATGCGGATGCGACTCAGCCCAGAAATTTTTCGAGCTGACAGTTGTGGCGTTGAACAAGATTTGGAGTGGATGTGTTAGAGCTGAGATTATGAAGAGATGGAACGAAATAACTGATGATGGATAGTGATAGATTTTTGTGCGGGATCACAATGAAGTCAACCTGCGACTTTTGTCTCTGATCCTGTGCCATGGCCACAGAGTTACCCAACCTTATTCCTAGACTGAAACATGTGAAGTCGTTCGTAACATCGTAGCAAACATAGACGACGGTCCCAACATAGCCGAAGTCTTTTGCCAGCCTGCTCTCAGCAGATTGTATTGTTGCTGAACGTAAACTCTTCGAGACCCCTTTTGTTACAGACCCATATTTGCGCCGAATGATTGAATTTGCCTGGGTGGAGCAACGCCGTACACCAGACCGACCATCCCAATTGTACTCCAAAGTAAGTGCTTGTAGTAAGAAAGAAAAGCGAACCAACCACGATACTGGGTGATACAGTTTCGTAAAAGGTGTACAAGAAGGTCATTACGAACAATAGGGGACAACGCTTGTATGTCCACGGTACCCGTTTGCTGACGCTCGTCGGTGTTGTGGAAGAAAGCTGGCCCGTCGTGGATATCCTGAAAGTGTCAAGCATCTTTGTTGGCGAGGCTGCCAAGATGATGTCGTGCATGGCGTTTCGTCGTGAGCAATATTGTATGTGTATAAAGCCAGGGATTTGTACAGGTTGTCTTGAGGGTGATTCTATGAAGCATGACCAAGGACTGAGTTTTCGGCCCGCTGGTTGATGCAATGAGCATGTGCCTCTAGTGCTCGTGCTTGTACTTGCGTGACTGCTGTTCAAGTTAGCTATTATCGCCTGTACTGGCGCATACTCGACTCACCAGGCCAAACAGCAGCCTTTGATAGCATATAGGAAGTGACCATCAAAAGCTTAGTGCCGAAGCCACAACGACTCATGCCCGAGATTCCAGGGACCGAGTTAATGACGTTGTTGCAAGAAATGTCATAAGCCATCTTCAGATCAGCGTTGTGCAAAATGTCTGCAATCTTCTGTAACAGCTTGATATCTTCCTCTTCAAGGCACATGATTGCTGGAACGGTAGAGTAGTCGATATCGTCTCTTCCAAGGACACCGAGGTAACGACCGACACGGTCCTGCACGGTTGCTACCCATTCGGCGAGCACTTGTGCACAGTCGAAGGTACACAGCGCAGACGAGTTTGGCAGCTCTCTAGCGGTAAACTCGGCGTATGTAGCACCCAGTTTGTCCGCCATAGACAACGAATCGGCGGCATAGAAAGCAGCTTTTCGGAGATGCCGCTCACGTTTTGAAGATGGTTGTATTCCGGCAGAATTGGTGAATGTGACCCCATCAAGCTGTTGGGCAAGTTGGCCGGGCGACGAGCCCTTCCCAGAATCAGTGCGTTCCGGTGTCCCATCAGCTTGCGCTACAATATCCACTCCCTTGGCAAGTTCATTCGCCATCCCATCAAAGTCGCGCTGCCACAGCAGCTCCTTGGCTCGGGAGAGATTTACAAACAGTCGCACGTAGGCTAGGTCTAGCAAGGGTATGCAGTCTGCGGACAATGGACCAAAGGGACTGGGTCGCTCGATGCTGTGGTTAGGGTTGGCTCTCCAGGCAGCTTGCCATGCTTTCAGGGCAGGCTCAACTTGGGCGTGCATGGCCTCTGTCTCTTGTGTCTTCCACAGGCGCCCTGTATGTCTTTGCCGAGTCTCCCAGATATAGACGTGCAGCGCGTTGATCAAGATATAGCAACCAAAGGTACTGGGCTGTATGTCGCTCTCCATTTGGTCGTTCAGTGAGTTGCCTCCGAATGGTTGACCGTATGAGTTCTGTATGCGAGAAGCGCCTTGGCGAGTGCTTGCTTCGAGCAAGTAGGTCATGGCGGCGTTGAAAGAGAGGTTCCTGGATTGCGCAATCATGGGGCCACCCATTGACATCCATGCTTGGGCGTTCTCTGCAGACCAGAGATCTTCTTCGCAAGGAAGGTCGAGACGAATTTCCGAGTTCAGTATGCGCGGGGCATGAGCGTATGCCGAGACAAGCAAGCTGGACATAGAGAACACGGCATAGTACGTCCTCTTCTTCTCTTCTGCTTTCTTCCACTGCATCCATCGGGTGTAATCATCCGCCATGTCAGCAGGCGAGTCCGCGTGCCCGTTGGCCTCGTCCGTCATTGACACATCGTCACCGTTCGAATGAGCTGGCGGGCTGTGTGTCGACGTCTCTGGGACTGTAGGTTTATCCAGCCCTGCAGCTTTGGCAAGACTGACCAAGGCCGCACAGTGAGTGCTTGCAACCTCTGCAGCTTGTCGATCGCCGCAGTTATGGCCGAATATCAGATTGAGCAACATAGCCTGAACCAGCCATAGCGGAGGTTTGTTGATGGATTCATTCGCTGCGTTAGGCCCGTTGACTGCGGCCGTCAGTCCGGCTCTGCGACGCTCGTCGAGATAGTACAGTATCAACTTCTTGGCGGCTTCGAACAAATCCTTCGCCACCACCTGCTCGAACTCGTACAGGGCCCCGATTGCAGCCATGGCGAGTATCAGACAGCCGCCACCACCTACCATTCCATCGTGGTTATAGCTATTGGCGGTGCGAAGCTGGTAAGTGTAGGCTGGTGTATCGAAGGACAGAGTTGGGATATGTAAGAATGGCATATGAGGGTGGAAGTATAGTATGTAGGCATTCACGTAGCGTTGAATGTCCATGGTGCTTGGTAGCGTTGCGCTTTGGCCTTGCGCCGATAGAGGTGAGCTAATCTGCGGTTGCGAAAACCGACGCGGCGGATTACCTACCGCGAGGGCCTGTTGCAGATTGATAATCAGAGCCTGTCGCGTAGCGTCTGTGATGGTCTCGGTAGAGACCGAGGTTACAGAGCTGTGTCGTGCACTACCGTTCATGGATGCCGAGGATATGCTGCCACCATCAGACTGAAAGGTCACGGGCGCCTGGAAGTACTGGTTTGGCATACCGGGGATGCCTGCGGAAGGACTTATTGCTGAGAGCGGGGGAGGTGAAGTGATGTAGAAGTCATTCTGGACGGCAGAATCTGCCAGTTCTTGTGTAGGCATGGTGTTCATCATCAATTCAGGAAAGACAGGGGCCATAGCGTCGGTATAGGCTAACGTATTGAT
Source organism: Phoma sp. XZ068 (assembly GCA_004835665.1). NCBI lineage: Eukaryota > Fungi > Ascomycota > Dothideomycetes > Pleosporales > Didymellaceae > Phoma > Phoma sp. XZ068. Next base: position 1,262,970 of record RBKR01000002.1, read on the forward strand.
GTGCGAGTGTGTTGGCATTGGGTTGTGCCACATGGCCGCAGACGTCGGTTGACCTGACCCATCCAACATGACTTCGTTGAACGCGCCCTGGCTGGCAGTGCTTATAGCAGATGGAGATGATCCCTCGATAGCATTCTCGTTGGAGAACATCATCGAGTTGTCCATGCCTCCATTCCACGTGAAATCGTCTTCTTCGATTGGGTTGTTACCAGCGAAGGGGTTGGCGAATTGCCTGAAGGGCGAGTGCGGATGAGCGAGATTGCCGTTGAAGTGATGCAGTTGATTTGGGTTGATAGTCGAGCCGGACGAGGTGCCAAAGAACTTCTCTAGCTCCAGGTCATCAGGGCCGGGCACTCCTTGTATTGGCGCAGTGCGAAGCCCACCTCCGCCCATTCCCCCAAAGCCGATATGTGTGTCTAGCCGTGGCAGTCCGTGGTGTTGCCCATGGTTGCCCACCGCCGTGGACATGCCCCTATAATCAAACTGGTTGGGGCCACCGATGCCTGACAGGCTAGCATGGTGCGAATGTCCCGGATGAACTCCGTTCCCTCGTGGCGATAAAGATGCATTGTGGAGAGCAAGAAAGTTTGTATCAATGTGACCGATAGTGTTGGCGCGCGGCCGCATGCTCCCAGTGCCTGGAATGATGCTGCTGGCATTACTCGATATTGAGTTCTTGCGAACGCGGTTCGTGGAGTTTGTCGGTGGAAGACCGGTCGTGCTTTCCCGTCGTGCATTGCGAGGCCTTGCGGTGGTCGCGCCCTGCTGATGTAGCTTCTGCTGATGGCGTAACAGCAAGTCTCGCCGCGCAAAGCATCTTGTGCATTGGGGGCATTCGAAAGGCTTCTCTTTGGTGTGTGATCGCTCGTGGCGTTTGAGGTGCTCTAATCGTGCGAATGAGCGGGTGCAGGTGGTACAGACGTGCGGCCGTGGCTTGTCGGTCTTTGGAGGAGGGAAGGTAGTGGCAGGAGGTTGTGTAGTCTCCGCTTTTGCTGTCTGTACTGAGGCTGCAATTGAGAGACATGGTTAGCCACGGATTGACGCATGTGGGTTATGTGCTGCGTACTGTTACTGCTGCCGCCATTGCTGCTCCCTGATTCGTCGCTTGGTAGGTTCGCAGGCCCTGTGGGGCTATTCTCTGCGGGCTGATTCGACATGTTTAGCTGTTGACGCAGTCGCTTGGACGTGCTTATATGTGACCTGGTATCAGAGTGGCAAGTTGAGAACCGTCTCAGCGATGTCGAACTGCAAAGCGGTGGAAGTGTGAGGCTGTTGTACAGAACTGCAACGGCCGGATCGAGTTGGTGCCACTTCGGGACCTCGCCGGTAACTGATTAACAAAGAGCAAGGAAGATGCCCGGTACACTAATCTAGAAACGTCAGCCATACACTTAGTTGGTAGGAGGGGCACCGAATGAGAGGTCGGTACCTTTTACAGGACTCAAGCGAACACACCTTGGGGCGTTCTATTGGCGTTGAGGTGGTGTCGATTCCGATGGCTGGGCTGGGGACCAATGCTTCAGGATCCACCAGAGAAAGGTAGAAATAAGATGTGCAGTCCAGTCTCGCTGCTTGGAGAGGTCCAATTGGGCGCTGGAAGAGGACTCTGGGTGGAAGAAGGTTGATGAGATGTGGTGGTGGAGCTGGCGATAGTTGGCCGGCGCAACTGGGAGTGCAGGCGATACTTGTTATCAACAGGAAAGAACCACGGGAAGGGTAGCTGCACCTGGGCTAGTCGGGCCGCTCATACACTGGTGTGTGGGGGACTGCGAGTTCACGGAAGGCCCGGTAGACGGATAGCAGAGTCGTCGACGACGGCGGTATGCGCACGAAGGACACGGTGCAGAATGCAGGTTGCGCGTGTCGACCAGCAGACAGCACAGGATGACGGCGAAACTGCTCGCTTGCGCCGTTCGTGGACCGGAACTCAGGATACAAAGCAGTCACAGCGTTAGTAAGAGCAAATTGGCAAGCTCTCCAGCTCGCCGCGCTGCAATTGGCTGGAGACTCCAGGGGATCGAATGGAGGGGCAGCCGAGATGTTGGGGTATGGGCCGGGATGTGGGCCTTCCTCGCTCAGGCAGACAGAAAAGAGCGGCGGCCGCAGCAAAAGGTCAATGAAGAGCAGCGACAACGTTCGCACGAGGTGTGACGATGGAGGCAGAGGCAACGTCCAGAGGACGGGCGCAAGTCCCCAGGTAAGCAGATCGTCCAGGGCCAAAGCAGCGAACCACAGGCTGCGCGCGCGGTTGCATGACACACCAAAGCTCCAAGCTAGACCCCAGAGCTCGTCGGCAGCAGACGCCTCGCTGCAGCACCATGGCCGTCGAGAACGGTATCGCGTCCTCATCGTCGACGGTTAGCGCAGCCAGGGTCTGGCTCCGTCGCCCGACGAGGCCCCGAAGATGCACACTTCTTCTAGAGGCGGCAACGATGAACAGCACTCGCTGATCCTGCTGCTCGACGACCCGCTTTGCAGGCCGGAAGCCGGCAGGCATCGCAGCGCCTCAGACGGCGCGAAATCCTCGCACACCTCGACGCTTGGCTGCAGCAATTGACACAGGGGCCTGCGGACATGCAGCGCCTCGGCCCAGTGCCAGAAACGGCAGCGCGAACGCCGCGTCGGCATCATGTCGTCGCGCACAGCGATAGACCGCTGCTCGTAATAGATCGCCTGAGGTACTTACTATCGAAATGCCCCTGATTGCGTTGCTGGGCGACATTGTTTCCAATCTCGCCAGGTTGGAAGATTGGCAGGTGCCAGAGTATTGCGGGCCCTAAATTAACGCGCAGCGGGCATCAATGTCACTTGCCCATGGAACTTTATCAAAATTTGCCCATGCGGACCAGGTTTTATGAAAGGAGGGAACCTGCACGGCTCGACCCTGTCTTTGGCTTTGGCAGCGTCGAGTTGATGGAACACGGCGGGCTGCAACCACTCGCGCGCCGCAAATTGCCTCACTGCGGCAAGACAAGCAGACGTCGACGGCCAGCAACAAGCGCCAAACTACATGAACAGCCACAAGAACCACGCGCTACGAGGTACGCGGCCTGGCGACCAAACCGGGCGACCAAACCGGACTCTGGCCGTGACATGGCACGCAGTACGTACCCGTTCGCTGCAGCGTTGGAGCTCTCTTCACCGATGTCAGCGCCGCGCAGGCGTCCGTGTGCAAAAAGTCTGGGGAAGCTGGAGTCGTGGACATGGAGGCTGCCGGGTTTCAATCGAGTTACCCAATGGTGGGGCCGTTGAGTGGCCCCAACCACCGCTAGACGCATGATTTCCCCACAGTCTCAGAGCAGCCTAGTTCCGGCTCACTCGTACAGACGGCCTGTGCTCGCATGCTTTGCGCTGATTGGCACCGCTTACAGCCCACTTTGACTTCTCCGAAACGACTTGTCCAGTTCCTTCGAGGACCCTGGCCTCAACCCTGGCCCGCCGATGCAGCGCTGCCACACCACGGTTCGCCTACGCTGATCAGGGCCGTGTTTGCGTCTTTCGCTCGGTGAATGGCATTCAAACGGGTTCTCAATTGCAACTCCTACATGCAAGCAGAAGCACGTTGTCCAACATGCGGCCGCAAGAGGACCGCAGATTGCAACTTGCACCACGCTGGACTGCGCAGCCTAGGCCATGAGAGCGATTTTAGACAAGCCTGTAAGACTCGAAAACAAAGGACCCTGTCCAGTACATGTCTCGTACCAATGCAGAGACCCGCCAATAATGGATCACTGTGGGTACATGTTGCGCTGCACATGACCTTCCAGGGCGGGCCCTGACAACGCTCCGTTCGAGCAGGCTGCCACGGGCAGCCATCCACCATCCTCCGCTGTTCTCCTAGCTCCAACATGGGGACGTCATCATGTTTGACAACATCTATTCTGGGTAGATATCGCAAGCTGCGACGTGTGTTCCTCTGCTCGACTAAAGCTCCTACTAGCCAATTTGCGGCACCACGGTGCGAGCTTAGCTACGGTTCTTGCATCGACTCTTGACTTTTCTCAAACATTGGCATAGAGCGTGATGCTTGCCACTTGTACGCAAGCAATGACCTGACGCCGTTGTGCATGCGCGTGGTCGAGCCCACGGGAGATCAACGCCTACATTTCGTTCAATTCACCAGCTAACCCGCCAACCTACGTCAACCGACGCGAACTGCAATGCATTATTCCAGCAAGTAGGTCTCTGTTTAGTCCTACAGAGCGGTCCCAGCCCAGTGGTTGTTGCTAAGCAAATCAAGAGCCTCTTCATCATGTGTGGCCACACAAGAGATTCTCAAAACCTGACGTTTCTCGATCTGCAGTCAACTGCTTCAATCAGCTAACCGTCGCCCCACCCTGCACACATGGAATTCGAGAGGATCGCTCGCCAATTTTTTGAAGAATGCTGATCGAAACAATTTTCCGCAACAGGCGAGCCTCTCATCGGTCACCTCAGAATGCTTCCTTGTAAGCAATGTTCGACTTGCCACTGTCGCAGCGTGCTGCACAAATGGGCGAGCTCTTTGAGCACACGCTATTATATCGACGAAATGTAATGTTTACTTCAAGGAGTATGTATATTGACAACAGTGCTCACAAATGTACGCGTGCATGATGCACCGCATGGCTGTTCATGATGTATCTCCTACGCCTAACGCATCTGGCGCTAGTATTTGGCGGATACCGATTGTCAGGCAGCGCATGACGTATCACCACCCATGATTTTCGGGACCGAGACCATCGATACAAACTGCAAACATGCTCCGACCGACACGGAATCTATGCATAGACTCAATGACGAGCGTCTGCCTGCTGCCGTCCGTACCATCGCTTCACAGATACACGCACCAGCAGAGCCAATTGACTGTTTGGGTGCTAACTTAAGTAGGAAGTCCCGGTGCACCTCACCCCACCAAACGCGCCTTCCCCAGACACCTTGCCGCCCGTCTCTTGACTGGCTTGCGCAAGCTGCACTCCAGCCGCCTAACCTATCAGCTCATCAGGCATAAGGAGCTGAGGTATTCCAGCTCGATCCACGTTGAAAGTAAGGCGCCCTGTGGAGAGTAAATGATGCGCTGATCGAGTCTAGAAGTACAGAGCCTACAAATCCTTCACAACGGTCTGCACGAGCTTACGTTCGCAGCTGTCGCGTTGCACCAGACTTCTGACATATCATGACTCTGTTACACATGCTGATCGCAGGTGCCTGTAGCACGAAATGTAGCGATGTTCAACGAAGGTAGGCTACAACGTGCTCCTCGCCATCAAATTGTACAAACTATATGATCATCAATGTATGGGTGCATGCCCACACATTAAGACAATTGCAGATTCTCGGGCGAGAGTCGACTCTGCGCTTGCTCAACCAGCTACCTTGTATTCTCTTGGCTACGTCTACACCTGGCTCAGTGGCATGCAACCTAGCCAAGCGACATTGCAAATACCTCGCCACATCCTTCGACAACTTGCTGGCTTTCGATTGGTCGCTTACCTCTGAACGCTTTCCTGTCCGCATTTGACCAACAAGTTCCAGACGCCCATTCCACATATTCTCCACGGACGCTTCTGAACGACTTTGTGCACTGCTTTGTCCGAACACGAGCTTTACCTTTCTCGGTCTAAAGCCAGTCTCTCTTCTCCGTCACTCGACTCCGAAAATCCACGGGCGATATTCCGCGGTGCTTGGGCACCGACCGTCGTGCTGGCGGCAATAACTCCTGTAACCGTGACCTTGCAGCTTTCCAAGTTGCCGGCCGGTCAGTCGCTCCCATCGGTCTTCACTCATCCGCTTCCCGAATCAGCTGCCCGGCAGTTGCATCAAGTCCTTTTGGCAGAAGCCTCACGTCTCGTGCTCGGCCCGTCGCATTTCCCGTGGCCTGAGCGAATAGGCTACAACAGCTGCGGATAGCCACCTGCGCTCACGGAGGCTACAAGGAAAGTGTCTGCACATCTCTCTAGTGTCCTGTCATTTTATTCGTGCTAAGTAACAGCGCCGGCCTTGGTAGATCTCAGATGTTGCATCGTGATAAGCTCGTGGTTCTGCGGACTCTAGGACTTTCGAGTTATCTCCGGAGGCCTGATTCGCCAAATCGACATTTGGCGTGGACCCTGCTTTGGTGACGTCGCCCACATCACGGTAGAACGAACGCCTTCCATGTGTTCAGGACATCTTTATGGCAAGGATTATCTTGCCATCTCGCGGCTGGCGGGACCGCGGGCGCAAGGACTCCTTTCAATTTCCGTGCTGGAAAGTGCCCACAGCGGCTCCACTTAGCTCGTACCAAACCGGAACAATGCGAACTCAACAGCGGCAATAGCAAGTGGAGCAGTTGCCCAACAGAACCTTGATTGTAGATACTCGCCAGCATTATCTCGAGTGGGATTGGGCTTCTCCTGGTTACTTGAAGGGGTTCGCCTCCAGTTTGCACACTGCGGCCTCACTGGAAGGAGCATCCATTGTGACTAAGAGTTATCACATACACGGCTTCACGGATGCCCCACGCTGTTCACACGCAGCGAAAGAATGTGTACTACTCAACAATAGTACTTGAGTCCCTTGCTCACCATTGTGCAGGCTCGATGCTGAGACCAAGTTCCCGATTGTCGGCTTTCAAGTACGGCGGACGTATGCCCTCCGCTCGTCACTCTGGGTCACTGTGCATAACCATAGCACGGTCTGCCTGCATGCAAGACATCAAGTTCCACCTCGGATATCGACTCATCGGTAGCGGTGGGGGTGGCAGGTAAGCAACACTGCGTCAGCAGCGCAACATGCGTAGGCCCAGATGTTTCATCTTTGGCCACGCGGCCCTCAGATTACTTTCAGTAATGAGACGTCCGATAGCTTTTTCAGGTACTGTTACACCGGGCTCAACCTGAAGAGACTGTATCAAATCTTCGGTAGCGTTGTTGCCACTGCCAATCATTTCATGATACGCTTTCAGCGACGATTAACAGATGTTAGCACCATGTTCAGATTCGTCAGAAAGCTCAGACACTTTATTGTGATAGCCCATCTCCTCAGAGTGTCCGCTATCCCTATCCTATAGAAGTTTTACATCTATATGCAATGGTGGTGTAGCTCAATGGTGCATTATCGCCAACTCAAGTTCCATCTATCATCAGTCATCCCGGCGCAGCTTCTCCTACCTATTCACTGCGGCTCCCTACACTTCTGACACACCGTGACATAGTCTCCTGCACTTGCACAGATTATTAGCCCTCCACACCGACTGCATCGCATACCAACCACGATCGAGTCCTTCGTTTCCCGGTTCACCCACATACCGACTACAACCAACTCTGCCATTACGTCTTCTTCCTCCTCAGCTCCATCAGCCTTGTCGTCCGTCTCCTTCCTCTCCGTCACGTCCACAACCCCGCTATTCGTAACTTCCGATACCCCAGCCTTGACATCTGCCTCACTCATGCACACAACATGCTCCTCCACCCCCAGCCCCTGGTCATCGGGCGCCTCCTGCCCGAACGTCCCCGTCTTCATCCACTTCGCCACATCACCTTCTGAGATGGTGGTTAACATTTTATGACCGTGTTTTGTAGGCGTATCGGTCAGAGACCCGGTTGAAGACGTATGCGCCAGGGGACGGCAGGGTGAAAGCGAAGGCGTTGGAGTCGTGGAGTTGCCATCTGTGACTGCGGCTGTGGTTTGAGTGGTGCGCCGTGAAGGTTGGATTTGCGGGCGGCTGTTGTTGGAGGAGACACCTTCTGTGACTGAAGCGATGGTGGTGGTGACTTCGGCTCTGAAGGATGGCGGTTCGCGTGGGTCTAGGGCCGTGTCGAGGGAGGCACGTTCGGGAGACATGGTTGATGTTGGTCTATGTTCACTGCTTCGAGGCTCTGGTGGAATCCGGGGTTCTCGTGGCACTCAGGCGCATACTTTCAGTGAATGGGGGTTACATAAATGATTTGACTCTGCTACCAGGGTGCCTTTCACTTTGCTTTCGAGTCCCTGCACACTCAGGACGCATTACACTCAGCCGTAGCTGGTCCACTGTGTTAGGGTGAGACTGTGACCTCCGTATGTTGGCTGACTTAGCCTTGAATAGTTGGTGAATTCACACATGTGATAGCTACATCACATTCGTGATGTAGGCCACGACTGATTCTAGTGACGATGAGGCAAGTCACAACTTCTTTTGTGAGTCTGTTCAAAAGAACACCTCTCCGACGCTTCTTACGCGCAACAAAACATTCATATCCACGTTCAACATGCGAGTGCTCTCTGAACAGGAAGTTGAAGGCTCTCACGTTGTCACCACCCAAATCAACTCTCATATCGAAAGTACCTCTTCTCAATCTAGTAACAACAAACCGCGCTCAGCACCCGAGCCTACTCCTTCAACACATTCACAAGCCGGAGACCCAAACGCCCAGCCAAACGCAACCGATCAGTCAATCGACCACGAAGACGAGTCATTTATCATCTTCCACTTACCTGACCACGCATTCCACCATAGATTTGCACTGCATGTCTTCGACCCGCGACCACGAAACACCACCGCCGTCAACGGACAATCTGCTATCTCTGAACGCTCGCCCTTCCCCACCCCAGAAGACTTCGATTCTTTATACCAGCGCCATTTGCAACACAAGCAACACCTTTATCGGCCTCTCAGCCATTGCCTTGTGTGCGGCACTCGCCTCTACGCGCTCCCCACCCGAGCTGATCGAGCATTTTGTGGCGAGTGCGTACTACCTCACTAAAGGCATCATATTCTATGCCTGGGTGGGATTGTACTGCTTGGTTGCGGGGCTAGTGGTGATCACAGGGCAGTTTTGGATTCTGGATATCCTGGGTGGAAGGTGGGGTCAGATGTGTGGGAACAAGCTTTTGAACTGTCGGCCTTGGGATTAGGACTTGCCGTTGGAAGGCCGTAGGCTTGTGTGGTGGGTCTGGAATTGCGGGAGGGCAATATTTTGGAGGGTGGCAGTGCGTGAGAAGTGAAGGGGAGTGGGTGTTACATGATCACATTCAGTGTGCGACTGGGGATCCGTGGTTTGATACAGATGCACAACACAAATTCGATAATACCAGATGGGTTTGGGCGGCTTATGTTCTGCCAATGCATTTCGCAATCGTCACTTCCACCTCCCGAGTCGCTGCTCAAGTCCCCCGATCGTGGTTTTGAGTCGTTTTACATGCATCCTGAACTCCTGGCACGACCCCCTTGACTGCTTCCGTACTTCCTATTGCTGTTACCGCTTCTGGTCGCACTGTCAGGCCGCGTATCATGAATGATGTTGCTATAGTAGTTGTTGTCTAATGTATCTTGACTGGCTACACGGACCATTTACAGGCATGATCAGTAAAACCATACTTGTGATATGGAAGGCAGCCGTGCGACAGAAGTGGAAAGGGGCTTGCATATCTTGATCTCAAGGATTTTCCTTATAGGAGATCAGGACCAAAAGGTGGATTATATACATTGAGTGAATGCACTTAACGGTCTGAGCATCAGTAGCAATTCCTGAAGGCATACACGCCTTTCAAGCTTCGCAGATTTCTCACGTGGTAGCCAAGAGTAAAGTTCATGCCGTAATGTCTTCATTGATCATGTTAGGCTGGACTAATTATTCCATTCAAGTCGGCCATGATGTCTTGGTGATCATGTTAGGCCACTTTACTTCTTCCCTGCATCAACAACTTTTTTCAACGCAGTCAGCCGAGACGAACTTAAGCGTCATCTGCAATTTTCATGCACACTCAAAAGTCGCAAGAAGCAGCGAGCAGAGCAGCCAGCTCCTCAAGAGCACTCTGGTCCTCCTCGTTGAAGCCATTCTCCTCAGCACAGTCGATGTCGATGATAGCGACGACCTATTTGTGGATCAGTCAGGGTTTGTTTGGGATCGCAACAGCAGCGCCTGCAGTAGCAAAGTGCCAGCTTACCTTCCCATCTTTGACGATCGGTACAACGATCTCGCTCTTGCTCGCACCGTCACAAGCAATGTGCCCTGGAAATTTCTCCACATCAGGCACAAGCTGCGTCTGCTTAGTTTGCGCTGCAGCGCCACAGACACCACGCCCGAACGCGATGGTTTGGCATGCTACTTGGCCATGGAATGGACCAAGGAGAAGTTGCTTCGGGTTAGAAGGGTCAAGAAAGTAGAACCCACTCCAGTTAACGCTGGACGACGGGCCTGGCAGGGAGTGATAGGCGTGCCAAAGGAGGGATGCTGTATTCGAGAAGTTGCTGCGAATAGTTAGTCATACGTTTGTGCGTCAACACCGATGGCCTCGCAATGTCAAACAAGGTAGAGGAAGTGGTTGTTGAGAACCGATTCACGTACCAAACCTGTAATCTTGTTAGTACATCTTTGTTTCGGCTTCTTCTTCGTCCAGCGCGGTGCATGATGCTCTCTTACCCAATTTCGCTGCCCGTCAAAGAGTGCACTAGCCTGCTCCAGTACCTGCGCGTACACCTCTTGCTTGGTCAAGCCATCTGCAAAGGCGGACGCGTCTGCATGAACCTGACGACATGGTATTCAGTATCCTGAACTCCAGGACTCGCAGCTTTACGGTGCGCATACCATTTTTTCGCAGTTCTATCAACAAAATTCTCGCGCCGCGGTTCGAATTTCGTGAAGTTGGGTAAAGGTGGGAACGCGAAACGTAAAAAGTAGAAAGTCTTGCCGCGAGCGACCGAGTGAGGGTCCACAAGCTGATTGGCGGCAAACTTCACGGCTTCGAGTTAAAACGGGAGATTGAATATTGAGACAATAGCAAGCAAGAGAGTGAGAGTCAATGTGTGCAAATAGGCTAAACGAGATGAGGTTCATCGCTTCTGTCGACGTCCTTCCACATTTGTAATCCATATCCTATTGCGTGCTCCATCCCCGGCTTGGACAACTTTTCAGGCAACTTTCCAGAGAGCGAGCCTTGATAGCCCTACCACTGCGATTGCGACGCTCTTTTGAAGAATCATACTTGGCTATTCAGATGATACCGGGGTTCCTATGAGGTCATGCATGATGCTCGTACCCCTGACTCATTACCACGTTACCAATGGAACAAACCCGTTTACCAGCAAACAAAGAGCTTTGCAAACATATCGCTTGCCGGGTTTGGCCTGATTCTATTTCTTCAAGTCAAATACACCCAGTATGACGAAAAGAGCATGGGGACACACATTGTCTTGCTATATTTATGTTCTAATTTTCGTCGGTTCCCATCACAGCAACGAAAATCTCTTCAAAGCTGGCCGGTTGGCGCAATGGTAGCGCGTGGCCCTCCTAAGGCCAAGGTTGTGGGTTCGAGTCCCATATCGGTCGCATGAGCGATTCTTTTTGGCCCTGCAATAGCCTTTGTATCTTTTTGCCTGTTGTTGTGGCGCTGGACGAAGGGTGGTGGTGACAAGGCAGTTGGTGTGGCCACGTGACCGTGCGTACACTTCGTCGGCCGTCGGATAGGCACCTCATATTTTTTGTGCGTGTTGATTGACGTTACCGACTAACCTAAGCAACTTCATAGCATTACCGAGGGCCCAGATACGCGCATCGGCTCTACGATTAATTCATGAAGACGCTGTGGTACGACCGTCGATGTCTTACAACTTAGAACGTCATCTTGATCCTGCACACTTCAGATTAGTAGTACTGACGTGACGATCCTTGTCCGAACAACCTTTACGTTATATCTGCTTCAAATCTGGCACATCTATGTCGTGAACACCGTAGCTAGACAGGCGACCCCAACTGCTCATTTACAATATCTTCTGTCCACCCTCAACCCACTCAATAACCTTCTGCAACAGCCCTACATCAGCCAACGCCTGCTCTCTCGCCTCCCCATCTTCAACCACAGCATTCAGTTCACCACCTTCACCCAGCTCCTTCTCGAACCTCGCAGTGACTTCTTTCAGCGGCCCAATGTAATGCGTGACATCAAGACCTTTCACGCCTAGTGGTTCGTGCAGATGCTGTGCCTGAAGCAAGAGGTAGTAAAAGTTGAGAGCCGCAACGTAGAAGCCAAGTTCTTGCCTAAACTGCATCCATGAGTCGCTCACTTCGACGCTCATCGATGCATAGTGGTTGCTGAGGTCTGGCCAGAGGTAGGGCGCGACCGTTTGCAGTGCCACGGGGGTTGCGAAGATGGATGTTTGGTTATCGTCGTTAGTTTCAGCGTGTGGGCCGTTTGCTTCGAGTGTCTCGCCTTTAAGCCAAGATACTGCGCTTGCCTTGAGGTTCTCGTACGGACAGTACTCTAGGGTATCGCGGATGAATGTTAGACGGACAAGGTCGTGGGGGTGGGAGCGCAGTATGGTGGTTGTAAGATAGTGCGCATGCCCCCGAAGGCTGGGAGAGGGCGTGTTTGCGGAGATGAGCGAGACAGTTTGGAGATACTGCGCGAAGGTCTCATCGTCGTGGGGTTCGCCGATGTTGTTGTTCTCCAGGGCGACGAGGCCGACAGCGAGGATAGTGTCAAGAAGTGCTTCAGGCTCCAGACCGACTGTCTGTGGGCCAAGTGCGCCAACAAAGTTCTTGAGTATTGTTGCATGACCAGGAAAGATGGGGATCGAGGTCCTCTCGTCTCCTTGAGCCGCTGCGTACAGTTCTTGCTTGACGTTTCGTGCAGTGTATAGAATGAGCGATCCAGTTCTCGACAGTGGAATGTCGGCAGCAGTAGCAGGCGGCTCGTCTTCAGTACCAGGAACGCCCCTCTTCTCCAATTCTGAGTCCAAAACAGTTGAAATTAGTTCCTCGGTCTTCAGCCCCAAGTCTTGCGCCAAAGCCACCACTTGCCCCAGAATAGCGGTTCTCGATCTCAGGTCTTCGTCCTCTGCAAATCGATCTGCATACTTCTGGTAGTTCGGCTTGTTCGGTATTCTTTGTGGCTCGTACTTCTCCATCAATCTGCTAGCCCACGACAACCCCGGAACGTCATCATCTGAAGTCAGCGAGAGCATGTAGTCCTCGAGGATATGCGTGATGAAAGATTGAAGCAAACGATTCACCAGTGTCGTTTCATCGACAGTTGGTGCTTCGCTTTGCGCTTCTGGGTCGGCCTGAGTTTCGTTTGTGTTCGTCCGACTTAGAAGGTTACCACTGCTTCGCCTCGATGGTAGGTGCGGCCTCTTCGTTCCAGAAAGTGTCTTTACAAGCTTGATAGCAGCCAATGTAAGTTCTTCCTGGTGCGCGTTCGCCCTATTGAATGCAACAAGAACAGCTTGCAGGCTAGTTGAGAGAAATCGGCTCGGAAACTTGGTCTTGACCCTCTTGTGTAGCGTAGCCAGTAGATTGAGGAGGATTTCAAATTTGAGGACTGGCAAGGGCGGCAGAATTGTGCGTGGGAATGCAGGACTGGTGCTCGATTCCCCCACTTCGACATCTGGCACTTTGAGCTTCGCCCCGCCTTCCTCCACCTCCTCTTCTCCATCATCATCGGTTTCTTCACGAGAATCTTCGAACTCAAGCAGTCGAAGTGCTTCTGTAACCTTCAATACGCATTCTCTTGGGTTGCCTTTAAGTGCAATATCTTGCAAACACTCTTCCGATGCTGGAAGGAGCGGGAGCAGTAGATGTATGAGGTCCCAGCCGATGTTAGCCGTCAGCTCAGGATCCTGGAGGACTTGATGCAAAACTGGAAGATTCTCTTCTGTAAGATTGTATTCTACAATCGTGAGGTATGTGATCGGATCAGTCGCTGGCGGTCGTGCTGCTAGGATCGGGTTCTCCCCTTTCTCATTCAGTGTTTGGCCTTGTAGCTCAGCCATGGTAATGACGCTGGTGGGGCGATGTGTATTTGTACCAAGAGGACCGGTGTAACTCCGCGCAGTCAAGTGTCGGCGCCTCTAAACGAATGTAATCGACGCTTAGGAAAGTGTTGATAGACTTGGTTGTTGCTTGTCGTGGTGGTTGTTGAGACATCAAGCAAGAGACCACGAGCCTGGACCTGACGCAATCCAGCGCGCTAGTGACTAAACACGGCTAGCTCTACGTACTCGCGAAGAAGGTCCCCGCGCCAAGACATGACCGCGGCTGCCAAAGTTGAACCTCGCGTTGATCATTCGTACCACAGCTTACCCCAGCAACACCTAGCCCATCATGGACGAAAAAGAAGAGACCAACGAACCCCTCGACCTTGTGCGCCTGTGCATCGATGAGATTGTCCTTGTCAAACTACGTGGCGATCGTGAATTGAAGGGGAGACTACACGTAAGTTTACGCAGGATGTACGATCGCAAAGCTGCACACTAACAGCCGGGCGCAGGCATACGACTCACATTGTAACCTTGTTCTCGGCGACGTCGAAGAGACAATATTTGTGGCGGAGGAAGAGGAGGATGACCAGGAACCGCGCGTCAGGACGGTGAAGAAGCAGAGCGAGATGCTCTTTGTACGAGGTATGCGTTTCCTATGCCAGCGATTCATGACGCGACACTGACTGTGAGCAGGTGATTCGGTCGTTTTGATTGCACCAGCAGAGGGCGCATCGCAGTGAGCCCGGCAGTTTAGCCCTCAACACAAGCCGATTACCCAACCCACGAAAGCAGGGGAGCGAACGACCACCGAACCGGCAGTATGTAAACATACGCACTGAGATATCCGTGCGATCGCACCACAAGGCAGAACATCAGTGCTAGATACCGATTGGTTGAGGTCTGAAACGAGGGCTGGGATGTAAGCTGGTTGATACGGCGATGCGGCATGCGAATGCTGTATCTGGAGATAATGAGTCACTGAGACCGCCCTGCCGACCTACTTGGAGGCTAGTTGACCTGGCGACCGTCTGACTCAAGACCAACCATTCGCACCAAGTGCTGCAGTAGTCGAACTCTAGCGACTCAGAAGATCAATGCCATACAATGAACTGAAACAACCTTTGAATAGCCTATCATATCATCTTATACTCCCTGCTTTCTGTGCATTGGTGGTCTCAAAACAGGGCGCAACCGTTGGCACGTCAACGGCCAGAATCAGTGCCAGTCAATCGCATCACGTGTGGCTCAGAGGAGTTTCGAAGGATACAAGCATTAATTAGCTTTTCTTTGACTACTCGTCCGTGTGGACGATCGCATGACGCCAAAGCAAATGAAGAACCCCGGACGACTCGCACATAGCGCGATGTCTGTCTTTACTCCTTAGGAACCAAGCCTCCAAAACTGAACCAATGTAACAAGAAGCCAGAAAGCTTGCTAACGAAACCTCTCCACGCCATGATGTAGGGGGAATTAAAAACTGGTGTGCCGTGCTGATGTTCATGACTTCGTGTCATCGTGATGTATCCGCCATGCTCGCGATGCTGGAAAATATACTCAGAAGGGAAATGGTGCTGTGATGGCGCTATGCTCGCTATGCTGGGTGGGCGAGAGCGCTTGTGGTGCAGGCTGGAGGCTGTCAGACCGGATAACTGTGGTTACCATACGATGGTCGAGCTGCGGAAGGCAGTGGATGTTGCTGGTGCTGGTCATGTTCCAGAAAGCCGCCAAAACGCCGTGTGCCACTGTCGGAAAACAATAAACAAGAATGAAGGAGATTCCGATGATGACCATGTTGGTGGGTGCTGGAAGCCGTTACGTTCTGGTGGGAGACCAAGTGCGCTGTCATGCGACACCTGCAAGCTCGTCAGAACAGGCATCAGCGGCAATAGTCATTGTGAAGGCAAGTGAGGAATAATTCACTTTCGTCTCCACGTTTGACCGGCAAGGCTGTCCCTTGAGGCAAAGGGAAGCTGGAAGCCCTTGGCGATCTCCGTCTCGACGAAGATGGATGCGCGCTTGTAGCGCTTGTCGGTGTACTTCTCGTAAACTGCGGCGTGATGCTTCTGAGGGTTGTCGCAGCACTCCATTATACAAGAGACAAGTTGTCGTAGCTGACTCAGGGTGTAGCCAGCGTAGTGAACGTGCGCTTGAGACTAATAGTTGTTAGCATCAGTTTGGACTGAGTGGACAGGATTACATACCCAGTCGCCCTTCTTCAGCATGAAGCGGGCCAGGCAGTGAGCACCAGCAGCCAGGAAACTTGGGGCACAGCTAATGAAGCGCTCATCCATGACCGTAATTTCAAGGAAGTATTTGGCCAGGGTTCGTGTCTCGAGATCATAGTCGTCCGCCTTGCTGATGCGGCGCAGGAAGCTCATCGGCCCAGGCCAGCCCAGCTCGAACTGCAGCATGCTGAGCATGAAACGCTCGGCCTTAAGGACTTCATCGGCAGTGTAAGCACCGTCGACCATGTAAACGATCTCCTGGACCGAAGGGCAGTTGATCTCCTCATACTTAGCGGCAACGAACAGAGCAGTGGCGCCGACAAGCTGCAGCTTGCCCAAAGAAACGACCTTGGCAGAAAGAAAACGGTCGACATAATTGACTGCGAGAAAAAGAGTCTCAGGTAAGAGCGTGAAGCGGTTGTGAACCTGGACAAGCCAATCCATGAGCACTGATCGCATCGACCATTGAATCTCGGCCTGGTGGTCCATATAGTTGGCGTTGGGCTTCATCTTCTCCTCGAGGGAATGCATGTACTCGAAGATTTCGTCGCCGTACTCTGCGACCATCGACGTGTCCCACTGTTCGTCCTCGACATCCTCGGGAGACCTGTGCAATTCGACAAACTGCTTTGCGGCCTCAAGTTCACGCTGTATCTTTGCTGTGATACGTGGCGCAAGAACAAGTGTAACTCCGCCGGTTGTGTTATCACCGCGCGAGCGAAGGGACCTAGCAGTTGTATATCCATCGGCGTCGTAGTACTCTTCTTCATCATCTTCATCCCAATATTCCTCTTGGTTTAGCTTCGCAAGCTCGTCGTTACGTTCTTGTTCAATGACACGCGCCTGTTCCTCAAGAGCATCAAGATACTCGTACTTCTCTTCCGCGTCGACCTTGACCGCCTTCTCTTGTTTTTGCGCAGGGATGTCGACTTCGGTCTCGACTGGGCGAACAGCTGTTGGCTCTGGTACTACCGACGCACGGTCCTCGATGGGAAATGAGGTGGCCCGCGACGTCAATGCTTGCCGTGTTGGAGCATTTGTTGTGGTAGTCTCGGTGATGACTTCGGCCTGAGACTCATGGAAGACGGTGGTCGGCTTCTTGGTTATGGCCTTGCGAGCAATATTGGAAACATTGGAAGCATCGATAGTGACGTGTTTGAGAACAGCAGGCTCAACTGATTCGCAATTGATGGATGCGTTCACTTTCGCAGTGATGGCCGATAAAGGTCGCTGTGCAGGTCGTAGCAATGCGCCAGGCTTCTCGAGCTCCTTAATCGAGACCACGGCAGGGTCCTTCAGCACCAGAGTCTCCTTCTTCTTGACAGCAAGGTGGATGTCGTCCTTTGCAACGGGCTGCCTCGTAGTGTTGCTGACATCTGCAAAAGGGGCGCGCTTAGCGGCCGGCTTAATGGATCCAGCTGGCATCGAGAGACCGTTCAGGGCAGACACCGACTTGCCCTGCTTAAGAGCTTTCCCGGCTGGCAATTGAGGCGGCACGTTCTCGTCGCGTACACGGAGACCTCGCGAAGGGCGTTGCGGCTATGAGGGAAGTAAGTTAGCAATTGTCGAAGTGTGCATAGAGGAAACTTCTGATATGCAGCCTAAACGGTTCTGATATGCAGCTCAAACGGGCGTTGGTAAACAACAAAACTAGTGGCACTGCCGAGCATCAAAGTGAAGGCAGAGAAGAAACAGCGCACTCACCTTTGCGTCCATGTTGCTGTGTATCAGTCAATTGATGTTGATAGTCCCTCAGATGGATGTTGGTCTCGGCAGCGATCGCAGACGGAATGAGTGTTGGCGATGAGCTCGATAGGGGTGGCGCTGATGTCGAAGCGCTACAAAACAGAGGGCGATATAACAAAACTCTCCATCTAACTTGGCGGCAATGAGATACTCGAACAGCTGTTGTCGGGCGACGCGGGACGTGGTGGTGACAACAGCAGCCGGGCTGGATGCAAAGTATATATGCAGATGGGTCGAGCTTCTGTAAACAACAAACAGAGACCCGGACATCGAATCAACAGGCTAGCTCGCATAGCTCGCGCTTCGCCAGAACGGGAACTAGCGTGCCTTCCCGAGCAACGGCGATGTCATAATCGCGTCCACCGAGAGAACAACGAAAAGCCCTTCCTCAGTGCGCTACCCCACACACCGCAGAAGAAATCTCAATAAAACACTCGACAGGTCCACAACATACCCAAAATCTCTGCAGGGCTTCAAAATGATTTTCCGACAGTTATGCTGAGAGTTATGGCGTTGTTGTCCCTAACGGTCAGGAGACGCGCCAAGAACCCTGAAATTGACGCCCTTTACACACGAACGCACGTGATAAAGGTCAAGATCTCAGACTCGTCGACAACACTTATAATTGCGTGCGTATGTTTCAGAAAGACGTGGTCGCACTCGCGAAAGACCTCAGATGTTGTTGCGATCGTTGCGCCGCCGTGCCCGCCGGCCAGAAGTGGCCCACAATGCGCAGCGCACAGCCAACCATCCGGCGCACTGCCTCAGAGTTTCAAACTGCCGCCTGCGGGCATCAGGCCCTGGCGCCATCGCTTGCTTTCGCTATGCGAAGGGAAGGTTGCTTGATGTTTCCCTGGGAGCCCTTGCTGGTTTATTGTTGTCGCAAATCGTTCGCGTGCTTTGTCTCCCCGCGGGCGCTGAAGATGTGGGCCGAGAGCTTCACCGACACATCACCATCACTTTCCGGCGCTCCGCCGAGAGGGCGCTGGCCCACATGTCAAAAAGCGGCCTGTCAAAAGGTCCGCGACTGCCCTTCCGCGATCAGTTGGCTTGCGCGAAGTGCGGGAGAGCTACAATTCATGGTTGACCCCTCATCGTTCTCGGCCGGTTATCCATGCCACAATGCTCCAAGTCTATATGCGGCGCTACATCATGTCTGGTTTGGCTGCTCGTTCACTCCATGCAGGGTCGGGAATTTCAGTAGCACGATCCATTGGGGATTCGTCGTTGAGGTCGCAAATCGAATGTGCTAGAGTTAACTGCTCATACAAGTGGGTCGCATGCTGCGACTTTGCGATCGTGCTGTCACAGAGTCACCCGCAACAGCAGACCGGGTTCAGAACGTTCTGGTGGGGCGCATGCCTCCAAGCACAATCATTCTGCACGGAAAGCTAAGGCGATCATGTCGACAGTTGTCAATCAAAGGAGCGACCCCCACAGATTGTGTTTTGCATTGACCGTTGCACGGAGATTTCTCCAATAGACGCCGAGCATCAGCTGCCAACGAAGCCCCAGCGCTTCTGGAGTTCTGGCGAACGGGAGGCCTTTGGGCTGCCTAATTATATCTATACCATGAGGCGACTCTGATATCGAGTTCTTGAGGTGCACTGGAGGTGTTTGTGTTGCGCATCAGGGTGCTCGTCCTGTCCACATGGGAGCTAGATAATGAGCCAACAAAGCGGCGTATCAGCTTATGAGCCAAGTCCGATGTATTGTCGAGCTTTGCGACAGCGAGTCTCAGAATTCATTGCGCAGGGTACTCATTAATAGGTCTAGCTAGTGATTTGCTTGTTTTGCCATGTGCACTTTCGGATTCAATACCAGGGCGCATAAGTGACGCCTGAGGCTCTACGTAACGTCGAACAGCATGCGCCAACGAGATGGTATATAGTCTTAGTGAGGTTGATATGCTAAAGACTTCTGGTTTACTTTGCTACGATGGGTCCACTGAGCCTACACAGGTGGGTGGGGGCAGCATGGGCGTGATGCGCTTGCAGCTGTACGTAGATGGGATGAATGCGCTTGGAGAAGGACAGTCATACAGCAGTACATATGCCACTAGAATTGATTCTCGCTGCAAAGGCGACCAGCAATATGTACGGTGGACCGTCGTAGGAAGGCGCATTGTTGGCGCTCAAGCATTCCCAAGTCGCTGGCGTCGTGGTCATGTCGGAAGGTCATTAGCGAGTGACCACCCCAACGCACTCCTCCTCTCCTCCCCTCCACCTTCCAGAGCCAACCCAACCACTCTCCTGTAAGTCTCCAGCACCGTCACCCGCCATAGAGTGCCTTTGGAGCCGCCCTTCTGCGCTCTTACAACGCCAATCTCGCTGGTCGCACTCGGCCGCTAACCGGGTGCCTCAGCCAGCAGCGGTACACATCGCAAACCCCCAGTAGCGCCTGTCGGGCTTCAGATACACTACAGCCGGTATGTATGTCTCTCAGTATGCCCATGCGACCGCTTCAGCACATGCGGTTGTCTCTGATGGCGGCCCCTTGGTCCTTCTACCCTGCTGTCACCGGCTTCGCTCAGGGCGGGCCACCCGGCAGCGGTGACGACGTGCCATACCATCAAAGCCATCAAGACCTCTCGAGACCATCATTAGGAGCGCCTAGCACCATACAACCCATCTCCAAAGGCCATGTACTAACAGCACACCTCCCAGACTCGATATTCGATTACCCTTTGCCCCGACCGCCATTCGCTCCGAGGCCCTTGCGACACCGGCAGGATCGGTCAATCGCCCACACCCATACACACACAGCCTCGTTGTGAAGGCTATAGAACCAGACCCTGGTGTCAGGCGCCGTGGTATGCAAGTCTCCCACCTCCTTGCGCAACCTCGGGTGTCGAGCGCAAGATCCACCAGCGAGAGCATTGAAGGCCGTGCTGCGGGCCACCACCACACCTCCAGGCATTCCGTCTCAGACTACGATATGCTTGCACAGGACCGTGATTCAGGCATGATGGAAATCTATCCTAGCACGGAGACAGCCTCAGCGCACGATTCGCTGTCGCCCTCCAAGCAGGTGCCGTCCAAGCAGGTCAGCTTTGAGCTTCTGCTTCCTCAGTCCCCTCAGCATAGGGCTCGACTACCAATGAGGGTGAACATCTTCCCTCACGATACGACTGACTCCATCATCACAACTGTCAAGAACTTCTACGGACTGTATGAGCGCAGGGGCGTCATCTTCGAAGATCGCCATGGCAACATACTGATTGCGAGGTACGAGAACTTCGACCATGGCATGGTTGTCTACGTACGAGTCTCTGCAGAAGACCCTGACGCAGATGACTATTCGCCGGCCCCTCGTCAGTTGACGACCTCTCCTCGTCGTCCTCGTCACCTCCTGGAAGAAGGCTTCCAGATGCTGCCGCCAACGGTCAACCAGCAACTGGGCTCGAGGGCAGGTTCGCGCTCTGGCCGTCAGAGCCAGTCCCCACACCCCCGCGGTAGGAGGAGTGCTTCGGCTGCGACCCACTCCCGGCGTAACCGCCCTACCGTCAAGAGCCGTGGAAACAGCTCCCACGGTAGTTTCGCGGAGCAGCATGGCGAGTACAGCGATAGCGACGGCGAGGGCTCTGTAACCAGCTCGCGTCGCTCTCGTAAAGAGCCTCTGGCAAGTGCTGATATCAGCGTCGACAACATTGTCGAAGGCGGTCGTCGCAAGCGGGCGAAGTTTGACAGCTCCGTAAGTGTTTCTCACCCGGTTATACCATACATGTTGTCTAACACCAGCTCCTTGTTCAGGAGCTGCCTCTCTTCGTTCCTCCTCAGGTCCCGATGACCAATTCCATCTCGTCCGTCTCTCCTCAGCGCCGAATCAGCGGCAACATGGCCGGTTCACCATACTCTATGAACAACCAGCAGACGTTCTCGTACTCGCATCCGCTTCCTTCGCCGCAGAGCTACGGGCCAGGCGACAGCTCATACATGTCGAACGGGCTCGTTACACCGTACTCGATGTCCAGTGGCACTGCTACATACAAGCCACGCCAGTACACGCATCGCTACTCTAACAGCGGTGGGGTCTTGCCAACCCCTGAGCACACTCTGAGCGTCATTTCTGATGAGGATGTCGCCCGCCAGCTCATGCGTCTAGGAGATGCCTCCAACTTCTCCACACACGGTCGCACCTCGACCTCGACGCTCGACGACACCTTCAGCGGTAAGGCTGATGCTGCTTCCTCCAGCGATGAGAGCGATGACTGCAGCCACAACGGCAGCGAACTTCCTCCTCTGCCCTACACCATGGAGCGGGCAGACAACCCTATTCGGTACGACAATGCGTTGAGTAGTGGCGATGAGTACGATGACAACAACGACTCCTTCAAGGGGGAGAGCGACGATATCATTCTCGATCAGCACAACGATGTTCGAGTCCAGTTTGGCGCGCCAAAGGCCCGCTCCTCTGTCTCAACCAAGTCTGGCAAGCCTGCGAAGCCACGTAGCCTCTCAACCAAGTCCAAGACCAAGACCAACGGCACAAGCAAGCCGCCCATGTCGCCAACCTCACTGCCTTCGCAGTCGCGCAAGGCTTCAACTGCCTCACTTAACTTTCAGCATCAATTTGGTGCTGATGACGAGGACCTTTCGTCCAAACCACGCTGCCAACGTTGCCGTAAAAGTAAGAAGGGATGTGATCGTCAGAGACCTTGCCAGCGCTGCAAGGACGCCGGCATTGGTGCCGAGGGCTGTGTCAGTGAAGATGAAGGCAACGGTCGCAAAGGACGTTACGGACGCCACATGGGAGTGTCGGTCAAGACAGCCCCAGCTACAACCTCCATGGGCCCGCCACCCATGCATGAGCACCACAGCATGCCGCTTGACGCTTCACACTTCGCGCTCACAGCCAGTGCGCTCGACAAGAGCAAGAAGCGCAAGAGGTGACATGTCTATCAAGAACCGCTTCGCAAAAAACGACTGGACTTACTCGGCAGTTTATCGCTTTATCATTCTTTTGCCTGTCCTTTCAGCACTTCGATGGCACATATCTCTGTTGCCCAAGATGACTATTCTTTTGCGCATGTTTGAATAGCTCGTTCAGCGCCTGCGATGCTTCGTTTTTAAGCCTCGTAAAAGAGCATCCCCACAACAAGCTCATTCCCATATATCTCAAGTTGGAATTGTATTTGCCAGAACTGGCTCTATGTTGGCGCTATGGAGGGGGAAATTGTGAAGGGTTTAGATGGTCGGTGGTTTAGGGCAGGTTGGGAAGATTGCCTGGACTGGCAAAAGTGCTTCGGCAGCCGATTTCATTTGTCACTCACCTACCAAATCGGAGTTTGCACCACTGCGATATTTAGTCTGAGATACGGTATCGAATGACTCCTTAACAGTTTGGATGACGTCTGAAGTGAGATGCACGAGCAACCGGTGAGCCGTATTGACCAGCAACCGATCATCCAATTAGGATTAGCGCAGCACTACCTCAGAGGAACACCGCACTTATTATGTGCACTGTGAGCTTTGAATGATCACCACCATCTATTGGAGCAAAAGATTAATATCAAGATCACGTCTGCGCAAGGCTGACATTGGACCTGAGCTGTCAACAGTGGGAGATCGAGACAGAATCTATTTTGGTCTCGGCTCGGGCTTGGAGTTGCGGCAGGAACGGCTTGGGGCAGAGTGGGGCAAGCGCAGCCACACTGCCGGAGCCTGGACGTCAACCAATAAGGCACAGGCCGCCTGAAGATGGAGGTTCTCGAATTGAAACCCAATCACCATAACACAGCCCTGCCCTGAATGACCTTTGTGTACGATCATGTTTGATTGAACCCCTCCACGCTCACTGTCCGTTGGTGCTGCTTGCTCCTCTTCTTTTTTCGCCCAGCAGCCACACCTGCCAGTTCCTTTCCTAGCGCAGATCATCACTCTCCACAGTTCTCCAGCCTCAACAATGGCTGAAGTCGAGCCACAGAGCATCAAGTCGCGCATCGCGGCCCTGAACCTCGAAAAGGTCCATGCACCAGCTCCTGGCTCGAGACCGACATACAGCTACGATGCAGTCTCCAGCGCAAAGAAGAAGCCGCCGCCACCTCCCCCGGCGCAGCGGCCTCCTCAGCTGCGCTACCAGACTGTGAACAATCCCCCGCTGCTCGACAGCACGACAGCCTCCACGCATCGCATAGGGAACCAGCCCCAGGCAGAGCAGCCTGCTCCGAAAGTCTCGCCTGCACTCCCACCACGTCCACCACCCCGAACGACCAGCCAGCAGTCGCCTGCCTTACCACCGCGCAAGTCCTCAGAGCGCAGCGTGACTCGGCGCGAGTCCTCAGAGTCCATATCCACCATCGCCTCGGGTGTCTCAACACTGTCACTGGGCTCGGTCAAGACAAATGGCAGCAGTGGTAGCACAATGTACCAGGTGCGCGCACCGGCGTACGACCCTGCGAAACTGCCTCCTCTACCCCCAAAGAAACAGGAAGAGCAGAAGAGTGCTACTCGAGCGGCCATGACCTCAAAGCGGAGTGCTGTCACAAGCCGGGAATTGCCACCTCAGATCAAACCATCAGCTCCTGGTGAGTGACTTGAACGCTAGCATTGTATAGGCCATGGTCACAGGATAGCCTACTGACAATCTCTAGTACTGCCTTCGAGACCATCACTACCACCCAGACAGGGTACGAATGCATCCGAGCGCTCTCTTGATAGACCCGTACCCGCACTGCCAGGTCGACCTGCATCGACGACTCAAACGAAGAGGGCGATTGTGCCGCCACCACAACGATCCGCCCTCTCCCTTGGGTTTGAAAACAAGTCCACAGTTCAGCCTCCTCCAATACCCTCGAGCAGACCCGCACCACGCCCAGATGCGGGAGCGCCGCCCCCAGTTCCGATGTCTTCAAGACCCAACCTGGATACAATCATGGCATCGAAGCCAAAGGCAGGGGCTGTCGCTCAGTGCCTTATATGCCGCGACTTCTCCGGTCCAGATGCCCATGCTACTAGATTCCCTCGACATCAGCTGCCTTCCTCGGATGTTGGATGGCTTGCTTCTCAGCTCTGCGATCCGTTCCCGTCTGCTACCGACAAGGCAAGAGCCATCTTCACATGGCTGCATCATAATGTCGATTATGATGTCAAGAACTTCTTCGCTGGCACTATTCAGCCATCAACACCTGAGAAGACGATAACAAGTGGCATGGTACGTATCTTCTTTTACAAGGGTTGGCGATTTCACTACTGACAATCCCCAGGCGGTGTGTGAAGGATACGCCGGTCTGTTCGCAGCCCTTGCACTGAAAGCGGGCCTCGAGTGCATTGTATGCTCTGGTGCAAGCAAAGGCTTCGGGCACAGCCCAATTGGCGCAAATGATCCTGTGCCTCCCTACAAGTCAACTCATGCCTGGAATGCGTGTCGAATTGACAATGGTCAATGGAAACTCATCGATCCCTGCTGGGGCGCGGGCCATTTGGGCTGCCAACTCAAGAATGAAGGATACAAGCGATCCTTCAGTCCCCAAGAATTCACATCGTCCAACATAGACTTTGGTATGAGACATTACCCTGGGGATAGCTCACAGCAACTCCGTGAAGACGGACGCGTGCTTTCGTACGAGGAATTCATGAGAGATGACGCGGGCGGCAGAGTGATGGTTTATGGAGACGCACAGCAGGAGGGACTCGGCGGACGAACGTTCCAGCCTGCGCAGCTCAACATCAAAGTCCACGACCCAGCTGGCCCATCCGCCGTCCGCTTCCAATTCGCCTCCGTTTGTGAGCACTGGGATAATGCACGGCATGGGAAGGGCGCGCCTTACGTCATGCTACTGTCCATAGGTGGAGTCGACGGCCGCAAGTCTGAGCATCGACCTTTCAACACCAACGGACAGGTCTGGTGGCTCGATGTTCCTCGTGCTGAACTGGGGTGCGCAGGTCAAAAGGTCAGCGTGTATTCCGTGACAGAGTTCTGCAAGAAGGATGCAAGAGGCTTGACATATGAGCAGTGGAACAACAAGACGGCTTTCAGTTGCCAGTTTGGTGGCATTGCTATGTGGCAGTTGATTTAATGGGATGGATAATGATTTTATGGATACCCTGGGCTTGTTGAAGCATATAAAACATAATTATAATGGGAGCATGTTCGTCAAGTCTATGTTTCGAGATTTATGTCACTTCCAATCGTCCAGGGTTCATCAAAATGAGGTATCAAAGCCCGTTTCCTCGTACAGTAGGGTTGAAATTCTAGTCTACGGTTTTAGAGTCGTAAAGTAGCAATATGTGAAAATTGCAGGCGGGTTGACGTTGTGTACATGGCGTGGTGATTTTTCTCCTCTTTTGATGTAAATCATGAAATAACCAAAACTACCAAGGTATCATCAGGCGAATTAACTGTCACACCAGGCTCATTACTCCAATCGCTTGAATTATATTATACCTCAAGCCTCAAGTAAGCGGCACCGAAAAGTGAATCTTGGAGGCTGACCACGTTCAGTACTCGTCCGGGCGACCACGGGTTGTGAGGGCGTTGGATCAGCGCCCGTTGTGGCTTGACGCTACAGAAGCTTGGCGCATTCAATCCCTGCGCGTTCGAGAAAGTACAGACGCACGTCTCTCTCGACGCACGACCACACCTCCCACGCCGCCAGTCCCGGAGAGGTCGTCAAAGCCAACGCCAAAGCCCCCAAAGCTTCCGTTCCAACGCCACAGCAATCATGGCGTCGGGCTTCATCGGTATCTCGGTCATCGTCACTCTGCAGAACCCGCCAAACACGCTTGTACACGGCGTGGTCGCGGCCGTTAACCCGCAGAATGCCACTTTGACCCTGCAGGATGGTGCGTTCTGGTGTCGCCGTACTTACACGCGCCGTTGTGCTGACTGTCTCGTCTAGTGTACTTCCCGGCAAGCGGCCACCGCCTCAACTCGTACAATGTCGAAGGGCACGCGATCGCCGACATCAAAGTCAACGTACCTGCGCCCGCGCCAGCACCCGTGCCCGCTGCTCAGCAGCCTGCTCCGTCTCCCGCGCCTCGCTCGAATGCTCCTCCGTACGCGCAGTACCCGTCGAACCACGCGCAACAGCCTCCGCGACAGCCGCCTCAACAGTATGCCGGTCAGCCCGCTGCCCAACATCCACCCCAGGCCGCCCGGCCGCCGGCACCCCAGCCTGTAGCTCAAGCACAGCCCGCACCCTTCGTCGATCCTGCAATCCTCAGCGTGGGCAAGCGAGCGCCACATGCTCCAGCCTCCAGCCTCCCCGCTACTGCGCTGCCTCAGGAAGCCCCTGCTACGCCCATCAAGCCTGTAGCTGCTGCAACTGCCGCGCCTGCAGCCAAAACCACGTCTCCCTTCATTGGGCAGGCGAAGCGCGGCAGTATCAGGAAGCAGAGTGCGGCAACGCTGGCTGGTCCTTTCTCATCACTCGATATTGCAGACGCCGAGGAAGCCGACAGTGAGACCAAGACAGCCGTTCCGACAGTGCGCCGAGCAAGCATCAGCAAGACGAGAAATGGCAAGCCGATGGAAGATGTGGTCCTACAGAAGAACGACGAGGGAGGTAAGAGGACGAGGAGAGGCGGCAAGTCTCGTAAGAAGGAACTTGCAGCCCAGGAGCGGAGGAACGGCGGTGACAACCCAACCAAGGGCAATGGTTGGCGGAGCACCCCAATGCTCCAGTCTGTTGAGGAGCCTCAGACACGCACTCCCGGTGTAATCGCTGGCAGAGTGGGACTGGAGGCAGCAAATGCTTCAGTTCGCAAGTCGCGGCGGCAGAAAGCGTTGGATGCTACGAACGGGTGGGCCACTGAAGATGCTACCGATGTTCAGGACATGCCCGAGTTCGACTTTCAAGCTAACCTCTCGAAATTCGACAAGCGCACCGTCTTCGACCAAATTCGGAATGAGGACACGACTGCAGATGAGGACCGCCTCGTCAGCTTCAACCGACTGGCAAGACCTGGAACACATGGCGGCAAGAATCTACACCCCACGGAGAACGTGTTGGACAGCACAAAACTGAAGAGTACAACGAACACGAGCTCTGAGGACGACTCGGATCTTGGTAGCCGCAACTCCAGGCGCGCAATGTCACGAGCTTCTGTTTCTGTGAAGAGAGCACCGACAAGACAGGGTAGCGGACTTCAGGCTGGCCATTTGGAGATGCTAGGCTCTGGACTACTTCCACGTACAAATCGCTCCCTCATCGGCACTCAATATGCATCTTCGCATGGTGCTACCGGAAGCCCAAAACTAGGAAAGATCGCCACGCCTCCAGACTCGCCATTCGACTCAAGCTCGAAAGGATGTCTACGCCTCGTTACGAATAACCGCAAATGCCACACAATCACGCCGGGGGGTATGCTCGCAGTGGAGGAGATGGCCGAAGTTGAGTTCGGTCTTACCGAGGAACTCATCGCTGAGAGTTCCGGCCGCGGTATCGCCGAAGTCACCCTCAAAGCCGTCAACCCTGGTGGCCAGCGTCTCTCGCGCGAGAACCCCAATGCCCGTCCCGTTATCGTGGTCCTTGCTGGCAATCACCGTGGTGGCGCACGAGCCATCGCAGCTGCGCGGCATCTTCTCGCGCGCGGACCGAAAGTCATGGTTGCGCTGCTTGGTTTTGAGCGTAACGCGGACTGGGACCGCGATGTGAGACGGCAGGTGGATCTATTCAAGAAGTTTGGTGGTTCGCTGCGCGCCTGGTCTGACACCGAAGGTGCACTGAAACGCCTCCACGCACCCCCCGAACTCATCATTGATGCGCTCCTCGGCCGAAACAAGGAATTCGACGCCCTCGGCGAAACAGATAGAGCAACTGTGCTCAGCATCGTCGGTTGGGCGAACAAATCCCGTGCTGCTGTCCTTGCTGTCGAAACGCCGTCTGGTGTCGCTGGATCGACGGGCGAGGTCGCTATCCTCGAAGGCGAGCCTCTCGAGGTCCGGGCCAAGTATATCGTCTGCCTTGGTGCACCGAGAACTGGATTGGTCAGGGCGCTGCAGAACGGCGCTGGTCGTGATCCTACATGGAGTATCTGGCTGGTTGATATTGGCGTCAACAAGCCCTGGCGGAATGCCGGAATTAGCGGAGGAAAGGGAATCAAATTCGACGAACACTGGGTCGTGCAGGCGAGGTTTGTAGAGGATGGAGAGGGAAGAGCGTAGGGTGGTGCAAGTATGCTGAGATTTGATTATATGCATTGCGTTGGCGTTGGATGGAGATATGAAGCGTCTTGGATCACGCTGTCCACACGAAGGAAAACATAGATACCAGAAGCCCAACGAGGCATCTTTAGCAAAATAATTGCAATCGAGAAGTTTGAACAATCATCTTCTGCTTCCTGTCTCCCATCTTCTAATGGTGTAAAGATACTTACCCACCAACACTCCCACCACGCACCATAATCGCCTTCAAGCAACCATGCAAGATTCCTCGCCTTATTCGGCATCTCCATTTCCATCCCATCCCTGCTTTGCTCATCCTCCCCAGCCAAGGTATCGACCCTGTGGATCACGTCAACCCCACCACTATCGATAAAGCTCTTCCTCCGTCCTCGGCGACCGAGGGGTAAAGCTCGACCTTCGTTCCGCCACATTCGTGCATGCTCCAAACCACCCTCAACCAGTTTAATCTTATCAGATCGAATTGGATCTCACGCGGTTGTGCATTCACCACTTCACGTGTAACGTCACGTACATCTACGTCGTGTACACATTTGACGCTCAACGCGAGATACGTCAGTATGGCGCATGCGGGCACTGCACATAAATACTCGGAGAAGCTTATTGCTTTTGAGCATGCTGGCGCACACTTGAAGAATGCGGAGCAGGCGCCGAATACGTTGTTGTGGATTGGGGGGTTGGGTGATGGGTTGTTGACGGTGCAGTATGTATTCATCTCGTTCGTGCAATGTCCCTTTCCGTTCAAGAATATACTCTGGTATTGGCTTCTCATCTTTCACCTTTCCGTTGCCATTCACTATTCTATTTTCTTACATTTTACAAAACGGCCAGGATGTACAGCTAACAACCCCAGATACCCCTCCACAATCGCCAAATCCCTTCCCCCAACCTGGTCCATTGCAGAAGTCCTGCTCTCCGCCTCCTACCGCGGCTGGGCCACCAGCTCTCTCCAAAAAGACGCGCGGGAACTCGCAGAATGCGTGTCTTACTTCCAGCGTCTGCGGCCAGACTCGAAAGTCGTGCTCATGGGCCACTCAACAGGATGCCAGGACATCATGGAATACCTCGTTGGAAAAAACCACTCGCACCGGCCACCCATTCACGGCGCAATACTGCAGGGAGGCGTCTCGGACCGCGAAGCATGGGACTTTTTGCTCGAGAGTGAGGCGGAGAAGGCGTCGCGGGCTGCGGTGTTGGCGGAGGCGCAGCGGCTGATTGCAGATGGGAAGGAGAGGGAAATTGTGTTCCGCGAGGGGAATATAGTGCAGAAGGAACTTGGTGCTGCTATTTCTGCGTACAGGACGAACTCACTGCTTGCGGAGGGCGGGGATGATGATTACTTCTCGTCTGATCTGAGCGATGAGGTGCTTAAGGGTACGTTTGGGCATATCCCGGCTTCGACCCCGATTATGTTCGTCTTGGGTAGTGACGATCCGTTTGTGCATAAGAGTTTGGATAAGGTTGCGCTGTTGTCACGCTGGGCGGGCTTTGTAAAGGCAGGCGGTGGCAAGGTGGATGAAGTGCACGGTGGTATCGTGCAAGGTGGCCATCACAATCTCGATGGTGATCCAGAGGAGGTTGTGGGAGATTTGGTCAAGAGGGTTGTGGGGTTTGTGGAAGGGCTTGGACAGAAGGGCGTTGAAAGACTCTGACTTGATGTCAAGGGGAGGTGGAATATATTCCAAGAACTAGCGAAGGGCGCCATACCTGTTGTCCTGGTTTGAAATACCTAGATAGGTACCTAGAAAACACGAGCTACCCGCATCGCATATTCTGCGGGTTTCTACCTGATTTTAGTTCTGCTACACTTTTCATACAGTCCTGGATATTGCCGAATACAAGGCACCACCAATTCTAAACCACCAGCTGCCTCGCAGTCGACTCTCGGACGAAGGACAAGTCTTCATGGAAGACAGATCTAGCCCTCGCTAATTCTTCGTAGGATCCGGACTCGAAGGCTCCTCCTTAGGATCCTTTTCTGAACCACCTTCCGAATTCCCCACATTTCTAAACGCTCCAGCTAGCTTCCGTTAGCAAGACATCAATTTCACTTCGAGAATCTCACACCCTTACTACTACTACTCGCATCACCAGAGGAGCCATTTGAACCAGTAATTGCATCTATACTCTCGACGATCGGGAAAAGCGCGAAGTGAGAGGGAGGATAGATGTATGCGGCGGCAATGGTTGTGGTATTTTTGGGATTGGATAGCATGGTGAACACGAGGCTGTTGATATAGATCTATCTTCTTGGGTGGGAAGTGTATCTGATGGTTTGCGAGGGAGAGAGATAGCAGCAAGAGAACTGTCAGTTACATGGTGCGCGTATGTACTGATGGCGAATTTTTGGGCGCGCATTTTCTAGATTTTTGTGATTTTATCTAAATATTAAGGTACTTTCTCCCATGTTGAGATGTCGGAGAGTTTGGTTGGTGGTGAAGATGTGGTTCGTTGCGAGGCAACTATGGTTCACCGCCATCTCAACCAGAATCCACCAAATCCTTCTGTAAATCACGCTTCATTTAACTCACATCAAGCCTCCGGCCTCGTCTACACCACAGCAGCCACCGACCCTCTCACCATCAAAAACTATCTTCAACCTAGACGACCTTGGGAATTATCAGAACACACCTGATAATCTCCACACCAAAAAAAGTACCCACAATTCTAATCAAACAAAACAACAAAATGTCCACACCATACCCATGTCCCGCACGAACCAACACAATCTATGAATCCCTCCAACCTCAACAATCCAAGTTCAAACACAAGTTACGCGCCAAATTCTTCAATACCATGAAGCGCTACCTCTGGACCCCAGAAGCCGCATATGTCCACTGGAGCGCGTACACACCACAGGGCAAACGGCTGGAACGCGTGGATTCAGCAGCGACGGAGATGACGACGTTGAGGACTCCCGTTCGATCAGGATCTGCAGAAAGTTTGATCTCCGTACGCGTCGCTGAGTATAGGATGAGTTTGACCGATTGAGAGGAGGTTTTACGCGTCGGGTTGAGGTCACGAGAGAGCGCTGTTTGAGGGTGATGGTGAGTGGGACTGTGGAGCGGGCGAGAGCGAGAGCGAGAGCGAGTGTGTATCTGGTGATGGAGTCGGATGTAGGGGAGGATGTCGAGGCTGTTGAGGGCGATGCTTTGTGATGTTTGATTGTCAGTGAGAAGGTATGGTGAGTGTGTACATGAACTGAGGAGTATAGGCGCATAGTAGATATCGTGGCGTTGTAGGACGAAAAATACGTTACGAATGCATCTGCCATGGCAGTTTTCTGTTCATGGGCTTCAACTAAAATGGTTAGCTCCACTCATGACCTGTCGCCAGAATAGGAAGGTGTGGTGAAAGCGTCAACATCTGACGCTTAGTGGAAAATTGGAGATAACGTATTGTATTCAAATCTCTTGATCTGCTATATATGCACACTGTTGCGCTGTTCATCCAAAGAAACCACCGAGCACACTGGTCTACATCGTAGATGCATTGTTATTCATGAACAAAAAGAGAAAATCCCGGGTGCATGCTGCCGCGCACCGTAAAACGCCTGGCTAAGAAATACATGTGAGTGATATGGGTAGTCGTCTATGCGAGTCCGCGGAAATGGAGGTAGAAAGTATGTACAAGTGAAGTAAAGTCGTGGTGATGCCCCACTAAATCCTTAGTTGGGCTGAAAGTTGGGTTGAGACTGAAAAGGCTGGGCCATGCACGGGAGCCCAATGCGACTTGCAACTTCTAGAGTTTCCGGTGATGGCGGGGTCGAATGAGACTCTCCTGATGTCGAAGGATCGCGTTCGTGGACCCACTCAATTGTTTGTGTAAGAAAGTAGTCCGACGTCGGCCGACATTTGCCGCGACCACCGTAGAATTGGAGGTTATCGTAAAAGTGGTGATGTGGAAGAGGGATCGGAGCGTCGAAACGGACGCTATCCACTGTGCACTCAAAGTTCCATCTCTTCGATGTCTCTCATGACGACTTGTATTGAAGCACGTTTTGCAGCCTCGGCCAGTAATGCAGCAGAATTCAAGTATGCTGCCGTCTCGTTCTGTGTAGCACCAGCTCCTTGCCTGTTGGGCTGGTACTCGTAGCTGGGATGTCTCTGGAGCTGGATTGGGTGTTCTTGTTGTTGCTGTTGCTGCTGCTGTTGCTGCTGCTGCCGGGGCTGCTGTTGCTGAGGCTGGTTCAAGGAGCCTAAGAATTGCTGCTGCTGCGCATTTGGCATGGTCGGCGACGAGAGAGGCGCTGCAGACTGGGGAGAGGGCGAGGCGAGACTTGAGCTACTGCTGTAGCTGGAGATTTGGGCACTGGAGGACTGTAGAGGGGCGATGGCTGGGCGCGAAGAGAATTGCTGCGACATATTCCTTGGGTATACGTGATTTCGTATTCGGCGGTTTTCGAAGATTCTTCTGGGGAGAAGGAAGAAGTTTCGAAAGAGTGGAGAGGACTACTGTATACGTTGTCGCACGGGGGCTACGGGGCGGCTGCGGGTTTCCGCGGTATCGCCGAGAGGAGTGGGCTTCGGTAGCGGGTAATATATCTAACGGTCGTCGCGCACGTCTGGGGCAGTCGTTGGTATTGGCTAATATAACCAGAGAAGGCTGAATAGTGGACAGGACGGATGCAAGATTAAGATAGCAGGCGGCAGACGAGTAGATACGAAGGCACTATCGGCGGCGGTTAAGCCGAGGCTGGCATGCCTTTATGGGCGAATCTCACTTGTGAAAAACCGTTTCGTCACCGCCCGGAAAATCTACCGAAACAGCCTCCCCGTAGCCTCGTACTACTGGTGGCTTCGCATCGAGCACCACAGATCGCCGCGTATTTCGATCGCACATCAACGACCCGCGGGGTAGAGTCACAGCAGACCGTCAAACCGTCTGAAACATGCCTGTGAGCGCCCAATGCACCTTCCCTCTGCGGTCCCGTGACTAATGCGCTGCAGCTCGTCCTCATTTCAGGTGCGCTTTACTTTTGTGCATGTGGCAGAAACAATAACCTGACCCGACGCTAGGATATCCGTCCGCGGGAAAAACAACGCGAGCCCTCCAATTCAAGGAGTATTGCGAGGCCAAAATTGCCGGCAACAGTACCGATGCGCGCGCCAGCCGACTGAAGGTGCATCTCATCAACGATCAGACGCTGGGTGTCTCGCGCTCTGTCTATCACACTGCCAGGGCCGAAAAAGATGCGCGTGCGGAGGAATATTCTGCCGTAAAGAGAGTGCTCTCGCGCGATGACATCGTAATCGCCGATGGTATGAACTACATCAAGGGCTTCCGCTACCAACTGTACTGCGAAGCAAAGGCTGTATCGACGCCTAGCTGTGTGGTCAGTAGCACCGTTTTGTCTACGACGTGGGAGCAGCACCGCTGACAATCCTAGAGGTGCACATAGGTACACCCGCCGACAAATGTCGCGAGATCAACACCACGCTCCTGGCCGATAAGGACAAAGATGGAGGCTACGAAGAGGAAGACTTCGAGAACCTCATTTTCCGATACGAGGAGCCGAACGGGATGACCCGGTGGGACAGCCCTCTGTTCATCGTGGTGCAAGAAGACGAAACTGCTTGGTGTGACCAGGTCTGGGACGCCCTTGTAGGCAGTGACGGGAAGGCTAAAGTTGTCAGACCTCACCAGGCGACAGTGCTGGTACGTACCTCGATATTTGGGTGAAGGTCATAGCTAACCATCTCTAGAAACCTGCGACCGAGCAGAACTACCTCTACGAGCTCGATAAAACCACGTCCGACATCGTCACTCAGATAACGACCTACCAAAAGGACCATGCAGGGGAGGGAGGCGGACAGATAACGGTCCAAGACGTTGAGAGACCTCTGGACCTTCCTGCGACGCCAATGACCCTGCCGCAGCTACAGCGCTTACGCCGCCAATTCATTACCATGAACCGATCGCACAGCTTTTCGAAAGCACGAATAAGGGAAGTCTTCGTTGACTTCCTCAACAGCGAGTTCTTGCGCTAGAGAAGCGACGACGTTGGCCAGACTACGCACAATCTGGTCCGTTTCACTGCATTTAGATGCATGGACCTGCGGACCCAAGGTTATCTTCCACTCCACCGAGACACAGCCTTACCACCATTCGCGGATACAGACGGTCTGAGGCTCAACTTGCATTGCATCCCTGCCGCCGAAGTACGAGGCTTAGGACAGTCGTTGTGTGGTTATGAAGATCATCCGACTTCCTCCGCTGTCCTGATACGATTCAGCCGCGAAGTACAACAGATTGCGTCGATGCTACTGCGGCGGCAGTTTCAGCATCGAACGGCATGGCGTGATATGTCGGTGCTCCTCTGGTGGCCTTGCATGTCGAGCATCTAGGCTCGCCGCCACGTACAGCCCGACATCATCAACGAAGCGGTTCCGCAAGCGCAGATGTGGCTGCTGAGAAGGGACAAGATGTACACTTGATTGGAGACAACAAACAAGCAAAAATGAGTGTCACAGGGATCACGTACCAATGAAACATCACATTCTAGCGATTATTTTCCCTGCCTGCATTGCGCCGTGATACATGCACCTCCAACGCTCCAGATTTTCGCGTGGGTGAGTTTTGCGCTCGAATCTAATAATACTGTGCCTCTTACACATCCCTCCTATAAAATCGATAGCAAACAATAATTCACCCAACCACATATTATCCTCACACACCCCTGACCTACCCCTTCCCCTTCTCACGCGCGCGCTTTCCCCTTCCATCCCATCATGCGCAACACCATGTGCGATGGCGATATCCACATTGCCCCCAGTCCTTCCACAAACATTGCGTCAGCCCACCCCCCGCAGATCGGCCCACGTGCGCCACCACTCCACATCTGGGGAACGCTAGTCCCGATCTAGATGTTAGTGGGGCGAGCAGGCGTGGGATGCGGTGGGCACGGGCAAAGTTCCGCTGCTCCGAAGGGGCAGGTGTCGCGGCTGCGGAAACTAGGAGTGCTGTTATCTGGGTGTGGTGTTGCGGCTGATGAGTTTGTGGAGCGAAGGGAGGGGAGAGCTGTGTTGGGGTAGAGGGAGGACGAGGTGTGAAGACCAGGCGCGTGGGAAGAGGTGTGGTAGAGTCGGTTGATGGACAGATGTGAATATTACGCTGTAAGCGCGCAGTATGGTCACGTTTCATAGGCATACCCACATCATATGCAATGCTTAGTATCGTACATCGTACGTGCTCGGCACTTCCTCATCCTTTTTCAGTGCTGCCGGATTGCTCCCGGATGCGCACCTGCCCCTCATCCATGCGCGACTCAGTCCGCGATCACTATTCCCGGCACCGACCACAGACTCGTGGCTGGTGAGGAAACCCGGGGGGTGCGTCACTGCGGGGACAAAGAGTGAGCTTAGGCTTGTTAGCTGGGCTTGGGGCGCTTGAGACTTGATGCGTGGTGGTGATGGTTGGCGTCATAGACTGCCAAGTGGCTGCGCAGGCTGCGCACCAGGATCTTCGTCGACCTGGTTGCTGGGAGAGCTGAGGTCTGAGACCGTTTGGGGAGCTGAGTGCGAATTGGATCACAGTGTTTCTTGGAATATGCTTTGGTGTGGGAAGATATCGAGAGATCAGTTCAAATTATTGTTCATAGACCGTAATTTTGGTTGCAAAGAAAAGCAAACAAGTAGCTCTAAGTCATGTACTGAGACAGTAGAAAGATCAAAACATCATCCCTACATAGAATCGCGTGACATCTCGCTCTTGCGAGGTAGGTGGTATCTCAAGTCAAGTCAAACGAAAGAACAGTTCAAGAACAACCCAGTCCATCTGGATCAACAGCTCCTCAGCCCAAACTCCAGTATCCCAAATCCAATCCAAAGTCGTCAAGTGCCTCATTATTCTCATAGGCCAAAGTTGCCGTCGAGTCCTGCCAATCCGGTTGGTGTGCTCATATCGGGAATCATTATGCCAGCGTACATCCTATCGCTGCCCGGGGTGCCAAACTCGCAAGAGTTGCTGCTAAATTCCTCTCCACTGGTCAGGCTTTCGTCGCTGAAACTGAGTACGCTCTGTGGAGGGGCTGCGGTTCCGTAGCTGTTCCAGTCCCAGGCTTCAGGAGACCAGTTGGCGCTGCTTTCGGTAGCATCAGAAGTAGCAACCGGGACGTCTAGAAGTGCCTCTGCCGGTTGGCCGCCGTATATGTTGTCGTAGATATTGGTTTGTCCACCATCCAATGAGCCGAGTAGGCGCTCCCAATCGGAAGTTGACACTTCAGATTTTACATTCGTGAGACCGAGAGAGTAGTTCGATAAAGCGTCATTGTTGAACGAGAGGAAGTCAATGTTCCGTTGTGCAGTAGGCGTTGGGTTGGGACGGCGTTTGTTTGGCATGGAGAGAGAAGCGCGGTTATTCGTTGGCGGGCTCATGGTGGGTTCCGATCGTGCCAGATGTGGTTCGGAGCTAATAGACGAAAGGCTTGTCGAGGATGGGTTCCCATGCATACCGACGTTGGGCGAAATAATTGGCAGAGTGGCACGTCGAGCCTCGTGCATGTCCTCACGGCCAGCCTTCATAGCACCGGGAGAAAATCGAGCAGCAATGGCCTTGAGTGTTTTCTGTGTCGCGCGTAAGGTATCCATAGGTGCGCCCATGCTGCCTTCTGAATTATGGCGGGAAAGTGTAGGGCCAGCCGCTCGAGGAACCGCGATCATCGAACATCCGGTGCGGCTTAATAAGTGTTAGTATGTTATACGAATTGAGAGGCTTCAGATCAACGTACCGGAACTCCATAGAGCCAGCTGCAGAGCCACGCTCAAGCATGTCCATAACGGAACAGATGAGGCGGTTGCAATCCTTGATCAGTTTGCCATCACGGGCAAGATTGAGGGTCTGGAAAAGTAGACCAAATCCTGCCTGGACAAGGACCTCGTTGCGGTTGAGGCAGAAGGAGAAGCTGAGCTTGCGCTCGTCAAGAAGTTGCACAATCTGCACAATATGCTTGCAAGCATCACCAACGGCAACAAGTGCAGAATAGCCCTTGTCACCAAGGTCGGCGACAACGATGGGGCGGTAGATAAGAGATTGGATATGGTAGTACGCCAGAGACTACACCTAGTTAGTAACAATAGACAGGAACACATTTGCGGGGCGGCTTACTAGAACGGGCGCTCTGCTACTTGTTACGTTCGTGCTGGGCTTGTCTTGTGCGAAGGTCAACCTGAGATGTGGAGCCAGATTGTTCTGCCATTCCTCAAGTTCATCGGTCAGGGAGGCCACAGTACGGAACGAGATGTCGTGCGTCGATGAAGTCGGGTATAACTCGGTCAAAGCCCTGGAGAGAATGCGAGAGAGGCGGAAGAGGGCCAATGCACTCGAAAGTTTGGTCGACTCGCCGGGCAGAGTCGGCAGGAACCCTTTCTCTGTGACGTACTCGTCATCTGCATCAACTGGATACTCGCAGTGCACATCCTCTTCTCTGACCAGTCTGGGGAGACCAAGGTGTGCAGCAGACAAACTAGTTGAGTTAGCGATCGGTGAGTTGACAATCAGCCCAAAAGTTCTTACCAATCAACGGTGTACAGCGACCAAAACACTTTCTTCCTTGTTTCACTAGTGAGCGCACCGAGTGCGAAGCGTTTCTGTGATTGATGCAAGCCAAGACGTTGTGACAGACCGACAGCCAGGCCCTTGTACTTGAGCACGCGAGAGTAGTCACCCTTTAGGAGACAGTAGATTTGGGCAAGGACCAAGCACTGTAGTGTCGCAAGATCGTTGTCCATCAAGAAGGTGTCAATGGCACCTTGCCACTGAGCCTCAAATGACGCAACGTCTTCGCCATCGCGTGACTTCTTCGGGGTCAGTAAAGTGATTGCCATAGGGTGGAGAATACCTACGTCGCTGGATAGAGCAGCTATACCAAAGCACAAATTGAGTTTCGCAATGGATTTCCTATCGTGAATGTCTTCAGGGCTGGAAACGTACTGCTCATACAAGCCAAGGAAGGTTGGCCGATGAAGGACCGGAAATAAGGGCGCCCACTCCTGGAAGAAAATGTTGATCATCTGGTCAGACACCAGACGAGGCGGAGCCTTGAACGAGACTGTGCGCTTTGTGGGGAGTACAGAAGCTTTGGCTCCTACCTCAAAGAAGGCATTTGAGTTGATGTCTGTGCTAAGTCGGCCGGTCTCTTGCGCTTTCTGTTTGAATGCCTCTGCGATATGTTAGATTGGTCGTGGAGTACCGGTAGGGACATGATCATACCAACGAAGGTTCGTCCACTTGAACTGCCAACAAAATACGAGTCGCTGTTCTCCTCGTCTACGAGCAGTGGAGGCTGCTGCAC
Organism: Phoma sp. XZ068; assembly: GCA_004835665.1. Classification (NCBI taxonomy): domain Eukaryota; kingdom Fungi; phylum Ascomycota; class Dothideomycetes; order Pleosporales; family Didymellaceae; genus Phoma; species Phoma sp. XZ068. Next base: position 1,302,055 of record RBKR01000002.1, read on the forward strand.
CTTGAAGGTGTCGTCTTTCTCTTGTGACTCTTCTCTAACATCTGAAGTGGGTGGTGAATGTACGGATGGTCGTCGTCCGTTTGAAAATCCTTGGGGAGAGTGCGAGTGGATTCGCGAGAGCATGTCGATCTTCTCATCCTTTTCATCGAGCAGCTCCTTCAGCTCACGAACCTCGCCTTCCAACAGTCGTACTCGCTCCTCGAGCGACTCTGTGTAACCTCTGGGAAATGCTCGACGGCTGAGTTTGTCGCTAGTCTTGCATTCGAAGCCGACGTTAGTGCACTGTGTGCAGCTCGGCCGAATGCCGTCACAGCGGATCTTTTTGGAACGGCATCGATCACAGGCTTGCGCAATGCGGGACTGGCAGCTCGATCCGACCTTGATAACTTTCATAGGTAATATTCCAGGCATGTTGGCGGTGACTTTGTTTTGCGACGTTATCGATTGGTCGTGCTGTTTCGCTGGGAATGGCGGGCCCACAAGGGGATCACTGACAGAACGTGGCACAAGCCGTCAGCATCCGAGTCCTTGGGTACGGGGTGAAAAATGCGTGCGCGTTCGTTGTAGTCGTGGTTGCAGTAAAAGTCCGGTCGTGTCGACGTTGCAAACGGGTGCGAGAAGGGTGACTGTGCGGAGGGTGCGGGCGAGTTTAGTAGAGTGCGCGGAGGAAGGGACGGCTGGCGCAGATGTAAGCTGTTGGTCTGTGTCTGCCCTAAACTAGTGGGTTCCGGGGTCGGTGCCGGGGGTAACTAAAACTCAATTTGCGGAGACCCCGGCCAACTGGGGCGGTAGGTCCCATCTATGCACAGAAGGAACGAGCAGCGCATCACTGGTCCGAAGCTTTTTCGTCTGTTGCGTGCCGCTATACCTCAAACACACAGTCGATCAATCTGCGGGGGATAAGATGTGTGGCCTCAGCCTGCAGCGATCGCTTCAAGCGACAGGTGCTTGACAGCGAGACTATCCGTAGCCATTTGCGGGGTGGTTTTCACGATGCGACACGCCAGCTATGGACGCCAGCCCGATTGCTGGAATTGCCCGCGCTGAGGCTGCCTCACTTGCGTCGAGTCGTCTTAAAGTCTTGACCTGCGTTCAAACCCAACGCATCAATCCATACTGCTGGGTCTGCGTCGTCGCTTGCGTATGTGGCAGGTAGGTTGTGTTCTGAGTATCACTCGTAGCCTTGGCAACCAGACGACGTAAGAACGCCATTTGTTGCCTCCAGCATCTCTGAATCTTCTACAAGCTGCCAGTCTTCAACGTATTCAGCCTTTCACCCCGTGGTGTGTTGGCCACAGAGCTGCGGTCTAGCCTGTTCATCAGCCACCAATCTTCCAGAAGCGAGAACTTGGCAAGGCGAACATGACGAGTTTGGCTGTCCCAGCATAAGGCTACGATCTGTCATTTGCGTCAAACCGCTCAGGGTCTACGGATGAGGGATACTTGTCTAGTCAGCGTACTGATTGGGCAAGGCTGCCCTCTTCCGGGTAGGGCCAAGCCTTCAGACCTGGGGTTGAACGCCCGGGGATACCGGCAACCATTGCGACCGTTCGGGGCATCTGGGTGTTAGTATGCACGCGTCGCCATCGCTATATTGCTTTGGGCTGAATCTATTGGGTCGTGTGACCGTGATGCCTCCAGTATGCAAGTCACATCTATCCAAGTACTGTATTGTCAGATCAAAAAGTGATAGACTTTGTGGTACCGTTTATTGCTACGTCATGCAACAAAACGAGAATTGAGGGGAAGACAGGCATGGAATTGGAATAAAGCCTCCATCTGATATCGCTGTTCCTTGCAGTTGCTCCTTTGGCAAGGGTGCGAGGATCAGAGATGGTGCTGATCGAACTCACATAGCCAATAGCTCGGCATTCGTACAGCCCCTTCCTAGTGATCATGCAGGGTATGCAAAGTTATGCAAAGCTAGATTGCCATGTGTGACTCTGCCAGCTCAAGTAAAGTCAACCTCCTCCTCTCCATTGTCTTCACCACCGAAACCTAGGTACTGCTGAACGACTGCTGACTCGAGGAGTCTCGACTTCTGTGACGGGTATTAGTGCTGGTACGTAGTCGCTCCGCGGAGTGCCTGCAGGCTAAGGCTGCACCCGAATCTACTTTGAAAACGGAGGATGGTAGTGATGAACTAGCGCCCAGGCCAGCGTATACTTGTGCGAAGATACCAAGTACCCCGGTACATTAGGAGCTACTCCATTTCTCAACAAACTCAGAATCAACGCTTCCGGTGATGGTGCACCGTACTTGGGGCCGGGGAACCCTTCGTTGCTGCATCCTGACTGAGGCCTATTGTACAACTGGCATAGAGAAGCCAGAGACGATTACTGAACTTACAGCTACGCAAATGCATGTACCAGGCAGATGCATGTTAGTGCGTGGTACATACCGTAGCTCAAACTGGAAACGCGGGGTCTAGGAGAGTGCTTCTCTTACCTGAGTTTCGAAGGCGCTTATGGCTCTTTCGAGCAAGTTTAGCTCCAGAGCGCGGAGGCGCTCCGCAAGGCTCCATGGGATCTCTCGTATTGATGCTTCTCTCTGAGGATACTCTACTGCTTTCAAAGTATCGATCTGCATCTCCACTCGGCTCTGCAACAGTACTGTCGCTCGAAGTTGGTAAATGTCCCACAATGGGTCCACTTGTAAATAGTCCCGGATCTTGCGGGTATCGTCTAGCTCATCATCTTTCCAAAGCGCTTGGATCTCGCGCTTGCCATCGACAGTCTGTCTAATTCTGAAATCCAGACCGTCCTCCTCATTGACGATGACGAGCCAGATGAAGTCGCTCTCCCAATCTATATCTCCTGAGGTTTCGAATATGCGAAAGCCTGGGGCAGCTGTTGAAACGAAGATCTTCGCAGGCCGCAGAGGATCGTCGTCTGGTATGTCTAGATTCAAGAACATGACCTTTGCCGAGGTCATAGAGTCTTCAAGGAAGCCGTATGAGAAAATATTCTCACATGCTCCTTTGTCGTCACCGTATCTACAAAATATCAGCACTGCGCATTGGATTACATAAATGAACTTACGTGATTGTAATCTCTCCTTCTGGGCCTATCTTCTTGCCTTCCCGCAGCAGGAGTATACCGTCACCATCTTCATCTGTTTCATAGAGAGCAGCTGTGGCATCACCAGAAGCATGATTCGCCATGTCCACACATGGGCACATGCAGTCACCTACGCCAGGGAACTCAAGAGCCCTGGAGCGGTACATTGCATCGACGCACATCCAGTCGTCGAAGGTGATAAGGCCATTGTCTTCATCCCACCAGTACTTTGCGCACCAATCGATGTTTTCAGTGGCTGTTCGTACAAGTTCAAACTCACGGAGCAAGCTGTTTAGCTTGGCACGAACTGCTGGCTGCAGTGTGGTTCCCGTAAGTAGCTCCTGCTCTTCTTCCGACCAAAAGGTCGGTAAAAGCTCGTCAGGAAGATACTTGATGTATTCGGTAAGGGGATTCAGAACGCCAATATCTTTGATGTCTGGACAGCAGATAGTCGCTTGCATGAGAAGAAAAATCAATACCGCACCTCTGGTCGTCTGCGACTCGAGTCAGTGTCTGAAAGATACATTGCAAGGATGGTCACACCCTTCCAAAGTCCCCTGTAGCATCGAGAACTTCGCGTAGGTGACGATCAGACTTGGCAAAAAGCTCAATGTTCTGTCGCGAAATAATGAGCTCTTTGGGCACAGTGAGGAGAGGCTCGACGTTGCCACCCTCAAGCTCACGGTCTGCTATGACAGTCGATCCCTTGGCTTCAAAACCCGGCAATGGGCCGACCTTGATGCCATTGAAGGTTACGCCATGAAAGGTTGCCCACGTCGAGAGGGTGTCGATGGGCTGCTTGAGCCACCCTTTAGTCCTGCCGGTACGGATCATGCTGGTGTGACAACGACAGCGCTCGTGGCAAGCGACGCAGTGTCTGCAACAACGCTCACAAAGGGCATTGAATGGCAAGGCTGGTTGGTATCACTGTACCGTAGCGTGCGACCACAGAAAGTCGGATGCACTCAAAAAATTGATAAAGGACCCTGTGATGTCATGTGCTCAGCAAGGCTCCGCAATAATGTTGCTATGGTTCCCCAAGTGATGGCAATCTCCTGCGACGCTTGAGCTTGGGTAGAGACCCGCAGAACGAGCGCGTGGATGCAGCAGCAAAATAAACAGAAAACAGGTCTCAGGGACAGGGGTTGGCCTCACCGCAAACCGTGCGTGCAACGAGCTCTGGCCAAGCCTTGTTGTGGACGTTGTTTTGATGTGTGGTTGTCAAGGCGAGCCGAAATCCCCGGTCTAGAATAAGGATCCACCAGCCGTATTGGGTAAGGCCGCAGCTTTGTTATGGGAGCGGCCGCCAAGACATCTGAATGTAAACACCGCGGCTCGTACATTATCTCTCCCACCACCACCGCCCGGACTCCAGACATCGCTACTGTTATTCATTCCCCGGACCATTGCAGGACAAGAAGCACTCGGCGACCGTGTTCGCAGCTTCACCACAACTCTAAACCCCGCAATTGCTCTGCGCTGGTCCATCTCGCCCTTTCGTCCCAAGTCGCTGTCCCACGTGTATTGCTCGACGCTTGCCGCCGCAAGTAGTCTTCAGTCTTTTTTCGCGACACTTCAAGCATCAGCGCTGCATTCTTCGCCATGTCTTCGCATTCACGAGTATCAAAGACGCCTCGCGCCAGCGCGACCAGCTATGGTCAGGTCATCGAGGTTAGCACCATAACAAAGCTCAAAACAAAGCGCCTCAGGACCGATGCTAAGGCAACACCCTTCTAGTACATCCAAGACAGACTCTACCTCGCCTCGTACACCCACACACCGGATGCGAACACACCCTTCCCCTACCCGAAGCAGAGCGCGTCGCCCTCGAAGCGCTCGTCGCGGGCGCAAGCAGGCCCAACTGCTGCTGGCGCTAAGACGCTCCCGCCCGTGTACTTCAGCATCGACAAGACGTTGTTGTACAATGCCTTCCACGGTGACTTTGGCCCGCTCCACATTGGTCACCTTTACCGCTTTGCCGTTCAGCTGCACGAAGTGCTTGGCGACCCTGCGAACGAGGAGCGAGCAGTAGTTTTCTGGAGCAGCGCAGACTCAAGGAGTATGTCGATAAGGACTGAATATCTTTTTACACAGTGCTAACGTCTCTAGGCCGCGCCAATGCCGCCTGTATCCTTGCTTGCTACATGGTCCTCATTCAGTCGTGGCCGCCACACCTGGCTCTCGCGCCCATTGCACAAATGGATCCGCCCTGCATGCCATTCCGCGACGCTGGATACAGCCAGGCGGACTATGTTCTTAACATCCAGGACGTTATCTATGGTGTGTGGAAGGCCAAGGAGGAGGGTCTTTGCGGGCTCAAAGACTTCAGCCTTGAAGAGTACGAGAAGTTCGAACGCGTCGACATGGGCGACTTCAACTGGGTCACTCCTCAGTTCCTGGCATTCGCCTCGCCTCAGCAACAGCCTACTCACGAGATCTCCAAGTCGTCGCCCTTGTACGCCACAATCCCCTCCAACATTGCTGAGGTCCAGAAGTCGAGCCTCCCCGGGCCTTTCAAGAATGTCTTGTCGCACTTCTCCGCGCGCAACATTGGTCTCGTCGTCCGCTTGAACTCCGAACTCTACTCCTCAACCTACTTCGAAAAGTTGGGAATCAAGCACCTCAACATGATCTTCGACGACGGCACTTGCCCCCCTCTGTCCCTCGTTCGTCAGTTCATCAACCTTGCACATGAGATGATCACTATTCGCAAGAAGGGCATTGCCGTACACTGCAAGGCTGGTCTTGGACGAACAGGGTGCCTCATTGGCGCTTATCTCATCTACAAGCATGCCTTCACGGCCAATGAGATCATCGCGTACATGCGATTCATGCGTCCTGGTATGGTCGTTGGTCCCCAGCAGCATTGGCTTCATCTCAACCAGGCGACCTTCCGCGAATGGTGGCACGAGGACACCATGAAGGCCAAGTACGCTGAGATGATGCCTTCCACACCTACCGCATCCCCACGCAAGCAGCGTCTGGCAAGCAACGGACAGACCTTCACACCACCGAACGGATCCCAGAGGCGCGCTGCGCTTGGGGAGATTGAGTCCAATGAGCAGCGCAATGCTGGCCACTCGAACATCGGTGTTCAAGAGGACAACCTCCCAGCACCAACGCCAGGTCAGCCCAGAAAGACTAGCAAGCTTTATGGCAATGGTAGCGCAAGACAATCTCCATCGCGCATCGATGAGAACGAACCGTTCACCAGATCGACGACTGATATCAGAGGAGACCTGACTCGTTACGATGGAGAATCAGACGAAGAGTACCACCTGCGCCAGATTGCACGGAGAACATCATCTCGTTCGCCAGCTCGCACCCCGGGCGCGAAGGAGAAGACTCGCCGTGCCTTCAGCACAACATCTGTCATTCACACATCGGTAACGCACACATCATTCGGGTTTGGTGACGGTAGCGACGCAGAGAATACCGCGCCTGCAACTATCAGTGGCCGTCCGAAGACACCAAAAGACAAGAGCGGCAGCGGTAACGGCAGCATCAGCGTCAGCAAGGTTCGATCAAGCCCACACCGAAGGAGCACCGAAGGCAAGACGAGTGTTCGCAAGACCAGCGGGAGAGTCGGCAGTGTCGGCAGCTCCGTGGCTCGCACCAAGTCATAAGCGACGTTCTTCACATTTGAGTTTCTGCATCATCGGTGTTTAGGCACGAAAGGCGTATTGGCATCATCACTTCCATCATCATCGGCATCTCCTCCATCTGAGCGATACCAGCGGCATGAACGGGTGTTCAGCATTGTCGATGTTCTACAACGTATGGTTTCTGACGAAAGGGCGTTTTGGATCACATAGTCGTGTGCAAGGGTCAGCACCTTGGGGGTTGGGTTTCACAGTCAGGCGTACGGTGTGCTGTTTTTCACTCTCCCGAGTCTTCTTCTCAGTCACAGCATTGGTCATCATTCAGTATTGTCTTGTTGTACTTCTGTCTTGTTTCACTCTGCGGCGTCGGGCTTCGGATGTTCATGACATTATGAAGATAATGAGTACTTAGTCTTAACTATTTCAAACTTCAAACACTTGGCCTAGTTGTGTGATGCGTCCTTCATTCTATCAGCCCTCCTCTGCTGACCATGACGTATCTGTATCAAGTGCGTGTCGGCCACTCGACATGAACTGGGGAACTTGTTATAGGCTATGCAAATGGCAGGTGAGAGATTACTCTGATCCAAGATATGACGCTACGATGTGGTCTCGAAACACTGTTTCTCGGTGCCCTTTCCTGCACAGAAATGATATAGCTCCCTGGAGATGCTCGTAATGAAGAGGAACTTGATTTTAACAACAGCTGGTCTTCGCGAGTAGTTCCCAATTGGATTGAATCCGCTGATGCGTTGAATTAAGAGGTCCGAGCGGACGGAAAGCCTTGTTCCCTCCTGCACATTGTGAAGGACACCTCTAAACCTAATGTAAACGGTAAATGAAATCATTTTTTCAAGGGGAAGCATTAGACCTAGGATGCTAAGTGGGAAGTCTTGCCAGCCCAGGTTTCTAGACAAGTCGTTAATCCTGGCGTGCTTAGTAGCAGAAGCGCACAAACTAGTGTTGTTTTCGGAGTCGAAACTTGACCTTCGAAGGAATGCAGAGGCCTAGCCCTACAAATAACGTCGAGAAGCGGTAAATTGAAGTTTTGTGTTGGCCGTGCCTGCCGCGCGCTTGTAAGTCTTGGGCGGGTATTTCCCTCCCGGCATCTAATTTGCATTCCCAAGCCCCGGCATCTCTATCTTTAGTTTTGATACTCTTGGCTACCGATACACTCTCGTTAATGTCTCTGCTCCCCAAGCTGCCGGGTAGGCAACCCATATAAAAGCTGGACGGAGAGTCCAAGTTCAACCTGCATACAAGTTAGTTCAACACAACTGAGAATACTATGTCAAAAATACTCAAGATTTTCGGGTACAGTGTAGAAAAACTCCCTCCAGTTTTCAAGAATGCTCTTGAGACATATGCGAATGTCGGGGCTGTAAAGGTTAGTCCTCGTTCCCCTCGATCGCGTGTACGGAGACAGTGAACTTACGAACGAACATAGAAAGTTGGCGAGATTGAATCGATCGAAATCAAGTAAGGGTGTCCAAGTTGTTTGTGGTACCGTTTTTCTGATGCATGAGCCTCGTATAGGACTAGAGGCGATGAGAACCCTGTGCACAAATCTCACTTCAACCGCGATGACAAAGAGGACGTTCTCAGCGTCAGGATCAAACCAGTGGACAAGACTAAAAAAACTCTTACGCATCACATCTACGCAGATGGTACGGGCACCTTAAAGAAGGGTGATAGACGGGAGTTCTCCTCTTCGGCGGAGAGGAGGGAATAGATTTTAGAAAGGGCTCGCATCTTGCGGAGGGTTTAGCTCTGGAAGATAGAGAACACGATGAATTGTATGCTTGGTTTAGTCAGAAATGATTGTCGGATGTCTTGCGTGCTTGGATTTCCTAGAACCGTTAATGTTGTATTTCATTGGCTTTCATAAGTGAAACATTGAGTTGGTAGCCTTATCTGCATTTACATTCCGAAGTCGACTAAGGTGGATTCTATTAAATCATCTACTGGTGAACAGCTCTTCGATCATTTTGTTGGTCCGAGAGCACCGTGTTGCATATGCCATTGACACGGTGCTTTAAGCGCCTACAAGGATAAGCACGCGAACGGGCGCTTCCCGCCCCACATTGGCCCGAGCCGCCTGGGCGCCTCCACCTGATAATCCGCCTCCTCGCAGCCTTTGTCCCAATACCACATCATCTTCTATTACAAGCACGCCTGATGCAAAGGACTTGCTATGTCGATTTTCAGTCGTTCGTGGAGACCACTTTTCAGTCGCGCATGGAAGCCGCTTGCATTCCCCAACGAAGGTTTCGTCCCCATACCCGCAGACAAGAAGGTTGAAGAGGAGACCCTTCCTGACTATGTCGCGTCCCGTTACTATCCAGTCCGAATTGGTGAAATCTTTCGCGCCCGCTACCAAGTCGTGGGCAAGCTGGGGTATGGAGCCACCTCGACCGTGTGGCTAGCACGGGATCTTAGGTGGGTCATGTTCCTATACTCTACATAACGTCTGCCCGCTTATCTCTCATTTTTTAGTGAATGTCGACACGTTGCTCTCAAGCTCTTCATCCATTCCAAGTCTATAGGGAGCGAACAGGATAACGAGCTCAACATCTACAAGTGCATCGATAATTCATCCAGGAATCACCCGGGCCGCAGCGCTGTCCGCTCACTGCTCGACTCATTCGATGTCGATGGTCCTGAAGGGCAGCATCGGTGCCTCGTGCACCCACCACTATGGGAAAGCGTACTGGATTTCAGGCATCGCAACCCTGTGAAGAAGCTACCGGCGGCGGTTGTGGCTTTTGTGCTTAAGCGTCTCTTCCAGGCTTTAGATCTCCTTCACAAGGAGTGCCATGTCGCGCATACTGATATCAAGGAGGCAAACATACTGCTCGGAGCAGACGAATCAGTGCTGAGAGCTTTTGAACAGGAGGAGCTTGACGAGCCTAGCCCGAGGAAGGAGGTCGACGGGAAAACCATCTACCTGTCCCGCGAGCTCAGCAAGCCGAAGGATTTTGGTGGCCCCGTGCTGTGTGACCTTGGCTCCGCCGTACCACTGAACGATGGGGCCGAGCACCGGGAAGATATTCAGCCCAATGTCTATCGAGCGCCAGAAGTCATCTTGGATATCCCATGGACATACAGCGTCGACATATGGAATGTGGGGTGCATGGTGAGTGTAGAAAGCCTAGATTACCGTACTCTGGCTGACCTTCATTTTCACCCACAGGTTTGGGACGCATTCGAGGGCGAGCACTTGTTCACTGGCCATGATCCGGAATTCGAGACCTACCGGGGCCGAGCGCATCTCGCTGAGATGATAGCTCTTCTGGGACCTCCACCGTCAAGCCTTCTTGCCAAGGCAAACCTGAGGAGCAAGTTTTTCTCCGCTACTGGTGAGTTACACGCTCTTGGGCAACGACAAGCTACTTCAGAGATGCGCTCGCTGACAAGGTGTACTAGGCGAATTTTCTGCTGGGATCCCAGCTCCAGAATCGATGCCGCTCGAGCGCAGGTTGACCTCTCTCGAGGGAGAAGACAGAGCCTGTTTTCTACGTTTCATGCAGAAGATGCTGCAGTGGGAGCCGGAAAAGCGCAGTTCTGCTAGCGAGCTGGCAGAGGATGAGTGGATTGTCAAGCATACCACGTGAATGCGGCTGAATGTTAGATAATCGGCACATTGGATATATGGCTGGTTTGAGAGAGGATTGTAGTAAGTCTTATTGTCTGTACACTGAGCCCAGGATTCATGCGCTAAAGCCTCGTGGATTCACTGCATATAGGGCTACAATATGCTTCGAATGCGCCGAGCAGCTACTGTCTACACCACCCGAAGAACAACGGATTCATACTTCACTCTCCGAAACTGCACAAGTATCAGCATGTGAAACAATCTGCGATGTGACCATTCTACTTGACAGATAGTGTACGTTAGATTGTAAATCGTTATAAGGCACATTCAGCTAACGATTATCTTGTGTCCCACTTAGATTATATAAAGAAGGATTTGCATGGCAGACATAATCGCAACAACATGACAGCTGGCTATCAAATGATGGAGCGGCAACAGCGGCTGTGTAACATCATGCTTTAGACTAGGCCTCAAGTAATTGAGACTTGAGAGATTGCCATTCCCCATACACTGTAGCAGGCACATTCAGAATGAAAGTCAATCACCACTCAAACCACACCAACATCACGAACATCACCCTTCCCTAATTTCTACCTTTTACTAAACTTCATACAACGCCATGCATGGGATGTTATTGGACCTGTCCTAACAAAACCAGCTTCATTTTCATTACTTCACCATAGACTCTCTAGCAGTCAAGAGGGGTTAAAATTGTATGCAGAGTTTCGAGAAAGGTACCAGTCACGCACGAAGGGAAGTAGTGAGACTTGGGGCAGCACATTGCAAAGTTGAAGATACCCTAACCCTCCGCCCACAGCATGATCCCAGTGCTTGAGCATATTTTGCAAATATGTGTTATGTCTATATAAGCTTCTTCTCATGTGTATCAATACAATCCACAGTTATTATGGCAGTCTTCTCAGGGACAAAATCGTATGGGTGATGGTTCTATCACAGCAGTGTTCGAAGTAGCGAGCTCACCCATTCTACTCCGCGAAGAGCTGACTCAGGCCTCATGAGCCCCTCGAGGATCGTGTTTCGCTCTACGTCGCTAACTCGTTCGGATGTAGAGTAGATAATGCTGTACAGCTCTACGAGCCGTTGTTCCTCAAGCCGCGTCGGTCCTCGAATCCAGTCGTTCCAAGGGCCAGGGATGTCACCCTTCAGGTATAGGCATCCAAGAATAGCTGCAGCGAGCCTGGGGTGCACACCCATTGCAATACATGCCATGAGAACACCGGCAACGACCGTCACTGCGGGAGTTGGGCTTGAGCTTCCGATGAACATGACGCGTTCACTGACTGGCCTTGTCGCCCAATATGTCCAATCCAAGAGTATCTGGTGGACGGCTTTGTCGACATCTTGAAACCCATATATAATTGCGGTGATGGATCGCGCACCATGTTCAGGTCAGTCGGAGCTCGAATGCAGGCGACCAGCTTGAGTGCGAACATCTGACAGTTGTTCGTGATGAGTGTATAGAACATGGCTCTATCTGCGATTGTATTGGCTGTATGTGTCAATAGTAGAAGAGTGTTCAGGAAACAGCTGACGCACCTATTTTCTCGACATCACCATTCGACCGGAAAGTAAACCCAACCCAGAATAGCCTTGCGTTCGGCCACTTGTTCTTGATTTGCCCGTCTTCCAGGCGGCGTACTATTATCCGACCTGTACCCGTCATTTCCTTCTTCTTCTTCTTAAGCTCGAACAGAACTCTCCCATTGCCGTCGCTTTCGACTAGAACTCCCCAATGGCCAGCAGTAGAGCAGACCTGAGCCTGTATGTCCTTTGTCGCTGTCGTAGTCTGCAACCCCAGGGCATCAAAGTTGGCGCCAGTCGCGCCAAGAGCACGGGTCACAATCCAGATTCGCTGTGGCTGTTGTGGCAAAGGGTATTTGAGACGTCCGACGATGTCGCAAAGCAGTGGATGTTGTAGAATACCTGGATCCTGGTCACTCATCATTGTTGCCCACACCAGCGGCTTCAGCGCGTCCGTCGCTTCATCATGGATCAAGTCATTGAACTGAACTAACCAGATCATGTCGAAACCAAAAGACTCGACTTCCACGCTTGGGGAGGAGAGTTGATACTCTATGAGCTCCCTGACTCTCATTTCATTGTATCGCACAGAACTCCTGAACCACCTATCCAGGCTTTTTGTTGATGTTTGATACAGATCGTAGGCTTGGAGGTACAAGTTTAGGGATGCTATATTGGTGAGCTGCACCCGCCATTTCTGCACAGTTCGCAAGTAGTCCTGTATAAAGAGCCTCAGCGTCTTGTACAGATACGCAAAAGAGGCATCCACCCCATTGGCACTTGCGACTTGCTGAGGTAGCTGCAACCAACTATTTTTCTCATCCAAGCTTACAACCCTATCATCATCGGCGGGGTGGGGCGCCACTGAGCTGTGTATGGCTCTAGGCTTATTGTCAATCTGTATCAGCTCGATCAATACGCTGTACTCAATGTCACCTGAGCAAGGCCAGCTACCGATGTGGGTGTGCCATGAAGCAAGATTGCATCAGTTGCTGGCTTGCTGATGGAGTGTTGACAGCTTCACCGCACGTTAGCCAAATACAGCTTGTTATACCAGCGTAGTCCGGGCAGTATTTGATCACTTACCATGCGTATATTCAAGGAGCTTGGGTCATTCAGAAAATCTGTCATCAACTTCTGCATGCATTCCCAACTGTTTTGCGTTAGCTACCGTGCTGCTCTAGTATCAGCTCGGATGAGCGTACTCTCTGTGAAATGTGGCATGGGCCTGGACGATCTCTGGCCATAATTCGGGTGGATGACGATGAAGCGGTCTCTTTGCGTTACTGATGGGTCTTGTCTCAACAGAACTGTAGATGCCCTTCTGATTCGAAATTATCACACGATTAGAAGTCCTGACGCGTTGATGTTATCGCAAGCACCAGTGCAGGCAGTGGTAGGTGAACCGTACAGTAGAACGAAGCAAAGACGACAACATTTTACAACTGCTCGCCACATCATCATTGCACTGCCCAAGGCTGAGTCTGATGCGGTTTTCAAGATGAGTACTCAATGTGAACTCCTATGGTAAAGATGGACCGTTGCCTCCGCCTCAGCCAGAGCCACGTTCAATCCCACATACCTCTCACCACGAGAATGCCTCAACCTCCAATTCCCATCTCGTCTTCGATGACAACCTTGCCCGCTTGGTTACTACACTCCTGACTTCATCACATAGCCCCCCAGGCCCACACACCACAACCCCGATCCTATTCCACCCCTCCCCTGCCTCTTGCTCCAGGAAGCGCCCGACATCGAGTCTTTCACCAACCCACACATGCTTCTCTTTAAGTACCTCTAACACAAATGTGAGGTCGTCGGCTAGACCTTGACTCGATGCTTTTAGACTCCAGTGGAGGGAGACGTTAGGGTGATGCGCGATGAATGGGAGTATTGCAGTGATACCGATGCCACCAGCTACCAGGACTAAGCGGTCAGTGCGCAGAATTGAGGTTGTAGAGTTGTTTGGGTATGGGCCATCAAGCAGCGTGAGTAGCGATGCTTGAGCCGCGAGTGTTTTAGTCAGCCCGGTGGATTTGCGCACGTAGAGCGAGATCCCGGAAGTATCTGTCTGTGCTGAGGTGCGGTGTGTGCGAGCAGTGGCTGCTGCCGCAGCACCTGACTTCTCCACGTCGCCTGGTGTTTCGTGCTCTGAGCTGGATGAAGAGCTCGCAGCCGCTAAGCTATGGTCGCGGGACCGGAGAAGGGCAGTCGGCAGGACGCTAAAAGGGTGGTTCTCCCATGGTCGAAGCGGATTCAGTGTGGGGAAGTAGGCATACGTATGTCGTCCCGGTCTAGCATCCCATCGAACTTCCTTGATATCGATGCGAACGATGTCTGCAGTTACTTGGGTGACTTCCGCTCTGCGCATACCATTCTTCAGGATTCGAACAACTCGAGCACCTCGATCGAAGAACCACACTGCGCACGCCGCGTACAACCACATTTCATATCCCCACTTCCTCTTGAATGGGAGTTCTACGTGGTACCAACTTCCGGCCAGCACAAATACTGCGAGGATAATGTGCATGAACAGGAAGATCTCATAGCTCAGCTTCCTGAACCACAACGACGACACAACCACCATTATGACACACGCGAGGGTGGCAACAATCCCCCATACCCAGTACGGCTCCTTTTGTTCTGTATCCAAGGTGCCTCTACGTTTGTACACTATTACCTCTAGGATTGAATGCAGGATGACTTGTAGCGTGAATATCCTTGCGACCCATCGGTGCAATAACATATACGTAGAGTGGCTCCAGTTTGTAAGCCATAAAAGGACGTTATTTCGGCCAGAGAACAGAATGACTAATGGTGCGAGAGCAAAGGCGAGGATGCCTGTGCGGACTGACATGTAGGACATGATTTCTTGCCAGGTGTCGGGAAACCAGGCGTTTGAGGGGTACTGGAAGGACTGGTAGCCGCCGGCGGTAAGGCCAATATTGAGGATGAGAAAGAAGAAGATGTACCATGCCTGGCCAAAGGTGGGTGCGTTTCCAAGGGAAAAAGGGAGGACGCGGACATGGTAGTTACCGATGAGCGTGGGCCAGACGAGGCGTGGCCTGAGTGTATCGAGAACCGAGGTCATGTACGGTAGCTGGCTGAGGCAGGTGATAAGAATCGGAGCTGCGAAGCTGGCGACCAGAAGGATGATTCTGCTTCTGCGTTAGTGCTATAGTCTTGGGGCCGAAGTGAGCTTCTCTAGGTCCAAATCCAAGGAAGAAGACTAAGAGTAAGAAACACCCTGAGTTTTGCCCTCAAATTCTGTACTAGAAGAGTTCAAGTCATGATGGTACTTACCCATGTCTCGCATGTGTCTTCTCGCTCAGCTCAAAATGCTGCACCGCGCCTCTCGTTGACTCCCATGTCACCTCGTCAAACGCCGCCGTAAAGTTAAGCGTCTCCCCTTCCTCAAGCTTTCTGCTCGGCGGCTCAGATCCCCGCATCTGGATCAACGCCTCTTGGTACGTCCACTTCGGCTGAATAGTGAGTAGTCCAGTAACCTCCTTCCCAGCCCAATACTTCTCGAGTTTCCACAGCGGAACATCTATACAAGTTCTGTTGATGCAATTGGCTAGAGTAGTCAACCAAGGCGCGTCGCTTGCATAGCATTCAGGCGATGTTGCTTCTCTGTCGGGATCGGTGCAGGTGAGTGTTGCGCCGGCGAAGATATAGCCGCATGCAAAGGCGCAGTGCGGATCGTACTCTAATTTTGTTAGTACACTTCAAAGAAGGCGGTCCTGGGAGTAGCCTACTAACTTTTAGTTGGATACCCTATTAACGCTGACGCAGTACCCGCCATCGCGAGACTGAGAAGGCATATTGTCTTCATGATTGCGACTCTGCTGACGTTGTCCACCCAGCGCTGAGAGACTGAAAAAACTCAGACCGAGGATTCAGCCTCAACCTGCTATATTTTTCTTTTCGCAATGCCGAGTCCAGTCCCGTATTCAATGACACGGGTCAAGCGAACGGCATGTCTAGCCTTTCCGCCGTCATGCTCAAGTACCATCTTCGCGCTGCTACGTTGCTCTTGAAGTTCCTGTATTATCCGTCTCCCGTGAAGGGTAAATGTGCTCATCTACGCCGGTCGAAACTTCCGCTCGGAACAGCGAATCAGGAAGACGGTATTAGGTAGTAGTGTAATGTGTAGATGTTTCGAAAGTAATGGCGGCCCAATATGTGCTCGAAACTAGCTCACCTGCAGTGCTTGGCAATGCTTAACTGTAGAACTCGGTGTAGATTATCGACAGCTTGAATTTAACAAGAAAGTCTGGCCATGGAAAGTACACACTATAGTGTCAAACAGCGGACGCGAGCGATCCTAAATCTTAATTATTGCATTTTCGTAGCTATCTCGGCAGTCAAAGAACACTGCACTTAGATCTCGAATACACCGCCCATACCAACTCTGATATCAACCACGTCCACTTTCCAGCCCTTCCAATCATTCAGGCCTCTCTTGGTCTCTCTAATGCGCTCAAGTCTCTTCTTTGCCTCCTCCTCCTGCGCCTTCTTGAATGCATCTTCATCGAACTCGAAGTCATCCAAGCTTGGCAGACTCGCCAGGCTCTCTGTCCTCGGCTTTCCTCGATTTGCGGCATCGCTGCGTCGATGTGCAGGGTGTTGTGACTGACCCGTGAACGCAGAAATACCTGATTTGATGACATCCTGGAAGGAAGAGTGGTTTTGCCCAACAGGGCGGGTTGGTGGAGCGCCGGAGAGATCAACATCATCAAAGCCAGAGTTGGTGTACGGCTGAGAGGGGTCGGCGTCATCAATTGAAGGCTGCATAGCAGTGCGGCGGTCGCGCCATACGCCCCGACGAAGCTCGAAGTTCTCCTCTTCAAGTTCACGGACCTTGGCCATTAACCTATCGCGCTCTTCATCTTCGAGTTCTTGCACACTCGTGTCTTCAATAGAGTCGAGGTTGGCTTTTCGGCGACGCTGTTCTGCTTCGCGAAGGCGCGCGTTCTCGTTGCTCAACCCTGTCACGCGGGTTCGTAGCTCGGCAGCTTCACGCTCGACTTTGGAATGCTCTTGGAGTCGGGCTTGGTTGCGGGTGTCGTTGTCTCGGTGTAGTTGTGTCAGCGTCTCGATCTTCTTCTCCAATAACTCTGCTCGTGATACTGAATCAGATGCCTTGCGATTGGCAGCACCAAGCTCGGCCTCGACCTGTGCGATCCGTGTCTGCGCAGAATCCCGGTCTGAGCCTTCCTTAGCTGCTTGCTCGCTTGCCTTCTCCAAATTCGCTTTCAAGTCTGACAGTTCTGTCCTTGCCGAACTAGCCTCTTGTTCAGCCTTTTGCAGCGCCGACTCAAGACTGGATATCTTTGATTGAAGCTCGTTGTTCTTGTTTGTTTGCTCGGTCACCTGCGAGTTAACCTTGGAGATTTCCAACTCCAGTGATTCGATTGTTGCGGATTTGGAAGCAATCTGAGCGTTCAGGTCATCGATTGACTCTGTTTGGCTAGGAGAAGCGGCTGAGGCTCGGCGAGTGGACTTTTCGGTTTGCGTTCGGAGCTGCGATAGCTGGCGTTTGAGCGACTCGACTTCTGATTTCTGTGTCATGGATCAGTATCCCATTACAAGCGTGACCAGAGATAGCTATGCGTACCAGCTTATCAACTTCTTTGCTCTTCTCAAGCGCAATCGCAGCCTCTCCCTTTCCTTCTCTGAACTCTTCGAGCTCCTCCTCGTCTTTCTCCCACTTTGTC
The DNA here is from genome assembly GCA_004835665.1 of Phoma sp. XZ068. Lineage (NCBI taxonomy): Eukaryota > Fungi > Ascomycota > Dothideomycetes > Pleosporales > Didymellaceae > Phoma > Phoma sp. XZ068. Next base: position 1,319,573 of record RBKR01000002.1, read on the forward strand.
TTATACTCCTCGACCTCGGCAGTCAATCTGATCTTCTCCATCTCAAGCTCGGCGATCTTCTGAACCTGCTCGCGGTATATCTCGCTCGAAGCGCCACCACCAGGTGTCAACCCAGTGGGTGACGTAGGCCCGGCGCCTGAACGATAGAAAGACTCGGACCTCTGGCGCGATTCGACAGCGACCGAAGGCTTGCGGCCATGCGATGGCTTGGGTACGGGCAAATCCGTGGGCTCATCATCGTCTGCGGACTCCTGGGCCTCTGTAGGCTCAGGCGCGGCATCTTCGGTCTTCTCCTCAGCTGGTGCGGGTGTAGTTGGAGCTTCAACATCAGCTTCGGCGGCAGTTTCAGCTGGAGCTTCAGCGGGCGCTTCTTCGGGAGCTTCTGTCTCCTCTTTCTTATCCTTCTTCTTTGCGCCGCCCGCCTTTTTGGCCTTCTGCTTCTTCAATTGCTCATACTAAATGCTTTAGTCAGCATCCTGATCCTGAAGAACAGAGACCTGCAGAGCTACACCGCCGGTGCTACCAGCGGTATGATGATATGTGGTGCTCGTGCGGTGATTCTGTGCTATACGCTTCTCTGCTTGTTGAAAGAATGATGAAACCCAATACATACGCGCTTCTTAGCTGCGGCGACCTTCTCGGCCTTCTCTTTGTCATCGTCCGCCATGTTGTCGATAGTGAGTGCGGTTTGAAGTGTGGGGTTGCTGTGTACGCGGTGTGACGCGCACTGAGCTCGGCGATGCCACCTGGCCAGATTTGGACTAGACTAACCGGGACCCTCGAAGCTCCAACTTTGACATGGACATCTCAACCGCTCAGAATGTGACATCTAATTACATGATCACCGGATAACTACCAGTATAGAAGCTCCAACAGCAGAAATGTGTGAATTCAGTCGAGACTGAAATAATTTCAAAATCATCGAAGTACCAGGTACGCTGAAAATCGTGATCATCGTCCATTGATTGTGTAAGTTGAGATCCCAGAAACACAACCAAAGAGTATCTACATTCCTCACCACCCTCAATCTCGCTCTCCCAACCCCATCAACCGAAACCGTTCAATCAATCGCCTCAAACCTGAATCACAAAGCAACACCCACGCCGTTACACGACCCTACCCCACGATAACACCCGTCGCACCTCATCTATCCTGAAACATGACATCTCCAACCAACATTGCAGGCCCGTCGTTCCCACCCCAGGCGCCAGCGTCAGTGTAACAGCCATCCGCAGACGTGCACGATCGACCCGCTCCTCGCCATTGCGACATTTACAGTAGGGTCCTTGCACAGCGTCCCTGCTTATGCATTTGGTCCCTGCTTACATCTCCAGACACGCGCACATACTTATATGTGTGATAGCGAGTCAGTTGGTTGTGCTGTGCCATTTTGTGTTTCGAAGTTATGCATGTGGGGTTATCGGTGCGAAGATGTGGAGGGCCTTCCTGCGTAATCTCCGCGAACTATTGGGAACGTGGCTGTGCATGGCGATGAGGATGGAGGCGCGAGCTGGTGGGGTCGATACGGGGGCGTGATAGGTAAGCGCTGGGAGCCGATTGGGATTGACTATCGAATGTAACTCGAAAGGTACGGGAAATTCGAAGATGACGAATAGAGGGCCGAATGAAGAGTGCTGGGAATAGATCACAGGTGAGGAATTGCGTCAGCGGAGGAGATTGGTTTGAGGATTTGTGTTCATTGCATTTCTCCATGCTCGACTAGCTATCTATGTCGCTATCTCCCGGTAGATGTCTCATCCACCACAAATGGTCAACGCCGCCCTAGATGAAGTATTTGAAGCGAAAAGATCTGTCATATCGCGCTATTCGCGCAAGGCATGTCCTGGGAAAAGGCCGCAAGTGTACCCAACCATGCCTTGAATGTTTTGAACGAGGGACAAAGAAAATGGCTTCCCTCTAAGAGATGAACCGCCATAAAGAGCTGGTCAAAGTACCCCGGATCAAGATCGACTCGTAGATACCCGTCTTCCCAGTGCCTGTGAAAGATGGATGTGTAAAAGGGAAATGCTGAGTCAACGAGAGTAAGAAAGTCCGGTTCGCGTTCCAAGATTGCAAAGAAAGCATGCGCCATTAAAAGTTCGTAGCCTCGCTGGTAAACTCCGGGTCATGCGAGAAGGTGATGATGTATATATATGCTCGGTAATCGGTGTGGACCATTATGTCATGCCGTCAACAGGAGTTGCAGTCCGTTGAATTAGGGTACGTGATAATATGCAAGAAAGGCAGGAGTCCATGGTAGTAGTAACAGGTCTATTGAGCTCGCGAAGATGATGAAGCTGAGTCTTTCGATGACTTCCAGAACTTCAGCTTGCTCAGACGTCTCGACTTTTTCTTCGGATCCTTGGCGATAGGTTCAAGGTAGGCGGACTGAGGTCGCTGTTCAATCGACAGCTTGCTCTTCTCGCTACCGTACGAACTGTTAATTAAACGTGAAAGACTTGCAATGCTAGAGCGCTTGCGTCGGCGGGATTCGACCTCGCTAGGCGCAGAGCAAAGTGAGGCCGAGCGATCGCCAGGCCTGCGAGGAGCAGGTAGAGGGAAGGTGCCCTGCATGTTGCTGGTCATGGTCGATCTTGACGATGTCAGGGACGGTACGTCGTCAGATGAGATGCGCATTTCGGGGCCAGGCTCTCCGAAACGTGGTGATGGCATGACTGGGTAGTCGGTCACGGACGATGCCGCAGTACCCACGCGAGGAGTGTCGAATGAGATCTGACTGGATCGGTAATCCGGTGAGCTGAAGGATGAAGTGACGGTGTTTGGTGTCATGAGGCTTTGCTGGCCAAGAGGGGTTGGCACCGCCATAGTCGAATGGTGTTCCTTGAATTCTTCCAGCGTCGATTGCGGCGTGACGGTAGAATCTGAGGAATGAGTGAGTGACGAGGTACGAGGTTCCTCGTAATCCTCAACTACCTCAACTTGTGAACAGTTTGCACTGGAATCGAATTGAGGCACTGCATGTGGGGATAGTGGCTCCTCCGGGATGGGCGAGTGCCTGGGCTCCGCACGCGTCTTCAAGCCGAGACCATCGTTGAAGTTCCAATTTATCGTTGGACCATCCTGCCTGCTATCCACTTCGACAATCTGGATCTTCGGTTCTTCAGCCATCTCGGGCTCTTCCGCAATAGAAGTGGGTGCTGACCCCTTCCTCAACTCAGGCTTCTCCTCTTCTGGCTCCTCTTCCTCAAACACGTCAGCCATTGGCGAAGTGCTTGTGGCAGCTGAAGGCCTGAACTCGAAGGGGACCAATTCAGGGGCACTCTCGGTCCTACGATGGTTGGTAGTAAAGCCGCTTGCACTATGCATGGCCCGTCGATGAGCCGAAAAGCCTCGTTGCGGTTTCGAGTTCGCGCCATTTGGAGTGTTGAACGGGCCAAGTGCTGCATCCATATCAATGATGGGGCTCATGACGTCCGAATCTACACGTTTCAGCTGTCGAGGTTGCCATGAAGCAAAGTCAGTGTTAATCTTCGGCGCTGGTACGATATCTGCTGTAGGCGAAACAATGGTAACGGAGGTATCATCGTCGAAATTAGGACTGAATTCGAAGTCGACCTCGTCCGAAGAATCGGTATCCTCGTCTTCGACCACAACGTCTGGCTGTTCAGGTGTTGATGCTCTGCGCTTCGACTTTTTGCTGTGTTTTCCTTTCCTCGGAATAATCGAATTCGCCCAGGACTTTACTTTGCGAGGCCTATGACTAGATTTCTTTGACTTCGACTTGGCATCTTCAGGTGAATCGGCGTCCATAGGAGATGCTAGAGGAGATGAGTTGAAGGTTGTTGTGAGGGCAGGGTCGGAGATGCTGGTGGGTAGTCTTCGGTGGGTAGACTTGTCGTTGTGTTTGGACTCCAATCGAAAGAAGCCTCGTTTCTTGGTCGGCATGTCAGGGGAGGTCGGGCTAGGTCCAGCAGAACGAGAGCGTCCAGCAGACACTGGACGCTTGCGGTCAGACGCATCCTCGATTAATGGGTTGCTAAGAATCTTGTCCAAAACAGCACCAGCGGTACCAGGCCGGCTTTCGTCCTCTACTGTGCTCAGGGTTGGAGTGCCCGAGCGTGTGAACGGAGGGCTGACTGTGTTGCCGCCGATACTTGACGACAAGCTATTTGTAGTCGAGTGCCCGCGGAGTGTCGATACCTCGGTTTCCGAAGAGATTGTTGAGAGCGGTCGAATGTACTCGACCTTGTCAGAGAAGCCAACACGGGCCCTGGAAGGAGGGCGTGGGGTGGACTCGTCGTCGGAGTTGCTGGGGCGCAGACACGGCTGTGACATGGATTTGTTGACCGAATGGCCAAACTTGAACTCATTGAGGTTTTCGGCTGGCGTGTTGGGTGCACTGCCTGTTCGAGGGGGCGCTGGAGGGTTCATGATCGTGGACAGGTCGTGGGACGAAATGGCGGCAGAGCGGCGATGGGCATGGCCACGGCGCCCGGCGGGTGGACCAGGCTGTAGTGTCGTTGTTGGTGGTGATAGAGAGCCATCCTTGGTGGGGCTGCTGCTCAGCAATGTCGCGCCTGTTCGAGCACTTCCTCCAATGAGTTCACTGCCACCCCGTCGGTGGCCATGCATTGGCTTCGCAGGCGTTGTCGGCGATAGGAGCGGCGATGTCTGTGGAGATGTCTCTTGGGGCGGTGGTGCACTGCCTGCGGGGTTGAAAGAGAAGGCAGGGAGTGCGTTCACGGACCTCTGCCTGGCGTGCGGCATGGATCCTCGGCGAGCGGCTGGGTACTGCATTGACATTGGACGAGGCTTCGTCGGCGACGACTCGCCCGACAATGTGTCTGGTCCTCGCATGGGGAACGAGAAGTCGGGGTTGGGGACCATCTCGACCATGCCGACGTTGGACTGCTGGCGACGCTGGTAGAGAGGGGAGCCTGCGCCCGCCGACTGCGACTGTGTAGCCTGATGGCGTGGCAGCGCAATCTGAGCCATGGTGGGGAGGACACTGTGAAATTAGGGTAGCACGGCGACTACGGGTGGAGGGCACGGCGGCAGTGAGACGAAACAAGCGCTGTCGAGGTACAAGGCGCCGAGTGTGTGCACTACCGAGAGACAGTGGTCAGCACGCAGAATGCAGGCCGGGCAGTCGCAGTGCATACAATATACGCGGAGGTGACGAAGGGGTTGGGCGCAGCGAGGGCGTATGGCAGCAATCGTATACGGTGGTTGCTGGGTGCTGCTGGATGTGCTGGATGTGCTGGATGTGCGGCTGCGCGGAGGGTGAAGCCAGTCGCCCGGGATTAAAGAATGAATGACAGGTAAAGGAGCGGACAGATACCGCACGTCGACTCAGGTGTGGTGAGTGCGACAATGGGCTCCAGGTTGGGTGGTGGTCAAGAGGCCGTGGAGGGGAGACGGCGAGAGAAGCGGGTGGTGTGGATAGGCGGGTGCAGCGAGCTGGGCGGCGCGGCCGACGCTTTTGTCGCTGGGAAACGGACGGGACATTCACCGCACGGATGCCAATCTGACTGTCAAGCCAAGCAGGGCCCACATGCACTCGCGCGTAGGTAGGGGTACCGTGGCTCGCATCCTTGCAGCATCGCTTGCCTGCTGCGGGCATGGTTATTGCGCTGGCACGACGACAAATTTGCATTTGCGCGCACGCTGTCCACGGCCACTTTGGCCTGCTGCAGCAAGACACTGTCGCACGGCGGCGGCATGGCAGAGCGGTGCTGGACACGCAGGAACGCCCGTAGCGCTCCGGCGAACTGCCAACTTTGAGCCCGCAATCTCGCAATTTCGGACGCGGCTGTGCCTGATCTCCATCATCACGAGGGGCTACCAGCTGGCCCGGCGACAGCTGTCCACTCCACACTCTGCGCAACCATGATGTCGATGACGCTGAGCGGCGCCGCGGACAGGCCAGCGGCAGGTTTCTTGCAGCTGCCCTCAGGCGACACTATCAAAGTCAATTGTTCCTGCGGCTCATCTATCGCGCACCTGCAGCGATAAGCTGCATCTGCATGAGGACCACACCGTCCGTAATGGTGTGCAAACGGTCTGTAAACGACCTGCAGACCTGCAGCATCTGCTCGAGTCAGCAACCCTCCACCACTCAAACGCGCACTCCCACTCGCTGAAGCTGCCTGCACGAGATATGCATCTTCGCCATCTCTCTCCAGATCGTCTTGGCAGCCTGCCGCAACCCGGCAAACCTCTTTGTTCTCCGCATGCACGCCCAGACATGACGCCAACTTGCTCGCGTCGATAGATGCCGCTTCCGAGTCTGCTCCCTCAGTGGCTCGAGGTCAGCCACGGCTTCGAGTCCAACTCTCTCCACATAAGGATAAGCAACAGCATGTTTCACGCATACCGTTCGAGGTGGGTCCAGCAAGCCCCCGGTTGCCAAGTTAGTATATGGTCTGCCGCAGTTGGCGACCAATTGAACTAAAGGCGTCACTTGCCCCTGCATCACTAGCAGCATCTTCCCAGACGAGCGACGCTATTCAGGAGCCTTGCCCCTTTTGTGAACGCGACGAGCTCGTCCTCGCCACCATAAATAGTCCTGCCAGACAAAATGCGGAGAAGCGGGAGAGACAAAGCAGCGGTTTCGATGTATTTGCCCAGGCGTGTCTTGTCTTTGCACCGAAATTCATGTGCGCACTCTTGCAAGTACCTTGTATCGACGACAAACGTAATTGCCTCGACTCCAACGGGTAAAGGGTGCAGCAGGCAGCGAAAAACCGCGCATAGGATAGCTGGCATGCACCATCCTCGTCACCCTGGATGTCTTGGACGCCAAAGCATGGCCTGCATTCTGGCGTTTGTACAACGTGTTCTGCAATGCAACCTGCACTTCTTCACCTTCTTCAATTCATGTACGGTCCGATTGTTCACAGTTTTGCTTTTGCTGGGCTCAATGTCCGGCACGCTGATCTAGGCCCACTACAAACCTTCAACCATCAACGCCGCTGCTGCAAGCGGATTCTACGCTACCACAGTATGTCGACGCCGCAAAGCTAACCGAGCAGCCACAGTGTGCTGTAGACACACCCCGTACCATTCGGGACATATTCGGCCCCCGATACCCTTTCCAAGTTGCATGCTGGGTACTCTGTGATAGTGAGACGTCATGAGCATGGTAGGCCTGTCTCCCGCGGTGAGAGCGATCTACAGGGACCAAACGGCGGCGGCCTGATTCCCACACAGATTTCTCAGTGCAAATCTTTATTTGCCCTCGTGCTCGGTTCCACATAGAACTGACATTCCTTCAAGGAGGATGCCAGGTACCGAGATTGAGCAGGATTTTACGAGGATACGGAGAAGTGCCTGAAAAGCAAAAAGGCCGAACGTCATATAACTACGAAGTTGCTAAGGCTCTGATACGTGGAGAATAGCGTATCAACGATTTTCATTTGTGACCACCAGCTTCGCGCGATCTGTTGTAGCCTTGCGCCGTCGAACTTTGGTTTGTCTTTCTTCTCTATACCGAGTGGCGGTAAGATGGGAGGTCTCCGTCTTCTGACCGGTCAGTTGGATGTTCCTGATTATCCAGGTGGAGAATTTGTCGCGCTCGAGTTGAGTGATCTCTACCATCGTCCGCGTCCGTTGATGCCTCGCAGTTGTCGAACTACATCCCATGGTACGCGGTCTCCGTGCCTGAAAATCTCGCTCAGCGACGACTCCATCACGCGCCATTGGCTTGCAGTTGCTGGTCGCATGTAACCAGGCATCCGCTCGTGTCCGTTACCTGTCACTGTCAAACTTTGGTAGATGAAGGTAAGGCACGGTCCCTGACTGCTACGCTATTATTTGCCACGTTCTCGAGGCAATGACATGTCAGGCGGATGTGGCTGTCCAGCCACCAGCAATTGCTTGCTGCGTACGTTGCAACTTTCATGTTTGTCGCGTTGACAACTGTCTTTGTTGCTAGAAATTGGCAATTTCCGGGTTCTCAAACTCGCTCGGGCCAAAACAGGAAGTGTAATGAGCGTGGCTTGGCTCGCTCGAGCCAATGAGAGCGTGCTTGCGATCGTATTTTCCTTGTTTCGAACCAGTCCTTTCCCGTCCTCATTTTGTTCATGTATACAACACGCTCCTTCGTTGACTGCTGTGCTCATTACCGTTGTTATGACAAGGTTAACCTGTCGTTGATGGTTGTTAATAGCTTTGGGTGCGACAGTAGGAGGCAACCTCTCAGGCGTTCCAGGTCCGTCCACAAATCTGCTTCAACCTGTGGCGGTACGCGCGTAACTTGCGAATCCAGCGCCATGTATCCGCGACGCCAGCTGTGCGGAGCCTCACGTACGCGAGAACTCATGCGCAACCCCAGATCGTTGTAACGTCCCAACAAAAATACTTCAGCAAGCGATTGCACCAGTTACGGTCCTTTCCAGCAATGCAACTACCCTTCCGTTGCCTTCCGTCTCGCTTGTTCCTTGTTACGGCATAGCTGTGGGATAGTCTTCTTTGTCCTGCACGAACCAGATGCGGGGAGTCGACGACTGGATCTTGCATCCGAAACTAGCCCCGCTAGACCAAGCTGCAAGATGCAGCTGAGCTGCAAACGGTCAGGATCTGGACTCGACGATGCGTAAATTGACTGGTACTTTGACACAACAAGCACGGCCAGGGGAAGAGCGGGGAGAAAGCAACGCAGGCCTGAGGTCATCTCAAGGTGCCCAGCGCTACGTGCCAACAGGACTAGCAACGAAATGCATGCTGCGAAAGAACCGCGAAAAGAGCCGCGATATGGTGGCTAGCAGATGCCACAATCGAGTACAACAATGCAGAGCTCGGCCCCAGGCATGAGCTTGTATGAGCTGAAGCGTACACAGGACAAAACATTGTTGGAACAAGCAACACCGGCCCAGCGCCGGCTCGCAACAACTTTTGCACACCGATATCACACACCAGAGTGGATGGTGCTGTCGGTTGTGTACCGAACTCGGACGTCAATTGGTCCAGCGTTTGCTGCTGTGCATCGTAAGTGTAGAATCCATCAGCACTACGGTCGACTAGCCCTGCATCCAGGACGTGGCACGACTTGCCGTGTTAATCCTTCAATTATACGCGAGTGTGGTCCATGATTTCTTTGTTCTCCCGGCAACCCCCGATACGAGAACGCATAGAGAATCACTGAGTGGTCGAGTGTCCGTCAATACCCAGAGCTGTGATCCTTGACATGCTGGTTAACCGTTATGTCGATGCGTACTGGGATGTTGAGATCGTCGTTGTACCGCGTCTTTCGAGCCGCATGCACGAGGTTGACACCATGCCCAATAGCATCTCTTTGCAACACACCAAGCCAGAATTCACGACAAACCGATGGCCTGGATCCTCTTTCCGATCTCTGACACGCGTCACGCATACTGCATGTTCGTACAGTGATTTTCAGGGCTCGGAGGGGGCCGTCCCAGTGTCCGCGTCATTTCTCAAGGGACTGTATCCTTCCAGCAGAACGTTGCCAAGGGTTCCACTACAGACGTTTGGGACGATGCCAACGTCTATCGCAGCGAGTCCGAAATCGGTCAGCTTCACGCGCCTCAATCTCGAGCGATGGTCTTGAGTCGTTCGAATTGTATGAACCTAGCCTTTCGTCGTCACGGTAATTGGTACTAAAATCAGCTACGGACGAAAATGAAGTGTAGAACTACAGTCCGCGACAGGTCTTGTGGCCTCAAGAGAATACATCTGGAGTATAGCAATCACAGGCACGGTAATCTATGCAGGCTCGATTGTTGGCAGTCTTGAAACGCCAGAGACGCTGTTGAGAGTTCATAAGCATAGGAGTTCGACTTTGCTTCCTTACCTCTTGCTGGCCAACATCATCATCACCTGCAGGTCGAGCAAGCATATCCATGTTTTGCGGAGCTTCGAGGTCAGCTCTCAACGACATGGCACGCGACCACTGCGCCGTTGTGGACCTGCACTCATCGCGACTACCCCATGAAGCGCCCCCATCTCTACTAGATACTCAAATATCTACGAGGCTGAAAGACGTACGACGCTTGATGCTGAATTAAATCTAATGTGAGACATACAACAACTGTACTTCCTTACTCCCACGTATACCCATCAATATCAGTAATCTCAGTGCTTGTACGACTAAACGTTACGGAGATATTGCGATCGCCATGTGCACCCCCATCCCTCACTGCATCTGCATTCCTAACCAACTGACTCACTCACCTCGTAAGCCTGCTGTGCGCTTGTCCCTTAAGCATGTTCTCGGGCCGGTATTCGACGAGCAAGTCCCACTGCATGCGCCATCTGCGAGATGCTGCACCAACAAGCCCGCTCAGCGCCAACGTTTCACACGGCGCTCGCCCGGTCAGATGAAAGTGAAGGATGGTGATGTAGGTGCCGGTGGTCGCGGATGCTCGGCGGGTACAAGTGGCGTTTGGGTGACACAGCAGTAGTGGGTTGTTTGATCTGGGTGGGGTGCGGTGGCTTTACTTCAGCCTCGTGGAGACCTATTGTAGGCAAAGCGGTAGGGCGATGGAAATCTCGAGGAGGAGTGATTCAGTTGTGTGTTGAGTCGGTTTTGCATTATGCATTACGATAGTGAATTCCATAAGGTTCGGTCTTTCTACCCAGCAATCTATTGCATAAGGAGTTTAGAGTATCTGTTTCATAGAGCCATATAATAGACCTATAACAACGTGTTTCAAGAAAAGAACAACCGTCAAAAGTATAGTATATCCTTCCATTGGTACCGGCCAAATCCTCAACACTTCTAACTGCACGCCATAATTCCATGTATTTCTACCGCCCCGTCCTAGGATGAATACACACCGCCTAAACGTCCATGCGCAGTGAAAGCCACGAAGACTCGCATGGGTGAGTCATATCTATAAGTGTTGAGTCCTCCAAATGTGTAAATCCAATACGAACTTGCCTCAAAAGCATGGGGTCCTCCAGTGCTGGCTTTTGAGCATGGAGACGCGTGTGCGCTTTTTGCATATACGCGTTCCAGTGTATATTTAGGTGCAATTTGTGGCAGTGTGGAATTGGGTAGGTCGTGATGTCCATCTTCACTCCGTGGAAATACGGATCTTGCGAGCTATTGCCTGTAATGCCTTAGGAAAGAAATTGTGTTGCTCTGTTATGTAAGTGAAGATTATACTGCGACTTCCTGTAGTGCTGAACTCTTGTGTCGGACGGTTGTATCATCTTCCGTCATCCAAGCTCCGAAAGCTAGTTCGTACGGTTCTTGGGTTGTGTGCTGGTATATTTGCAAAGCAGTTCACTGACCTCTTGGAATGCTTCCTGACGTACCACCAGGAGATTAGTGGCTTAAGGAGCTTGAGTAGTGGTTTTTGTGGCGGCCTTATTCAGCGCTTGTTGCGAATTCAAATCTTTGGGTTAGAGGTTATTAGAAAGGTGATGTATGAAAGTGGAAGAGATGGGTTTAAGTTGTGTGCTGATGTTCAATATCAACTGAACAACAGATCGAATGGTAGAAGCGAGGAGGAAATCTTTTTGCCCGGGGGCGAGAACTGATGGTCTGGTGTATAGTATGTGAAATCTTGAGAAGTGTAAATTGGGATTGCCGAAGTACTGATATGCGAGTGCTGTCTTGTTGTTGGTTCATGCCGCGACAGTTGGATGAATGGGTGATATGGTCCAAATTTGCCCCACCTTGATCTCCAACTTGCAAACCTTTGGTCTGTTCATAGCCTCGTAGGTAAATGTCTTTTAATATAACTAAATGTGCAAGACAACGTGAACAAAAGGTACACGCCAAACCTCGGTATACTAACATACTTCGACACATCGTACTTGCGCTAGGCTATGCGTGTCTTTTGGCCTGTATCATTTGCCTATCACCCCCTGGCGTATTATTTTAGAAGACGATTGAGCACCTGGACATCGAGCGACTAGCTATTTGCTCGAATGGTAGCAGACTTCCACCTGTTAGTAATCGTGGCTAGCCTGACTCTCAACCTTAATTTCAATCTCATCAGGGATAGATCTGGCAACTGTTAGAGGCCTATTTCATGCGCTGACTACACGCTCAATACTACATCTATATATCACCACAACTGCTTCATGTCTCTTTGGATACCGCCATCGGTCAACCCTAGCTTATTTGACAAAGTGGTACACTTGAAGCGAGGCTTTGAATTCCATCATAGACAGTTAGGGTGATTAATATTGCGGAGGCTGATTGCTGAAGCCGCTGGCGGACATTACTATGTGAAGGAAGGCTATTTTGCTATTTTGTCGAAGTTGCGGTAACGTTGAAATAGGGTATGGTCTAGCTATTATACTGAAAACTTTCAGTACATGAGCGGCGAAGCAGTAGGAAACATTCCGGTGGACTAGTTGGCAGTCTGGAGGGCGAGTCGCTAAATATTTAACTGCAATGCGGTTGTTTCGAAGAGCGGAGGCTATGATAGTGATAGATGATCTTATTGTTGGAGGTACAAAGGATGACATCTACAGCACCTGAAGATTAAACTTTTTTGTTGCAGATCAGCACATAAGGCCACTTATAGAGCGCGAGTTTGTATTAAGATGCATAATTTCTGACCATTGAACTATAGTCGAAATAGTTTACTGTCATGATCTGGATGTCTTACTCCAACTTGTAGTACTGACCGAACAGCTCATATATTCTCTGCTTCGAAACGCAGATATGTTCGTCTGTAGACATAGGGTTTAATGGTTTATAGATTTTGAGTGAACTAGCAATTCATTCATCGCTGTTTCCACTCTACCTGAGTATTGGCGATGTGAACGATGAAAAAGGACCTGCAGCAGTGACAGCACAATGAACAGGACGGCCATATCAACTATAGCACCCCGCATATCGTCTCAACTAGCTGTGCCTTGGCCAGCTTGCCGTTGCATCTGTGAGCCCCTGGACATCTCTCTATCATCCCGCAGTTTCTTTTAGGCAGCCTTAGTATCATCTTGAATAGAGTGTGGTTTTAAGAGATCCCCGGATGAGTAGCTGAATTAGGAAGCAGTATCTTGGAGTTTTTGCTTACTCGAGGCCCTCGGTGGTGGACACTGAACCATTTCTAGTCAACTTGGTGGTCGTCTTAAAACACCGCTCACTGCTGAATCACATGAATGCTCGGGTGCTTGAAGTAACGTGGCTTTCAATTGCGCTGGGCTTATTCATCCCGCAGTTCTGCAACCGCGAAATACCCCTTGTTCTCCACTACGCCTCTATCTTTGATGACTGCAGTATACTTGACAACCCACTGCGGTGACACATCGCCCTTGAGACCATCTTTGTTCGACTCGCCGGCCAACACGCCTGATCCATTCTCACCAGACCCCAGTATTTGCCTCAGCGTACCTCGTGGCAGGATGTTTGTGCAGTCGTTGTGTGTGAGGAGCTCGATCTGTTGCTGTTTCGCGTACAGGATCAATGGCTTGGGCACGACACAGCAGTCGCGAACGTTAATTTGATTTACACTGGGCTTGATGGTGGTGTGCTCCAGGAACTTTGCCATTCGCGCAACGCCAAACTCGGCAATACCTAGCTTCGACACTAGACCCTCGCTGTGTAGTCTCTCCAACGTCTTCCAGGTTGCGACCATGGTCTCGATGTCCTCTGGTGGCACTTCGGAGTCGTCGCAGCCTTCTGAGGTTGACTGTGGCGCCGAGGGTGGGTCCTCAAGGTCTGAGTCTTCATCATCTGCATCGAAAGACATCCCGGGGAAGCTGACAATGAGGAGGTCTATCGACTTGCTCCCCAGCTCCTTCAGAACTAGTTCTATTGCTTCTCTTGTCTGGGCGCATCGGCGGTCGGCGGGAATGTTTGGTAGGTAGAACAGCTTGACTGTGACGTCGTAGGATTCGCGAGGCTCGGTGAGAGGTGACGGCTCGTGGGTAGGAATGTAGAGGCTGTCGTTTACTTGCGTTGTCCACGACTTGTAGCTGGTGGTGCCGGGTGGTGTAGGTGATGGTTGCTGGTAGGCAAAGTTTGCGCGCAGAGACGATGTGAGTTCCGTGTTGGACTTCTCAAAGAACGGTCGCCTCGTGACTGAGGGACCTCCAGACATGATATTGCTGTGTAGGTTAGCATCGTTCTATTTGCTCGAGGTCAGGATAGGAACACACGAGGTAGATAGTATGAGCTTCATGGTGACGATTGTGTCTTTCTCTACCAGCTAAGGAGTCCTAGAGCTGTCACCTTGTCTTTAACAGCAGGTGCTTGCGGGTTATATGAGGAAATCCACCGAATGTTCAGTGCAAGGAAGTTTGTCAGCGACTGCTTAGTTAGCGTCCAGTCTGACGATGTCGGGCCGTAATGATCGCGTGAGTGCTTGACAAGGTCCCAGGTCTATGGCGCCTGAGTGTTAGTCTCTTTCTATGCGCAGACAGTCACAGCAGGGTGCATTGAAGTTGTGCAGTTGTCGCTGATGGCGGGGTGATGCGCGTGCTTTGACGTTCGCTCGGTTGTCCCCGCCGCCGCCAATCTAGGTGGCCGCAACATCTCCAAAGAACACCGCAACACTGCTGGACAGCACGCAGCCACCATGACGATCAAGTGAGTACGCCCCGCTGCACGCCATCTAATACATTGCATTCAAGCACGCGATCAGGTGCTAACAAAATAATAAAGATACCTCATCCTGCTCTCGCGGCAGGGCAAAGTGGTTGGTACCTCACCCAAAGCACACCAAACACCTGCTGAAGCTCGTAGCGCCTAGCCAAGTGGTTCACCACGCTCGCACCTAAAGACAAGGCCAAAATCGTCAAGGACGTCTCGCAGCTCGTCCTCGCCCGCCGCACGCGCATGTGCAACTTCCTTGAGTACAAAGGTCGGTGGTGGGTCCCGGCAGGGGTAGCTCTTCGCTAGGCTCACACATTCTTCTAGACACCAAGATCGTATACCGCCGATACGCCTCGCTCTTCTTCATCGCCGGCTGCGACTCCACCGACAATGAGCTGATCACCCTCGAGATTGTCCATCGCTATGTCGAGCAGATGGACAAGTACTACGGCAACGTGTGCGAGCTTGACATCATCTTCAACTTCCAAAAGGCATACTTCATCCTCGACGAGCTGCTGCTGGCCGGCGAGATGCAAGAGAGCAGCAAGAAGAACGTGCTGCGCTGCATAGGGCAGCAGGACAGCCTAGAAGACATGGAGGTGAGCGAGACCGGCCCTTGATCTTCGTTCTCCCACACGCCCAGAGCGCCATGTGGCTGACACACGCCCGCCGCTGTTCAGGCCGAGGACGACATCCACTCGAAGATCATGTAGCGTGTCAACGTTGGCCTGTCTCGAGATGAACCACGAACGATCACTGACCGTGTCGCCCCGGCACCAGGAAGCAGAGGAGTTCAGGGGACGCCTGCACGACACCGGCATCATGTAGCATCACAGGGACAGCATTGCACGGCGAACGGCGCATGAAGCACGGAGTTATACGGCGCAAAGGACTTGGCGACTGGAAAATGCACCATCAATCATCCTGCCGCGACGTGCGGATGATTATGGCTGTACTCCACCTACTTCAACTATACACCTTAGTCTGGCGGGCGTTGGATCCGTCCAGCAGGTTTGGCACTAGCGGTCTACGGGACTCGAACGTGATTACAATGTCATGATATCGAGATTGCTCCTTTGGCTTCCCCATTTCCTTTCCTTCTGTTGCTGTTCTAACAAGTTCAACCATCTAGCCACAGACTACACACCAGCATACTGCTGCAAATGCAAACGTGACAGCAAATGGTTCGGATCAAGAATGATCCATCTCCCAGAGCCCTAGCATCTACTCAATCAATTGTTGCCGAGCTCCTCAAGAGTTCGTTATCAGGCAACCAATGTTACTGTCCTCTTCAATGTGCTCATTGCAGCTATCGCTGATCGCAACCATCACGTATTCTCCACATGGCCACATGGGCACAGCAACTAACAACTACTAACCACCTGCGACACCACTCACAACCTCTCGCCGTCCCATTCCGACTCTCATCAGACGTTCGTTGGTCGACAGGTCATGCCGCGCTCGGCTGTTGTCGGACCAATCAGGAGCGATAAAACGACGCATGCTGCCACCGCCGCTTTAGTCTACCGCCAAGTCAGCTCCGGAACACCGCTCTTCGACGACGTACGACGCAATCGGCCTCTCACACCACCCCCACCACCCATAACTACATGTCCCTCGCCTGCTAGACGACTGTCTGGCCGTTCCAACAGTATCTTCACCTCTCCGCAGCCAGCCTAGAGTTGTTGCTATCTGTTGCATCGGCTCGCGCAGGCCCACCCCACGATAAGGAGCACCCACCTAGCCAGCAGCTTCGGCACGTTGACACGAAGCCACGACCATCTCGGAATCAGTCGCATCATCGTTAGCAAACCTCGGCGATAGCAAGGAATCCAATCCGACACCATGAAAGTACGTAGTCGATGCATCTCGACGCGTCCGGCCTGCGATGATGTAACTAACCCGATGACCCACAGTACCTCGATTTGTGCGCCCTCCACGAGGTCAACCTCGCCCTTAACTTCGACACCCAAGATACTGCGATTATCGGCGGCTGTGACCTCTGGACTGTAAAAGCAGCCGGCAGTGACAAGAAGCTCTACAGGCGCATTGAGAACACGCTCGAAGCCAGGCATAAAGACCACCTCGCAGCCATCGCAGATCTGTCCGAACAATCAGCTGCGCAATTCGCCGACGACATCGATGTCGAAAGGGATACACCGTTTGGCAGTTTTAATGAGGCCTCGAACAGGCACTCGTTCGCTTATCTCATCGCGACTTTGAATGCGACGCATATCGACTACGATTTCGCGAACACCCTGAACCCCGACGAGTTCCGTCGCGAGACACAGCAGAGCTTTATGCACAAGATCGACCAGACCATGTACTACCTACGGCCACAGGTCTACTCGGCCGGCCTACCTGCAGGTGCCGTCACACCCCTCGGCTCACCGATATGGAGTCCCCGATCCTGGCAGCTGCTCGACAGCGAAATGGACATGACCAACTGCGAATACTACGCCTGGGAGCCGTCTGACGATCCGTTCGCAGACGACGGCGCTATTTGGAGTCACCACTTCTTCCTCTACAACCGCGATCGCAAGCGCGTAGGCTACTTCTACCTGCGCGGCATCTCCGCCCTCTCTCCTAGCCCCAGCATGTCGATGTCGCTCATGAGCAAGTTCAAGCAGTCAAATTTCGAATCGAGTACCAACGCTGGTTCCCGCAAGAGGGCTGAGTACTGGCTCGGCGACCGCGCAAAGAAGGGTCTCGAGGCTTACGGCGACAGTGACGAGCTGGACAACATGGTTATCGACCATCCTGGCGATGTTGTCGATGCGGACCAAGATCGATTCGTACCTATACGCGAAATGAGCATGGACGCCGACTACTATGAGAGCGAAGGCGACAGCGACGTGGAGAGTTTAGTGGAGATGCACAGGCGAAGGAAGAGCGGTGTACGCACCATGAGCGAAGGCATTATGGATCGCATGGAGCTCTAGGACACCTTCACCTACACCTCCACCATCTTCGACTCTGAACAATCTTGTCAATCAACTTGACAGTGCATGGCCATGCACTTACGACTCGGTTTCCTTTGGGCTGCATGTAACGGTGTTCCGGACAGGTCTGTTTTTGCGCAAATAATCAATCAACTGGGCGGGCATACAATGTGTCTCAAGCTCGACGACTACGACAGGGCGTTACGGTCGGTGGGAGCGACGCGTTTCACGCCTTTGTAAATTGTGTCTCGAGATACCCATTTCCTTTTACTATTGTTATCGCTTCAGGTCGGTTCTGTTTTATCACTGTTTATGACGCTTTGCAGGCTTCGAGGTTTGGACTTGGGTCCATCGCACGATGCACAAATACACGAATTTATCACAATATACATGAGCCCGGTCACTGCCACGATTCTCTTCATGTACCTTTCGACCGCTACAAACTACACAGGAATAAGACACCTGGCATGTGTAAGAGCAAACAGGGTCGCCTTGACGGTCACCGACCACATCCGTTCTGAAGACATTCGATCCACGCCACGACACTACTACACGCAGTGATTGGAGGTCAGCCCCCAACGTTCCCTGGTGGAATGTCAACCTCGGTGCAAAAAGATGCTCGACTACCGGTGTGTCACGTGCCCGAAAACCTTGAGTCAACTGATTGAATCAAAAGACAAAAAACATACAACAGTGGGTATTCGCTAGTGGTCACCCACCTAACTACTAATCCACCGGTACGTTGCTTAAATAGGGCTGAGCGAACGGGAAGCCTTGTTGTCTCCTGTCCGGTTGTCATAAATACCCTTAAATTTTCCGTTTACAGTAAGTAGGTAGCTGTCAGAGTCCGCTGTATACTTCCTCGGCCACCGATTACCAGTTTTAAAGCGACAGGGTCACCCCCCTGTGGCACCTCACATTTGAGAACTAGACCCTCAGCTCCACTTCCTATGATCTCCAGTTTGGAAAATTCTCGACCTGGATAGGAGCATAGCTTTTATCCGTCGTCCTTGCCGCGACAATTTTGCTCGCAGTCATCAAGAAAGCTGTGGAAATGCTCTTGTCGAGAGATATGAAGAGGATCAAGCGATGTCAATGTCATTTGGCAATTGCGTGGATTGTCGAGCATGCCTGCATCGACGTCGATGGGTAGCCTAACTGATAAGGATTGTGACGGGCGGATTGAGGCGGCTTGATGAGTTGGAGGAAGGAGATCAAAAGTGGGTGGCATTCGGAAAGAGCGATGCATGCTGGGCGACTCGTTGGGTTCCGACGCACTCTAGCCGCTTGTAGCTAATGAGCTACGTATCCAATAACATCCCTGCTGTTGCCTGACAGAGTGTGACATGCCCCACCCCCCTTGCATACTAATCGTCGCCTGCACCCTTGCCTTCCGTGCTTGTCATGATGGGATGTCATGTTCATGGCTTTCGATCGGATATCCCCAGCCGCTGTCGCATTAGCCGTTGTTCCTTTGAATACAACGTCAGTTTTGTGGGGGGCTATCTCTGGTAGCCTAGCGCTAGATGCCTAACCCTCTCTGTCAGCAAATCATGAGGCTTTGTAGGTAGGGTTTGCCGCTTACGAGGATTTCCAGAGAAGGGAATTCCAATCAAACATGTAAGCGGCATCGCAGCGTGGTAAACCGCGACGGTGGAATTCCACGACAGCTTACAGTCAATCGCGTCTGGATAGGTCGACTGCGGATACCAAAAGCCGTTCAAAAGCAGCTTTGATCATTAGCAAGATTCACGGTCCTGCGACACAAGTTCTGCTTTGAGCCCACCCAGGTATCGGCCCGTGTTAGGCAGTAGATACTACACGATTGTCGACTACATTCACCAGTAGGGTATGCCAACAGTTGTCTACTACCCGGGTGAAGGGATCTCGGCAGTAGTTAACAGTACGCCGCTTGGCAGCCGAGACAGTCAACTTTTGCGTCGTCAAAAGCGAACTGCCTCAAAACAGGCGACAACTTCCAGCGTGCAAAGAGCAGTGGATTCTCCACCAAGATCCGGCGCAGCATTTCCCCTCTCTTCTCTGCACCAGGCCATTTGCCCTGCCACACGCGTACATAAGGCACCATAATTTCCAAGGCCTCCCTAACCCACCTCCCTGCTCTTTCCTCACCAATCCTCCCCTTTTGTACCATCCGCCTCTCCAGCTCCCCCAAGAAATGCTCTCTCTCTTGCATGTTCTCTACCAACGCAGCCTGCATGACCGCTAGTAGGATATGTGACCGGATTGAACAGTCCAACTCATCCACCTTGATTGCTCCAGCTCCTAGTCCGGCTGTCTCCTCCATCGCAACAGCGGCTAGGAACTCGACCTCCTCCTCACTCCCAATCTCTTCCTGCCACCCCCTCTGCAACGCTTGATCTGCAGTCCCTCCATCCGGTATCCCACACCAGAAAAACACCGGCTTGCTAGGTTCTGGTTTGACAACCTTACCCGAAGAAACCTGTGCGAGGTACTGTGCTTCCAAACTGTGTAAATCATACAATCCCGACGCGACATTGAGCCCAAAGTGATGGGGCCCCCATGCTTCGCGGTTGTCCTTGCGAGGCGATGGGTCAGATGTAGGGCGTGAAGATGAAGGGATCTTCTCCTCTCCCTCCAGCTGGGTGTTGGTGTTCGTGGACAACGCTTCTTGTTTCGATTCTGCGATGGGAGGTTTGTAGTACTCGTCTAGCCAGAAGCGCGCTTGTGGTTCCGAAAAGGGGGGTGTGCTGGGGTAGGCCGCGTGTAGGCGTGTCAAGGCTGTGTCAAGCGTGCGGAGGGCTATTTCAGTAATCGTGTCAAATGGAAGGAACGGTTGCCTATGGCAAGTCCGCCCCACAGTATAAGCCCAGCGGGGGAGCTTTAGGACGTGTTCGGATACCGGATTATCACGCGGCAGACACAGTGGGGAGGACGAGTCCGGAAGATCCTGGAGGTCGGGCATGCGGTAGAAGCGTGCTGTGTTGGGTTGGGTAAGGAATGCGGTGGAGTAGTAGGAGCGCCAGGCTGTGGGATTCAAGAGGGCATGGTGCGCAGTGTAGAAGGCGTCGAAGTCTGAGAAGGTGAGAGGGTCGTCTCCATTTAGTTGGTCGGTCCAGTGGTAGTAGGCTGCTGCGATCTGGGCGAGATAAAATATATCCAAGGTACTTGTTTTATCTTAGTCACACACATGCAGGTGCTGGGTACATCGGTATGAGGGATTCTCATATCAGGATGTAGCTTACCGATTGAAGCGGAGCTCGTCCTCACCAAAAGACCAGCCATGCGCGTGCAGCTTCTCCACAACATCGAATACGCCCTGGCCGTCCCACAGCCCCTCATCGATATAAATGTATGCGATCCGCAAGACATCATCATGACATGTCACTGGCACGATTCCGCCTTCCACATTAGCCAGAAATTCCTTGGCTTTATCGTCCATTGTAGTGCCTGTCGTACGCAGAATGCAATTGCTGGAGTTGATGTTTTGAAATTTGCCTCTAGGGCTGGGAAAGTAACAATATTGAGTGATAGGCAGAGTCGGCGATCGCGCGGTCTATATACAAGATGCCGAAGGGGGCTAGGCCTAGTCGCGCTAAAGATCTACTGAACCTTGGAACCGTGGGTACCCTCACAACTAGTTCATGCAATATCGATATCTTAGTCAGACAGAATATTGATAAGCTCTTGAGGTCTCTCAAGCGAGCCGACGACCACATAAACGGATCATCTTATAATGTGAATCAACCTGCGTAGTATGCAGAACGCCTGCGTAGTTACGGGTATGGAACTATCGTGCTTGGACCAGCAATCACCCGCTGACCATGTGTCATTCGTGTTCGTTCTGATTTCCAGGCATAAGACTTAGATTCGGTGAGGATTCTAGCTGCGTGCAAAGAACTCCGCTACCGTAGTAAGTCTACCTTTCAATTAACCACCCGTGTTTATCCCGAAGCCTCCCCTTCGATGCCCACATATCCTCACCTGTCGCCCCCTAATCACTGATTCCTCTTAACTAGCGCTTCTACGGTTTATATGTCCCCTTTCCGTAGCCTGGAAGGGAAGTCACGAAACCCCAATCCGCCGGACCGATTTTGCCAATCTGTTTGTTGGCCTCGGTCTCCCGCTCGGCACACTGCGCGAGATACACCTTGCCAGTGTCGATAAGGGCCGGCGGGATCAATCCTTGGGTCCTTTCTAGCCAGCCTTTCACCTTGGCGAAAATCACCGTGTTCTCGACCGTCGCGCCTGGAAGGACGGAATCGATGAAGCGTGCTTTGTTCTTCTCTGCGGTGTCCGATGCGTCAGTATTAATAGCAAACCCAAAGGGAAGAAAAGGAGTTGAACACGTACTGCTAACTGGCTTCGGGTACCACAGTTCAAGGGGCTTGCATGTATCCTTTGTTTCATCCTCCACGTCCTCGGGAAACGTGTAAAGCTCGGGGAGGTAGACCTTATTCCATTTGTCCCATTCGTCGGCGTCAACCGTCACCACGCAATCCCATTGAACCGACCCATCAACGGCATTGTTACCCCAGGCTTGGAACGAATTCAAGATGTAAAGACCCTGGCCTATCTGGCGGCCCCCGTTGCCTATGGACTGCACAGCTTTGCCCCCGTTTTTGTTGATGGCTTCGGCTTCGCCCTGGACGGTTAGTTGTTTTGGTCGCCGGATTACGGAGGACGTGGAATGGAATTTAGAATGGAGTGGAGGGAAGGATGAATTGGAAACAAACCTTTGACATCACACGATATCCAATGTGTTTCTTCACATTACCATCGCGTGTGTGCAGTCGAGCCTTGTAGTCTTGGGGAATGGCCTGGACTGCAACGGAGGCAGCAAGTGCCAGGAGCGCCCAAAACTTCATGATGCGGGTTGTGGTGAAAGATGTCCAGGGACAGAGAGAGTAAAGAGGTCTACTAGTAGATTAGGAGGAACACGAATGCTCTCTCGCTGAACCGGGAAAACAAGGAGAATGACCTAAACCGGTCAAGACTGAGATGACTACTAATTCATCAAGCATTGGATTGAAAGGGGTGGTGCGATGTTACTTCGCCATACCTGTTTGGAACTCTCTAAACCATCCCTGCAAAGGCAGCTCCGAGGAAAAAGGCAATGGATATTTCTAAATTCTATGTAGTAAGGGCACATAGAATTTAATTGGGTCCCTCTTCTGAAAAAGGTAATCTTCCTGTAGAGCAGAGCTCATATTTACCCATGTTTGCACCAAAACAGCACTTCTCCGAAATTCTTGGGGGCCTAAAGTCACCTCGAGACAAGCCTACTAGGGACCGGAAAGCTATCGACAGTGAGGACCTAAAATGTTGAACCTCTGGTATAAGCAATAACTCTATTAGCTGGCTGCCTGATTTTAGGGGCTAATTGTCCCACTTTCCTATGGCGTGAACTTGAAAGCTAGAGCTCTTGCGGAAGCAACGACGCTACTAGCTTGCCTAGATTCCAGGGTCCTACATAAGGCACTTTGTTAGCTTCGGTGGAAAACTCTACATACATACTTGAGCCTTCCTGTTTTCGAGCAGATAGACGCACTAACCTCGAAGCAAATGCTCTATCAGAGGCGGAGAAGTGCAGTACGGTGTGTCTTCAGGTACGACGGCCTAGACAGGGGCTTGTAATTCACTAAATTTGAGCTCCACCATTTTTGGTTAGGTGGGTTCTCAATAAGGTGCATATCTCAAACGGGCGGGCGGGCAGGCGGGCCGCTCTACTTACCAAAACCAACACATGGTGGGTTCGCGGCATTTAGCGCAGACAATGATTACTTGCAAGAACATACACAACTTTGTACATTCGCCAATAGTGCGCAAGGCGTGTACGCTTTTCGAGAAAGAAGTGCTAAGATACGTTCTCTCAATTCCGAGTGGTTGTAATTAGGCAGCTTCGCAGTATGAATATATCCTTTAGGTGTGCAATTGCGCGTTTTACCTTGTGTTGCGACCACTACCGTCCAAAATTCTAAAATCTAATGGCCTGGATTTTCCCGAATAAGGATCAACGTTGTGACATCGAGAGAGGAATTTTCATCTGGCTCAAGTAAGAAACTAAAACTGGTACCGGGCGCTTAGAATGACAATCAGGGTCTCTTGCCTCAGCTGGCGATTTACGGTACCTAACTCACCGGTACCTGATTTCAAACCTTATTTCAACCTATGCCCCATTTTAAAGCTCACCGCACCTGCAACTAACAACAGGCAAACAGCTGCATGCGTCAAAAAAACCCGGCACCACTGAAATTCCTTGACTTTCCTACATACTGAAATTCCCCACATCACCCAAGGCTAACAATAAGTTAAGCCCTGCCGAGCCGTGTGCCCCACTTGGCGCCCAGAACTACTAGTGTTTGCCTGGACTTCATCAATCTATCTACTCCGTGGGATGCTCGGTAGTTCCCAACGTACGATTTGCACCTAAGTCACGGGAAAGGGGAAACATTGGAGGGACGGCTCGATGCTAATTTGCGGAGACTGTAAGCTACCTCCGTTGATGGTTCTATCCACCGTGCCAAGAAAGATCGATTTTAGCTCTGTCCCACAGCAGTTGACAGAGCGCAGTATCATGGCGAGTATCGTTTGCATCAGGCGACATACCAATACGCTGGGGGCCTGTTCCCACCCTTACCTCATGATGAAGGAGATTTTGGAGAGAAGCTTTTTCCCCTTTTCGTCGAAGAAATGTAACATCACCTGGACGGAGGAGGGAGTACTAAAGGCTCTGCTCGGCCGTCTGCTTCGTCCATCTGCTCCTGCACCTTCTTTGTCTTTCTTTTCCAGCTCGTCTGGTCCTCAAGAAGATGTGGCTCTCACCGTCCTCGGCTTCAGCCGGAGCGATCGCCACCTCCCTCCTGCTGTTGTCTGCGGCGGCGGCAACACGCGTAGACGGCGGCTCCAACAAACTGAATGAATACCTTGCCGTACACCCTGTACCTATCAAGGCGGCGGCCGCCGTTCCTGCATCCGGCAGCACCAAGGCCAACGCACTTGCCCCGGAACTCATCACGGCGGTGCTCAGTGAGTGTCCATCAGGATGTGTAGACGCCGGCTCGAGCAGCAGCAACTGGACTGTCTATCCCCGTCTGGGCCGATTAGCCATGTGCAACCAGACCATGCTGCTCGACTTCTCCCTTCACACGTCACTGCGCAAGGACGAGACGGTTCGCGCCTGTACTGCCGATTCCACAGCCATAGCCGGCCACACGACCAAGGACGCCTCTTGCCTGCCCAGCGGCAGCGTGACGCAGGTCCACGAGTCACTGCAGCTGGCCTTTAACAAGACGGCCACGCAAGCCACAGGCGGAGACCTCGCGGCCGCAGCGCAGCAACTCGCCGCTGCTTGGTCGCAGCGCAACAGCTCGGCATGCACCGACACAACCGCCTTTGCTTACTCCAACACGGCTGCCTTCGGTCTCTTCGCCGGCGCTGGAGTCGGTGATGTCCCAACCGTTGTGCTGCAGGAATTTCTCGCAAAGATCAAGACGCCCGACTTCTCCGGGAGCGCCGTGGTGCAGCTGTGTGCCAAGGACGGTCGCAGCTCCAAATACAGCTTCGGCATTGTCGCGAGTGGAGGAGGCGACGTGCGCGTGGTTCAGGATGCCGTCACCGCGTGGGCGTCGGCTGAGTGCCTTATTACTTACGACGCCGCCGAAGACTGGCGTGATATCACGTTGTCTGTGCCGAGTCTGTTGAGCAACGGCACGGCGGGCAATGTCACGACTACTCCTTCCCGCAACAGCACAGTTCCGCTCAAGAAAGTCAACAAAAGGGCCCAGTGTTCGACCAGGCAGGTTGTCTCAGGCGATTCCTGTAAGTATTTATTCTCAGCAGCAAGACATTCAGTCCTTGATGGCGGCCCACTGATGACCTCTGTTAGGTGGATCCCTTGCAGCTGAGTGCGGTATCTCCGGCGCCGACTTCGACAAATACAACCCTGGCGAGGGCTTCTGCTCCAAGTTGACGCCTGGTCAGCACGTCTGCTGTTCCGCCGGCACGTTGCCTGACTTCCGCCCGAAGCCCAACGCCGACGGCACCTGCGCCTCGCACTACGTGGAAAAGGACGAGAACTGCGCGGCCCTGGGTGCCGCAAACAGCCTCACCAATGCGGAGATTGAGAGCTTCAACAAGAACACGTGGGCTTGGGATGGCTGCAACAATCTGCAGGCGTACCAGTACATCTGCCTGAGCACGGGCGATCCCCCAATGCCGGCGCCCATTGCGAACGCCATCTGTGGGCCCCAGAAGCCAGGCTCGCAACAGCCAGCATCAGGTGTGTCGCTGGACAGCCTGAATCCGTGTCCGCTCAATGCCTGCTGTGTACGGTCCCCATGAATACTTGAAAAAACTTGAACACTAGCTCACCGCGTCTCCAGAACAAATTCGGCCAATGCGGCATCAACCAAGACTTCTGCACCAAATCCGAGTCGACCACGGGCGCCCCGGGCACCTCAGCCCCTGGCACCAACGGCTGCATCTCCAACTGTGGCATGGACGTCGTCGTCGGCAGTGCGCCCGCCGCGTCCATCAGCATTGGCTACTTCGAGGCCTTCAACCGCAACCGGCCCTGTCTGAACATGGTCATCACCGCCATGGACCTGACCCCCTACACGCACGTCCACCTGTCATTTGGCGAAGTCACCAGAAGCTGGGAGGTCGACGTTAGCGGTATCCAGGAGCAGTGGGAGTTGTTCCTGGAGCAGGTGGGCTTCAACAAGATCTTGTCACTGGGCGGCTGGAGCTTCTCCACCGAGCCGGCAACGTATTCCATCTTCCGCGACGCGGTTGCGCCCGGCAACCAGGATACCTTTGTTGCCAACATCGTGTCATTCGTAACTAAGTATGACCTGGATGGCATTGACATCGATTGGGAGTGTAAGTTCGCTGCGTCCGGCCAGTCTTTAAGCACTGTTTGATCAATGTTTCTAACTGATGCCGCAGACCCTAATGCTCCCGATATCCCGGGCATTCCAGCTGGTACGTATAATTATGATGCTCGAGTTTAGAGAGCACTGCTGACGTGAAGATGTATTGCAGGCACCGAAGCCGACGCTGCGAACTACCTCAGCTTCCTCAAAAAGCTGCGGGCCGCGATGCCGTCTGGCAAGACTGTCTCGTTCTGCGCGCCGGCGTCCTACTGGTATCTGCGCGGCTACCCCATCAGTGAGATGGCCGAAGTGGCTGACTACATTGTCTACATGACCTACGACCTCCACGGCCAGTGGGATTACGCGAACAAGTTCGCCATCGACGGCTGTCCAGAGGGCAACTGCCTGCGCTCACAGGTCAACATCACCGAGACGCTCCAGTCGCTGGCCATGATCACCAAGGCCGGCGTGCCATCCAACAAGCTTGCTATTGGCGTCGCCAGCTACGGCCGCTCGTTCGAGATGACGACGGAGGGCTGCACCGGGCCCATGTGCACCTACACCGGCGGCCCATCTGGCGCCTATCCCGGGCCATGCACAGGCACCGCGGGCTACATCTCCAATGCCGAGATCAGAGCCATCGCGGACGGCACTGGCAGCTGGCAGGACTCCACGGGCGCTGTGCATCACGTCAACTCGTACTCATCGTACTTTGATCAAGACAGCCAGTCGGACGTCGTCGTGTATGAAGGCACCCAATGGGTCGGCTACATGAACGACGACACCAAGCAGGACCGCACAGAGCTCTACAAGTCTCTGAACATGGCCGGCGTGATCGACTGGGCCGTCGATCTGAACGGATACGAGGGCGCCCCCATCTCGCCTGGCGCTGCCGCCAACATCGTCTATCCCCCACAGAGCATCTGGGACTCATCTGACCCGCTGGCGGCCTGCAAGCCTCCCTGCGTCGTCGTCCTGCCGCCATACCCGCTGACTGGCGCCCACACGGTGACCTCGTGGCCCGCCCTGACCACCACGCTGCTGTCCTCTAACGCAGCGGACGGCCATGTCTATGTCAAGACGACGACAATCCCCGTGCCGAGCTTCGCTATCAGCGAGGTCAATCTGCAGCCCCTGACGCTGTATGCAACCGAAACGGACCAGTACACCATCAACCCAATGCAGAGCATCATGCCTCCTTCCTTCCTCTGGACACTGCCTCCAAACCATGCCACCTTCCCCGCCACAAAGCCCACTCCCGCGGCGTCCATTCCCGCCATGTCCACGGGTAACGGCGTATCTATGACCACGAACAGCGCCGTGGCGACGTCTTCGGACAGCGACGTGCCTTTGGCCATCATCCCTCTGGTCACCTTCTTCCCGACCTCAGTTGCCGTCACTATTCAACCCCAGCCCACGTTCTCGGTCGAGTACCCCAAGCCGCCCGTCCCAGGGGGTCCTCTTACCCTCAAATCCACCAGTACCACGAACCCCAGCAGCACGAAGACCGGTACCTCGCCGACCAGCACCTCGGACCCCGACTCCGACTCGGGCTCGGGATCGGACAGGCGTGGTACACGCGACTGCAGCACCTTTGGCTGCCCCGGTGGCAGAGGCACCGATGTTGAGGGCGGTAGTGGCGGTGGCGGCGGCGGCGGCGGTGGGTGCGGCAAGTTCAGCTGCGACGGTGGGTGTGGCATCTTTGGCTGCGGTGGTGGGTGCGGTGTCACAGGCTGCATACCGAGCTGCCCGCTGGGCTCATGTGGTGGTTTGGGCTGTCTCCTTCCCGGCGGCTGTGGAAATACCCAGGGCTCTGGTGGCGGCGATAGCAGCAACGAGTGCGAGACTAAGGTCACGGTGTCGGCGTGCACGTATCTGGTGACGAGTTATAGCGCGTGGTATCTGGCTTCCTCGACGACCACCACGGAAGTGAGTCCCCATTCTCTCTTCTCTAGTACCCTAATTCGGGGTTTAGAGAGACAGTGACACGGAAATGCTAACCCGGGACAGACTGACTGCGCGACCAAGACGGCTTGCAACGGAATGGATACCTCGTTTACGACGACGCCTGGCGTTCCAGAGTGCACGCTCGATCCGGATGTCGCGAGGGCAATGGATGCTGAGGCGGCAGACGACAAGACGCGGATTGATGGGACTGATATACCAAAGGAGTACTGGCCGACAAACCCAGCGGGGTATGATGGATCGAAGTTCACCCTTACGCAGTTCGGGCTGTCAGAGACAATCACGATTAAGAAGACCACCACAACGACCTCCCACTCCACTACTACCAAGACGGTTGAGGTGCCGAAAGCAGCAAGCGCGAAGTGTGATTACAGGTACGTCCCCCTTCTCACCCACCTTTCCAACTCCCCCTTTCTCCACTATGAATATCACTATGCTCTGTATTTTTATGTAGATATTGTAACTGACCAGAACAGTTATGAAGGATGGTTCATGATGTTCAGAGTCTACAAGATCGACGGCTGGGCTAACGATGGCGGCGACAGCCTGAAAAAAGAGGAAAAAGGCTGCGGTGCTATGACAGGCTGGGAGTTTGTTGAATCAAGAACAGACTGGGGAACGTGGGCCTACTTCCAGCTCCCCGTCACTATGAAAGCCGGATGCGTGGAGCGCGCCATCGTCTCGGCCGGCGGGCCGAAGTTGTCCTGTAAAGACATGGGCGACGACGAATGGGCGAAAGACAGTCCTCGCCGGCGCGACACAGCGCCCAACACCTTGCCGAGCGACAACTCGGACAGAACGCCCAATTTCTTGCCGAGCAACAGCACGGACAAGGGGGACACGACCAACCCGTACACGCCTATGGTTTGGGGCGACGGTGACACGGTGACGCTCACGGCGACCATCGATGTGCTCGGGACGTCGACGTATACGACTGAGATCTACATTGCCACGTTGGTAGAGCCAGTGTCAAGCACAGAGACGAACTCCTTGACCACAGAGACGAGATCCCTGATCACAGGGACCATGACATCAGGATCTACAAGAACAGCAACCACGACGACCGGAAGCACAGCCCCCACAACCACAGGCACAGTCTCAACCGACGGCTCTTGCGGCGGCGCAGACGGCTTCATTTGCCTTGGAAGTGAATTTGGCGATTGCTGCTCCGCATACGGCTACTGCGGTTCTTCCACCGGCCATTGCACCGCGGGATGCCAGAGCGCGTTTGGCACATGTGAGGAAGGAGCCAGCAACAAGGTTTCACCCGATGGCTCTTGTGGTGGAGCGAACGAGTACGTGTGTGCTGGAAGTGGGTTTGGCGATTGCTGCTCTGCATACGGATACTGTGGTTCTGATAGCGCACATTGTACCGCGGGATGTCAGGGGGCGTTTGGGACGTGCGAGGAGATGAGTGACCCAGTTTCACCGGATGGTAGTTGTGGTGGAGCGGATGGGTATGTTTGCGGTGGAAGTGGATTTGGCGATTGCTGCTCTGCATACGGATACTGCGGTTCTTCGAGCGATCACTGTGGTACGGGTTGCCAGGGTGAGTTTGGGACTTGTTAAATGCTGGGATGGGTGTGGGGGAGAGGGTACAGCCCCTTAGGAGGCCCTGAAGAAAATGCTTACGACGTTACTACTTCTTATCCCTTATTTAGACCCTTATTAAACCCCTTAAGATTGTTACTCTGCTATGCTGAACCGCCTTCTTGCCATGCTGACCTTTATTCCTTTACTACACTCATGCTACTTTATCCTGTTAAGGTCAAGATTCTGCACCTTTACAGTTTGTCTCAGTAAGTGTTGCTGGTGCCGTTGGTGATGATGTACCATGCATTGAAAGAGGTAGGCAAGTCGCGTCGACGTCAGATGGGAAAGAGCGAGGCAGGCGACGCATTGCCACCCTCCAGCTCTACGCCGCCCTCCAACACCACGCTGCGATCCAACACCACGCCGCGATCCAGCTCCAGTCTGCAGTCCTTACTCGGTCTTTGATTTTACTTCAGTCCCTCGTCTTCTCCTTCATTATCTCCTCCCTCTAGGACGTTGGACCTGTGCTGTGCAGGGGAACCTTTCCGGCTTGCCCTGCCCAGTAGGCGCTGCCTACAAGGCGCTCACATCCCCTTCTATTAGGCGCTCTAGTCACAGAAGCTGCCAAATAAATGGGGAGGGAGGTATTACATATTGAACTAAACTAGCGGCGGGCTTACGCTCAGCAGCTCGTAACTACAAGGCTACTCGACTGCTTACACAACCTGGCTAGACAACTAAGTCGTCTGCAAAGGATTTAATCCTGCGCACTGTACAATTGCAATACACTAGCTTAGTAACCCAAGTTTCAATATGGCCACCAACGCCGATCTGGTAAGGTTCTGGGCCAAAGGCCTATTCGTATCCGACTGGTGCAGGCGGAAATCACCGCATAACTATGCGAGCAACTCAGACGAGTCCGTGGCAGAATACACTGATGGCACAAACGGAAACTCTCCAGTGAAACCAGTTCAAAACGCAAAAAAGCTCAAGAGCATGGTGTCAGAACTCAAAATCGACATGGAACCAAAGTTCCAACACAAAGTGATGACGGTGCACTTACCCTTGAACAACAGCCAAGTGCGGGATCCACACGCAGCTGCTAGAAAGCCAACACACCACTACAACAAATTGGTTGACTACAGTCTAGCGTCGACTGCTGTCGAGATATGGAACGAAGCATCAGGTCAAGGTCATCCTAACCAAACTCCTCCTGAGCCGGAAACAGCCATTGGGAGCGCGACAAGCCCAAGATTACAGGCGTAGATCTATCTGTGACTGGCTGATTCCGGCTCACCGGGCTTTTGGGGACGTAGGGAGGGACGTTAAGAGCTAGTTAGTATTTTAGTTACTAAAAATATATACTTTAAAACTTACTAAGATTATTACTCTATTATAAACTTATAGAGGTTATAACTAGATTTAATTAAGGCTCTCTTAATATTCTCTAAGCTAAGTAGTTATAGTATAACCTCTTACTAGGTATATTTTTTTAAATCTTTAAGATTAATAAGTTTAGCTACCTTATATATTTTATCTTTAGCTAATAAAAAGAAAGTAATATTATAGTAGTAGAGTAGACTTTATAGAGAGAGAGTAGGTAGCTATTAACCTATAACTACTAGAGAGTAGGTATAAATAAGATACTATAATAGGTAGTATAGTCTATAATATAGCTTTAATAGTAGTTAGTATATTATAAGGATATAGACTAGAATCTTATCTCTAGTTAGTGTATTATAAGCCTATAGACTAGAATCTTGTCTCTAGTTTAGTGTTTATTTAGAAAAGATCAAGAGTAAATAGGTTAGGATATAGCCTAGCTTCTTTAAGGTGCGCTTACTAGAAATAGAAATGTAAATAACTGTCTTCTTAAAACAGTACCACAACAAACAGCAGACCAGGCAGGAGAACTTATTTTTAACGTCCTATAGTCGTATGTGTAAGATTGGCAGAGTTGCTTATATATAACCTTAATGCGTTATTCACCTCCGATGCTACATGCAATGATTGTGCAAAGTTTGCAAGTAGAGATTCGGATTCAAGCTCCAGGCATATGAATAGTGTTGACGTATGCGCGGCTAGATCGAAGTTCGATCTGACACTGACGGATGTTACCTATCTGCTACAATAATCTACCTCTTCACTGGCTGTGAAACGCCGGAATTTGCTTGAAAAGGGATACTCTAGTCTAAGGGTAACTATTAGTAGTTCCAGAGTCAATAGAGGATATGGTTACCATTGCAGGGTAGTACTATGCTTGGGCGCGGTTTAGTACCTGCACATGTTTACATCGCACTGTGATC
The DNA here is from genome assembly GCA_004835665.1 of Phoma sp. XZ068. NCBI lineage: Eukaryota > Fungi > Ascomycota > Dothideomycetes > Pleosporales > Didymellaceae > Phoma > Phoma sp. XZ068. The sequence continues at coordinate 1,351,656 of RBKR01000002.1, forward strand.
ACAATTCTACACTTTTCCCTAAACCACAGAAAACTGCCAGATTACTAAGACGTGTTGGTGACTGGGAAACGCGGACTTAACGGCTCCTGCCGACTTCCTCCATCAACATTACCCACTCTTCGTTCTTTTTCCTTGTTTTGATCTTTCTTTCCAGTGCCACACCAGACGTTTCTAAGATGGAGAGGGTCTTACTTATACCAGAAAGCGTTTTTCTCTTCCATTCCCCTTATTTCGTCTTTGATAAAATGTTTCAACAACTCAGCACATGGCATCCTCTCCGACGAAACATGCACTATAGGACAGCAAGGCGTCAACAAGCGTCAACGACCCAGACCATTCATTTTATAACACATCTGGTAGATGACTGTAGTTTTAGCATGAACGGCTCAAAAACGCGAATATTCGTGTTCGTAGACTAATAGCATGACACTGCTGTAGACACAATGAATCTTTACACTTCGTTGAAAGATGATGTCAATTCAACATCCATGAGCTGTGCCCGGTCGTTGTCAGGTCTGTCGGCCATTCTACGGACTATATTACTACCTTCATAAAACTTGCTGAAGGCGGTTCTTATCGAATCTTTGAGGCTACGTTCTACGATGGGATGAAGGTGATCGTGCGCCTTCGATACTCATTGACGCTACCCCGCAAAAATGGTATTGCCAGTGAGGTTGCTACCATGAAATTTCTACGATTGAATGAAGTTCCAATTCCTAAAGTCTATGATTGAAATTCCTCCACATCCAATCAAGTTGGATCCGAATGTATCATCATGGAGAGGGTTCCAGTAAAATAGTTGGAGGATACTTGGCATACTATAACCTTACAGGAGAGGATGGACGTGGTGGAGAAGATCGTCGATATCGAGAGGATACTCTTTGCCATACGATTCCCAGCAAGTGGCAGTATGAACGCCAAAAATTCATTGGGCGACAACATATCGACAGTGGACATGCCATCAAACGTTGGTCTTATGGAAACGGATAGGTTTTGCATCGGACCTTCGACTGAAATGCTTTGGTGGTATCAAAAGCGAGACGAACTAGCGGTGAATCGAGGACCCTGTAAGACACCTTCCATTTACGTCATCTTGGTTTTTCTTACCAGTGGAATGCAGGGCAGACTTCCGAGGATCTAATGCATGCGGTTAGTCAAAGAGAATTGGCCTGGCTGCAGAAATACGATCAACGACGGGTTTCCCGTGAATCACTTTACAGGGAGTTTTATGGCCGCCAGAAGGTGGACCCGCAGGTGCAAATAGACAACTTGGTGAACTACCTGAAGGTCGCCCCGTACATCGTCCCTGAAGGAGATGAATTGAATCAGCCGACTATTCGACACCCAGACCTCTGGCCTAACAACATTTTCATCTCTGAATCAGGCGATATAACTGGTGTCATCGACTAGCAGCACAGCACGATTTTACCCATGTTCCTGCAAGCCAAGATTCCGAAGCATTTTCAACACTATGGCGACGACGATTCGGAGAATTTTCTACCTCGGGTATACCAGCAGCGATACTAAGCCTCATCTCAATGCAATGGGAACGTATAACCTTATTTTAGTGAAATCGGCTCTAGCAGGCTATAAGAAGGCAACAATACTTCACTTAAGGCAGAACTGGTGCACACACTAACCTATTGGCCTGATATTGCCACTTCAACAAAGAGAGAGTGTTTGGTTTCGTGTTCAATACTCCAAAGCAGAAGCCACTGAATGCCTCGATATTGATGCGAAGCAGAAAACCGCAGATGACCAGATGCAGCAACTGCGCGACCTCATTGGTGTCAATATCGATGGTTGGGTGTAGAATGAGCTGTACGAAGAAGCGAAAGAAAAGAAAAGGTACATCAAACAACAAATGCTAGAAGCGGCTGAAGCAGAGGATGTGAAAGAATTGGCCATTCCAGGATCACGAGGAGTTAGACTAGATTGACTACTGTCGAATGGGAGCCAGAATGCCTCGTGAACTACAATACTTTGGAAGGTTAAGCGGCCACCGCGTAAAGAAGGACCTAGTTGTATACTCGTTCATCCCGGGAGTGGGCAAAGACGAATCTCGGTGGCAAAAGGAGTTTGCGCTACTCATTTCCGCGTCTTCGAATACAAAGATTCGTGTTGCACGATACTTTGTTGTCTTATCTTAACGATGCGCGCAATGACTGTGCATGTATGAATATGGCTCCAGGATTGACGTCCAGGTAAAATGACAGCAGGCTGTTTTGTGTGTACTGTTTGATTTCTCCGGCATTAACAAAACTTTGCCTACCTGCCATAGTGTACATCCACCATGGTAGTGTCATAGCATGGCTACAAGTTGGTCCCGCCAATTGGGGAGCCGGCCTCGATTGCAGATCCTTGGGAGTGTTTTTGAAATTTCATGGATGCACCAGCCTCGCCACTGCAGAGCAGTAATGGACTCGGACACGAACCCGCAACGCACCGATTATCAATCCCACTCTTTTCCCCAGACCCCAGAAAAACTGTCCGACTCCTATTTTCCAGGTGCTTGGTTCTGGACTCGGGTATCCATGTGCGCTGTGGCAGACTATTACGACATGGAAACTCTACAGTGGAGTCTTCCCCAGACTGCTAAAGCGAAGGGCCGCAACGGACCCCGCAGACCCACAATCATAGACTACTCAGTCAAGGTGTAATTATTGGTGCTCCAATAGCGACGTAATGAGATGATTTTGTGGAAGGTATCGTGCGAGGTTGTGTCGTTCGCAAGTGTTTATAGTTCGTTAGTTTTTCTCGTTTTCGGCCCGTTCAAGATGGGTATCGTCGGATGGAATCTCGGTGCAGCCGGGTGATACTAGTATCTTAGGTGCCCGCTGCAGAGAGGTGGATACATACACATTTTATTTGGATTTTGGAGGGACCGAGTGTTCTTGGTGTTGTGAGACGAAATTGGAGCGTGCGCCCTGGGAGCAGGTCAGCTGAAGCCACGTCACGACAGGGTGGATGTGTGAGACAAATTGGCCGCGTGCCTCAGTGATGGCGTTCGATCATTATCGCAACTATCACGTCACGAAAACTCCATGCGGGCCGTCTCCAGATAGGTTTTGATGGTTCGAGGATTTGTTGCCCGTGCCGTCAGCCTCAAAGATAACGGTGGAGCATTCTTGAGAGCATCGACACTGGCGCTCAGTACTTGCCAATAGCCTTGACAGTACCTGGCGACCGACCTTTGTACGGTGCCTAGACACTTGATGCCATACACGTGAACAGCAGGGCGTCTTCTGCAACTCCTACCGACACCAATAATCTGGCTACGAAAAATACGAGTGCGAGCTAGGGCCGAGCCGGTGAACACGCAGTTGAAATGATTACGATCTTACGCCGAGCAACTTAAGTACACCTAAAGTTGCGCAACTGGGTTCCTTTCATCCCGCGGCAGGGCCATGGTGGTGTACCTGTTGTTCATAGGCGCGACTGATGCCTCAATAATTGTCGGTCCATTTCGAAGATCTTTTCGTTGGCGTTTTGCATCGCTCGTACTGGGGATGAACGCACATGATTAGAGAGCTATCGTAGTAAGGTTTTGTGTTCGAGGCTACATCGACCCCATGGAGCCGCGCCGCGCTGTCAATCCAGAACGACGGAAAGAATGGTGTCAGACGTGCTAAGTATACGATGGCGTCCTGATCCCGCACCTAACAAGGCAGGTAGTGATGGTAGACGCTCACTTCGCGCAAGGACCGCAGAGGGGTAGAGTCAGCCTGTGTTGGTGTGACCAACCATGCGCTACCATTCTGTCACATCTCACGCGACATGCATCCGCGGTCTGCCTTTCGAACACTTCAACCGCCCCTGGTTCGTCGTCTGCAATCGTGTTGGCTGTGTCGCGGCTGCGCTTGGTGGCCAAGTGACCGATGGCTGAAATGGTACCGCGAACCCTGAGCAAACACAAATCGTCTGACATTCCAGAAGGGTTCCTTATCAAGGTGGTGGGCCGATGCCTTCATGCAACCTGGGCCAATTGATAGTGGCAGCTGGGTGCCGCGCATCGCAAGTGGTTGAATGGATCTGCCACCTGCCTAAAACGCCGAGAGGGCACTAGGGCGCCGCGCGCTCTTGCCGAAGCTTGTCTAGAAGCCAAATTGCACCTTTTAGCGAAGTTGCACCCGCCACCAGCCTGATTCAGCGTTGATTGTCGTGTGCTCCGGATGATGGTCGCTGCCATCGATGAACGCCCTTATCTTGATCGCGGCCAGATCAAATAACTACGTGGACGAACGATACGTAGTAGTTTCACGAGGTCCCGAGGGTGTCGAAGTGGAACCAAGCATGTGCGGAGAACCCCACGTTGCGCGACGAGTTGCTTGATGCTCCTGGCCCTGGCTTTGGATGCAACTGTCATCCTAGTCATTGGTCCACCCTTATCAAGCATGTCGAGTGAGCCTTACGAGTTTTAGGCAACTGATGGCCGAATTGCGTGCGAAACGGTTCGTCTAGGATCCTGGGGGAGCGATCATTTGCTCGAGATACCCAATCTCGGTCCTCGTGGCCATGCGCTACTAATGGACGCCGCCGCTAGTCTGGAAGCTTTGTGTCGCCGCTATGGTATGCAGACCGTGCGCCTGTTGTGTCTGGGATCGAGCAGGCAATACGAGGGGCCTAAGGTTGCGATACCATGGAGGTATAAGATAGCCCTTGTGTTCTTGTTCGCAAGGTATTGTTTCCAAGGGGTATCAGACTCGACTTTTACCTTGCGCATTTGCGCCAGTCTTTCTGTTCGCAGCACTCTTTCAAGGGTTTAGCCCTCCAGCCAGCCCCCCTCTGTCACACCGTCGTCCGTTCTCCATTATGTCGGCCATCGACGAGAAGAACCAATATGCCATTAGCGGTGCCGAGTCACCCAACCATGGCATCAAGGATATCATCCACGAGAAGGGCGCCAACATCGGCGAAGCCGCTGACCTCTATGGTGATGTTCAGACAGCCGAGCAGTACGGATATGTCCAGCGTGGCCTGAAGTCGAGACACATTCAGTTCATCGCTCTCGGTGGTACCATTGGCACTGGTCTCTTCCTTGGTATTGCCGGCGCTTTCGCCAACGCGGGTCCTCTTTCTGTCTTACTTGGTTACACCATCACTGGTTGTGCAGTCTTCGGAATGATGCAGTGTCTCGGTGAGATGGCGACCTGGCTCCCTCTTCCTGGTGCTCTTCCTCAGTACTGCGCTCGTTACACGGATCCCGCTCTTGGCTTTGCTGTCGGGTAAGTCTTATCTCGTTGTACACATGCCGCTCTCGCTAACATTCCGTAGTTGGAACAACTGGTACCAGAATGCCATCACTCTCTGCGCCGAGATCTCTGCTGCCGCTCTTGTCATCAACTTTTGGGATCAAGAAGAGAAGATCTCACCTGCTGTCTGGATCACCATTATCATCGTCATCATCGTCTGCCTCAACATCTTCGCCGTCAGCATCTATGGTGAAGCGGAATTCATCTTCGCTTCGATCAAAATCATTACGATCCTCGGCCTGCTCATCACTGCTCTCGTCATCATGCTCGGTGGTGCTCCTGACCACGACCGCCGCGGCTTCAGGTACTGGAAAGAGGGTGCGATGAAGGAGTACGTTGGTACTGGCAATACTGGTCGCTTCACTGGTCTCTGGTCTACGCTTGTCAACGCTGCTTTCTCGTACGGTGGTGTTGAGATGGTCGCCGTTGCTGCTGGTGAGGCCGCAAACCCTCGCAAGAACATCCCCAAGGCTGTTCGTCGTGTCTTCTGGCGTATCCTCTTCTTTTACGTTCTGGGTTCGTTCATGATTGGAGTAACCGTTTCTAGCAACGATCCCGCTCTCACTGATGATAACGCCAAGGGCGCTCAGAGCTCCCCATGGGTTATCGCCATGAAGAACGCTGGTATCCCGGTTCTGCCCCACATCATCAACGCCGTTATCTTGACATCGGCGACTTCGTCTGGAAATGCTTTCCTATACTCTGGTTCGCGTTACATGTTCGCTCTCGCCCAGAACGGCCAGGCTCCCAAGTTCCTGTTGAAGTGCAGCAAGAGTGGTGTCCCCTTGTACTGCGTCGGCATCACAGCTTCCATCAGTCTGCTCACCTACATGAGCGTCTCTACTGGTGCCAACACCGTCTTCTTGTGGTTCCAGAACTTGACCACAATCGCCCAGCTTTTCACCTGGTGCGCTGTATGCTACACCTACACCCGCTTCCAGAAGGCACTCATCGCCCAAGGCGTCGACCGCAACACTCTGGTATTCAAGAGCAAGTGGCAGCCATACACTGCTTGGGTCTCCTTCGTCTACTTCGCCTTGGTCATCGTATTCAACGGCTTCAAGGTGTTCACCCAGACCAAGGGCGGCTGGGGCTCCGACCAGCTCACTTCCTTCTTCACTGCCTACGTCGGTGTTCCCATCTTCGGTATCCTGTTTGTATTCTGGAAGGTCTTCAAGCGCACGAAGATGGTCAACCCTGCCGAGGCCGATATCTGGTCCGGCAAGGCTGCTCTTGACGCTGAGGTTTGGCCCGAGCAGATCCCCAGGAATGCTCTCGAGAAGTTCTGGTTCTGGCTGTGCTAAGCCGGTGCATGTGGCTCATTAGAGGCTTGCATTTTATCCTTAGTTGGTTGCGAGCTCGATATCCATGAATGTAATTTGATGTAACACTTTTACTACGACTGTCAGTCCAATCTCAAGTGACTGCTGTAACTGACGTTCTTTCTTCTCGCTGCGATTGACTTTCTCATGCGTTGAGCATGTTTATAAATGTGCTGTTGTGTGAGAGTTGTGAGTTAATTGAAAATCTGTCGCGCTATTTGCTCTACGCCCTTTGATGTACATCGACAACTGACTGACTCATGCATCGCTGGCTCTCGTTTTTGTGTTGTGTTGGACGAGTTTGTGTATAAGAGGTGAAGTGGGAAGGCTTCTTATCATATAACTGTCTAATGAAAGGAATTCAATACGGAAACCGTGGACAGCTCCAGATTATGAAGATGCTGTGTTTCCCGGCGGGCAGGTCTTTAAGCAGCGTGTTGAAATGCGACCGTGCCCACACTCGAATCACTCCGAGCACTCCGAAATACCGCTTGCGCAAACTACTGCCCAAATACTGATGCACCGTACACTTTGGCATATCTCCGTGACTCCTGCCAAAGACCTTGCCCATTTCGCGTTCGCGGGATGCAGCCAAGGTGCGGAACAATTCCCGTGTCCAGTCACCTGAAGACCAACGCATATTTTGAACGCTCGCCTTACCGGGCACCAATCTGGATATTTCGAGTATTGCTAGGTCACCATTGTTTTGAAGTACACAGAGTGTGAGGCTGGATGGGAATGCTGGGGCGGGAAGCTACAGGTGCATCCGATGTGGACCCGCCCATCTTTGCCCAATTGGGCTAATCTGATTTGTTCCCTCTGCCGACCGCGTTAAGGCACCTCCAGTCAGCAACATTCAACAATCGCAACAAGCACAGCGACCTCACAACCTGCTTGCGTGCGGTCACGTTTCCATTGATCCCACGACTGCCGCTTGCTGTTGAACATTGAGTGGACGACGTCCTATTGGCCGCTCTCCCGAGAATCTGCATACCCAACCCGCTGGCTGTACGGCCTACGATGTGACAAAAATCCGCCGAAGCGAGACGATACCAGTCGGGTAGAAGTGTAACACTGCAACACTGCTAAACCTTTATCTCCCTGTCTGCTTCTACACTCGACTTTCTGTGGGAAAATGTCGCATCAGATTACCCGATCGCCAGAACAAGAAGGAGCTGGAAACCTGCTGGCCATGCTCAATCGACCCGCGGGCGATCACTCCAAGAAGGCCGAACAAGCGTTGAACCGAGCATGCGAGGCTTGCCGGACGTCAAAAGTTCGGTGTTTGGCGAATCCGGATCCAAGTTCAAGTGTTTGTCAACGATGCGCCAAGGCCGGCAGAACATGTGTCTTTGCGCCACCCGTCAAGAGGCGCCAACGGAAGAGAACAGATGTGCGGGTTGCAGAACTTGAGAAGGAAATCAAGAAGATGCAATCACTCATCAAGGGTAGCAACCATTCGCCGTCTGGCGCAAGCGATCACGAATCCGCGGATGAGGGATCAGAGAAAGACAACGGCGCAGAGGAGCCATCCCCATTAGAGTCCCAGAGACACGAAAGTACGACGACCACAACGTCAACATTCGCCAATCAGTGGCCGAGCGCCTTGAGAGAGTCTCCTGAGAGCAACGACGGCCCCAAAGATCTACTTGAACCTGTTGACGATATCATTGATCGTGGCGTGATCACACAGGAATTTTCAGAAGAGCTGCTGAACATCTGGCGCAATGAACTGGTTGCTGCAAGCCCGGGCATATACATTCCCAAAGACTGGACAGCAGCACAGCTTCGGAAGAAAAAGCCCTCCCTGTTCTATGCCATCATGGCGGCCGCAGCACATTCGAAAGGGTCTTTACTCTCGGACAAACTCCACAAAGAAGCTGTATATCTGTTTGCTCGGACTGCCTTCATCAATGGTGAGAAGTCGGTACAGACCATTCAAGCACTCCTCGTGACAGTAGCATTTTATTCTCCACCAAAGACTCCAGGACAACTACAGATCTATCAATGGGTGAATATGGCAGCCAGCATGGCACTAGAGCTGGGACTTGCATCCAAGCCGCGGACACATGAGCAATTACCGAAACGAGCAATAAGATCTCTCCAAAAAATCTCGTCGCCGGAGGAACTTCTTGAGCACTGCCGCACGGTTCTATACCTGTACGTCGTATGCGCAGGGTTTTCAATGAGACTAAAGCGGCCGAACATCCTCTTATTCAATAGCTGGATGGAGGAGTGTTTGACCATGCTTGAAAAGTCACCATTGCAAGCTGACCAACGAACTTTAGCGTGGCTCAAGCTGCAACGCATAGCAGACGAAGCAAACACAGCGTTTGGCTTCGATGACGCCAGTACTAGCTTCAGCCTTTCAGAACTGCGCATGCAGATGATCTTGCGCATCTTTGAGCGGAGGATGCATGACTGGAAAAAGTCAGTGCCAAAAGACGTCTTGACATTAACTCTGACAATGGAATATCATCAAAGTGAGTTGAAGCTGACCTTTACCTTCTTTATGCAAGTAACTCTAACGCGTCTTACAGACATGCTTTCGATGTGGGAATTCGGAATGGACGGCGGCCGCTACGATGTGACAGAGTTCAGGAATCGTCATCTCACACTACCTGCGCTCGACGATGATTCTGTCCAGCCCGAGTCTCTCTTATCTCGCTCTGCCCTCCAAATCAACGCCACCACAAAATGCATCATCGAAGCACACGCCATTCTAGAATGCTTCATCGGGATACCCAACGACACTTTGCAAAAGGCACCGAACCTGCTCTTCGTCAGAGCGATTTACGCACTGGTAGTTCTTATGAAAGCAGACTACGCCGTCGGAACTGACCCTGAGATGGGCGAAATCCTCGATTCGCAGAGTCTAAAAGTCGACTTCTACCTGCAGACCGTGCTCAAGAAAAGCAAAGAAGCAATTGGACCCCAAAAGTGCCGCATGCCAACGCACTGGGCATTTGTCGTAGAAGTAAAACTAATATCCTGGCGGGAGGAGTACCTGGAATGGCGGCAAGAAGGACGGCATCTCAAGCGGAGAAAAGTCCAAGAGCATAGCACCGCAAACACCAGCGGCGCTAGATCCCCCACCAGTTTCGGCGACGGGGGGAGAGACGCAAAGCCACAACAAGAAGTCGTTGCGCAGGCACCGCCGACGAATGACCTTGAACCCCAAATATCGCAGCCTCAACAAACCACACCGCTGCAAGAATCGAATTTCAACGTCTCCAACCCTTATGTGTGGACACCGGGAAGCATGCCTCAAGGCTCAAGCCAGCCCATTGGCGATCAGCCCACGTTTACGCCTGATATGGGCGACTTCTCAGCGGCGTTTCAAAACGGCGATTTGTATCTGTGGAACGACATCAACGATAACTTTGGCGGGTGGATTCCGCAGGGTGGGAGCTTGTACACGGACATGGGATTTGGCCCGCTGAATGGGCAGGGGTATTGATAGAAAGTGACGGTGCTCGTGTAGATTAGAAATAGCTTGTAGATATCTCAACTCAAGTTGATTGAAGTTTACTTCATGTTCTGTGTGGTTACGTTGATGATCAGGTATAACTACATTGTTGACACCGATATGGCATTCTACCCGCTCAACAGGCAGACATGCATACCTTCAAAATACCAATACCCTTCCAACTATTCATACACCCAATCTTCTACACTCCCCACTCACCCACCGCCTAACCACCCCCCAACCTCACCCTCCAACCCCGTCCTCTCCCTCCTCCTTTCCCTCCGTTCCCTCCTCTCAACCTTAACCCTCCTCATCTTCACCTCCCCTCTCCCCCTTCCATCCTCATCTCCCTCACCCCGCCAACTCCTCGCCAAATACCGCCTAACCCTCACCCTCCCCCTCCCCATCCCCATCCCCACTCTCCTCACCTGCACCACCCCATCACCTCGTACCTTCTCACCAGACCTACCCACCCCTCCCCTCCTCCCACGCACTCTCCCCCCAGACTGGGCGCTCACCCGTCCAAACCTCTCCCACCTCACCACATAACCTCCCCGCATTCTCCCTCGCGGAATCCGCGGCGTCACACGCACGGCATGTTTCGAAATCAGCACCGGTGCAGACGGGGAGATATTCGAAGTTTGTGCTGAGAGGAGGCGGGTGCGTGAAATAAGAGTTTTGAGGCGGTTGTTGATGTCGCTGAGGAAGTGGTCGGAAAGCACGGGTTGTGGAGATGGGGAGAGGCGGATGGGTTGCAGGATGAAGTCTAGACCGGTTGGGGAGCGGTGGGATGCTGCTCTGCGTTTGCGAGATGTTATATCTGCGGATTGAAAGTCGGCGGGGGTGAGGGTGAATGTCGTGTGTGGATGGAGAGGTACGGGTCCGCGGTTGTCCGGTTTTGAAGGTATGGGTCTGACGATAGATGTCTTCGTGTCGGACTGCGCAGGGGATGTTCGACGCTTTGCCTTGTCGCGTGCCTTCCACTTGGTCACTCCACCCGATGAACTGCCTTTCAACCCAGTGAGAAGTTTTACATGCTCAGTCAGTCTCGCGAGAGCCTTGCCGGACTTCTCAACTACCTTGGCTACATCTTCCGCCGTGAAGCTCACGTTCTCCGTCGAGGTGGACCGATTGCCAACAACCCTCCTCACAGCGAACCCAGCACTATCTTTCTTTTTCTGCTTTTCCCGCTCGACACGTTCCGCCTTATCTTCTCGCACCGCTTTTCTCCGCTCACGATGATGGGCTTTCTTCTCTTCTTCCGCCTGTTGCTGCAGAAGCCTAGACACAACTTTCACACTAGCTTTGCGGGATTTGTGCGCCGGGGTCCATTTGAAGGTGCTAACATTGTCTATAAGCCGCCTTACCACGGGCGTGTCAGGTTCCCAGGGTGTTATCTTCCGAACGAACGGGGGGTTTGGTTTCCTTGATCTATGCGGTGTAGCTGTTGCTTCAGTAGAGGAAGGTTGAGGCTTGAGTGAATGGTGTTTGGCGTCCACGTTCGGGTTTGTATTTGAAGGCAAGCCCGGTTGTGCGAAGACCTGCTGCGATGCCGTCGACGTGCTGATTGTACTCTTGGCACGAGCGCCCTGGGGATTACTGGGTGTCTGTATGCACTGGGGTCTTTGATTCGTGGAGAACGGCGGACTACTCGGTCTAAACTGAGTTGTGGTCGAACTTACGGCATCAGACACAGACTGCATGATCAATTAGATATATTGATGGATTATTGTTCTACAAAGGATTACCTGCATCGGTGTTGACATTTACCCCCTTCTCCTCTGCCATTTTGCCACGGTCTTTAAACCGTTTCCTGGGTTTGACGCCTTCCTTTGGGTGTAGGCGAAGGGCTGACCAGCGCGAGAACGGGACATCGATGGTAGTAGTATTGACGACATCAGCAATGCCCGACCTCGTGTGGGGCCCGCGTACACGCATCAGAGTCAGGCCTTGCTCGGCGAGAGCGCCAAAGCAGCCTTTGAAAACGGCCATTTCTTCCGACGCTCCAGTGTGCTGCCACGACCCGCCAGGTATGGAGTCGATTGTGCTCGGAATGACGCCAAACTCCCAGCTCCATACATGCCCCCCGGTGGATTTCTCAAGCCTTTTCAGGTCTTCGAATGCAGAGTCCTCTTGTTGGGTTGATGCTGGGGAGATGAAGAACTGAATAAAGTCTCCATCCTTGACCACCGGTTTGAGCGCCGTGGAGAAATCATCGACGCTGTCATAATCTTCCGTCGCGTGTTTTTTAAATGCTTGGTCTCGTATCGGGGCGCCAATAGGCACAGGATCGAGAGATAGCAGGCCGGCCTTCTTGCCCCATCCGCCTCCGCCGCTGAGGACCTTGTGGAGCCGCGCACCTCTCGCAATTCGCCTTTGGATCATTTTGTTCCATCGAGGTGGATCATTTTGCCAGATGGCCTCTTGCCCTTTCTGCTCCGACTTCTTGTACTCGTCTGAACTCAGCTTCTCCGGGTCTACGTCTACACCCAACTGTCCAAACACCAATTGGCGGGTGTCGTTGATAGAATCGTTTGCTTGGGCTTGGGGTATGACCAAGGCCCAGGCCGAAGTGGCTTGAGCTGGCTCGCCTCGAGACTTGAAGTACTGGGGAACGAGCTGCTCCAGCTCGGTAGAAGCTGTGATGCTGGTGCCGTCAGGGCCAAGTACGCCTCGGATGATGTTGCCCATATGACCCTGGACCTGGCGTGGGACTGTCAGGGGAATCAGAGGGATACTAAGCGCTGATATTTCTTGGTGCAAAAACGATTGTTTCACATTTTGGTGCTTTGGGTCTTCTGCAGATAAGTTGATGGAGATTGTCTGGCGTTGGCCTCGTCTTTGGACTTGGATTCTGTCTTGGGCACGAGATCGTTGCCAGGTCGAGTCGATCAAGGTGGTGGGCTCGCCCGTCTGGAAGACAGTATTGGCCAAGGGCACTCTCACTCTGTTGTAGGACCTGCCTTTGCTGGAGGTGCGTTGATGTGCGAGGAAGTCAATACAGCCCAGCTCACCGGCCAGCTTGGGCTGGGCCGATACTTGTGCTTTGGCAGGCAGCACGACATAGGCGATACCCTCGAGGCCCGTGTCGTGGACAGGCGGATGCTCTGCGCGAGAACTGACGTCTGCGCTTACGTCGTCATGTTCTACTGGCTTCGCCTCGGGCAGCTTGTCGACGACGGCGCAGATGGCGTGCACCATGGGGCCTGGGGCTAGCAGGTGCGTGTACAGCCTGTCGAGGGCCTTTGCCAGGAAGACTTGGTCGTCGAGAAGCCATGGCGCAAACGACGGGGTGACGAGGAAGACGACCAGGTTCTGGCGTGGCAGGGCGGCCGGGGCGACGGGCTCGATCTTCTGGATGAAGTGGTCGGGTTTCTGGAGGGGTGAGCGCAGGCCAGAGCCACATGGCAGAGACACATACAGCAGCAGCGACCGAGGCTGGGATCAGGATAGCGCTGTCGACGGGGACAATGTCGCTCTGCCGGAACGCTGGGGTGAGCGGGTACTCGGCTTCTTGCTGGCGTCGCATGCGTTCGCGCTGGTAGTCGGCAATGTTCTTGCCCTGGTGGGCTCTGTAGGCGGTGAGGTCCAGTCGCCGGAAACTGTACACTTTTGCTGGCTGTGCCTCATGCGCAAATGCGCGGGCAGCTACCGTGACGGCTGGGCGCTGCAGACGCCGCAGGGCGCCAATGGCACCGTGAGGCGGCCTCAAGAGTCGGCATTGCCGTGCGACCAAGAGCGTCATCAGGCGGAGCTCAGTGCACCATGGTCTGTGACGTTGGACGTCCAGGACGGCGAGCCCAGCGCCGCCCTGCATGATGCTACACGTCCGGGATGACTAAGCACTTTTATCGCGACCGCATGCGAAGCCAGGCAAGGGCGCTGCACGATACTCGCAGCCACTCCTGACATCTGCCGTGCAAGCCATTGTTGAGGGCAGTCCCGCCGCAGCCTCGCCCCGACATCCACCGCCGCCGAGCGCAGCATTGCCTTGCCCCAGCGTTGACACGTTGCCGAGCGGCCACATTGCGCCCGCCTCCTTACCACGGCCGTTCGAGTCTGATGCACCTCTTATAGACGCCTTCACTCCTTGGCCAACCGCGGTCCCCCTCTGCCCGCCCGCCCGCCATGTCACGCTCGCTGCGCCGCTCGAATCCCATCACCATCCTCCTCGCCGCCATTCTCTGCATTGGCTTCATCGTCTTCTTCTTCTCCGGCGGCGATGGGCCGGCCCTGACCAAGAAGACGGGCGGCGACACAGCCTCCAGCCCGCTGTCGCCGCCCTCGCTGCCCTTCCGCAAGTCAAAGGCCAACGCCCCGCAGGCCGCCCCGCCCGTCGTGCACTACTACATGAACAACATCACCACCTCGCGCACCCCCATCGAGAACGAGGAGACGGTCCTGATCCTCACCCCGCTGGCCCGCTTCTACGACGGCTACTGGGACAATCTGCTGAAGCTCAACTACCCGCACAACCTCATCTCGCTGGGCTTCATAATACCCAAGACCAAGGAAGGCAACGCCGCGTATGCCTCCCTGCAGGCCCGCGTCACCAAGACCCAGTCTGGCCCCAAGAACAAGCGCTTCGCCGCCGTCTCGATCCTGCGCCAGGACACGGAAATCCCTCTGCAGTCGCAGGACGAGGCCGAGCGCCACAAGATGCACAACCAAAAGGCCCGCCGCGCAGCCATGGCCAAGGCCCGCAACTCGCTGCTCTTCACCACCCTGGGCCCCACCACCTCCTGGGTGCTCTGGATGGACGCCGACATCATCGAGACCCCGCCGTCGCTCATCCAGGACCTCGCCGCGTACGACGTGCCCATCATCGCGCCAAACTGCTTCCAGCGCTACTACAACGAGGAGAAGAAGGTCCAGGACCAGCGTCCCTACGACTTCAACAACTGGATCGACAGCCCCACCGCGAAGGAGCTGGGCTCGAAGATGGGCAAGGATGACATCCTGCTCGAGGGCTACGCCGAGATGGCCACATACCGCAGTCTGATGGCCTACATGTACGACGCCGCCGCCGATCCGGGCGCCAAGGTCAAGCTGGACGGTGTTGGCGGAGCCACACTGCTAGTCAAGGCCGACGTGCACCGCGACGGCGCCATGTTCCCCCCCTTTGCCTTCTACCACCTCATCGAGACCGAGGGCTTCGCGAAGATGGCATCGAGATTGAACTGGGAGAGCTACGGCCTGCCAAACTACCTTGTAAGTCATGACTCGGACTCGACACGAGACCTCCACTAATAAAGATTAGGTGTACCACTACAACGAGTAAATCACCGTGACAGGTCATGTGTTATTGGGGGGATCCGCTCCCGCGGTCATTGGGCGGCGTTATTGGACCATTTTCAGCTTGTTTTGATGAGCGTTGGTCGTGTACTACATATCACGTTTTGTAGTTTTGAGAAGCTTGCTGGCAGGACATACCGGCAATGATAGATTACGAAGTTTGATTACGTCTGTTGTTGTGAAGTGGTGATATGGTGAAGTAGTGGATTGTGAAGTAGTGGATTGTGAAGTAGTGGATTGTGAAGTAGTGGATTGTGAAGTAGTGGATTGTGAAGTAGTGGATTGTGAAGTAGTGGATTGTGAAGTGTGAAGTAGTGGATTGTGAAGTAGTGAATTAAGTGAACAAGTAGAAGCCGCCGACTGCACTGATTATCAGAGCTGCTTTTGACTCAAACTGGCAATCAGGGTGTATTGCGTAGGTACTATTAGACCATCTCCAAGAACACCACCTCACTATTTTATTTCCTTCAAAATAAGACATGGTATTACTCTCCAGAGAAACTATGTGACAGCAGGTCTAACACCATCATCGTTGTTGTAAATCCAAACAACCGAAGCCAAAGCGAAAGCTACCACCACCCCCGCGGCCCCGCCCCGCCAGTCCACATCGCCCTCCCGCCCCAGCGCCCGTTGCGTCAACTGAACACGGGATCACGCATTCCACTAGCCACTCAGCGACAGCACTATCCGCAAGGCTCTATTCGCACGGCAGCATCTCCTGCGCGGCTGTACCTGCGGCTCTACTCGCGGACTTGTTACCAGCGGCTGTAGTCGTAGATAACGCCATGCCCCGATTCCGCATAAGAGCTTGTCTGCGCCCATGTCTGCGCCCATGCACGCGGTTGCTGTTGCCCGACCACCCGACGTTTCTGCCGAGAGGACCGACGACGCGCGCGTGAGCGAACGTACCGACGAGCGTGAGCGTGAGCGTGACTACGAGTCGCTGCGTGACTTTACGTTGAGACATAGGGAGATTGTATTTGCAGAGGAAGAGAATAGTACGGGGAATACTGCTTTATCGTCTACGAAACAGGATTGTCACGAACAACGGACAGAGAGGGGTGGTGTAGATACAGCTATACCTACAGATATGGCTACAGCGATGGCTACTTCGTCTACAGAGCCGTGCCACCGCTCCACGGATTCCACGCCCATTGCCGTCGCGCAGGGGAGAGATTACGCGACCATTTCGCCGGTGCAGAGTCGTGAGGCTGGGGTGTCGAAGAGCGCGGATGCCAATGGGAATGGGAATGGGAATGGGAATGGGATTGGGGCCGTAACGCAAGATGGGCCAGCAGCGAAAGCAAAGCGAGAAGGGAGGTGGACGGAGTTCTGGGAGAAGTGGGGAAGTGTCGAGTTGGAGAATAAGGGAAGTGTTGCTAGGGATCATTTAGCGTTGGGTACGTTCACGTCTACCACCCTTCCATACCCCTACCCCTACCCATACCCTTACCATGCCCATACCATATCCATATCACATCTTACACACTCTCTTCCTCTTACGTATATAACCCCCGACTAATCCCCCCCAGAACGCACCTTCCTCGCCTGGCTCCGCACATCCCTCTCCTTCGCCTCAATCGGCATAGCAATAACCCAACTCTTCCGCCTCAACTCCTCCCTCTCAGACAACACCTCCTCCTCCTCTTCTTCTTCCCCCTCAACGCAATCCCTCCCCCGCCTCCGCCACCTCGGCAAACCCCTCGGCGCAACATTCATCGGCATCAGCATATTAATGCTGATCATCGGATTCCATCGGTACTTCGAGGCGCAGCACTACGTTATACGGGGCAAGTTCCCCGCGAGTAGGGGGAGTATAGTGATTGTGAGTGCGGTGGCGGGGGGTTTGATTGTTAGTAGTCTTGTGGTGATTTTGGCGACGGGGCAGGGGGTTTTTGAGACATAACGAACTACGACTACACTACTAGTAGTACTGCTGTTGTTGTGGTGGGGAGGAGAAATTGAAAGGGGGGTGGGGGGTGGAAGAAATTGGATTGCTATGTGAAATAGAATGAACGTGGTAGGACAGCGAGATGAATGAGTTATCCAAGGATGAATTGTTTCTATATCGAGGGGAAGCTCATGGTCCCCCTTCTTGAATTCTTAAATTCTTAAATCCCTGAATAAATAAATAAAGACCAACGCCTCTACGCATGCAAAGACTGGATCCGCCTGCGCTTCTTATTCGCGCTCTATGCACCGTGCGATAGATACCATGCACCGTGCGATAGATACCATGCACCGTGCGATAGATACCATGCACCGTGCGATAGATACCATGCACCGTGCCATGTGATACCCATGCAATACCATGCATCCAGCCCGTACCCTAAACGCCAATAAATAAAAAAAGAGCAGAATATTCTACCCATCATCATATGGACAATATACAATACTGAACACAAAGACTTCTAGTCGTGCACTCTAGTCTTGCACTCTACATGCCCACCTAGTCGTCCATTTCACTCGGACTCTCTTCAAGCTTATGTCTTCGCTCTTCATCCATCTCTTTGTACGTCGCCCAGGACAGCAAAAGGAATGCGCCGATGATAAGAAGACCGCCCAGGATAGCGGCGGATGTGAGAGGCGAGTTGAGCGGCGGGGGGAGAAGCTGGTCGACGATGGCGACGATGAAGATGGTGAGGAGGGCCGCGACGGAGGACAGCACGGGGCTGGTGAGGGAGATGAGTACGAGGAAGGATCCGGAAAACGCTGGAAAGTTAGCAAAGTAATTGCAAGTTTGATGTTAAGGACGTACTAGCATTGGCCAGCACGGAAATGGCCATCATCCAGGCCTGCTCGCCGCGCGGCAGCTCGAAGATCTCCCAGCCCATGTAGTGCAGGATGGGCAGCGGGATCCAGAGCACGCTCAGGGTGAAGGCGCCGATGAGACTGCCGAATGTGTTTGCGAAGATCATGCCCTTGTTTGGGGCTGCGCCGTCTGGCGGGCACGCAAAGCGTTTGTACAACACCTCATACAGACCGTACAGCACGCTGCCGACGCCGATGATCAGGTTGCCAAAAGCGCGGTTCTCGGCTTCGTGGCTGGGCGGTGCTTTCTCGCCGCCGGTTCCCCCGCCGGATTTCGAGCCGTGCTTTGCGGGGGATGTGTCGCCGTATGCGACGACAAAGACACCGGCGACTGCGATGGCGACGGCGACAACTTTGGAGGTGCGCACCTTCTCGTGCAGGATGGGGATGCTGAAGGCGTAGGCGAAGAAGGCGGAGCAGTTGTAGATGGCAGTCAGGTCCGAGGCGGTGGTCTGGTTGACGGCGACATACCAGCTGCCGCCGGCGAGGGTGAGGGCGCAGGTGATGAAGGAGGTCATCTTGACCATGTAGCGCACCGGGCTGACCAGGCTCTGGCGGGGGGTTGGGTGCAGCGTCTGGTGCTGGACCATCAGGGCGGTCTGGCGCAGGAGCTGGGTGTGGCGGCGCCAGAAGGTGGCCCAGGGCTGGTCGCGGTTCTGCAGGCGCAGGAGGAGCAGCTGGGTGGGCCAGAGGAGGACCCAGGAGCCGTGGGTCATGTAGAGCATGCAGTACGGCTTCTCCCACTTCAGCTCGTGCTGGATATACACGGCCGTCTCCGTCTGGACGGTGAAGCTGATCAAGCTGAGGACCAGGAAGATGGCGGCGTAGGTGTACTTGCGCCGCGTCTCGAGCCTCGCCTGGGTGACGGGGTCGCGCTCGTGGAAGCGATGTGTGCTGCGCGAGAGGCCCTCGGCGCCCTCGTCGTCGCTCTTGCGGCCCAGCAGCGGCGCGTGGTGGCCGTCGGCGCGGCCGCGCTCCAGCGAGTGTCGTAGGTCGGACGGCATGGCGGCGTCCTGGTCATCCCAGTCGTCGAACTCGTCCGAGAGCTTGGGGGTGTCGGGCTCGGCCAAGGCGGCGTTCTTGCCGTGGCCGTTGGTCTGTCGGTGCAGCGAACTCTCCCGCGACAGCTGGCGCGAGTTGGCTGAGACTACGGCGGGCTGCACGTCTCGGTCGGACCAGGCAAGGTCGGTTTCGTCGAGCGGGCGCGGCGTCGAGGTTCCCGGCGGCTTCTTGCGGAGAGGGATGGACTCGGGCATAGGCGCGGTAGGCAGGGCGAGGCGGACGCTCTTATACGATGCACTACGTAGTGCTGCGGCGGAAACGAGCGACGGGGGTGGGACCGCTGCAAGGTGCGCTAATTGTGGCTGCTGATATCTCGATATCTGGCACAAAGGGCCTTGGAGGACAGCCAAGCCCTACGTACTGCGCGCGGCCCCTGGAGCCACCCAGGGTCCAATCGCTCCGCCGCCCCTTCCGCGCACCCTCCACCTTACGCGTACGCCATGCTCAAATCTCAACGCTGCATCCTGTACACGTCTCGACAATCTGATTGTGTGTTTACAAAATACCGCCTAGCCGCGCCTTAGCTTCTTATCTGGTGACAGTCGGCAGCACGTCATCTGCGGCTAACCGACAACGTGCTCCACGCGCTGCGATCGTGGGGTACCTCCAGATGACTTTCGCCTACGCATGACTCGCAACCCTGGTCCATCCACCAGCCCGGATAGCCGTAAGCGGTATGACGAACGCAGAGGCAGCCATACGACCGTTATGTAAAGATGCTTTGATACTCATCTTGGCGAGGGCCCCAACCCTTGACCACGAGTCGGTGCTTATGTAAAGATGCTTTTGTAGTCGTCTTGGCGCAAGCAGCCTTACAGCCTGGAATGCAGGGCCGAGATTACCACCCGAAGATGTGCGACTGCAGACACATGGTGCATCTGCCTTGGAATGTGAGACATAGAGAGACAAGAGTCTGCCATAGGCTGGCCTGCATGCAGTAAGATTCGGCGTGGCTTCGACTGTGTTACCTACAGAAGGCTGAACCTCAGCCTTCCTACCAGACAGTATAGTACTGCGAGCGTACGCCCAACGACCATGTCATCTTTCACGCCTTCTTCAGACCATTCTTTTGCCCAAAGACCATCATGCCCGCTGGCACGGATCAGAAGGGAGCCTACTCCAACGTACCTTCCACCCCTCATGAACCGGACAAGCAGATACAAGGACGCGTACGGCAGATTGTCATTGCGTTTGCCGTCATGACATTACCAATGCTTCTCTTCTCCGGCCTTCTACTCGGCTTGGTCTTCTATTACCGCGTACCACCGAACCAATTTGCGTCCGACGACCTTGGAATCGAACAAGACCATTCGAGCGCTTACCTTGCCCGCATCAGTGCCACCACATTAATCACCGTGGTCTCTTGGTCCAGCACCATTTCTCCAGTCTTGATCGGATTTGCCATCACTTTGGCCTCCTATCCAGCCAAACCTCATGCAATGGACATCCTACTATTCAAGACCACCGCAGATATTCCCTCTGCAGTTAGACGGACAGCTAGTTATCTTAGTACCTTGAAATTGACATACAGTGCCCAACTTAGCTATTGAGAGGATGTGTACAGTATGGTCCGGTAGTAGACCAAATAGTAGGCTCGCCAATTTTGTTGTAGATCCCGATCCTGAGAGCCCTGCCATATCCGAGAGCCTAGTCGCACCCGAGAGCCTAGTCGCGTTTGAGAGCCTAACACCGCCGAGAGCCAACTGCGCGAGGTTATGCACGCTGCACTGATGCGCCACAAAAACAAGATGGAATATTTCGTTCTGCTAGGGTCTGTCCGATGACAGATTGTCGGATTCTGTCAGAATATCATAACTTAAGGTGGCAAGAAGGATACAAGCCCATTGTTGTATGTTGGCGACGTATCGTTAGTGTGGAACCGCGTTCGATGCCAGGACCTTTCTGTACCCAAAGAGGCCATCTGCACTGCGCCTTTTGATGCCTACTGCTCAAAGGACACGCCAGGACTTTGACGAGTGGCTTCACCAGAGCCAGCAGATTCATAGCCTTCTTATCGATACAGAAGATCCTTATCTGTTTAACTTCCACAAAGCTCGCGGTATGATGCTATCATTCCATAGACTGGTTTGCACAACGCTTTCTACAATGTCGATTCCGACAATGCATGTCCTGCAGGCGGACAATCTCATCTCACCCAGTGGCACGAGGCAGTATCACGCACCCGTATCAATGGCGCCACTTCCACCGCCGCTCAGAGGCGCCGGGGAACTGCTTTATAAGACGTAGTGGACAGCCGACAGCACTCTTCAAGCAGCTCCGCGTTTGGGACGAAGATTGGGACTGCTCACAATCACGGCCAACAGGAACATACCTCAAACGCAAGTACTTTGCTCTTGATTTTCAAATGCCGAATGCTGGCGTTGCGCTTACCCAACCTGTATGAGATCGTCTCTTCTGCAGCAAGGGTATTCTGGCCAGCCTTGAGCGATGCTCGTTGACCGTATTATAAGACTCTCGTACCGCCTTCCGCACTACTGCCTGCGATTTTCTTGCAGTTCTAAATCGACGTGCACCGTGTACCACTTTTAAATTCAAGATAGCGCATTGTTAACAACACTACCTTGTCAATGTTAGCAAGTCTGTTAGTATTAGTAGCTAGATAGGGCTTGTCAACGTTATAAAGTTAATCCAAAGGGGCTTGCTTTTTCTCTAAGGACTGAAAGTTGTCTACTTATAAAGACACTAGATAGCATCTATACTACTCAGAACTCGATCATAAGCTCTCCTCAAAGTCGTGACAATCTTGACTAACTCCTCGTCTAAAACTGTATACGGAGGTGCTAGGAGAACATGGTCTCCAAGTAGTCCGTCCATAGTCCCTGACCCAGGATATACAGCAATGCCCATTTTCAGTCCTTCAGCGTGTATTCGAGACCCAAAATCCAGGCTACGGGCCAAGGGGGTTTTCTTGCATCTGTCCTGAACAAATTCTATTGCCCAGAACAGTCCGCGTCCGCGTATGTCACCTACGTTGGCACAGTCCTCAAAGGCTTCCCGAAGTAGGCTACCCAGCTTTCTCCCCTGGATTGCAGACCTGGCTACAAGCTGATCCCTGAATACAATTTTCTGTACGGCTAAAGCTGTAGCGCAAGATGTAGGGTGGGCCTGGTACGTCTGTCCATGGTTGAACATAGAACTTCCCTTTTTCAACGTGTCCACAATCTTTTCGTTGATAAGCATACCTGCGATAGGTGCATAGCCTCCTCCAAGGCCCTTGCCGATAGTTACAATATCTGGAGTAACACTCTCTTGCTGGAAAGCAAAGTAGGTCCCCGTGCGGCCAACACCACACATGATCTCGTCCAGATGCAAGAGTATCCCGTACTTGTCACAAAGCCCTCGCATGGCAGCCCAGTAACCTTTGGGCGGCGGCATAGCACCTAGTGTGGCCCCGCTCACCGTTTCGCCACTTTGATTGGGTCGTCAGCGTCTGATTTGTTGCCATTCCAGCATATTGGCTGTCTACTCACATGAAAGAAATGATATTCTCGGGCCCGAGCCTGAGGAACTCTTGTTCAGCCTCTGAGACAAGCCGCCGTACAATATCGTGATCATTTTCGCCATCTAGACGGCCATGATATGTATCTGCTGGGCCAACGAATGAGACATTGGGTAGAAGGATGTCTCTGTAAGGTTTTATTCGACCTAGCACAGAAGAGATGGACATTGCGCCGACAGTGTTCCCGTGGTATCCCTGCTTTCGTGTGACGTAGTACGTCCGCTGCGACTGTCCCTTCTCGTACCAGTACTGACGGGCGCATTTCATAGCTGCGTCATTGGCTTCGCTGCCACTGCCAACGAAAAAGGCTTTTGACAACCCATGCTCTTGAGATGTTCCTGCACCCATAATTGAATCTTGCAAGATGCAACAAGCCAGATTCTCGGCCGAATCCGTGCTGAATGTGCCGGTGTGCACGTAACTGACTTGTGCCATTTGTCGGAGTGTAGCTTCGATTACTTCCTCGTTGCCATGCCCCAGGATAGACACAGCAGCACCGCCACAAGCGTCGATGATCTGGCTGCCATCCTCTAGGAAGAGATAGTGACCGGATGCAGAGACGACCTTATGTGGTTGAGTGGTGAAGGAGCGGTGGATCAAACGAGGTTCCATGGTTGGGTCGCTATCACGAGTTTCACCAGTCGTGCACTACATGACCCTTCTGCGCGACTGTGCCTTCCTTTATAACGGCCAACCGAGAGTGGAGACCATCAGCATGCCGACACCGAACGGCTCTGGGGCAGCCCTAGTGTTGAGTCTTGGTCCCGTCCAAAGTCGGCTTTCGGGTTTCGCTTATGGGTCTGGCTTGTCCAATCAGGTTTGTGAGGCTGAAGGATATCTCCGGTGTCTCTACGAGCAGAACAGGCCTGTCCAGCTGCACCGGTGATATAACAATGAAGAAGCTTAGTTGTGTCTGCATTCCCAAGATCCCGTACCCACATGTAGCCAGACGGTCCTATGGCTGACGTAATGCCGGTCCACCGTCCGGTGAAGACTCATATGAAGTTTATAGCCCGCTCCGCCTCGAAATCGAAGCCGATTTCCTGACCCCATGATGACCAAATTTGGTTCAAGCCAAGTTCTGTCTGCAGCGTCATACCGTCCGTATCATTGCCGATGGGTACAGCCTGAGGAGCTTGCTCGCTCGCGCGGACCCTTGCCATAAGTGCGGCTCCTTCGGCATATGCGACGGTACGTCCGCCTCGCGATACGGAAGCACGACCTTCACAATCATAAATGGACGTCTCAAGATCATCGCGGTCACTCCCTGAATGATACTGGGTTCTGTCTAGATTGTCGACCGCGCCTTGGTAGAACTGCTTGCAACGTTCACTTGTCAACCACCAGCCTTCCCCAATAGGCCATATCGCTCTGAAATTGTCCAGGATCCGTAAACCGTTCTCGTTGAGATTCGATAGACTTTGGTTCATGTTTGGATTCATCCAGGGGAATGCTAGACCATAGATGTTTGTGGTGATAGCCGAGAACAAGCAAAAGCCCGGAAACGGAGTGTAAAGTGACAAGCCCGCCTTGTCGAGATCGTTCATCATCGTGCATATTGCAGCTGCAGATTCGAACATCTGGTTGGCTTGATTGTGCCACCACCCCGTTGGGGCATCTAAAGAAAGTAAAGGAGGTTCAGTCGGTCCAGCTGGCTCGCTGCATGTCGTCGGCAGGAACGGCATATATTCTCGGTTCAGAAAGATCTTACTTGAGGCGGATACTCAGTTCACGATTTTGGAAACGAACAGATACTTGATAGGTACTTACCTTGTGAAATATACTAAGTTCAGGTATACAAATGGCTCGGCTTGCCCGAGTGCCGCATGGCTCTTCACGCTGGCTTTAGGATATAACATCCGCTCTTCCTGAAGCTCTCTCCAGGCACACAACTCTCTGTGCAATTGATTCCAAGGCGACGTGGTTATCCAGGGATGATTGTCGGGCAGACTCATTTCCGGCGAGCGTCTCCCACCACACACGACCCATCTCAAGATACGGGACCATATATCGAACCCTCTAACGAGAGTGCAGTAGAAATAGCCCATACCCGCCCCCATATCGTCAAGGATACACTGATTTGGTTCTATTCGACGGCATTGATCCTGGGGTAAGCCAAAGATGAAGTCTTCCTCTGAAGAAGGCCAAAAGGTGTGGAGAGAACTGTACGAGAGGACCGGTGGTTGCGAATTCCCCGGATGAATGAATCGATCTATGATAAAGCAGCTCCACAATGTGCGATTGTGAATCTGCGCGTCTATCTGGCAGTGCGAATTCGAGTGCTGGGAGACGAGCAGCGACTGCATCATTCTGATCGCCATACCACTGGCAGTCCATGCTCCGTATCTATTCCCGGTACCCCAGTCGTACACAGAAAGGACTAAGAGTGTTTGAACGGCTACAATGTCAGGGGAAGTTACTCCCAAAACGTGACGCCGCGCCGCACTCGCAATTTGACTAGAACGTGGCAGTACGAGTTCATGCGTAGCCATTGAGTGATATACTGCTAAGATCGATGCAAGGAGGGCTGTGAATATAGGTGACTTTCGCTTGATTTGTAAGTCAGTTTCGTTTCTGGTTTCTACGCCTGATGCTTGACCCATAGCAAGTATATCCGAAATCGTTGGCAAGTGCAGAAAGCAGAGCTCTGCGAATTTTTGTCGAAAGACAGAGCAAGCCTTGAGTAAGTCTGCATGCGTAAGGTTGGCTAAAAACCCAAGCTCATCAAGCGACGTGCTGCCTGCGTTGTGTCCTGTCGTTGGCCAATGCTCAGACGGAGCAACTGCAATTAGACAGCCTGGACTCGACAGTTGATTGACGGGACGCGAAGTAGCGACATCCATGCGTTGCGGACTGCACCCGGTCTGCGGGGTGTTCAAGAGACGGCCAGCTCTGCGGGAACGCAGCGCTGGGGTTGACAACGTGCAAGCGGCCGGATGTACTCCCCCTTTTTTCAGACAGTGCTGACATGGTGGCAAACCTCTGTGTATGCACCTTATCTTTGATTTGCTACGACATGTCAGCAGAAATACCATCTACAAGAGCTAAGCTTTACCGACAGAGCGCGCAGGCTATTGTTGTCCTGACCATCGCTATAGGTAGGGGTGAAGGGAGCGCGTCTTTCGCGCTTACGAAGTGGGGTACTAGGATTGACATCAAGGGTCAAGCACGTGCAGTGATTGAAATCGGCCAAGGTTTCTGCGTCAACTAATTACACGGGATCTGCGTTGGATCGCAAGCGTAAGTGCACGTTTCTGAACTATCCAGATGCTATAATTACTAGTAACTGTTTCGAACCTATGAGAACAGTTGCCACTTTAAGCTACTTGCTGGCTAGCGCTACTCGACCTCTGGGTATTTCTCATTCAAGTTGTATCATTCACAAAATTCTACCGCCGGTGATATGCTTTGCATTGATCTTACGGAGTCTGAAGCATCCCTGAGTTGTAGGTGAGGTTAAGTGGGAAGGTGGAGGCGGGCCAGTGGGCTGTGCCTCCCATGCTCATCAACTTGTAAGTTAGTGCCAACCCTTCTGTAGCCTTACGTGTTGCCTGCGCCTTCACACATGATTAATTTTTCAACTTCAGCTTTCTTGAGATCTCTGGGACTACGTTCATTAGAGTATATGGAAGCGTACCTGCGCAGTTTCTACCGTATATGGATCTTCTCGTCGCTGTTTCGGCGGAGAGTATTTGCACGGCCCGTTCTGGACCCATTCATCTGGTATGATGAACCGCCTGAGAAGGAAAAGGATGAGGAGCTTTCTGAAATAGACGACGATCTGAAAGAACGTATCGACATGATCTACCAATTTCCAGTGCATCACACGAGTTTGATATCCCGTCAAACGCCTACTCTGTTTGAAGGCTTTTTTTTTGAACGGTTTTATGAACAGCCAGAACCCAAGAACCAAGTCTTCCGCCAGGGCATTCTTAGAAAAAGAGCGGCAACAAGCAGCTCTTCTCCAATTTCGGAAAGTTGCTGA
Source organism: Phoma sp. XZ068 (assembly GCA_004835665.1). Classification (NCBI taxonomy): domain Eukaryota; kingdom Fungi; phylum Ascomycota; class Dothideomycetes; order Pleosporales; family Didymellaceae; genus Phoma; species Phoma sp. XZ068. The sequence goes on from RBKR01000002.1 coordinate 1,378,372, forward strand.
TATGTTGGGTCATCGAGAAGGTGTCGCACTCACACCCAATCACGATTGGGTTTGTCAAGACAGAGGAAGGAGGTTGGATGTTTGAGAGGCACGATGCGATATAGGAGGACTCAGAGCTGGTTGTGACATGCTTTTCACTTATACTTGTAGTTTGTTTCCAACATCTCTTAATCTTCTCACTTTTTATCTCTTCGCCCATACCTCACATCTTGAAAGTAGCTGTAGCCACTCAGCATCCATCCAGTGATAGTCAACCCTCTGCCTCTGAAGTCATTTATGACGTGTAAGGAACGATCGGAACTGTTTCGGAACGAGCGACATTACAAACTCCAACAGCTCCACCGAACACCACCACAACACAAACACACGAAATGCCAGCAACATCACCGCCAGTAACCTCCCCACCACCAGACCTGAGCGCAAAGCTGCCAAAACTCGTCCCTCGCAAGCGCAACTCAATCGCCCGCGAACCGCCCTCTGCCCCGCCCCCGCCAACGCCTGCGCTCGCGCCACCGCCAGACCTCTCGTCGCACACGTACACTCGCCCCTCGCGCCGGATACTGAGCCCAGAGGACCACCAGCTGTTCCTGAAGAGTCCAACATGCACGCTCGTACAAGCGTTCGTGTTCAACATCGCCGATAGCGTGCAGGACCGCGCGGTATCGAGCGTAAAAGACAGCGACATCACCGACGCACTGGGCAAAATCCTACGGATCCTCCAAGAAGCAGAGAAGCTCCAAGAAGAATGCCCACCCGAAGACACCGGCTCCCGCTTCGGCAACCCCGTCTTCCGCACTTTCCTCGACAAAATTGAAGCCGCCCTGCCCTCATGGCACGCAGAACTGGGACTCACATCCCCCGCCCAAATCGACGAAATCTCCACCTACCTCCTCCACGCCTTCGGCAACAAACGCCGCATCGACTACGGCTCCGGCCACGAACTAAACTTCTTCCTGTGGCTACTATGTCTAAACCGCCTCTCGCTCCTCCCACCCTCCACATTCCCCGCGCTGGCCCTCGCCATCCTCCCCGCCTACCTCCGCCTCATGCGCAAAATCCAAGGTGCATACTACCTCGAGCCCGCCGGCAGCCACGGCGTCTGGGGACTAGACGACTACCAATTCCTCCCTTTTCTATTCGGCGCATCCCAGCTGCTGCACCACGCTTACATCACCCCGAAATCAATCCACAACGCGCTTGTACTGGAGGAAGAGAGGGGGAATTACATCTACCTCGATCAAATCGCCTTCGTCAACAGCGTTAAGAATGTCGAGGGGTTACGATGGCATTCACCCATGCTTGATGATATTTCTGCGTCGAGGAGTTGGGGGAAGATTGAGGGGGGTATGAGGAAGATGTTTGTGAAGGAGATTTTGGAGAAGTTGCCTGTTATGCAGCATTTTTTGTTTGGGTCGCTTGTCCCTGCTGTTGAGGGGATGAGTTCGGAAGACGAAGTGGGGGTGCAGGATGAGGAGGAGGCGGAGGGAGGGGAGGTTAAGGTTTTCACCGATGAGGCCGGGAAGAGACATGTGCATGCTGCTGTTGGGTGGGGGGATTGCTGCGGTATACGGGTTCCGGCTGCGGTGGGGGCGGAGGGGGAGGAGAGGAAGGGGGGGAGGGGCGCGTTGAGGAGGGTGCCGTTTGATTAGGTGGTTAGAATCAGCATTAATCGTATCAGCAGCATTGTATCAGCAATATCCTCGTTCAGTAAGAGAAAAATGGCAGTGAGATGTGAGGAATAGACAGAAATAGTAACAGTAGTTGTAGTTGTAGAATGTGCACAATGCACCATGCATAAGCATTCACCTACATAATCAGATATAGATATCCTCCTTCGCCTTCGCAATCATCTGCACCAGCGTTCGCTAGCAAAAAAACCAAAAACGCCTGACTACCATACATACCATATCAAACGTACCGTACAAGCCGTATCATACCATGGGGGAATCAAAGCAACAACAACAACAACAACAAAACAAGCGCTAATGAGGCTGTACAAGAAGGTATCTCCATCACCTTTCGTGTCTCACCTCCCGTCTTCGATTCTGACGGTCAATCTTACGACTGGGAGTCCGAGCTTGCGAGGACTCCACCTACAGCGGACTCGCCTCCAACCCCTCTGCCCTCTCCTGCGTCTGCGCCTCCTCCAACTCGCGCAGAATCTCAGGAAGCATGGACTCGACATCTTCCTCGCGCTCGCCCAGGGCCTTGGCAATGAGTCCTTTGTACACGCCTTGTTTCTCGCTCATGCCCGCGACGGAGAGATTTGCTACGACGGCGCGGACGAGATCCCTGCGCTCAAGCTGCGCGCGGTATAGCAACAGACTGAGCCTGAGTTTCTCCTGCGCATCATCAGGCTGAGATTGTGATTGAGACTGCGGTGTCGACGATAAAAGTCTTCGGAGTTCACTCTTCTGCTCAACCTCCAACAACCCCTCTGCCTCATCAACCAGCGCCCTCAACTCCTCCTCCTGCGCAGCGTCCACCCCTTCATCGTCGAGATCCAGCCCCCGACTCTCCAACTCGCTGACTTGCTTGCGGACGGCTTCGAGTTCGGCTTGGCGGCGCTTGACGACGCGGGAGGCGTCGAAGGATTCTGCTTCTTTTTCGGCGAGTTCGGATTCGTATGCGAGGGCGAGTTCTTCGCATTTCTCGAGGAGGGTCGGGGCGACTTTGGTCATGAGGTGGGATGCGGTTTGGGAGCGGTATTGCTGTGGGGGGTCGCGCTGGGTGTTGGGGAGGGAGATGGGGAGGAGGGGGCCGCCGTCGAGGGGGTTGAAGCCGTTGAGGCGGTGTTCTGGGGGAGGGGCGAAGGGGGAGGAGGAGGCTTGTCGGGGGCGGCCGTGCATGCGGCGGCGGGAGTTGAGGTCGCGGATGAGGTCGTCGGCCGTCTCGCCCTTTTTATTCGGCACATCAACACTGACGTTGCGGCCGAGCAGGCTGCGGACGCATTTACGGGCGCCGTTACGGGCAGCGATCATGATAGCGGTGTCACCGTTCTGGTCGGCGGCGTTGAGCAGGCGGGTGACTTCGTCCGGGATCCACGTCTCGGAGAGCTTGTTGATGATGCAGTCGAGGTACCACCGCGCGCAGACGTACTTATTCGACGAGCTAGTAGTGGCGGCAATGTGGTGGAATACAGTGCTCCCAAACCAGTCGGTGCGGTGGACGGTCTGCTGGAAGATCTTGACCATGGACGGCATGGTCTCCTTGTCGAAGTTGTTGGTGAACATGACGGCGCGCATGAGGGGGGTTTCGAGGTTGTTGGACAGGCAGTCGATGCGGGCGCCGCGGTGGATCAGCTCCTTGACTACCCCAACGTCGCCCATGGCGGCGGCCCAGTGCATGGCGGCGTGCCCCTTCTCGTCAATGGGGCGGTCGAGGTTGATGCTCGGCGGCGGCTCGGGCCACGAGTAGGCGTCCTTGTGGTCGAGCAGCATGAAGTAGTCGAGCAGCTGGTCGGCCCAGATCTGGTGCTGCTGGTCGAGCAGCGACATCTGGTCCATCCCGCGCTTGCGCTTGCGGCTCTCGACCGAGTACTGGGCGGCGTCCATGAGGTCGTGGTCGCCGAGCAGCGACTCGGACACGACCGTCTCATTGTCGGGCGTGTCGTCGCGGAAGATGTGCGACTGCAGGTGCGAGGGGTTGTCGTAGGGGTCCTCGCTCGCGTGCGACTGCGAGCCGACAAACGACTGGATCGACTCGAGCGAGTAGACGTTGTTCTGGTGCTGGGCCTGCTGGTGGCTCTGGTTGAGCTTGGCGGTGCGGGCGGCGGCGGCGCTCTGGCGCGGCGGCTTCATGCGGTTCGAGGCCGCCGTGGCATGCTTTGGGGCGGGCGGCGGGCTGCGGTCGCCGGGGACGTAGTCGAGGATGGCGCGCATCTTGTCCAGCACGCCGTTACGCTCGGCCAGCACGCGGCCGTCCTCCAGCGGGATCCAGGTGCCCTGGTACTTGCCATAGCCGCCCTGCACCTTCTCGTGCACGCCCTTCTGCACCTCGCGCTCCAATATCCGCGTGCGCGCGGGCTTGTCGTAGTCGGCGACCTTGAGGATGTGCGTCGCGTTGATCCAGTCGTCGGCGCGGCGGCGCATGACATGGTTGCCGTTGACGTTGACCTCGTACACGGGCACGTTGCTGTACGTCGCCGCGTACACCTTGCCGTCGGGCAGCGGAGGCATCGTGGCCGTCTGGGATCGGGCAGAGCGCTGGGGAGCGGGTGCTGGAGCAGCTGACTTCGCGTCGACGTGAAGGCGCAGGACGTGTCCGCGGCGGACGCGTCGCTGTTGCCCTTGCCAAGCCCTCGGAGCTTGCACGCCCAGCGCCGACTTCACCTCGACCTCACCCAGCGCCGCAACGTCCGCCATTGCAGCGCCCCGACCGCCCGCCATTGCAGCGCCCCGACACGCCCGCCACCATGACCGTCACCGAAACGCTTAAGAATGCCGTCGGCCTCGGCGACCAGAGTGCGTGCCGCCGCCCATTGGCCGCAATTGTCGACGCTGACTCCACACAGAGGCCACCCGCGAGGAGATGAGCGCCGCCCGCCTGCCGCTCGCCTACCGAGACTCATGCGCACACCTGCTGATCCCACTGAACCGCTGCCGGTACGAGGAGTACTACCTGCCGTGGAAGTGCGAGGTACGGCCAAGATACACGACACACGACACGACACTAACAACACCAGAACGAGCGCCACAGCTACGAAAAGTGCCAGTACGAGGAGTTCAAGGAGCGTGTCGCCAAGATGGACGAGCTGAGGGCTGCGAAGAACGGCCAGCGAAGCAATTAGACGAAAACGGGAGGGCGCACGATACCAGCACCTGCTGCATGTATATACCAAGGCATATGCCAATGAACGGATTCGAATTGAAGTCGCAGTCATTTGATGTTGAGGGATGATGGCAGGAGAGGGATTGACTGTCGAGACGTTAAATATTAACTTTGCAGGCAGTACAAGGGTTGAAGTGTCGAGACATTGAACATTGACTTTGCAGGCAGTACAGAGAGTTTGAAGGATGTGAAGATATCATTTCAGCATGTGGCAGGATAGCAGAGGAACTCCAGCATGTCACAACACCAAGTCAGCATTAATCTTGCATGGAGTCAAGTACAGAGACACCCCAGCATATCAACTCACCATCAAATTTGACATGGAAGCAGGTACAAGAGTTAACATCAAGACAACATGAAATCAGGTACGAGTCACAACATCAACTCAAAATAACAAACAATCCTGTAATCCTCTACCTGTATACACACATCTACTCTACAGCTTCGCCTTGGTATCCGCAAGCGCCGCCTGCTCCCTCAACAGCTTCCTCTGGATCTTCCCAGACTGCTACACGTCAGCTCAACACTAACCAGTAAAAGAATAGACTCACAGGATTCTTAGGCACAGCGTCGATAAAATGCACACCCCCTTCCAGCCGCTTGTGCTTCGACACGCGCTCTGCAAGCCACGCCTTGATCGCCTCGGCAAGCTCGGGCGTGGCTTTGGAGGGGTTCTGCGGCATGATGTATGCTCTGGGTGCTTCGTCGCCGTTACTATATCTTGTCAGCTCGCTCTTCAACTCTCCCAGAAAAAATGAAGACTCACTGAGGCACACCAATAACAGCCGCATCTTGCACCTCCGGATGATCCAACAGCATGGCCTCCAACTCGGCCGGCGCAACCTGCAACCCCTTCACCTTAATAAGCTCCTTCTTGCGATCGACAATGAAAAAATGCCCCTCCTCATCCACATACGCTACATCCCCCGTCTTCAGCCACCCGCCCGGCCCAAACGTCTCTTCCGTTGCAGTCGGCTTGTTCCAATACCCTTTCATCACATTCGGCCCGCGCACCCAGATCTCCCCCCGCTCACCCAACGGCGCCTCGACTTTCCCCTCGTCGTCCAGCACAATCTTCGCTTCGCAGTTGGCCACCAGCTCGCCCACGCTAAACGACGCAGAGTACTTTGACGGGTCGAACGTTGTCGCCGCGCACGTAACTTCCGTCATGCCCCACCCCTGACGCACGTTGACCTGCCCGGAAGGCCACAGCTTTTCGAATTCCTGCGAGGCTTCGCGGCCGAGCGGGGCGGCACCCGAGCCGACGTTTTGCACGGAGGAGAGGTCGAATTTTTTGGTCGCGGGGTGCTTGGCCATTGCTACGACGACGGGGGGGACGAGGACGAGGTCGGTGATGCGGTATTTTTGGACGTAGGTTAGCATTTCGAGGAAATCGAATTTGGGCATTAGGTACACCGGGATGCGCTGCTTGATTGCGTTGACGCAGAAGGTGGCTTGGGCCATGGCGTGGTACATGGGGAGGAAGCAGAGGAGGCGTTTTTTGGGTAGGTCCTGTTTGTATGTCTTGGAGAGGGTCTGTATGTGGATTTGCTGCGTGCAGTTGGAGACGTAGTTGCGGTGGGTAATCATTACGCCTTTTGCGACGCCCGTGGTGCCGGAGGAGTAGTTCAGCGCGACTACGCGGTCCAGTTCCTCGGGGGTTTTGAGGTCGGGCCACGCGTACGCATGCCCGTTGTCCACGCTGTCCAGCAACGCAGTCCAGTGCCGGATGTGTCCAAGTGGCGTATCCCTCTCCACCTTCTCCCCCGCGAATGTCGCCCTCCCGTCGTCAAAGATAAACACCCGATCTGCACCCAATCCTGCCTCTTTGGCCGCCGCAACACCCGTCTCCAAACTCCCCTCTGCGCAAATCAGATACTTCGCCCCAGAATCGTTAAGTTGGTACGCCAGCTCTCTCGCCACATACGTCGGGTTCGCCCCCGTGAACACCCCCTCCGCCATAATCACGCCCATCACCACCGACGGGAAGAAAAGCGTGTTGCCCGAGAACAGCAGCACGCGATCACCCGGCTGCAGGCCTGCGCGCCGCAACCCCGAGGCGAAGCGCTTGGCATAGAGCCGGTATTCTTCGACGGAGATGGAGTACTTGTCGGGCTCGGCGGCGGACGTGTAGGCGGGTGTGCTTGGGAGGGGGCCGTGCGGGGAGTCGAATATGAATGTGGGGAGGCCGACGGCAGGGACGGGGACTGTCCAGCGGGATTTTATTACCATTGTTGCGGTGGTGGGCGGGTTTCCGGGGAGGATGGTGTAGGTGATGGGAGGGTGTGGTGGGAGGTTGCGATGAAATGTCGACGAAGATGTGACGACGGTTGACAACGAGAAGTGACGACGTAGTAATGGACACGAAGTAAACAGCCAAAGCAGTTGAAATAACAGCAAATAGCCGAGCAAGGCTAAACACTGGGTATCGCGGTGTAACGTGATAGCTCGGCCTCGTTAGGTCCGAGTAAGGCGGTACGACTCACTAGCAGATGTCGATGGACGAGCGAGGTAAACTGGTGCAATCAGTATGCCATCTCTTTACATTTCCACTTGAATACCATACTCGCCTGGTACTCTTCTATCAAATCTATAGCTCGCGTTAAAGCTCAGTCACAATACAAGAGCAGCAGGTAGCTACAGAGCCTCACATCAACGTCGTCATCCCCAGACTCCATCTAGCAATCCCGAGGTCCACCCCACACTCCCACCCCACAAAGGGCCCGCAAGTAGCATCGCACAGACCAGGCTGCAGCCGTCGGACAGGATTACGGCGTCTTGGGCTAGCTGGGTGGTTGGACGCGTTACAGTGATGCTGGCCGTGGCGTCTGGGAGTGGTGCGGGGAGAGCTTGGTGAGCCGAGGCTGTTATGGTCGGCGGACGTTAAGCGAGGGCGAGGCTGGCAAGCGCGCGAGCTGCAGAGGAAGGGTCCCGAGTCCAGGGTCTAGCCGACTGCAAGAGGATAACACTGTACTTGATTTATTGATTTTGTGCTGTTTGAAGTATGATGGAGGTGTTGATGTTGATGATGAAGAGGTAGGGTTGTCTCGGGGGTGGGGGGGGGGGTTGAAGGTGTCCAGGGTTCTTATTCGGAGTAAATCTACATGAGACCGCAGTATCAATACGATAAGACAACTTGGATGCCGACTGATCAGATGGATGGCTCTAGGCGATCTGATTGCATCGTGAGACGTTGGAATGGCCACTTTAAACGATTTTGAGGTGAAGCACGGGGCTGCGTGTATGCAATGGGCGACTAGGACTTTTGTGGACACAGAAATCTGAGCACGTGTCGCGAAAGATGTGATTTTACCTTCGGTATTACACGCCTATCCTTGTAGGCAAGCCATTCGCCTAGCGTTTACCGATTCATAGGGCGGCTTCTGTTTGACGTGACGACAAGCAACGTATACCCATTGCAAGAATGTAGAAGCGGGAAAGGGATGGAATTAACATGAATGCTTGGGTCTAGTGGTAAATTCGAAATTCTACTAGCGATGTGTTCTGGCAAGCTTCCATGTTAACCGTTTGCTTACTCCTTGTACATGGACTACGCTTGAGTCACATGTCTCTTCACGTTGCTTGTCCCTCGTCACTTCTCTCTCTCTCGACGCGATTGAGGCGACAAGACTTGACCATAGTCAAGAAGTTGGTGTCCCCTGCTGAGACGAGATTTCGCCATCAGCAGTCTTGCCGTTGGATGTTAGTGCAATGACTATGAGCGCTTGGCCTGTGATCCCAAGTGAATATGCGCAACTATGGGCAGCCACGATTAATCTCTTTCAACACAAGGATGACGGCATAATAGTAAATTGAAATTATAATGCTACGATTGAGTTGAGTTGCAGTTGGAAAAGGCTCAAGCAAGTCGTGCTTTGGCCCGGGGGCCTTTTTGATACGCTGGCTAATCGTAAAGGAAGAGTAGCTGTTCTCACGTCGAGATCTGCACTGCAGAAAGTGGATGGCTATGTATCTGTAAAAGCTGTCTAATTATGTATACGAAAACTTTCAACGCTTGCTATGTAAATATACAGACTGCTAAGGACTGGATTGACTTCAGGATCAACGATATTCAGCATATAGTATAAGCAAGATGCAAACACCTAATGCTCCCGCTACCTCATAACCTAATAGTCGCAAACCCAAGATTGCGTCCTTGAACATCCCGTAAACGAATGAAATAGCCAGCAGGATAACAGAAGGATATACGAACATCATACGGCTCAGCTTTCTACCACCGTAAAAATTCGTACCCTTTGTGTGCCGCTTACGCCACTCCATAAGCCTCCTCGATGCCAGGAAGACTGTCAGCGCAACGGACCCTAACAAAAATGTTACCCCAAGAAGATCATACAGAAGGAGATTCAATTCTGAAAAGCGCGTCTGCATACTGAGAACAGCGGCCGAGATCGAGAAGGGCAAAAAGAAGGCAGCCAGTATGGTCAAGATGCTTAAATTTTCAGCTTGACTGGTGTTGTATTCTTCTGAGCGGCGCTTTTGCAGCTCGACAAATCGAGAGATTTGGTATTTCACGTCTCGTTTCCCTGACGCGAGGTCTTCTTCCAGTGTTTCGAAATCAATGAGACTGGAAATCGTGCTCGATGCGACATTTTCCTCTTCGAGGCGCACTCGGACTTTCTCTGCTAGCCATATGGACATAGAATGAAGCTCTTCGATGCATCTTTCGAGACTTTGAAGGGTCACCAGTGAGACTGGAAGACGTGGCGTATAATTTGGTAACCTGCATCGCCATTAGAAGAGTTCAAGCAACTCTTTTTGCTCGGGGTGCTCCTACAAGCTTACGCGATCCCCGTATAGATGACCAACGAGTGCATCTAAAAACCTCATGTTAATTTCCAAAGTAGCCTGGAGGATGCTGAGCAGTAGTCGGTCCAACGCAACCTTTGAGATGGCGTCGTGTTCCAATTTTTGGTTGCTTCGGACAGTGTTACCGACATGAGCCAGCCATCTCTGCCCTGCTCTCGTGCAATCTGTCTTGGACCCAGCCCTAATGGCCAGAGATGCTTCAGGCGCATAACATATCACTTGCACCAGTAAGTTAATCTCGTAGCTGTGTTGGAGGTTTACACACCATCGGATCCACCTATGACCGTGAAGGCTACGCTTGTCGTCTCTAACCACCCGTCTCTAGGCGCATGGCATGTGTGCCATGCGAACACCTCCGTAACGTACCACCCTGAAGGCTCAAAGCATTTTCGCAGAAGATTCTGGCGATATGGCTTTGAAAACTGAATTTTGGGAATAATGGTGTCGTCTGGAAGCCTGGTATGTGGTGTGTAAGCAGTTCGAAATGGGTTCGTGCATGTCGCATATAAGTTGAGTTCATCCCTGTAATCACCGGCCGGCGGTTCCGAATGATATGTAACAAGGGAATTCTTCTTTTTCTGTACTATTATTCGTTTCTGTAGCAATCCATCCAAGGTAAGTCGAATGGCGGTGTTCGCTTGTGGGGGAATAAGTTCAACTTGGGCGTTGTCTTTGCCTAGGGATTTGACAACGACAGTCCTTGGTAAGCCACCGTTGCGAGGTATGTCCATGGCCTTGAAAAGTTGGTCAAGCGAGGATGCTGACGCTGATTCAACATCCTGCGCCATACTTTATCGCAATCTGTAGGGCGCAATCGCCAATAGGGTAGGCTTTATTAGATCGGCTTGACCTGAAGCATTTACAATAAGATTCAGAAAGCTTGGGACAAAGCACAGGTGTTTTAACGAGAAGGGTTTGTGGGAGCGAGCAGGATTCATGCTCGTTTTGTTGGCCCTGCAGAATGTAAGCAGTAGTCTGAAGGCAGTATCTCAGAAGCTGTGGGGTTAGTCAAGCCCCGAAATGGTAAGTAGGTTAATTGGGCGGCACGCGTACGGCAGCGGCACGGGCCAGTCAAGGTGGCGTCATTACGCGGACCGTTGTTAGTTGTGACAGCCCCTCCCACTACCGCTCACTGTCATCTCGCCTCTCCATACACTTACAGCCGCCGAACGCACCGACTATCGAATCTCACGACTCGTTGGATCGAATCAGACGCACTGTCTTCGCTGACGGCTCCGAGCCGGCACAACAAATGCTACAATCGGGCAAAAGCTCACCGGATGTCCAGTGGAGAGTAGCTTTAGAAGGAGGTGCATTCTTGAAGGCAAAGTTTTGATGGCGAGACTTTGCAGTAGCTAAGTAGGTATCAAATAAACGACCCCGCCTCCCATAGTACAAGCAGCAAACATCCATCGCATTGCCTGTTGGTCCACAGTCTACCCTTCATCTCCTCACATATATTTCTCGAAGTGTACGTGTCCTGTAACGGCTGCCAGGATCTCCTTCACCCATATGACGACGAGTGGGCGTCGAGTAGCTTCTTGACCCGCAATTCGCAACCCAGATCAGATCAATTGGATTGAACCTAAATCTTGGGCGCGCCCTTGTGGATTAAGTCCCAATCATGAGGACTATGATGCTATCACGTTCAAGGGTTCCATCGTGCACCTATCCGCAATCTCCTAGATCAACTTCGAGAAGTATATGGACAAAATAGAGAGTGCTCCCATGTCTAAAGATTAAACCGCAACATTGGTGGCTGCGTTGACCAAGCTACGATGCGTTCAAGGAATATTTGCACCACCCGCCCCCAAAGTGTTGTTAGACATCAAGAACCGCGGCCGTCCTTTGTTATTTGTATAACTACAACATACTGCCTGGGTAGATGAAATTACAGAGTGTCGCTTCAAATTTACGCTCGACAATGACGAGCCAGAGTACGGGGTTGGCGCAGTGTGGATTACTGGATCAAATAGTAGCTTAAAGATATGTTGCATAGTGGTAGTCCGCTAGGTTACTGTACGATGGAAGGACGGTCTGATCAAGGAAGAGCCAATTGTGGAGCCGCACTGGAATCGTGTTCGCTGAACAGCCATCTTCCTGAACCATGGTAGGCAGTGTTGAATGGAGGTATAGATCTTACTAGCGACTCCCGCTCCTTCTGCCAGTTCGAGAGGACGACTGCTTTTTGTCACTGTGCTGTTCACTTTGTTCGATACTGCATCAGAACTGGTGCGGAGCACAAACTGAGCACTTAACATAAATATTCGCGTCCCTAGTTGTTGGGCTGTAAGGCACAAAAACAGCGAGCAACGTCTAGCGCGTAATGCAGGCACTCGTCATGCACATCTTTGAGCGCAAGTTAGGTACTCAGCCCGTCAAGCTTATGGGGCCGAGCGATAGGCGGGAGGAAGCGCTGTCGCCAGCCTTGAGGCTGGGAGGTCCCCATGGATGAGACAGGCCCTCGATCTTGCGAACTGCAGAGCGAGGTGGATGTGACGCAGAAAATATGGACTTTGTCTCCTGGGTAGAGGTTCGTATATTATAACAGTATCTGCATGGTAAATGTCACCAAGCGGCATGTAGAGCAGGATGTTAGATTGTAAAAGAAGTCTGTACATCAAACACATGCCCACGCATATAAGTTTTCATATGCATTGAGCATTCTATTTGATGAACGAAAGCTACAGATCCACCAGCGCGCTAGGCAGGGGTAAGAAGTGATTTACAGGATTGCCCTTACGCTAAAGCACTACCCTGTCTAGCCAGCGCTTGGCGCGATATGTATATGTGAGACGACGTCCTTGTTAAGGTAACCTCAGCATTGACACCCTACCTTACAATGACTACTTCATCTTTCTTTGATTTCCCTAACGACGTGCTGGTGGAAATACTCACACATCTCAAACGGAGCAGCGACACCACTCAAGACCTGACTTCATGTTTGCTGGTAAACCGCCGTTGGCGGGAGGCCATTACGCCTCTTCTATACGGGAATATCGCTCTTACGAATAGCAACTTGATTCGCTTCTGTGAGCATCTGGATGTGGAGAGATATGCAACGTATATCCATTCCATCACAATATCTCTCCAACCACACGAAGACCTCGAGCAAGCCTCGCAGCTACCACCACTACTCTCTCAGTTCTCAAAACTCCGCTCTTTCTCCTTCTGGCTTGGTAATGGATACCACGACGTAGTTCCGCAGTCGACTCTAGTTCAACTTGTGGAGGCATTGACACCGTCTTGCACGAACCTCGAACTCGATACTCTCGGCTACGATGCACGTGCGGAAGGAGATGCAACACACCTCTGCGACTCTCTTCGTGCAGTACTTCCGAGAATGCAGCACGTACGCCTCCGCGTGCGAAGCTGTGAGACTCTTTTCACCGACCCCTCGGCACCGGATCAAACGATAGGCATACCGCATATCAAGTCCTTCATCTACACATGCGCTCGCCCGCCCGGCACGCCCTTGCCTACATGCCGCTGCCCAGACCTGAGCCCCATAACGCACGACCACCACGACCTCCTCTGGAATACCGTCACCTGCAATCTGCAAAGACTCGTTGCAACACCCCAGGCCAACCCCACCGACGCACAGGTCTACGCCTTCACAACAACAGACAGGAACGACAACGACCTTTCCCTCTGGCAAGCGCACATCCGCGCCGACATGTGCACTCAATCTAGCCTCGCCCTTCCCCACCGCGCCGTCTGGATGGAAGCCATGATCCGCGGCTCGTGCGTGCTGCGGCTCCACGATGGGACGGAAGTCATGAGCGTGCCGGCGAATATCGAGGCCGTTGCTGAAGGCCAGCTGTGGCGCGAAGTGCGTGGAGGCGCGAGACTACCTGAGGCGGTGCTGACGGATGCGCGCGCAGGGAAGGCTAGTTTCGCAGTCGGGTGTGAAGAAAAGCCACTGGCGTATGTGAAGTCTAGTACGCAGTGGAGAGAAGACAATCCGAGGAAGAAGCTGAAGACATGGGTTAATGAGGAGAGCATGGGGATTAAGCTGGTGGGTGCGGAAGTGAGGAAAGGGAAGGACGAGTACCTCTCGTTGGAGATGGTGAAGGAAATCACGCCGGAGGGATGGAGGAGGGTGGGCATAAACGATGTGCTGGAGGAGATTGGAACTTGATATCCAAACATTTCTTTCAGCTTGCAGTATCTACCCGTACTTATTATACGTGACCGAGCATCACTGTTTTCTACAATACGGCAACACACGCCCACGTCTCAGCCCACAACCCACTACAATCACTCTTCACTGCTGGATTCCACTTAAACAGGTTCGCCAGAGTCACACTACTAAGGACGCTTTCACACTTCTGGTCCTTCTTCACAAAGTAGAACGTCTTGCAGTTCGTCACCATCCCCGATTGAATCGGCGTCGGCGTCGCAACGCCGTTGCCCGGCTTGGTGCTCGTAGGCTTTGCAGTTGTTGTCGGCTTGGAAGGTGTAGGTGTAGGTGTGAACCCGACGATACCAACGCAGAAGTACGCATCGCCCCACATCGACTGGCAGTTATCGCCCACGCCAGTATTCCAGGTGGTGAATTGCTTGAGCATGATGCCATACTTGGCAGCCATGTCCGAGCAGTATTCTCCAGGCTGCTGGAGATGGAATTTGTTGCAGTTGGAGACCATACCGGGCTGCGTGGGGACGGGGGTGGTGATGCCGTTGCCGGGCTTGCTGGTAGTGGGCGTTGGCGCAGGCGTGGATGTGGCCTTGGTTGGCGTCGGTGTGGGCGTGAAGCCAATGACACCGACACAAAAGTAGGCATCTCCCCACATGGTTTGACAGTTATCTCCAACTCCAGTGTTCCATGTTGTGAATTGCTTCAGAGTGATATCGTATTTGGCGGCCATGTCGGAGCAGAACTCGCCGGGGGCCTGCAGGTGGAACTTGTTGCAGTTTTCTATCATACCTGGCTGGGTAGGTAGGGGTGTGGTAACTCCATTGCTGGGCTTGGTGCTGGTTGGTGCAGCTGTAGATGGGGTTGGTGCAGGTGCAGAAGGGGTCGGTGTTGGGGATCCCGTGGGTACAGTGGGTTCACCGTAGGCTTCGACGCAGTAGGATTGGTAGGGGTTGAAGTTGTTGCAGTTCTCATCTACGAGGGGGTTCTTTACAGCTCGTCAGTGGGTTTGAGCGGTTTAAAGGATGACATTGGTTGTAATTACCCAGCGAAGGAAGTCCTCAAAGGATGCAAAGAATCGGTCAGGCACCGCTTTGCAATCGGTTTCTGACTCGTTATCATACCACCAACTACAGTACTGCGACGTAGACGGATCTGCAAAGTATGCAGGGGTATCACCGCGGCGAACAAGAGCGGGTGAAGCGGTGACTTGATGGAGAGTCGCCGCAAACAATGCGGTCTTCAACAGTGCGTACATGGTGAATGAATGGAGATCAGCGAGGTTTCGATGAAAGTGCTTCTCAGAGATGCTCTGCCCAAAGTCCCTGGATTGCGAGCAGATTTTGTATGCTGAGAAACTACTATCTTCCCGTAATCACTGCCGTCGAAACTTTTTGCTGACCATCTTGGAAAGAACCAATACATCATAACATTGTGTCTAGACAGATCGAACCGGCTTCAATCTTGGCATCGAGTAGTCTAGTACCAGGTGATAATTTCAATGGTACGCCTAATGCTCATCAGTACCTAGGCAATATGAAAGCCTCAATGGTGGTCTGCCGTAAGGGAAACGATAGACTGGGCAGTACATGCTCCTGACGCCAGACCAGGATGTAGATTGAGGTTGCATCTGCCGTCTGCATAAGGCCCCATTGTACCTTGCAGCAGGCCTTGAACCACACGTGGGCTGCGTCAAGCTACATAACACGTGACTTGCTTGTCCACGAAAACGTTAAAGATGGGTGAGTGAGATTAAAAAGCGGGCCAGTGGGATCGTCATCCATGTAGGTGTAAGACGGATGGATCTTATAAAGGCTAGGCACACTGCCTCAGACCGATGCGCGATAACATCGTGACGGGATGGGCCGCGGAGCGTAAGGGGCCAAAGTATGTCCACCCAAATTAGGTCATCGGAGGTAGCTTTCAATGGGGAGCGGGACAGTCTGGACTGTGAAGACATTCAGGTCATATCACCGTGGATGCCAAGGTAGGGCCAGCAACAACGTGAAGATCTGCCTCAACCTGTCAGCTCGACTTGCGGTGTAATATCTTTCAGGCAACGGCACGAGCAGTGATGTCAGACCCACCTTTGGGCAATCTAGTGTTACTGCAGAGGCAATTGACTTACAATTTGGTGGCCTAAGCGGCATCCGAGTCAAGATTGCGGGCTGGTTCAGCCGCGGGTAAAGGAAGGTAAGGCTGATCTTTTTGATGGTGGGGGGGGGGGGCCAAAGGTTAGCTCACTTGGCATACCCAACGTCGAACATCCTCTCCGCTGTGAGACGGCAACAGTAGATCCAATCACGATACTGATAGCAACAGATCTGCGTGCTTTCATGCTCGAGCTCCTTCATTCCGCATTAAAGCACTAGCTAGGGGCCTGAAGATGTCATCCAACGCCAATTACGCTTCCCTATTTTGCCTTATGTGCACGTTCCAAAATTCGACTGGCTAGCGAGTAACGATAGTTAGAGGTATATGACACGTTGTGGAAGACATTTGCTTACCAGCCTAGATATTTGGAGCACTCATATTCGGACCTGCCACAGTAGCCAGCAGCAGAACAGCAGTCGCCATTCTTGCTACCCTTACATGTGTATCCGTTGTTGTACACACATGTACCGTCAGGGCTCACACCTCCTGGGGGTTTGTTCCAAAGTGTAGCAGATGGTGGCAAGCTTGAAGTTGTGGAAGTCCCGAGACATGGTCCGCTCTGGCAACCAGTGGTGCAAAATTGTGTTTGGTTGCCGCACTGGCCTGCCGTAGAACAACACAGGCCAAACTTGGGTGGGCAAGGCAGGTAGTCGTAGTCACGGCCGCATGTTCCATCTGTCGAGTATGGAAAGCCCCTTTCGCATGATCCATCCTGACAAGAGCCTTTACCGCAGAAAGACTCGCCGGAGCCACACCTGTGGTTCGAATCAGTACCAGTCTATCACCGTAGGGGTAAACTCGAGGCGTGTCTACTTACTTTCCTGATCCGTTGCAACAATCCCCAAAAGTACTTCCAACACAGGTTACATTATAATTCATGTCTGCCGCACTGTCCATCTTTGGTAACCGGCGTCTGATTTTGCTTTTCTGGAGTTCAGAGTGTCAGCAGGCTTCCGTTGTTACATAATCTCTACCTTGTAGATTTACTTACGCCAGGAAACACAGTAGGTTTTCCCTGGTACGAAGTTCATGCAAGCCCGGACCAAGACCTGAGTTCGCAGTGATAAACTCATCCAGCGGAATCTTGAATTGAGCAAGGACATCATCGCAGCCTGTCCAGACGTCTGTCGTGTAGTTGAGGCGGCAAAGAGATGCACTGGCTTCTTGTCGGACGTGGACCGCAGGATGAGAGAGCTTATGCGCTGCAGAAGCAAAACCCTGTGCGCTCACAAAAGCCAACAGTGGAAGCATTTTGATGCTCTTCAGAAACACTGAATCTGCGGAAAAGGAATTGTCGGAATTTTGTGCTTTGAAATTCTGCAAGCGGAACGCTGACAACCTGTCTCAAGAGCTTGAACTGTGCGTGACCAGAGGGACGAATATTACATTCAAGACGCTTTTGAGATTTTACAGGCATGGCAGTGCGCTGAATGCTCTTTGTCGATCACTCAAGCCGTGTCGGCGCATAGCACGAGTGGAAGCAGCACGAACAGCACCAGCGAGGTCACAAGCGTGGTCAATCACCCCTAGTGCCTACGGCAGGCCATCCTTTGCTGCACAATAGATTGAGATGTAAGCGGGCACAGTTCAGGTCATTTTATGCTACAGGAACATATCGCAAGGATACATCTGCACACTGACTTTCTTAGATCTAGGCTGACACCTAAACTTATTTTGTGTTGCATCCGAATATCAGAACCTTGACGACCCACTTCTTGATATGGCTAGAGAACGTGGCGATGGGTTGATCTACATCCTCAATATTTCTACCTACATCGGCTGGATTCTTGTGCCCGAAAGTAGGGGGCCGAATCCATATCATGGGTCCAGGAAGCCAAGAAGTACCTGATACTTGGCAGATACACGCTCGACAGACTCTTATCAAACCGTCGTATGAGTAAACCCAAGTCTTTTTTGAATTGGTATCTCACACACTTTCCGCGATTCACGATCTCTCCACGTGAAATTCAATAGAGTCTCGGTCATAGCGGGAGTTTTGCCAACAAGACATGCCTGTTGGCTTTTTGTTTGGCTGGTTTCTTTTCAAGCTATCCTTGTCTCAGGACAATGGGGACCAGTCTCTCAAGTCAGTGGTGTTGATACGTATCAAGCAACACCAGTTCAGGTAAGGTTGCAAACGCGTGATGCTCTTGTGCTGTGGCTAATGAAGGCGGATAGCAAAGGCCCCAGGGAATCCCAACGCTTATTTACAACTGCGCAAAAATGCCAGCCATCTGCACAAATGTTAATAGACGCAATCCTCTAACACCGCAACCTGGAAGCGGCTTCGGGCAACTCATCGGTGGACCAATCACGCTACATTTTGATACAGATGCAACAAGAAAGGACACAACGCGTAACTTTGCATGTCCGGGCAGTTGGAACAGAAACCAACCTTGTCCAGAGACCGCCCCGGCACAACCCCACACTGTTCCAAAAGGTGCCAGCTTAAACCGTGGGCCGTTCCCAGCTCGACCTCACGGAGAATCCCGACAAAACAAGCAAAGAGGCGATACAGGCTATAACACGATTGCAAACGCGGCTGTTCAGCCTGCTGGTATGGTATGTTAGGGCTCTTCTGCTATATGCGAAGCTCGAAAAGCTTGCACTTCGCACAGGATTTGATTTCCTGTTCCGCTGAGACTGCATGCTAATGTTCTATCGCAGATATGGACGTGCGATGAATGGCCAATGGTAACGTAGGCTTCTAAACTCTAGCCATTGAATCCGAACATTAACAGTCTGACAGAACCGTTGAGGGTGGAGCAGGAGCTACGGGTTACTGTGCACCATATGCTCACAGCTGCCTAACAACCGTGCCTCATGTTACTTACGTACGTTCTGAACAGAACTTCCACTCCGATGCTCAGAGCACCCTCCATGTGCGTGTTGCAGACGTCAATAATGCTGGTTTGGCAAACGGGGTTTATAGGTTCCGTTCCAAGACGCTTTTTAATCCAGAAACTGATGATGCAGCTACGGCAATTGAGTACAACATTGATCCGCAGACGGAATCGGTGAACGTGTGGCTGAGAAGAGAACTCGACCTTGAACCTCATCCAAACGCAATTTACCGAGTTCATGAGGGTTTCTACGACAATGGAACCATTAGGTAAAATTAAGGTTGAGCGATGAGGAAGTGAGTCTAAATATTGCAATACATATGGATGATTGCATCCTAAAACATTTACAGTCCGCCAAGATCTGCAAAAGAGCAATGCAATTGAAAAGACGCCAGGAGGACGAAGAGGTGCTACAAGAACGACCAGGAGGATAGTCCAAGCCATCAGCGCAGCAGAATTTCGTAACGCTACCAAGGCCCCCTCCTTTGCCTATCATTGAGATAGCCCATGACTTCATCAATGACCAGGCTGGTGTAGAAAATGGTTCAACGTACATCATGCGTGTGCTCGAATCAAGTAACGCTACATTTTTGCCAACCGAGACTGAGTTTACAAACGCTACTCTCAACACAAGAGACCTTGTGTCTCCGGCGTATGTCCTTGAGCCACTCACCGGCCGAAGGATTTTCGGTGTCTCGGGTATCAGTCCTGGTTTCCTTGACTTCGCATCGTTGCCAGAGATGAAAGGAATGGCTAAACGCCAATCTGCAAAACGACAATGCGACGCGTCAACACCTTGTCCAGATGGCAGTTGCTGCAACAAGAGTGGAAGATGTGGTTTTGGAAAAGAGAATTGTGGGGATGGCTGCCAATCGAATTGTAAGAGCCTCACTAAACATCATCATGGCTTGACTGACTGTCTGTAAGGCGATGCAAAGGCTTTCTGCGGCAAAGACAGCGAGGGCGGAAACTCAAAGTGTCCGTTGAATGTCTGCTGTAGCTTCTACGGCTATTGCGGTGTAAGTGCTGGGAATCTCCTGCTCCATCTAATCACATTGTTAAGTATTTCACTTAGGTTGAAACGGAATTCTGCCTCGGAAACGGCCCGACACAGCCTTGCCAGACTGGTATGGGAAGCTGTGAAGTTAAGGCAGCTCTGACATGCGGCGGCGCAACATCTGCGGGGCGCAGCATCGGATATTATCGTGAGTCCCAAAAACTCTGTTCATGCCCATACCAGCACCGCTGACAGATTGAGAAGGGTGGCAACGTTCGCGATAGGCAGTGCAATCGCATCTCGCTTCAGGACATCAACACTAAAGGGCTCACTTACCTAGGTTTTGCGTTCGCAACTATTGATCCTAATACGTTCGAGGTGTTTCCGGCCAACTCAGCAGACCCGGACCTATATAAAGAGTTTATAGGACTGGAGTCCGCTGCAGACGTGGATTGCTCTTGGCGGCTGGGATTTCAACGACCCTGGTCCAACAAGGACTACTTTCAGTAACCTGGCCCGTACTGCTGCTCGCCGTGCACGATTGATCACATCTTTGAAAGCTTTTCTGACGAAGTATGGCTTTCAAGGGGTTGATATAGATTGGGAATAGTAAGTATTCTCTACTACCTTGGTCATCAGGTGGACATATTCTAATCACTTACGTGAATGCAGTCCCGGGACCCCACCAATGGTGACGGGTACGGCGCGTACTGCGTGGGTGCGCTGGGATGCTTCCTGCATATTTACATCTCAGTGACAGCCATCAATGGATGTAAGTGGAAGATGGAGGGCAGTGGAGCGAATCAGGAGTGTGGCAGGATTCTGAGGGCTGTGAATGAATGTGACCAGAGTAGTACCGAGCATAAACAAGGAGGTACAGTGGAAAGCAACTGTGTGCAGTGGAAGATTGGTAAGTCAAGCTACATAGGCTCCATTAAGAAGGCAAGGCTAACGGTCATTAGACCCTAATGCGTACTGGGGATAATATATAAATGGTGGAGACACATAGGGTTTACATCTGGCATTCTGATTTACAACAAGTATTAGATGATGAGACCAAGTCCAAACCCAGAGCCGAGTTAGCTACAATGTACATTCGCTTTTTGTTTCCCTCTGCTTCTCGCTCTCGATGAAGCCCGTACTAGTCTGCTCCAATCCGACGTCATCTAAGAACCCTGCTCTTTCGCGCGTGCTGTATCGTATGTCTCGGGCCAGCTTTACACGACCTTCTGAATGCCTTTATTAGTTTTTTCCTGTGACTCTTGATTGACCCGTCTTGCTGGCGATTTTCTCAAGTGCGTCTGGAGAATCTCCCTACTTGTTGCTGTGCAGCAAGGTAAGTGGTAAATGGGGTCCTAGCGAATATCTGCTATTGTATGTTTTTGGCCAGCTTTTTGTCCAATATTAGTTCCATATCTCTCTACAGCTCTCATCCTGCTTTTTGTTTGTGGAGTCAACATCAACGAACGGTCCACTCAAGATTATGGGGCCTTCAGGCACAACACAATGACTCGATGACGCTAAGAGCGAACAATTCTGCAGTAGGTCTCAATTTTTGTCACGAATGTTGACGTTCACAATGACCTGCACTTTCGGTAGTGCGCCTTGGCATTCCCTCTGCGTCTCGAACCCTCGTGGAGTTCTTCTACGCCACCACCATGACACCATCACGAGATCCGGTGGATCTACCCGCCACTAACAAAACAAGAGCAACAAGCAGGCGGACCGTGGCATGCGGTAAAAGGCACGTTTCCAGGGCGATATGAACTCAAATCTCGCATTCGCATCGCTCAAGAAATGCGAGGCAGTTGGCTACAGGGTCTGGAACGATCAATTGCCTGAAGCAGTCGCATCCTGATGTGAAATGCGAATTTGAATCTGATTGCAAATTACAGATCTGTTGAAACTGTAAGAGATGGACTGTCAAAGGGAATTCTGAACCTTGTTAGGCTGTCGGAAGTTCCTGAAACAGTCGGATGGTTGTCAGAAGATGACCGGTGAGGCTGTACGGCACTAGACCATAACCAATTTCAAACTGAACAGTTTCACGCCGCGTTACTGAAACGCTCACAACGAGCTGGCCGAAAGGGTATTTTTCGCGAGAAGGTACTTTGAAAATGTACCAGTCGGATAATTCATTTGTACGCATCCAATGACGATTACGCAGACTTGCAACCACTTCTATCGTTGAAGACCCACAAGGACCACTGTCCGCGTGCGATCGTCACCTATGCGTTGCACTCATCAGAAACTTCTTCGAACAAACAATACTCAAATCTTTTGTTTGGATCGCCAAGTATAGCACGCGGCTTGGCTCCTGATACAATCCGAGTCCCCAGATGCTAAACGTCAATGCGCGTCTCCGACAACGCGATTTTGTTCCGCCGACGCGTTTGCAAGCACTGCCGCTGGAGCAGAACCATTCGCGAGTCTGGAGAAGGTCTTGCCGTAGCGCGCATCCTTGCCAAAGTGATCATAGTGGGTCCATTAGGGAGATCGTTCGACCAGCATTGTCTCAAACCTCGCCTCCACGTCAGTGCACGAGGTATCACAGTACCTTTCCTCATGTTTGGAAACCTGGTTCAATGCCATGCAGCCTAGCCTACGGCAATTCGCAGTGGCGAATGCTTGTGCATGGCTAAGCTTTGCGTAGCCGCAACGGCGGTGCAACCCACATATAAGATGACAACCTCACCCTCTGCAACGATCATCAACAACTTCAACATTTCCAGGCTCGTTTTCCCATTCCTTCTTACTAATTTATTTCTTGCGCCGGCCGCTTGTTTAATCAGATCGAATTCTATCACGCCCACCAGCATTCTTCAGACCTTCCTTATCAACAACTTTTAATAACTTCAAGTCCTTCACAAACCATCCACAATGCGTTACTCTATCGCTTTCGCCGCCGCTGCTCTTGCCAGCTCCGTTTCTGCTCACGGTGTCATCTCCCAGGTCCAGGGCGCCAACAATGTTGTCATGCCTGGGCTCTCTGTCATTGACGGTACTCCCCGTGACTCTGGCAACCCTCTTTCTGGATCCGAGGCCGATACCTCCATCATCCGCACCAAGGAGATGGGTGGCAAGGCCTCTGCTCTCGGCCGCACACAGGGTGGCGGTCCCGTCGACGCTGGTGCTGCCATTGCTATGTTCATGGGTACCGGTGCTACCGGCGGCGCTGCTGGAGGCGCTACCGCTGCTGGAGGTGCTACCAAGGGCGCTGCCGGAGCCGGTAACACTGCCGCCAACGCTGCTACCCAGAAGCGCGGTCTTCTCGACGCCCTGACCGGTGGCGCTGGCGGTGGCGCTGGCGGCAAGGCTGCTGGTGGCGCTGCTGCTGGCACCAAGACCCCCAAGGGTACCAAGGAGCAGGGTGTTGCCGCTGCTGCTGGCACGGGTGCCACTCAAGGTCTCCCTACCACTGCCGATGATGGCACTATCACCATGACCTTCCACCAGGTTAACCAGGACGGTGCCGGTCCCCTCACTGCCCAGATCGATGCTACCTCCGGCGGTACCGACCCTGCTGCTTTCCAGGATGCCACCGTCACCCAGAACGTTCCTGGTATCGGTATCGGTGGTCTCTCTGCCGCCTCTGTTATGGACTTCCCCGTCAAGGTACGCTCACGTGCACCTCACTTTGCACGACATATGCTGATAATCACAGGTTCAAATGCCCCAGGGTATGACTTGCCAGGGTACCGCCGGTGGCGCCCAGAACGTCTGCATTGTTCGTATGCAGAACGCCGCTCTCGCTGGTCCCTTCGGTGGTTCCGCTGCCTTCACGCAGTCCACCGCCGCCAAGAAGCGTGCCGTCGAGTACAACCTCCGCAAGCGCCACTTTGCCCGCGGTATCCTCGGCAAGCCCGAGTAAGTAGTTCGCTCAAGTGGGGTGCATTGGTTGGAAGAAGCTTTGGTAATTACTGGGCATCGAGGATATGAGCTGATAGAGTGCTGAGTTACCTACTAGAGGTACCAAGGCCCGCTCCTTATTGTAACTCACCCATACCCTCATTTTAGTGTTTGTTGTCGCTGTATTTAGTATGAAGGATTGGGAACCGCATGATATATAATGTTGTGGTAGTGTAAATAAAGCGAGTCTGGATCTGTTCAATATTTGGTTTTGACTTGAATTGTGATTATTTTACCTTACCAACCGTTTGTATTAACAATCTTCAGGTTTTCTCACTTCACCAAACATAAACACATGCAGATTGAATTTGAAAGTGCAATTAGACTTTCGGTAGCTCCACTTAGTGTTCGTCAGATCGTCCCGGCTGGGAAACATGCAGAAACCGCGCACGTCTCACAAAGCTTCTTCCAAAGCTTATGGTGAAACAAGGGAGGTAAACTTCTAATACAACAACCTCGGCCGTTTTTGTCGTTTGCAATGAAAAAAAACTTCAATTTTTTAAGTAAGCACGTTACAAAGGCAGGAATATCCCGTTAGTGGAAAACATTGAACTAACGATATGGTTTCCTTCAATTGCATAAAACGGTGATTTGTCCGATGGATCGTCACACAAGTTGTTACAGTCATGTTCAAGCTATTTGGAAGTCATCTCTGTGGACAATGCATAGACAGGATCTGGTTACTTGACAGTAACGTTTGAGCGGTTTCCCTTCGCACAAAGGCTAAACGACTCAAAAGGCGCAACTGTCTTCATAAGTATCGTGTCTGCGTAACTTGGTGTTGTATCAATGCGTCCAGTAGCCTGCGGAGCTCGCTCATCTACACGTTTAATTGGTAAGATGACCTGTGGCGGTTGTGCCCCAATGGCCGCGGCTGAGCCCAGCCTGCGCTTGGCGGGTCCGTCAGGCTATACATCTCGTTCACATCCGTGAAGACGTCTGCGTTCGTGCGACAGCCGTAAGGCAGCGGGACTCCCGGTCGGGCGTGCCATTCCCCCCCAAGATTCCGACGAGCGAACGCGCGCTTGCGTCGCCAATCCTTCGCCCGCTGATCATGCACCTTCTTCAGCACCCTTTGATAATTTCTCTGGTCATCTAGCCTTTGCTGAGAAATGATTATATCTCGGTATTGTGCGACTTTCTTTTGTGTCAAGTTATAGAGCTGGAAGATCCTATCGTCCAAATTTGGATGAACTGTATCCTCTGCGTCACTACAGTAGGATCTGTAAGAGGAGGTACTCTAATTTTGAGTCAGAGATAAGGCTGTGGGCGTGATCGTACCCGATATTCGTTGCCAAGCTGATCATGACCTCCTCGTCATCAACCCGGGAGTGTACGAGGATTAGTATATCACGCTAGACAACTAGAGCAAGAGGCAGGTAACAAAAGATTGCCACCCATGAAGTGCTAGAAAGATTTTGGACTAAAGTCTCGACGAGCGTAAGAGACGGAACTGTAGGGGAGAAGAGGGAATCGAAGAGGCTTTCGCCGTCAGTGTCGGAGAGAAAGCCACACTCGCCCCGTTCAGTACCAGAGCTTGAGGGTGAGCTTGAAGCAATTATAGTGCCTGTCGCTTGTTCTGTTGCAAGACTGGACCACATTTTGGATCTACTGAAATCCGACGTTGGACTCGATGATGCTTTTGAGTACGGTGAGTCCAGGTTGATGATAAACGGTTCAATTGTAGCTTCTGGCTCGGTCATCGACGAAATGCCCTCCATTGTAATCGATGACGGATGTTTAGCTGCTTGTAGATATTTAGGGCGCACATTCGGATCTCATATAACTTTTCGAGTGCTCCGCTTGGACGGTGAAAGCATCGCGGTAATGTCGCATACTGTTGCAGATCCTTGTGAGGAGATACAGACAGCAAAGTAATGATGTTCATAAACATGGAACACAGGGATGACAAAACCTCCATCCTAGACAGCATTGTGTAGTTCACATTGTGTATTCTCTACAGCGGTCGCCAGGATCGGTCGATGCACAGGCCATTTGATGGATTGGAAGGACGCAAATTATATGCTCATCTTGTGGCCTCACATGAAGTAACCGGTGAATGAGTTTTGCAAAATTCTTCTTGTGCTGCTCAAAAGCGGGCAGTACTTGATCGGTCGTACATCGACAAGGTTTTGTGGTGTGATGATCGTCTGTGTCGTGGACTCTTGCAATCTTCTTGGAAACGTAAATGTTATGAGCAAGACTGCCATTTGAGTCTCTGGCGAACACTCTAGACTCGACAGAGGATCGAGAATGGATCGTTGCCTGCCCCTACTCTTGCACTGGTCTTGGTCGCCTCGCTGAATTGCTCAGCTCGACCATGTGAGCTCATAACCATACACTGTACGACGAAGAAGCTCATCCTGAATCAAGATCAGCACTTGAACATCAAGTCAGATAAGGCATTACGTACTCCTGGGTCTTCGTCGAACATCACCTTATCCATGATCTTCTCCAGGGTCTTGGTCACAGTAAAACCAGCCTCACGGGCCAAGTCAAAGAAAGCTAGGTCCTTTTCGAGAAGCCATGGCCGATATGGTGTAAAGAAAACATAGGCTTTGGAACTCGGTCCTTTCTTCAAGGTCAACTCCACCGTTTTGATGAGCTTTGTGTGTTCAGAGTGGTTGAATAGGAGATCTGCAAGGATAAGTACATCGAAGACTCCATCGTTGTCCAGATGGCTCGTCACAGTTTCGGTCGAAGCCCCCCACAGGTAGCCCTAGATAATTAGTGATGATGCAAGAAACGGAGAAGATCTGCTGACCTCTGCAGCAATCTTCCTTGGCGTAGGCAATAGATCACAATGATCGATGTTGTACCGGAGGTTCTCAATAAGATCGGAGTCAGGATAGTCCGTTACTACCACCTGTGAAGCTCCATTGATGGAACAGACAAGACTGGGAAGTCCAGCCCCGGCACCAAGTTCAAGCACTGTCTTTCCCTTAACAAGGCTGTCTGCATGCTCTTCCAGATAAGCTGAAATTGTTCGCCCAGCGTTCCATAGAAAGTGTCCCTGTATGCGTCAGCGAGTGTGCCGTGATAGCCGTTGGCAGTGCCATGAAACAGAGATGTTTGGTCTCGTCTCAATGTCTAAACGACACCAAGCATGGAAGCCTTCCAGAACAAAATTGCGGGGAAGGAAAATGACCAAGTGAAGGCCCTTGCTCCTGCTCAAAACAACAGGACGTTGAAGTCTTACCCACAGCGGATTATGGCCCACCAATCGCACAGTAAATTCTTTCCCCGATAACAGCTGATGAGTAGCAAAGGTGGCCTCTTTCTCGGGTTCAAAGTAATCAGCCGGCTCCTGGAAGAGGTCTAAACCTCCCTCGTCATCTGAAGCCATTGTGGTAGGGCAAGTTGTGACGAGGCGATCGTCTCGTCTCGTGTGCGCCCAAAGGAATGAGCGAGGCGCTAAATTTCAACCAGCCACGAGTTGAGCCGCATGCCCCTCACTAGCCACTATCACGTGGGTTGTACGAATTCAGGGCAAGACTGCTGTACGCAAATACTTTTGATGTCTCTGGTACGCTTCGAAGCGGAGTAGGACGGATGATTTCTCAGATAGTAAGGTCCGCACCCGTCACGGTGCTGACGCACAGATGCATGAACTTTGGCTTCAATGTTTCGTCTAAGCAGGTAGCCTTCCAGAAAGCCATCAATGTAGCGTCGAAGTCAGACGTCGCAAAGTCCGCAAGGCATCCCGCACGAGTAATCGCCACTTGTTGTTTGGCACCGATAGTTTTCCGGGCGGTAGCAAGGCAGAGCTGACCAGACTCGATGAACGCCGTCGCGCTTCCCCACAAGCTCGCTTGTTGATCCGCGCAGTGACTTCTGCGACGACTTTGGAGCACAACTTCCTGGTAAAGAACTTCTCCTCCCCGCTTCATCACGGCCGTCGCAAATACGTTGTTATCCGTTCCGTCTCTCCTCCGGTGCTCATTTAGTACTCTTGTCCGGTTCTTCGAGGCTAACCTGCCTGAAGCATCCAGTGTCCGGTCTTAGCCTGCTAACCCGAAAGAGAGAAACTTGCTCACCTAGCGCCATCTTCACGACCTCCAGCATCCCACGACACTTTTGTACAGCCCAACCAACGAGAGCCGTGCATTAACGCTGCAACCCCGAGTCAACAGGCGTGCAACGAGAGGCTAAGAAGCTCGAGTGTCTCAAAAATCGCTTGCCGCTCGCTCCGTTGCCGCAGGAATCAGGCGCAAACCACAGTGAACGACATCCACACTGACAGATACTCTCTGCGTGACGGATCGCCCCCGGCTCGTTTCTTCTGGCGCCATCACAAACGAAAGAGCGATCATTTCTGCTTTGTCGTACTCAGTCCACTCTCTTCGCTTTAACACCGCCCATCATTTTGCTTTTTGCCCAACATCAAGCGGCGGGATCCCGTCGGCAAGTCTCCGGTTGCAAGACATCTCCAGCCACGCGGGTACCGGACCCTTACAAGTCGCACAGGCCATATCCAGTCTCGAGCGGTTACTTGCACTTGTTTTCTCCCGACAAGACAGTATCTGCAGGGCACACAGGAGGGCAAAGTCGAGCCCAGTCAACGTCTTTGCCGTGTGACCAGGATTGGTGTCTGGCCCACAGCCGCATCGCCAACATCCAAGCGACACGCCACTACCCCTCTGCAACATATTCTCCACGTGCGCTGAGCGCACCGAAGTCGAAAACACCCTCGTTGGAATCACCAATCCCGCTCAGTTTATCTCCCGGCGCACCGCGGGTTCACTTGTTGTAGATTGAGCAAGTTTCGACAAACTTGTCTTAACCCCGCATCATGTGGGCCGATATCAACGGAGAGCGCAAGAAGGTTGCCTGGTAAGTTCTATCTCATTCCAGCTTCCTGTGCGACGTCTCTTGCTCGTTATCCTCTACTTCGCGTATCAAATCTACGTGCGTCAATATTTTACCAGCAGGATGGACTTGCTGCAGCCAAGATACCCTTTTGGTTACTCTGTATTCACCCGCGGCTGTCAGTTCTGTTTAATCATTGGTCTTCCAATATCAGCATCATGATAGATGGCCAGGAACTCGGCTCCATGACCGGGATGCTGGCTGTACCTTTTACTTACTCGATTTGACAAGCAACTTCACTGGTCCATGCTAACGTAGTGCCAGTGGCCCTTGCATTCGAGGACATCGCTCCTCAAAATGTGATCATCGGGATCGAGTCCTTGTTGAGGTCCGCAAACCTGGTCGACCACTGAGCAGTTGTCCCCATCCCATCGGTACATGCAGCTGCGAGCGGATTGTTATCAACTACACCATCCCCAAGACTTCAGAATGTGCTTGTCCATCAGAGCGAGCACAATCGGTGGCAGTTGCAGGCAGCAGCCGAATCTCAAAATCAAAACGGAGAACGACTGCGATACAATCCAGCTCCTTAGAGAAAGCCATCAAAGCCAGCCAAGACGCAGAGACTGACACCTCATCCTACAATACACCAACTGAGAGAAGTGCCAGCAATGAAGGATCACCTGCGTCAAGTGCAAGCTCAACCCCTCGCATGCTGCCCGCACAAAAGGAAGAGGGGTCAAGCTGCTGCAGACCCAAGGCCGCCGCACCACCAGTCACTCAGGGAGGAAGCTGTTGCAGCAGTACAGTGAAACAGCAACCTAGGCCAACACCAGCACCAACACCAGCTGCTGCTCCGGTCAAATCATCATGTTGTGCCAGCAAGTCACAGCCGAACAATGCCCCCAACCCCCAAACCGCTACCCACAATATGGGCCAGCAGTTCCAGTTCCAGATTCACCCTCAGTTCAGGACGCCTCAATACCCAAACTACCCAGCACACTCTCCGGCAGCTCCGCCTCCTTTCGGCTTCGGTGCGCCAATATACAATCATGCCGCTGCAGCGTACCAACAATCAATAGCAGCGATGCCTATCAATGGCACGATGCATGGGGCGTTACCGCATCACTCTAACGGACACCAAATACCGCAGCACAATCCTGAGCACAACTGTCACTGTGGAGAAGGGTGTACCTGTTTTGGATGCGCAGCCCATCCGAACAATGCTACCATGATGGAGTACGTCCGACTGATGGCGCAGTTCCAATACACGGGTGCATTTGGAGGCCAACAAGCACCTCTGTACGACATGCCTACCTACTCTCATCATCCTGGATTCGGCGCCGAGGCTAGTCCCGCGATGAGCTTTACACCACTACCTCAATCCTACGCTTCGTCAAACCCAGCACACATACCCTTTCAAACCAGCCTCGATGCAACCGTCATGACGGGCCAACCTCTCAACCTCGGCCGCGCCTGGCGCCAACCCTCCGTTTCAACACCGTCCATCGAACAGCCTCAATTTCTCGACAGTGCAACACCCACCCCCACCGAATCCCAACTCAAACTCGAAATGGTGCCCCAGCCAACGACAACAGCAGCAGCCACGCCCGTCGCCGACAGCCCCAGCGGCAGCAACGAGGAAGACACGCCAACGCTTTCACCCTCGGCTTTTTTCTGGAACGAAATGGTCCTGCCAGGCTGCAACGACGCGACTGGAACGTGTCAGTGTGGAGACGGATGTGAATGTGTCGGATGCTTGACGCACGGCGGACACAACGGAATTGCGCTTGAAGCGCCGAGCATGACCGAACATGAGCCGTTTCCGAGCTACACAGCCGCCGCGGGGTTGAATTTGGGGCTAGACGATGCAAACGGATTTCTGGGTTTCAGCCCTGCGGGATGACAGTCCTCTCGAACGACGGGTCATGGCTGATGCATGAGACGGCATTTTTTCTTTTCAGGGGCGGGGGAGTTTTTTACTACACTTTTCGTTGTACATGTTTGAGCTGGGAAAGCGCATTCGCGCACAGCTACTTCTAGATACGGATGCATCTCAACTGAATTCATTATTGCATATGAGGATGGATAGAATGTTGCATCGACCGATACCCATAGGTTGTCGATGTTTACGGCAGATTAGCCTGAATGAATGTCATGGAACAGAGTTTTCGCCAGTGTCGCAGATATCAATTATATGTCATTGTACGAAGGATCATCATGTTTTGACTCTTGTATTGAGCTTGATGATTTTGACCGAGAGGTACGCGGAATTTAAATTCAGTACATCACCTGCAAGGATCATGTTTCGACTTTTGCGTTGCACTTTATGATTTTCAACGAGAAGTACGCTGAATATGAATTCCGTAAACCACCTGCAACGCGTTGCCACGCCTAGCGGCTACGCCTGAACACCTCCGACGGAGTATTTCGAAACGAGCTAAAACTTCCAAGTAGGCCGCCAGCATTGATCATTTTCAAAGATAGTTGGATAATAACGCCGTCCTATGTATACGTATGCTCATTTTGAGACTAGGTATTTGATGTAGCAGCTGTAACGAGTTGAATGCTAGTGGGAAAAGAAGGAAGGGGACGCAATCCGAGAGTATGATACAGATGAATTGAATTGGGGATCTGGATGAGATCCGATGGGTCCTTCAAGATAGCGCAAAGATTTAATGAGTAGGTGCCCGGCGCGGAGAAGTATGAACCAAAATGTGAGAAGGTACATGAGATCGTGAGATCCGGAATGTAGAAACAATGGACAAAGAAGGCCGCTGAAGCGAGAGTATAGCCAAGGGAATGCA
Organism: Phoma sp. XZ068; assembly: GCA_004835665.1. Lineage (NCBI taxonomy): Eukaryota > Fungi > Ascomycota > Dothideomycetes > Pleosporales > Didymellaceae > Phoma > Phoma sp. XZ068. The sequence goes on from RBKR01000002.1 coordinate 1,409,686, forward strand.
CTCGCTGTAGCCGATGACTAGTCATCGGTGAGAACCAGAGTGAGCGTACTGCCCTCCTTGATGCCAGCGGTACAGCCATCCTTGATGCTGTCGAACCACTTATCGCCTTGGCCATACTTGCCCGTCGAGGCCTTGTACTTGCAGTTGTTCGTAACACCATCACCTTTGAACGTGATAGAGTAGTCAAGTCTTTCGTTCCAGTTCAGCTCGTTTTGTTTCAAGCTGGAGTAGCCAACGTTGGAGGCAATGTCGTCGAAGGAAGTACCGAATATAGTCGGTGACCAATTGCCGACACCCTTGCCATCTTGGCCCCATGTACAGGCCTCGCTCTCGGGGATACCCTGCTTGTTGACATAGTAGTGGGCTGAAGTTGGCTTGCCCTCCCAGAAGAAGTACTTGCTTTGGTCTGGGTTAGCCAAGTATCCTGTCTCGCCAGGCCCAACCGTGAGCGGGAAAGTCATTGACTCCGTGCCTAGAGAATTAGCTATGTTAGGATGACAGGACTGGAGGCTGCTTACCAGGGTAGTCAGTGCGGCAAATCGAGACCGACTTCGACAGCTTGTTTTGTACCTTGACAGTCATCTTGTTAGAGCCCTTGCCACAAAGTGTTTTGCCAATGGACCCATCGGCCATCTCCAGCATGCCTTGATCATTACAGTACAGGCCGCCGACAGTCTGGCCTGTCTTCCCTTGCTTCTTGGGGAAGGACAGCTTGAGATAAGGATTCGGGCAACCGTAAGAACAATAGGTTCCTTCAGTGCAGCAGGAGCCGTCAGAGCACGAACCCTTGACAACCGTCCTGATGTTATCGAAGCCATCACCGCCACGGTACCCAGGATCCTGGATGCCGGACCAACCACCCAAGCCTTCGTTCTTCAGAGGCATTGCTCCATAGCCGTAGGGGAATTGGCTACATGGAATGACACCGTTAGGGAAGGTTTTGTCGCATGATGCACAGTTACCGTTCTCGTTGACCAGATCGTTAGGGTCATCTGGGGACGCGTCCGGTGCTGAAGCGGGAGCTTGTGGCGGTGACGGAGTGGGAGTCTGTGGTTGTGGCGGAGCGGGAGCCTGTGGTTGTTGCGGAGCAGGTGCTGAGGAAGCAGGCGCGGTTATAGGTGGTGCCTCTTTATTGGGAGGGGCAGGTGCCTGTGTCTCAATCTGTTGGACCTGTGTGGTCGTTGATTGTTTCTGAATCGGCTCCTTCACCGCACTTGATGAAATTGGCGGGCTCGTGGGGAGTGCAACAGGCCCTTTCGTAGAACTTGACAGAATGCCATCGTCACCCCAGCGAAGAGTACCATTTTCAATACCTCGACGAGCCTCATCCTCGGAGATCAGGTGGCCGTCCAACTCGTACACGATGACAGTCGCAATTGGCGCAGGCGCGTACAAGGCGGCATCTGGGCGAGCCATGCGCCCTACGTGAGCTTGAGCATGACGGTGAATACGATGGTGAGGCTTCGCTGCAGTGACTGCAGCCGCGGCTGCAATGATAGCAATGTATTGGTATCTCATGGCGCTGTTGTTACTTCACACGCGCTCTGATTGGGCGTTGCCAGAAACTGTAGCCATGCTCTGTCAGTGTTCTGCTGCCAGGAAGGAGTCAGACAAAATACCTGTTCGGCGCGCAAGTAAGTGCGTCTAAGACTCTGCGTGGTGATCTGCGGGTGTATGTCTCCGATTTGGTGTTTTGTGCGTTCGTTGTGGTGCTTATGGTGAACCACAAACCTGGAATGCAGAAGGAGCGTGTGATATATACGGATGGTGCAAAAGGAGGGGACTGGAAGGGACTCCAAAGAGGTTACGGAAAGAAAGACGTGTACGAGGTGCGAGCCACAGCTGAGTGTTCTGTTGCAGGAGTGAGCCACCTGCAGGTAGAAGAGGGCAAGGATCGCGGCGTTTGTTTGTATCAAGCGCGTGCCAAGCGAAGTGTTCGCGCGTGCTCGCCAGGAAGGCGCAGTGAAGGTGAGAAATGCAACGTACCCCGATCTGGATTGGTCCTTTCGAGCACTGCCCACGGGGACTCTATCGGATATTTGGCCAGATGCGGGAATTAGTTTCAGCAACGATCGTATAGCATAGGGCAACGAACGACGAGAATGTGAGACAATGTACGGTAGACTGTGAGAAAGGAGGGACTAAATCAAAGCAACGTGGGAACGAGTGGCAGGAGAGACATTTTGAGGACAGCTGCCCTAAGGACAAGGGGTAGATTGAGAAGCACCAGCTTGTAACACGGTGGCCACAATCAGAGTCCACCTGTATCGCCATTTCATCTTATGGTGGTTGCACAGTGAGTTGTTTGTACGCTCGTTTGAATGTGAACGACCTCTTCAGACGACGAGCCGCAGCTGGATTTGCTTTGCGGCTCGGTCTCTAGCGTCATTGCGTAAGATCGTTCAGAAGTTTCCAGTCGGATGAAGAGAGCGCGCATGGCTGCCGGTTGTCTCGCCTTACGTGCATGCAGGTGATACGGACTGTTGTGCGACCCTGGGTCCCTGACTGGTCCACAAGGGGCTATCGATCGCCAACATTCCACAAGATGAGAATGTGTCACCGAAGGAGATATGACGAGTTTCCTTTGGGCAAGTCTAAATCTGCTATATTAGGTTGTCGCCCCCGAAGAATGCCAATAGGTTCTGCTGCGCCTACGAGATTGGACTGGTGCTGTTGTTTGTCAACATACCCCAGCGACCCTGAGCTAGCAACATCAATATAACTAGCTCCTATACCCTCACTGCCTTGCGGGGTCTACATTGGTATGTGGCGATGTTGTTCCATGTGCTCCATTCGCGGCCGTTGTGCAAGCGGGTGTGCAGCACTCCGAAGCGGAGGGCGACACTCAATGTCAAACATGTAGTATATCGGCCCTAGCATGATATGTGATAATACACAAGATAAAGACAGAACGAGCTGAGGTGGAGTGTAAGACTGGTGGACGAAGTAAAGTCGACGTCGAAAGAGAGACACTCGACGCTAATGCAAGCCCCGCATGCATCAATGCCGAGAAACAGTTACAGTATGTCGAGACGTGGCGTGAGTGGCACAGTTCTAGGCATGCGTAGGTACAGGTATCGTGTTGTGCATGATGTTGATCATAATGTGCTAGTTTGATGATAGCTGAACGCTCAATATGCACTGCAGTCGTACTCTTGAACGACTGACAAACAGGTAGTCTATACCTGCTGAATGTAATTCGCAGGAACGCTCCGTACTACACCATCCTTCTCGACATCTGCCCAACCATCTCCAGCATCCATGTTGATAAGAACGAAGCGCTCGCCCTCAGCCATTGAGTGCTCCACGTCGCTCTGTGCATTGTACTCATAGAGCGCTTCAACGTATTTGAGCTTTTTCGCGCCGCGCTTGGGTGCCACAGCCGGGCCCTTCTTCTTACCACCAGTCAATTGAGCTGCAAGATTTGTTGTAGAGGCCGATGACGCAGAATATGTCGAGTCAGGCCGTGTTGAAGAGAAGGTGGATGCAGTAGTGGGTGGGGTCGCTGCAGCAAGAATTTCAACATACGAGGCAGGCACAAGACCCTCCTTGGCTCCAGCGCGGACTTTAATCCAACCAGACCCGTCTGTACAGTCTGTAAGCGACATGTCCAGAAGATACTGAAACATGGGTGTGAGTTTTAGAGAGGACCTACCATCAGGTTCCAGGATGGTGACGTCCCGCCCATCGGCAACCGTCAATTCGCCATCGCCACCAGCTTCATAGGCGTACAGCATCCTGCCCTTAACCTCTGGCGCGCTTGATGATGCGGGAGGAGGAGCGTCATCATCGGCTTTGATGTATGCAGCAGGCGGTGGCGCAACGACTCGGTGTTTCCTCGCGCCAGTCGCAGGTGGCTGCTTCTTCTCTGCTGGTGGCTCCTCAACAGTTGGTGACATCCCTCCGGAGATCGATCTGTGAGCTGTCGCAGAATAGCCAGAGCTGAGTGTATTCATCGAGTTCACGGTATCGCTCCTGCCGAGCCGCGGCATATCAGCCTGTGACCCTGTAGCGGCGCCGTTTGTTGATGTCACAGCATGTGAAGCTTTCTGCCGCTCCTCTTTGAGCTTCTTCTTCTCCTCTTTTGTCTGCTCTCCTGGGCAATCTGCAGGTACTTTCAGCTCACACTTGCTGTGACAAGTATAACCACAATCTCGGCAATCGAAGCCTTTCGCGGATAACCCCCATATCCGATCTCCACACAGATCACAATTTGTGGGTATCTTGAAAGTCTGGGACTTGAAGTTGTGGTTTCTTGCACCAATGCTGACGTCACCAACGACCGAGGTGATCGTCTGGACTTCGACTTCAGCGCTGACCTTCTGCTTCTCGATCTCGTGCGCGGCTTCTTGGATAGCAAAGATGGCGCGGACTACGTCGACTTCGTCCCTCTTGTCCTTCCCCTCTCGGATGTTTCGCCGTACTGCCTTGGCATTCTCCACCTCTTTCAGTTTCTTGTCAAGGTCGCGTCGGTAATCTCCTAACGACCCTTTGGTCTTCAGCAAGACATTTCGTAAGAAAGTGACTGCAGATTCGTCCACAGCAAGACTCCCATCGTCGAGCCAAACCGGACTCGGTTCAAATTGGAAGTCGCTAGGTTCGTGGAACCCACCAGCGTTGTGTCTTACAAACATCATGGAGTCGAGGAGAGGGTTATTGCGGGGGATCTCGGAGGAAAGGTGTTGCAGATATTCTGTGCTGCGTGTGAGAGTCTGCGTCTCAATCGAAGCGGCAAGGGACCAGATTGCATTGAGCTTGTTGACGCGAGTTTCTGAAAGATCCTGCATGCTCTGTTTCCCTTGTTAGTTCCCAGCTCGTATGTAGAGAGAGGAGAACTTACATCCAAAAGTTCGGGGACGTATTCGTGGTAGTACATTTGCTTTTGCTTGTTCGTGACGTTGATGGTGATGAGGTAGGTGTTTTTGACGTTGCGCATTTCGACCTGGTGCTGCTCAAAAGCATTGCGTGCCTTGTTTTTGCCATGGTCGAAAGCCCCGTCCAGTTTCTTGCGGCGGTTCTCTACCTCCTGGCACACACTGTCATACTTGCCCTTTGTCTTACGGAGTTCGCCGTACTGTCCATCCCTTTCCTTCTCGAGCTTCGCCGCATAATCGCCGTGGAGCTTGCGAAGCTCTTCGGTTCGAGTCGCAAGAGTCTTCAACGGGTCGGCGAGCTGGGAGATGAGGGCGGCAGCAAACTGCTCGTGCTCGGTCGCGCGTTGTTCGAGTGTGTTCAGTTGGGCCCCCCACGTGGTCATGGAGGCACTGCGGCCAACTATCAGCAGATGTCACTCTTGGTGGCAGATCCCAAGCCGTACCTTTCCAGTGAACCTGGGGTTACCGTTGGCATGTCGCCAACACTCAGGCTGCTCACTTTCCGCGCCTTCTTCTCATAGTACTTCTTTGCTAATGCGCTGAGCTTTTGAGAATACTCCTTCTCTATAGCACTCCGTTCCCGGTAGAACTGCTGGATGTCGTCGAGCCATGTAATGCCTCCAGAGACCTAGGCCTCGTCATCAGCATGCGAATAGGATGGGCGGCAGGAGCGGTGCACATGGGCGGCGGAGCGCAGTGCTGCATATCACGAGGTGTCGTAGGGTGATTTGGTAACATACCCAAGCGTTGACCGTCTTGAAGCCATCCTGTGAATTATCCGCGTCAGTCCATGTTGCGGCGGTGCAGTCTGGGGGGCCCGGCAGCCGTATACCTTCAACTCAGCGCCGAATTGGGGTGCAATGTCGACCTCCATGGTGCTGCAGGCGTCGTGGAGCAGATGCTAGTGCATGTGCGATCGGCGCATCGAACCAGAAAGGAGAGTTGGCTCGTAGGGAGCGGTGCTGGAGGGCCTCGGGGCTCCAACTGGCGGCCCAATTGTGGTGGGGCTCGAATGGAGGCGGTGCGCGCCGAGCAGGGTGGCCGGGATCTTTGCCGTGATGCTTTGGCACCGCGTAATTGCTAGCACTGCGCAAGGCCTGGTCTTGAGCTGCCTGTCTTGGAGAGGGTCATTGTGAATGACGACAGCCTGGCCTGCATTGCTTCCACGCTTCAGGCACAACTGCTGCTCATGCAGCTGTCGCCTTGCCGCCTAAAGCAGCCTAGCGCTCGCGCACCTTCCGCCTGGAACTTCCCCGCGATGAGCGCACCAAATAGCTTTTGTTCGCGTTGCTTTGATCTGCTAAACAACGAAACGCACTTGCATTGATACCCACGCCCGACACGCCCAATTGCCTTGACGTGCCATCCACGCTCGCACCGCACGACAGCCTTGTTCGAGCGATTATTGGACCCCCTCAACACGCTTGAACGTGCCCCGCCGTCACTCTCCTTCGTCGCAACCTGCGTCACCCTCGACCCTCACACAGTCGCGCTCGACCGCAGAACCACCCTTCTTCACCATGTCTTCCACTGAAGAGCCAACCGCAGTGCCTCCAGTGGAGGAGACCCCGGCAGAGGAAAGCTCGGTTGCAGAGGCCCAAGTCGACGGCAGCGGACCTCCAGGAAACGGCTCTAACATGGTCGAGACTGAGTTCAACGTCGAGGTGAAGCTTGCAGATATGCAGGCGGACCCCAACAACCCTCTGTTCTCTGCAAAGACGTTCGAGGAGCTCAAGCTGTAAGCCGACAAGTCACTGCGCAAACACTGGTGAACCGTGGACTAACTGTAACAGCTCTGACGACCTTCTCCAAGGTATCCGCTCCATGAACTTCCGCAAACCATCGAAGATCCAGGAGAAAGCTCTGCCTCTGCTACTCATGGACCCGCCTACAAACATGATTGCGCAGTCGCAGTCTGGAACTGGCAAAACCGCTGCCTTCTCCCTGAACTGTCTGTCGCGTGTCGACATTTCACAGGTGAAGCCGCAGGCATTGGTGCTCGCACCTAGCCGAGAGCTCGCACGTCAGATTCTGGGAGTCATTACACACATGGGCCAGTTTATGGAAGGTCTGAAGACAATGGCAGCCATCCCCGACCCCTCCAGGCGTGGCATGAAGTATGAGGCGCACATTCTCGTGGGCACACCAGGAACCGTCACAGACATGCTGAGGAGACGCTTGATCGACCACACAGGCATCAAGATTTTGGTGCTGGACGAGGCTGACAACATGCTTGACCAGCAAGGTCTGGGTGAGCAGTGCACCCGTGTCAAGTCGTAAGTACAAGTCTACAATATTGTCCATGTGATACTGACGACCACAGGATGCTTCCCAAGGACTGCCAGACAGTACTCTTCTCTGCCACATTCCCTCCAAATGTCATCTCATACGCCAACCGCTTCGCACCAAAGGCTAACGTGCTTACCCTGGCCCACGAGGATCTGACTATCGAGGGCATCAAGCAGCTGTATATCGATATTGACAAGGACAACGACAAGTACGCGACGCTGTTGAAGTTCTACGGTCTCATGACACAAGCTTCCTCAATCATCTTTGTGCGAACCCGCAGAACTGCAGAGGAGCTCGAACGTCGCATGGTCGCAGAGGGACACAAGGTCGCGCAGCTCAGTGGTGCCTTGGAAGGCCCTGACCGTGACAGGATCATCGATCAGTTCAGGTCCGGTGAAGCCAAAGTGTTGATTACGACAAACGTTCTCGCACGTGGGATAGATGTGCAGTCCGTGACGATGGTCATCAACTACGTAAGTCTCGCGCACGTAAGCGATCTCAATATTATACTGACAATCCTAGGACGTTCCCACCATGGCTAACGGCCGTGACGCGGACCCCGAGACATATCTGCACCGCATCGGTCGTACCGGACGATTCGGACGTGTTGGTGTTGCTCTAACCTTCGTGCACGACAAGGACAGCTGGCAGCAGTTGAACGATATTGCGGTTTACTTCAAGACCGACCTTGTCCCTATCGACACGAGCGACTGGGACGCAGTCGAAGAGCTGATCCAGAAGGTCATCAAGAGCTCCAGGGCTGGCAAGACGACCAAGGAAATGAACGACATCGTTGCCGGTGATGCCTAGGGAAAGATGTAGGAATTGCAGATGGTGGATATGTAGGAGCATGTGTGGAACAACTCAGCACCGGTCTATAATGTGTGCACAATGATGGAGGAAACATTGTCCTTATAGCGAGCATGGGGCTGGACCAAAGAGGTCCTAGGAATAGACATGATACATGCGACTTTCGAGATGCGTAAAGAGCGTTCAATTTTCCGAGTCATCATGACCCTCGTTTTCCCTATGTTAATCGAGACTCTTTTGCTTTGTGATGTATTTGAATTCTTCTTCGCGACCATATCGCCTCGGTCCACTTCGGCCTACCTGCTCCGACCAGCCTCTCGGTCGCAGGCCCCTCCATCCTCCGTGCAGTACGCAGCACATCCCAATCCAGCATTTGAGCCGCGCAAATGACCGAATAACGTCATTGCTTGGGTCCCACCAACACTGCTCACGCGCAGTTTGTCCGCTGCACCGAGGCTTCGACTCGCAGACGGCGACGAATCGCAAATCGCCCCAGTGGATTTCGTAAGCGGAGCAATACAGACTTGGGCCAGAAGCAAGATACTGCGCAGGCGACTGCGGTCTTGTACGCCTAATACGGGCTGATAGCAGAATTGATGGGGGGATTTGGCAGAATTTCACATGACATGATCCGAGCGGCGAGATTTAGTGCCCCGCGCATCGCGACAGGTGTGAGACGAGGTGCGCGGGAGCGACGGCTTATAACGACTCTGTCCTGCCATACTGCGAATACATTTTCGCGACGGACTATTTCAGCACACACATCTATACGCACCTTTCGGAACACTGCAATCATGGCTTCAGCAACTAGCTTCTACGACTTCAAGCCCAAGGACAGTATGTTTACGCTCCCCGCCTCCTCGCTGCTGCGCCCAGCACACCGCCCACCCTCGCAAGTTGCTGTACTGTAGCCCAGCTAACACCCTCCAGAGCGCGGCACCGAGTACCCCCTCTCGCAGCTCAACGGCAAGGTCGTCCTCGTCGTCAACACAGCCTCCAAGTGCGGCTTCACGCCGCAATTCGCAGGCCTCGAGAAGCTCTACAAGGACCTCAAGGCGCAGTACGGCGACAAGTTCGAAATTATCGGCTTTCCCTGCAACCAGTTCGGCGGCCAGGACCCGGGCAGCAACGACGACATCCAGGAGTTCTGCCAGCTGAACTACGGTGTTTCGTTCCCTGTCTTGGGTAAAATCGATGTACGTACCCCTCCTGTACCCCTCCAAGCCTCCACGAGTAGCCTTGCAGATTACAAGACGTTAGCGAGATACGAATGAGAGCTAACGCATGGTTTTTAGGTCAACGGCGACAAGGCAGACCCCACCTTCGAATGGCTGAAGAACGAGAAGCCCGGCCTCATGGGCCTGAAGCGCGTCAAGTGGAACTTTGAGAAGTTCCTTGTTGGCAAGGACGGCAAGGTCAAGGGCCGCTGGGCCAGCACCAAGAAGCCCGAGGACCTGAAGGCGGATATTGTCAAGGAGCTCGAGGCAAAATAAATGCATGCAACCCGAACAGGGAAGGGGAGGGATATGCAGCAAAAGAAGGGAGAAAATGGAGAGAGGAGCTATGATACCACAATTTACATAGGTTAGGATGAGTGCTAATGAGTTATGTGCTTGTTTAAGTCGTCCGGTCTTGTTGAATCTACGATGGAGCGTGTGTGCATTTCGTTGCTTTCTGATATCTAGTCTAGGTGACGACGCTCTACGGCTGTGAGACAGCTTGTTGCACGTCGCTAATAGTGACATTGTGCCCACCTGGAACAGTACCCATCGATATATTTACTGATGCTGATAGTCACAAGAGTGACCAGCTTCCTCGGCAGCATTCGGAGATACAACGGCCGCATGGTAAGAGCTGCCCAGTTATCACTGTTGCAGCAGCAAGGTGTGCATGTTATGCAGTGTGTAGCATGAGGTAGTCACAAAAGGAGGTACCGGGTTTGATCTAACAATAACAATTCTTTTAAAAGCACTATCTACAAACAAGCGGTTGCAGAATGTCATCTCTCCCTGAGGAGAGCGAGCAGTACAGCCTGCGCACCAATACATGGTTGACCTGTCAGCCTGGTCGTCTAAGTTACCAACTGATACAGCTCCTAGCAATAAAACAAATAACCACCAACTCCATCAAGCATCAATACAATCTGATCAATCTAGGATCACCCACGTCTACACTCATGCCATTCCTGATGCAATGAGCGGGACCACTGTCCCTATACCCCGAAGGGCAAGCTAGCTAGCTCTCGCGCAGCGCGCTCAAGCGATCCGGCAGTCCATGGTATCCAGTCCACGGCAGGGACAAATCCTGTGGGTAATCCTCCAGGGAAGGGCATCCATCCGGCATGTGGGAAGTCAACATCCGCAAGGGCGGGAGATCCATCCAGGCATGGGAGAAACGCAGCAAAAAGCTAAGCATGTAGGGTACAAACATGCCCAGCTGTGGGGAAAAAAGGCTAGTCGAGAAGATCCGGGGCGCGAAACAAACCTTGCTCAGGCGTCGAGCAGACCGGAGTCTACTGTTCTTTGAGCTTCATTCAGCCGCCGTAGCTGCTTCGGAACTTTGTGCTGATATCGTGCAGCGCCATGACGTCTTGGCTGAGCTTGAGGTCGTCGGACAGCTCATTGGGACCAGTGAGGTTGGTCAAGAAGTCAATAATGTGCTGCTTCTTGCTGATGAAGTCATTTGCGAGCTGGTCACGGCGCTGCTGGAGCTGTTGCTCGGCAGTGAGCTTGATGACCTTCTGGCGCTTCTCGCTCAGATCCTCAGTAGGAGCCTTGCGCTTGCGGGACACAGGCTTGCGCTGTGCTTGGCCTTGCATGGTAGGAGGGGAGGGTTCGGTGGTCGGACCTTCAAACTGGTGGACGCGCTTCATGTGGTCGAATAGGTTGTAGCGGCGGGGGAAGCCGTGTCCAGGCACAGCACGCTCACAGTCCTGGAAGTGGCAGAGATGAGGCCTGGCACCGTGTCCGTGCATACCGTGCGCCTCACGCTCGTGACGGAGCAAGCAGGCAGTGGAGGAGAACTGCACGCCAACGCAAGTCTTCTTGTTGCAACGGAATGGCTTCAGGTGCGAGTCGACGTACTTGTCGTAGTTGCACTTAAGAGGTGTAGGCTTGTGGGTGCAGCCAGGCTTGCCTTCCTCGGGGCAGTGGTACTTGCCATCCTTGTCGGGCCCTTGCTGATAGAGAACGTGGCTGCGAGCGACCTTGGTGCGCTCCTCCTCGAGCTTAGCCTCGGTTGCGTCAATAGGGGATTGAACATCCTCGTGGCCATTTAGAGACTGGGGTGCAAGAGAGGTGGAAGTGCTCTCCTCTGTATCATTCCTGCTTGCTGTCAGTATTTATAACGATTTACTTTCGCTTGACTTACCTCTGTTCAAGGTACTGTGACTGTTCGAAGTCGACAGCCTGAGGCAGCTGGACGCTGGCTGTGCTGGTCGGAGAAGCAACGAAGGCGTTGAAGCCAGCATCGTTCGAGGAGGTGCGCCTCGATGCTTGCTGTGCCGTGTAGGATGACGAGCTGCGTACGGGGGTGGGACGAACGTTGCTCCACTGACGCTGAGCCGGTGCTGCGGTATTGAACATCGTGTCGTTCGCGTCTGTAGGGTAGGATGTGAAGTTGTACGAGTTGGTCTGGAACTGTGCATCGACGGGAGCCCAGATGTTGACGGCAGGTGTTGCGTTGAATCGCGAGGCGTTCGAGGTTGGGTAGAGGGGGAAGTCCTGCCCAGTAGAGTAGTTAGCAAATCCCATGGATCCATCCTGGGCATCCCAGGCAGCGGGAAGTTGCATCTGGTTCATATCCTGGAAGGCGTTGTAGCTGTCAGAGCTCATTGATGGCGAGTAGATGTCGCTGCCAACAAAGTGAGCACCCATCGTGCTCTGGCTGTCCTGGGTGTAGGGCTGTGGTCTCTTGGTTCCGCGCCGGCTTGCGCTAGATTGGCTCTGATATGCGCTATCCATGCTGCACTGGGAGGCAGTATCCTTAAAGTCAAAGTGCTCAGTGCTGTGCATGTCCTGGAAGTCTGAAGAAAAAGAAAAGTCCTGTCCAGAACCAAGGGGTGTGGGAATGTCCTTCCTCCACTCAGTGATGTTTGAGATATAGAAAGCAGCCTCCGGTGGTGAGTCGAAGAGTGATTCGCTGAACTCAGGGGTTAGTGCCTAAACCAAATCGCAATGTGTAGTAAAACAAGATCATGACAAATGAAAGCGCCGTGTTAGTAGAACCAGATCAGTCGAGCCTACAGACAATATTAGCATTTGAACCACATAGTTGACAAGGGCATACGCACCGAGTATGTCCAGTGACGTATGCTGATACAGCCAGGTCGAGAGTCGTATCCAGGAGTACATTGGCGAGCTGTAGATTAGGTGTCCTGGGCGTCCAGTAGTTGTATGCTCAGTTGGATAATGTCGACGCGGTCCTTTGAGCAACCAGTGGAAAGAAGGTCCGTGATACGATCCCAGCAAGAACGTGGTGGCCTTCCACTCCCTTCAACACCACATCAAGTCAGTTTCGACGATCAAATGAGGTTGGGTAGACAGGATAGGCAATCTTCAGCCTTCTGTACGTACTTTGTCCCTCTCCAAATTGCTCCAAACAAGTGACGCTGCGTGGTCAAGTCCACTGCAGTTAGCATCCATGGGGAGTGCGGGGCAGGCATCCTGAGTATCGATATTCCAGGAGGCTAAGTCCATAGGCAATTCTAGCGGCATAATCCAGGTTGTGGCAACCTTCCTTGGTGCGAGTGTCCAGTAACGGCAGGGTCGAATGTTGCATAGCTAAGTTGAACAAGAACATAATTGAACGACTTTGCTGATGCGTGTTGCATGTCTACGTGTATTGCTTGGCACTGCGGCATGGCAGACGGTGTCGGATGATCCGCGGCCGGAAGCGAGAACCGCCCCGTGTCATTCACTGAGATCCACGATGTGTTCACCGACTTTTCGAAAGCTCTAATTTTGAAGCTCCGAACTCGGCGCACCGAGAGATCGAATTGTCGAGCCTACGAGCGCTGTGCTGCTCAGGTGCTGTGTCTACGTGTATTCGCACTCCTGGGCTGAATCCTGGGGGGGAAATTGAACCATTGCTGCCCGAGGAACGGGATGAGCAAGGGTATCCATCTGGAAATCCATGGAAACGGAGAAACCTCTGGGAAAGTGTCCTGTGGAACGGCTGTCCATGTGGAGTCCTGTAGCCTGGATTGCTAGATGGCGGCAGAAACAAAATAACAAGAACTGCGAAAACAATACATGATTTTATAGCAACATAGTGTGTATAGTAAAAGCAGCAAAGCAAGCAATCAAACAGAACAACAGGGGAAAAGACCGTTGGGCAGTAAGTACCTGGTAAAGGCTCCGTCTGGGCTCCGAATTGTCATCCTGAGCGAGGGCTCTGGTTTTCTTATTGTTGTGATAAAAGGTTTGGTGATTTGCCGCACGAATCTTGTGTCGTAGTTACGGTGCAAATAATGGCAGTTGTGGTCGAGTATGGTGTAGTGGAGGTGAGGAGGTGAGGGGAAAAGAGTAGAACAAATGTGGGCAGGAGATGCTGACCGGTTCGCTTCCTGGGCAAGAAGTGACAACGCAGCAGCTGTAACCAAATCCCGGCTAGCGTCCAAACTTGATACGATATGAGGCCATCCTTCGTCCAAAATCCTGCTGCAGTCCACGGTCCCTCGGCTCGTCGAAACAGATTGGTTGAAAATTCGCGCCCGGCTCGAGGGGCAGTCACACCCTTATGTCCCTGCGCAGACCGGCCACGTAAGAGGGGTCCCCCCTCCTCGAGAAGGGCCGTGACGGTACGCGCTGCTCGGCGATAGGTTCGTGATATTCACGGGAAGAAAGGCAATCCCTTCCAGTTTGAAATGCTGCGGACTAGGGCCGTGTCGCACTTGTTCTGCTCGGGACCGAAATGCGGAAGGGATCACCGGTGACGGACCGTCGACCGCGCCGTGGGGATGCGGCTCGAGAACTGCGCCAACAAACCAGCCAACCCGCCAACTTCGATTCCTGTGCACGTATGAGGGGCCAACACGGACTGATTTCTCGCTGTGCATCAGATCTGCAAACACAGATGTGCGGCGGAGCAAAGCCGCCGCCGACAATTTGCCGTTCAAGAATTGCGACATTGGCGGGTGAAGTTTGATGCGGTATTGCAAGGATCGATTAATGAGAGCTCATTTGAGATTGCTTCTTTCCCAGCCGGTCCGAACTATCTAATCACTCACCAAGGTTCATCTCTCTTTACAACAGAATGCAAGTGGTGGTGTCTACAACACAAATCAAGTTGACAGTCCTCAATGACATGGTGTTCGTAGGTGTGGAACATGAAGTGGCACGACCACTTACCGGCGCCAGCTTCTCGTACGTTTTGTCGTACCAAAGCGTCGGCGGCTGTGCTTGAACCACCTCATACTTCCGGTTGATACCAACAAAAGCATGACAGGACGTTGGGAGAACAAAGCCTTTGTTCCTACAAGGGTCTTGTGCCAAGCCTTGTGTGGAGCGCAAAATACATCACATCATCGTAAGAGTCGCTATTCTGTCATCTGTTAGCGCTTGCTCAAAAGAAATTTTATGCAAACAAAGATGGTTGAGTTATATCAGATAGGAGCGAAAGACGTTGCTGATTTGTTTCCACAATGGCCTAGTAGACCTTCGGCTGAACTATGCTTATGAAAGTGGTATCATCATATAAGGGTGTGTTGTTGATAGGAGAGAAAAAAAAGTTAACGTACCTTGATAGTTGTGCATGGTGTCTTGATTCATTATGAATGCCTACCCATCACGTTGACTGGTGGATGCAAGAACCAGACGGCTACGCGCCGTCGGAATGTTCGCGCCTTAGGGGTGATCGCGGGATGATCGCACACCTCCCATTTCAGGACTCGAGTGGAAGAGAGGCCGTCGTTCGTCGCTCGGCAAAGGCCAGGAACGAAAGGTTCGCGCCGGTCCAGCGTGTCCCTGAAGATCGCTGACCGAAAGGCAAATTGCTGCCCAACTGTGAGCCGTACCTCGCAGCCCGTCTCCTTTCGACTGCTTTGCGACCACGGCGATTCATCCGAAATCTTCTTGAATCAAGGACATGTTAGTTGTGATCGGCAGATCTTGTTATCGGAAAGCTGTGAAACTTCCAGGAGTTGCAAATGGCGTGCAAAGTGGTGCACATGATGGAGGTGGCTTGAAAGAAGGGAACAAAATCTGCAGAAAACATGTGTCGCTACTCGGCGAAGGCGAAACCCACCCGCCGACGGTAAGTACCTTTGCTTGGCATTTGATGACATCACCTTGAGGCACCCCCACCCCTCTTAGTGGATGATCAAGAGGATAATAAGAAGGCTTCTTGCGACTCTATTCTCGCAAAGAAAGCGGTGATCCACAAAACATTTGTGCAACAACACTAACTTGAGGGCATGAAAAATGACATCAGGGGATTGCGCGATGGCTCAAAGAACACATGCATTCGTCATGAACAATGGGTCTGCAGCGGAAGAACTGTCGGAGAGGACTTGAGATCTAACTACGACGAAGCTGCTCTCGAACGAACTTCAGCCGCCATCATTGTACTTGTCTTCAGATAAGCCAGAAACCCGCACCACTCCACTCCAATCATGTCGTCTCAAACTCCGCATTGTCATCGCCCACACTGTCAGTCGGCCCGGATCCGCTTCGCATCTGATTTGCATGAGCAGTTAGCGCGATCGTGTTAATTCTCCTTACAGTAACTCTTCGATCGCTTGTCGAGGTCTATGAGGCTCACGAAAGACCGTTGTAGTGTCATCGGTCGAAGCTAGAGCTTCCGAAAGCACCAGGGCTGCGTTTGGGTTGAGAATCGAGTATTGTAAGTTCAGAAAGGCTGCTTTTAGTAAGCGTCGAATAGATCTCAGGTCCCTTTCCAGTCTCCAATTCGTCGAGGCCTGCTACGGCCCTGCGATTAGAAAGCGTGTCAGGTGTTCTCGCTCATATCATGTCATTGCTCTCAGAGTTCCCCAGGGTCCAGCAGCGTGGTAGAGTGCGGGGAAGCGACACCCCATCATTGATTGGTACGATCACGCATTGTCTGCGTAATGCGCGAATGACACGCGATCTAAGGTTCTCCTGGGCCGCTTCTGCTCAGCTCGAGAGGGGTTTATCTACGACGGCTTCTCCTCTCATTGTGTCATCTTTGTCCATTCACAAGACTACACACATCTCCGACTCCTAGCTCAATCGCCCCAAAGTAATATATCAAGTGCACGTACGATCGAGTTCAAATGCCTTCTCCATTCCACCAAAAGTACTCCAGCCAAAGCCACAGGGTTTTTGGCGACTCCACCGTTCCACCCATGCCTGAAGCTCCTAAGGATGACGCCCAGCGCCGGGGTTCAGATAGCTCCATGACAGAGCCGTCTTCTCCAGATGCACGCCGTAGGGTATGTCGAACCTCATTACCAACCAGTTCCGCAACGCCCGTTCATTAACACCACCCAGTCATCTGCTGCTCAGCGATTCGGCAATCTTGAGATGCTCAAGCGACCTACCGACCAAGCCAGCGCTGAGAGACGTGCGTCGCTGCACGACGCATACGGAAAGTCAGGCTTCTTTGGTACCATGTGGAACAAGTAGGTCCACTATCCTTTACCTCTTGTACCGTAGCATTGACATTGTGCAGCTTCACCCGCGGCCCATCTGGAAGCCCTCCAGCCGCACCCAAGGCTGCTGCACCAAAGGTCAGCGAGCCCCGGGATATCACAACCTTACGAGGAGAGTAAACTATTCCCTACCATCTCAATCTCTGAGTAGAGGATGGTTCATCTGCCAAATGCGATTGTCATGTAAACAGCATTTCCATTGTCTTTGTGGCAAGGGCGCTGGTTAGGCGTTGCAAATAACTACGTACAATATGTTTTAATTAGTTTCCAATCAATTGACACCAGCCCTCATGTATCGACTGAAATGATCATCTACATGAAGTGTTGGCACGTTTACATGGAGTGTGGGTATGAGCACTGGGCATTGCGGGGAGGATGGAGCTAACGATTGGTTCGCTGCGACTTTGAGAACGGTGACGTTGCTTCCATCTCGACAACCGCAATAATAACAACAGATCTGCAAAACTCGTCGAAGTGAATACCTTCGCTCAAAATTGTGCAGCATCACACCGCGCCACTCAGTCAGTCCTCCATCCTCGGCCCTGGTCTCAGTGTTGGACTCGGAGCTCCCGTACCTCGGAAGCCACATTGGCTTCGCAAAGCATCGAGGCAGTCAAGCAGTAATACACAATGGCCACTGTCCGGTCACGATCGCCATCAGGGTTTCCTGATCCGACGCCAATAAATCTGAGTCGACTGTTATCAAGGCTCGAGCACACTGTCCTTGTCGAGCCCTCACCGCAGCTCAGGAAGTCACCCTACGAACGGGCACGCGTTAGTGCCGTAAGTCCTCATGCGCACCACTTACTGAGAAGTGTCCGGCTGACTGAATCTATACAGAATATCGAGCACGCACGCACTCTCCTCCTCAACCTCGAACATTCAGCTTCCACATTGCCTTCTAAATCCAAAAAGTCGGCGCTGCAAGCAGACTTGCAGCAAAAGCGCGAAACGATCAAGCAACTTAATCAACGAATATACGAGCTCAATCAACTGGACGATACAGAGTCAGAGCCTTCGGTAGATTCTGACGACGATGACGAAGATCAGTTCCCCTCGTACGCACCGAGAGTCAGGGCAGACGAGGGCATCGACATCACGTCAAAAGAGGGAGAGGGAAACGAGGCACTGCATAATGCTGCGAGAAACTTGACTTCGCAGATGCGACGGAGAGGGCAAGCAGCAGAAGCCGAGGGGACACAGGCCGCCTCAGGAACCACTCGGTTCCCCTCCAAAGCCACTACAACGACTGGCGATCCTTCGTTGGCACAAACAGAAGCGCTCCTGTCGCACGATCGCAATGAACAAGAGAATCTTACAGAGAGTCTCCTGGAGATGGCGAAGCAACTTAAGGCACAATCGATACACTTTGGCAATACCCTTGAAAGCGACAAGGGCGTTGTGGACCGAGCAGTATCAGGTTTGGACAAGAACCAAATCAACATGGATGCTGCCAGTCAGAGAATGGGTACATTAAGACGCATGACGGAAGGCAAGGGCTGGTGGGATCGCATGAAGCTTTACGCCATGATCGGCGGGCTTTGGTTGCTGGCGTTTCTCATCGTCTTCGTGGGGCCCAAGATACGGTTTGGGTAACTCTACAGCAACAATATATCTGAACATCATTCAGTCAATATCAACTTTTCCACTTACGGTGTCTCCGGCGTACACAGCCTCTGCGGCCTTACCAAGTGCAGATGCGATCGCAAATGATCGCGAACCCCGGGCGATCTGGGCCCTGCGCAAGCTTACTTTCAGCCGCTTTAGCGCCGAATCGATCGTCAATCTGCCGGCTCAAGAACAACAACAAATCCTCATTTTCTCCGCGTCTACACACTCTTCTATAGCGGACATCGTAATCTCGGTGTCGCTTCATCATGGCCGCCATGGAAATGCTTTCAATGGGCTCGCGCTGTATGGTTATTCCCAATTGCAATGCCTGAACCCGGACTCAACTGATGTCTCCCAGCGCTCAACCATTCCAACAGCGATGCCGAAGCAGAATACGACCGCCTCCGAGACCTTGCGCGCCAGGAAGCCGCAAAGCGCAGCTCCTGCTTTGACCGCGCCCACCAGGCCTACGAATCCGGCGACGGCGCGCGCGCCCACGACCTCTCAGAGGAAGGGAAACAACATGCTGCCAA
The DNA here is from genome assembly GCA_004835665.1 of Phoma sp. XZ068. Taxonomy (NCBI): domain Eukaryota; kingdom Fungi; phylum Ascomycota; class Dothideomycetes; order Pleosporales; family Didymellaceae; genus Phoma; species Phoma sp. XZ068. The sequence goes on from RBKR01000002.1 coordinate 1,428,435, forward strand.
GATGGAGCAATACAACCGGCAAGCGCGCGACTACATCTTCCGCGAAAACAATGCGAACGGCCGCGTGCAAGACGACACTATTGACTTGCACGGCCTTTTCGTCGAAGAGGCCGAGGATGTGCTCGAGGAGCGCATCAAGGCCGCGAGGAGTAGGGGCGAGGACCATTTGCATGTAATTGTGGGCAAAGGAAACCACAGCCGTAATCATGTGCAAAAGATCAAGCCTAGGGTCGAGCAAGTCTGCCGCGAATTGGGTCTCCAGTACCAGACCGAGGAGAACGAGGGCCGTATCTACGTGAACCTCCAGGGCGGCGCAGTGCACGGCATGCCACCCGCGCCGCAGCATCCTCAGTATGGCGGCGGTGGATACCCCGGCCAGCCACAGCACGGTGGGCAGCAACATGGCGGGCAACAGCATGGTGGTCAGCACGGTGGACAGCAGCAGCATGGTGGCCAACACCAAAACCAGCAGAACAACCAGAACGATGAGATTGAGCAGATGGTGCGGAAGGGTCTTCCTAAGCTGCTCAAGAAGCTGGGCTGCTGTAACGTCATGTAAGAGTTGGTTGCGTGTGATGATACCCGTGGTTCTTGGATAGATTTATATGAGATCGGATTGGTGTATATAGTGTATCTAATGCATTGATGCAGGCAGGGGCATGCCTGTGTGTACAAACTCTCATCTTGGGCTTCAAGGGCTTCAAAATCTCGAATATTTGTGATCGTGGTGACAGCTTTGGATAACTGAGAAGTTCAACAACATGACCATTAGTATTGGGTGACTGGGCCCTCGTATTAGGTCGTGGTCGAGGTAATGCAGGTATTGCAGCATTATGCTATATGCGGCACTTTTTTAGGCCATTTCACTACCGTCTTAGTAAGGCGAATGAAGGGACATTACGTTACAATTACGAAAGACCTTCAGGGTCGCCAAAGGCTATAAGAAAAAAAAATGTAGGCGTGCTGTGATCCCTTCACAGCTACAGAAATGTCAAGCGAAGAGGAAAATTTAGTTGTCTAATATGTATGTATCAATTTTTGATGCGTTCTTGAACACAGAATTCCACGCCTCTAGGCTGGACAGCTACCACGTTCAATGATGATGACCGTATTGGTCGTAAGTGTGGGGTACTAAGTGCATCTAATCCAGGATATCGGGTAACAATAGCTTTCGTGGTATAGTCGAGAAAGCAGTGTTGCGCAAGGCTACCTGCGCGCTTCCGTGTTGACTCTGTATCGATATCTGATGAATCATGAAGAATAGCTTTAAAGTACGAACCTTACTTCGCTCCAATAGAGTCCGGTATGTGGGAAAGGGCTCGTTATAGAGGGGTTACCAGTCGTCATGATATGTCCCTGAATGCGCCGTACCACGGTTGCGAGAAGAGCAGATATAGTACTTGAGGGATGAAGACTAGTCGCGAGAGGGGTAGAGTCTGTCGCGAGCCATATATATAGTCAATCACTAAGTGCCTTTCACAAACCCCTTCCGCTGTTTTAGGACTCTCACCCTCTCCCTCATGATGGGCCGTAGACATCATCAGTCGATACTCACACATACTTACATACTTACCCTCCATTTCTAACTGATCTCATCTGTCATCTCATCTTTATTTTGTTAGTTACCTATTTGAAAGTTTGGCGCCACTCAGAATGTCCTCACAACGACAAGGGTATCCACCCCACGAGGTGCGGAACTCTATACAACAAACTTTAGTAGCCCAGTATGGCATTCCTCGGCTGCTCGTGCTAGTCGCTTCTGTTAATACAAATACCCGAAATAGGCATGCACAGCGCTCGGTCGATGATGAGTGGAACAGAAGTGAACATCCACCGAGTGTCACTCACTCAAACGTACCTCAGCAGTACAGCACATCATTAGAAGATGACAGAGATGACTGGAGCAGGGCAAGCGAGTTGGAGCAGAACGCCATCTCACAGCCTGCAGGCTCTTCTCCAGACCTTTGGCCAGACTTCGAGCGGCAGTCACTTCCTGAGGTTGATAATCCACAGAATTGGCAGCGTATGGTGGCTCTTGCAGATGGGGATGCTGCAGATTCTGTCAACTGTAATGATGCGAGTCAGCAGCAGCAAATGTCACAAGCTATGATCCCCAACCCGGTACCTACAACGTCTATTGAGGTTACGACGGAGATCGTTGTAGACAGGCAGCCCACCACTGCAAAGATGCAGCATTCAAGGCCCATACTGCCCATCCAGCCACATACGGTCAATAGGGATCAGCTCATGGCAGTAACAGTAAAAGGTCTGACCCTCCTGATCAATCAACACTGACGTTACTGCAGGCACGAAGCTCGGCAGCCAGTAGTATCCTGCAAGAGCAGAATCTTGATTCCATCATTCGAGGTGGTGATATGGTAGCAGCAACGTACACGAAAGCGGAGGTCATCTTTCAGGGGGAGTTTCGGACGTGCAACAAGCATACTCTCAAGCGCATTGTTAGCAGCGCTTCGTGCAGGCGCAGATGCCCCACCAGCACTCGAAGAATCGCCCGCAGACAAAATCATGGTTGAGTGGAAAATGCGCGTCTGTGAGAGTGAGCGGCAGCAAGAGTCAATGGAGGGTGCCTTCGAACCCTTTCAAGATGTGATCGAAGACGCCATGGACTCAAAGTATAGCGAGCTCAAAGGCGAAGGCAAATTCCTCATCGACGAAGAGTCAGTTGATTTTGCAGCCAAAGTACCTATCAACTTGCCTGAACTGCCGGCGGAGGAGGAAGTACGGATTGCTCCAAATGAGATAACGAATACACGGGTATCGAACACGGGGAAGGAAGAGATGTTTACGGAGTTTCTTGATCCCTACGCCGGCAGCGTCAAGCCATCATGCTCACCGTCCGAATCTCCACGCGTCAGTGTAGACATGGTTTGCCGGCCACCAGCGCCTCGGACATACTCCCCCAGGCCACGCAGTCCCATAGAAGTGATACCGTCTGAGGAGCTTGAGCCCGCGGTAGACCATCAGCACAACCGTAAATCGAGTCCCGCAGACGGTATCCAGCCTGCACAGTTAGCGCCGGAGGTGAAAGATGGTCACCCAAAGACATTCACTGTTTCTCGGGAGAGGGAATCCAGACTTCCAAGGCCTGTGTCCGAATCTGGAGGCAGAACAGCCTCGGGTGGGAGAACATCAAGCACGCAGCTTTTGACCGCACAACCAGCGGAGCCGCCGACGACAAAACCAGGTCGCAAAGATTCGGTTCAACCAGGGGCCTCCCAACCTGCGTGGTCGAGGGACAGGGTTCCGAGGGTCCAACGCCAGAGCAGCAAGAAGTGAGCCCATCGACCAGGAACACCACTAGATTCCACCTACCAGGTTCGCAGAACGCATCCGAGGAACGCAAACAGCCTCATCAACCCAAAGTTTCTCTGTAGACCGCTTCGATATAACGCAGGAGCCGATCGCACATTCCTCAGAGCTTTGACCTGTAAACATACCACTAGAGCACTGGTCTCCCTTTCTCAAGAGAATCCCTTTCATCGAGATTCTCATCGTACAGGAACAGACCACAATCATATGGCATGCTGCTTACCCTGGGCAGACACAGCTGTATACATATCAACTTGAAGACATTTGGGAGCTGAATAGTCCAAGATCGCACTTCTGCTCCTAGAGTCGTTACTATCGATGGAAAGGCCGAAGAAGGCCAAGCGCCCCATTTCGAAAATGGGAGCGCATTGCTACGGCAGAACAATGCCGTATGACACCAACGCTTCTGACCGGTATCCCTGAGAACCGCTGTCTAGGCTGCCGGTTGTTGCACGCGACCGTTGCACATGCTCAGGTAACGATCAGGGAAGGTCGGAGTGGGATGCATTAGATAGTAGGAATGAAGTCATTTCTTTCAAGATGCAGGGTTGACAGGATCGGTCATTGTGCGAGCTTGACAATCCTTGGGCCCTCAAAGAGGAAATCCGCTGCCAAGCTGTTTGTTTGTTGAGTGACGTGAGAGGCCTCTCGTGGAACGATGCCACGATGTAAGTTTCGATGCAGCGTGACAGTCGACGGTTCCGCCTGACCGCCGACTGACCATCCGCGGCAGACCATAAATGCAGAACGCCTGGGGTTTTAGTCAGTTGTTGTTACATCACAGGGCTGTTGTGGAGGAGACTACGGCTGATGTGTGCAGATCGCCACACCTAAACACAACCCCAGATCTACACGCGCTGAGACGAGCTTGAACAAGACTAGGACTGGCCTGCGCAATATCCCTGAATTCACGGCAATATGTCTCTCTCAATCAGACATGTGACTAGCTTGGTCGAATGGTAGCCAAGATCGTGCTGGTGCTGCAAGGGAGGGAGCGGTTGTAGCCGCGGTCCATCCGGCAGGGACATTACTGGCAAACAAGGTCCGATAATTACGTCGCCAGATGGGGAACGGCATTTACGGCAGCACGAGCTGTTGCGGTGTGCAGATGTCTATTGGAAGGTTGTCCGACTGAGCGGAAATGAGTGGATTGCTTGGTGTTGTTGATGGTGGCTTGTGACCTGGCGGGTAGGGATAGCTTAGACTCATGATCGAGCTTGCCCTTTGGGGGATGTAGAGCGGAAGGGCGACTGTAACGTAAACATTTAGCGCATCCTTCAGAGATCCTCAGGTACATCTTCGCGCACACTCACGCAATACAGCAGGAAACATTATCGTCTGGGTATTCGTCAACGGTATCCTTCTCCATTATTCATCCCAATATCGTATGCGTAGCGCGAGGTTGTACAAAGGTATGTGTTGGCGCTTGTCAACAATGTTCGCACGTGGCCCAACGAGGCTGTTATTTACCCCACAAAATTACACTAAACCCCCTCTAGCCCCGGACATTATCGTCGTCAGTGCAGATTGCATAGCGGGATCGCCATGGCTTCCTGCAGACCATCATTGTAGCTTCTGACATCCTTCCAGGCGGTCGACCACTCACATCTACCAATCTGGCACCGGCATTTGCATCAACATACTAATCGGGCAGCTCCGTTGTACCATCGGCCACCACCCATAGCCGTTTGCCCTGCATGTCTGGGTCTCTAGCATCCTCGAACATGCTGGACGCACTCGTGACGAATTGTAAGATCGCCATCCATCCTGAGTTCTCGTGGAGCCCGTTACCACATGCCATGTCAATTTCCGCGACCATGACGATTGCAACGAGCAAGGGCTAAGGACTATGTGTTAGTGGACTATATAGAGCAGACATGGCTTCCTCGCAACAATGGCTCCTTGACCGCAATTTCCGCCATGCCAGCATTGACAACAGCATTGCTACAGAGCCTATTCCTACTAGGGGCATCCTTTTTTGGGTGGGGAAGTGCAGTGCCTCTTAGAAGAGCCGATGATTGCCCTGGGTACACAGCTAGCAATGTCGTGCGCTCAGACAACAGCATCACAGCCGACCTGACTTTGGCTGGCTCCGCATGCAACTTGTATAGTCCAGACTTGACGGACCTTAGGTTTCTGGTAGAATGGCAAACCGGTATGTCACCAGCCATTGTTTAGGTCCCTGCATTACTGATCACTACAGACTCTCGCCTCCATGTCATGATCTACGACAAAGACGAGCAAGTGTATCAAGTACCAGATTTCGTTGTGCCACGCCCTTCTGGTTCAATCGGCTCGGATGCATCATTGCTTGATGTCTCCGTCGAGGAAGAGCCATTCTCGTTCACTGTCACACGCAAAAGCAATAGCGAAGTACTTTTCAGCACGAAGGGTTCCAATATTGTCTTTGAGACTCAGTACCTGCGGCTCAGAACATCCTTGCCGGACAATCCTTTTCTCTACGGGTTGGGCGAACATACGGATTCACTGCGACTGCCGACTTCGAATTATGTCCGGACCCTCTGGGCTCGCGACGCTGGAGCTGTACCCCTGAATACGAATCTCTATGGAGCGCACCCAGTCTATTTTGAACACCGAGCCGACTCTGGACTATCTCACGGTGTGCTGATGCTCAATAGCAATGGCATGGATGTCAAGATCAATAATGACAACGGTCAATATCTTGAGTACAACACAATCGGTGGCGTCGTTGACCTCTACTTCATGGCCGGCCCCTTGCCGTTCGATGTTGCTCGTGAGTACAGTGAAATCACCGAAAAAGCCGCAATGATGCCGTAAGTTTCAACATCACCAAACACATCTTTATGCTAACAATGTCCCAGATATTGGGGCTTTGGCTTCCATCAGTGCAGGTTCGGCTACGAAAGTATTGGCGAGGTTGCAGCGGTTGTTGCCAACTACAGCGCAGCCGGCATCCCACTGGAGACTATGTGGACAGGTACATGCACAACTCGACCTGAGAGATGCGCGTTTCTAACTTTTGCAGACATCGACTACATGGACCAATACAAGGTGTTTACCTTGGGACAGAAGTTCCCACTTGCCGAAGTCCGTAACTTGGTCAACGATCTGCATAGCAAGAATCAGCACTACATCGTCATGGTTGACCCAGGTAAATGTTCCGAAAGCCTGCCCGCCAACGTCCCGCTAACATGCCTCAGCTGTCGCTGCACAAGATTACGGCCCTTACAACAGGGGTATAGAGGCAAACGCTTTCCTCAAGACCAGTGCAGGTGTACCTTGGAAAGGTGAGGTATGGCCAGGGACGACCGTCTTCCCTGATTGGTTCGCACAGAACACGCAGAGCTACTGGGACAGCGAGTTTGCCAGTTTCTTCGATAAAGACACTGGCGTTGACATCGACGCACTTTGGATCGACATGAACGAGCCGTCTAGTTTCTGCGACTTCCCCTGCAGTCAGAATAAAGCAGCCTCAGCGAAGCTTCGCAGCATTACGCCGCGACAATCAAGTGGTGACAAGAAGGGCCTTCCCAACCGAGAACTTCTATTCCCTTCATACCATATCAAGAATGCGGCAGGCGGTCTCAGTAACAAGACTGCTCAGACTGACCTCATTCATTCTGGGGGCTGGACCGAGTATGACACGCATAATTTGTATGGCACTATGATGAGCGAAGCTAGCCGCAACAGCATGCTCAAGCGACGACCTGGTAAGCGTCCTATGGTTATAACTCGCAGTACCTTTGTCGGTGCTGGCAGCTATGTTGGTCACTGGCTTGGTGACAACGTCTCGGCCTGGGACCAATACTTGACTTCTATCCGCCACCTGCTCCAATTTGTCGCGTTCTTCCAGGTTCCCATGGTGCGTACCACACCAATATCTAGACACTACGAAAGCTAACCCTTCGTAGGCTGGCGCTGATGTTTGTGGTTTCCTGAACGATGCCACCGAGCATCTCTGTGCGCGTTGGACTGTTCTAGGTGCCTTTTACCCGTTCTACAGAAACCACAACGTAGCTGGAGCGAGATCTCAGGAAGCCTATCGATGGGAGTCCGTAACTGCAGCTGCTAAGAAAGCCATTGACCTTCGCTACAAACTTCTGGACTACATCTACACGGCCATGCATAAGCAGACTGTGGATGGTACTCCCATGCTTGCACCGTTGTGGTAAGTGTCATTCATTCACTTTCTAAGTAGGCTTGAGCTCACAATATGCAGGATGCATTACCCTAAGGATGCCAACACGTACGGGATCGAGACGCAGTTCTTCTATGGTCCCTCCCTTTTGGTCAACCCGGTTACACAGGAGAGTTCCTCGTCTGTTTCATTCTACGTGCCAAACGGAGTCTGGTATGACCTCTTCACGCGCAAGGCTGTTCAGGGCGCTGGAAGTACGATCACGTACTCCAACGTTCCTGACACAGACATTCCGGTTCTCGTCCACGGCGGATCTATCGTGCCCATGCGCACTGAGAGTGCAAACACAACCAGAGCGCTTCGTGATAAGTCCTTCGAGCTTCTCATTGCACCTGAGAGCGATGGCAGTGCTAGTGGATCTCTGTACCTCGATGATGGTGAGAGCCTTGAGCAGTCTGATACAAGCGAGATCAAGTTTACACTTAGCGGGTCAACCCTCAAAGCTGAAGGGACATTCGGGTTCCCGACTACACTGCGCATCAAGAGCGTCACTGTGATGGGCAGTGGTGACGCACAATCGTACGAGTTGAACAAAGGCTTCGATGGAGGCTGGACTGTAGATGTTGGGAGCTTGAAAAAGCTGTGACCGAGTCAAGAAGTTCGGGCTGTGACGTCAGACCATTAGCTCATTTTAGCCTTCATGAATATACTTGCACTCCCAGTTGCCTCGCAGCGATCCATCTATTGCCATGCATATTGATTTTTATTGATTTCATCCTCCGGCATTTTGACCGCTACTTACCATTGACAATGGCACGTTCCAGCCCTGCAGTCGCGGCGCTAATAGTTCGCACTCGAGGTTCTAGATTCTGCGGATCGCTTTGCGTGGCAAGAAACAACAAGGACGTCAATTAGGACGTCATTGGACCAACACGCACCAGCAACGGCAACAAGACATCCAAGAGAACGGAAACGACAAGAGGTTGTCTTGGTTGCTCTTTGAGCAGGTCCAGAAAGGAGAATGAGCGACCCCCGACCGCCAATGCAAAGTGAAGCGCTCTCCAGTATTGGCCAATGATTCTAGGACAGCTTCGCCGTATGTGAGACACTTATTGCGCTTGTGGCGTCAACAAGCGTGCTGTATCCTACCGATTCTCCAGATCCCCAATTTCACGCAACCGATCCCTCTTCACTGAACACAGCAATGCACCCCCGCCAGCGTCTTTGCGGTTAAGGGGTTTGCGCTGACCTCTACTCCATTGATTATGGATGACAGACCGCACATGCCATGGTCAGCTTCAGATGTGGTGCGTGCGACAGATGCAACGAGTGCCATGGACATTTCAGCGATGCAGGAGCTGGACTGCCTCAGCTTGACGGAAATTCTGGATGAAGACTCTCGGCCCACCTTCATTATCGATCTTGAATCGGACTTCATTAATGAAGATGTTGCCATTCGAACGGTATTTCGTAATGCAGCGCTGAATCTGCACAGTCGGCTGCTGGACAGTATCATCGAGAGACCCGAGGAATGTATTACGAAGGACCCCGCCACAACGACTTATTCCGAATTCCAAACCTGGGCAACAGGCATCAGCAGGTTCAATAACTCGAAAGATATCTTTCCCCTTTCTATCCTATACCAGGGCTTACTGTGGACTGGATCCACCATCCGCCAAAGGTGGCGAATAATATCTGGCAATGCCTTGTACCGTGCGTCCGATATTCCAAGGGGTGGACTTTCTACTGCCTTACAATTGCGACCGAGTATTATCAAGGGTAATTCTGAGGCTGCGAAGGACCGCAAAGCGGTAGTGCCTGTTATCACAGCGCCTCTGGGTCGTCCAACATATCAGCAATCTGAAATGGCATCAGCGGCTACATCCAATCTATGCAGCAAAGTTACCAGCTCCAATTCCTCGGGCCTCAATTCATCAATAACGATATCGACACGAGACGATGTTGTCCCTGACTACACGGTTCCTCGATTGAAAGGCATACTCACGGATCCGCACATCATATTCTTCAGGAGCATTGACTGGGCCAGCACGCCCCTTGGTCGTATGGAATCATGGTCAGAGTCACTTCGAGAGGTTGTAAATCTGCTGCTTCGAAATCCATTTCCCACGGCACTGTTCTGGGGTGAAGAACTTACAGTCATCTACAATGAGGCCTACAGGTTTGAAGTCGCCGGGAGCAAACATCCTGAACTTATGGGTACTGGATTATCAGGTCCATTCTCTGAGGTCTGGGATGGCATTGCGCCCGTGTTCAAGAAATGCGCGACTACCGGAAGGGCATCACAACAGGACAATGATTACTTGCCCCTTGAACGGTTTGGCTACCTAGAGGAATGTTTCTTTTCGTGGTCGATCACACCCATGTACAGTGGGACTGATAAGATTATGGGCTTTTATAACATACCATTCGAAACCACCTATCAGGTGGTGAGCAGTAGAAGGATGTACACGTTGCGGTTCCTTAGCGAACGCCTCAGCGCGACGCGCAATGTGAAAGAGTTCTGGAAACGCATGCTAGAAGGACTCGAGCACAACCCTATTGATGTTCCTTTCGCGTTGTTGTATTCGATTGCCGACAACGATGATGCGGACACAGCTTCTCACTCCTCAGACAGCACTATCTCTCTGAAATCATGCTTGCTAGAAGGGTCGATCGGCATACCTGAAGGGCATCCTGCATCACCACGGAAGCTTGATCTGAAACGCAGCCAAGAAGGCTTTGTCCCAGCGTTCAGAGAAGCTATGCGAACCCGCGAACCCACGACGCTACAGACAAGAGACGGAACGCTACCGGAATCTTTGCTTGAGGGCATCACATGGCGCGGTTATGGCGACCCTTGTCAAGAGGCTATCATATTTCCGGTGCGACCGACGAACGGTGATCAGGTGTTCGCTTTCCTTCTTATCGGTGTGCAGCCTCGAAGAGCATATGACGATGAATACAAAGCTTTTGCAGCTCAGCTCAACAGGCAGTTAGCGACGTCTCTCGCGTCCGTCATGCTTTTCGAGGATGAGATGAAGCGAAGCAGGAGTGCCGTCGAGCAAGCTCAAGTTCAGCGAGAGCAACTCAGTAGAGAGTTGGCGCTGCAGACCAGCCGCATGCGACGTATGACTGAGCTTTCGCCGCTGGGAATGTACCTATTCAACCCTGAAGGTGTGCTTCTCGAAGGTAACGAAAGATACTTTGAGATGACTGGGCATGCAAGAGTAGGCTTTAAGGAGTTTTCATTTCTCGATTTCATGGCCGAAGAATGTGTAGAGACATGTCAGGAGATGTGGGAAGAGCTCTTCGAGACCAAGAAAGCATGCACTCGAGAGCTAAAATTGAATAATCCGCATGTGCAGCCTCGAGATCATAGTGGCAACCCCATCGACTATTGGGTCCTGTCAAACTCTTCTCCTGAGATAGGCGCCGATGGCGAGGTTCTCAGCATCATGGGATCAGTCATCGACATATCGCAGATTAAATGGGCACAAGGTATTCAGGAGATCAGGATACGAGAGGCCGAGGAGACAAAACGCCAACAAAACGAGTTTATTGAGTAAGCAAACTCTCAAAATAAACCAGATGCAACGGCTACTAAAATGCCCTTAGTATCACTTCACATGAGATGCGAAATCCTCTTTCCGCCATTCTCATTTGCTCAGACGACATTCGAGATACTCTTACCGAACACACGTTCCGCAAAGTGGATCAAGGAGTTGTGGCGGATTGTATCGAAGCAGCTAACAACATTGCTCTTTGCGTGCAGCATCAAAAGTCGATAGTAGATGACATACTTACCGTCTCGAAGCTTGACTCCAACCTTCTACTAATCACACCAGTTCCAGCACAACCAATCGCTGTTGTGCAGCGTGCCATGAGCATGTTCAAACCCGAGGTCCAAGCCAAGGATATCGAGTTCACTTTCCATCCCGACCCCTCACTGTTGGATCTGCGCATTGATTGGGTATTATTGGACCCCAGTCGATTGCTTCAAATCACAGTTAACCTTATCACCAACGCTATCAAATTCACGCAGGCTGAGTCAAAGCGGGTCATATCAGTGCATGTCAGTGCAACTTCGGCTGAGCCCGATACGTACAGAAAGGGCTTCCAGTGTGTACCAACAAGAGGAATGCCTCTCCTTGATGTGACAGCAGGCGAAGGCTGGGGCCCGGGCGAGCTTCTCTACTTACGAGTCGAGGTGCAAGACACGGGATGCGGGCTGACACCTGAAGAGAAAGACCTACTGTTTGAACGCTTTGCGCAAGCCTCTCCGCGCACACACGCACACTATGGAGGTAGCGGCCTTGGCCTGTTCATTTCGCGCCAACTTGCTGAATTACATGGCGGTCAGATCGGCGTTTCTTCGCAGGCAGGCGTGGGCAGCACTTTCGGTTTCTTCATCCAGTGCAAGCGCACGATTTCATCGAGCCGACCGATCATGCACCAAATAACAACAAGCCAGAGCACTGATCACGCTGAGAGGAACTGTGATCTAGCGGCATCAGTGTCAGGCATTGACACCAAACAGCCTACGACTAAAGAGGTTTTGGCTGAAATATCAGGGACCGTGCTACCAAAGGATACAGCACCAAGCACTACGGCGTCAAAATCCGCCCCAGTCGAACAAGGACCGCTTCACATTCTCGTTGTAGAAGATAATATCGTCAACCAGAAAGTTCTCGCCAAGCAACTCCGAAAAGCCGGATGCGTCGTGTCGACCGCCGACAATGGCCTCTTTGCACTCACCGAACTCAAGAAGACCTCTTACTACACTGCCAATGGTGTCCCACTCTCCATCATCCTCATGGATTGGGAGATGCCAGAGATGAATGGCCTGGAGTGCGCAAGAGAGATTCGGCGCATGCAAGCTGAGGGCGAGATTCAAGGGCACGTTCCTATCATCGCAGTCACGGCGAATGTGCGAGGCGAACAAATTGCGACGGCGAGAGAGAGCGGCATGGATGATGTCGTGAGCAAGCCTTTCCGGGTTCCGGAGTTGTTAGTCAAGGTCAAAGATTTGCTGGAAAGTCTGGCCAGCATTGAGGAGTTTTGATAAGTACACATATTTTTTGATTTGGCGAAGCGTCGTATTGCACAGAAGGCGTTCCGGCATCAGGAGTAATAGGCATACCCACTTGCTTTCTGTACACAGTGCATTTATAGGTCGAGTATTAGAGCCGTACACAAGGTGGGAGTTTTGAGCATAGAGTCTTGCATCTAAAATCTTGCATCCATTACTATTAGCGTCTCAGAAGCATTTCTCTAGACAATTCTGTAGGGAGGAGTTCGTTGATCATGTAGGCACCCATTAAAATCTATTTGTTCCACCATATATTTACGCAATCAGGCTCCTGTTGGCAGCATAGCAAGTGTCTCTGCGACTTCACTAGCAGAAGTTGCAGCAAAATCTTCGGAGCGAGATGGCTCGCATCCGTAACAAGTCCATACAGTGCTAGGTAATGAACCAGCAACCACGATTGAATACTCCATCCTGCAGCGAGTGAATTACGTTGAGGCGAACGGCGACCAAGCAATACGTCGGCCGAGGCAGAGTAAGTAGTTCTGACAGCGGAGAGTGTGAGATTCACAGTGGAAGCTCACTGCAAACACGAGGGGGAAAAGTTAGAAGACACCATTCATTCTATCCATGACCTATCCATGACCTATCCATGACCAAGTCTTTCTCGAGTGTATCCTAGCCAAATATATTCCACCTAGACACCCGTCCCCGATCACTGTAACCAAGATATGTCACGTCCTTCCAAGTGCCATCGATCCCACTGGGAGCAACTCCACCTCAGCTCACTTGCACGGGGAGCCGCCATTTCCGTACCCGCACGGGAGGCAGATTTCGTCCTTGCCGGTCTCGCAGTCGCACATGGCCTTGCAGCGGTTCCAAGAGAAGTGGTCCCTACACCTCTGTGATATGGATTAGTACAATGGCCGATGGGGTCAGATCGAGCTGTTTGTACTTACAGAGACGCAGTCGTTGTAGGACTTGGTGCACTTCTGGCATGCCGTAGGGCCCTTGCGATCAGAATTGGCGGTGGCGGTGGTAATGAGGAGGCCTACGATGAGGCTGACCACGACCATTGGGCGAAGGGCGAGCATGATGGAGTTGATGGTCGTATGTAGTTATAAAGTTGTATTGAGGTGCTTGTGTGATGAGAGGATGGCGATGTGACAGACAGGGTAGAGTGATATTTATATACGTAGTGGGTCCGCTCGCTAAGCCGTGGTGAAGTCATGTAACGGTGAAGACCCGCTGGGCCACCGCCCAGGACTAACTTAGCTTGAATCGAAGCCGCTCCCTCACCGTCAGAAGCAAGAGGGCAAACGGTGGCCGCCAAAAAGGAAGGCAATTGATGGACTGTATAACGAATGAAAGCTCGGTGTCGCCGATGTTGCCATTCTTTTGGCCTTGGCTGTGCGTTTGCTCACCTGGCTAGCACAGCTGCTTGTGCTGGCACCTGGCATGGGTCAATTGATCGCATGGTATGAGGAAATAGTGCACACAATCGGTTGTTGCAATTGTCGTATTGCAAGTTTCCTCCTTCTGACAGCCAGTCCATGACTCCCCGCAGACGACGCCATGTAGGTAAATTCGATCGAAGATTTGACTCAATCCCACATGCATTAGCAACTCCAGGTTCAATAAACCCGTGGGCTCAATTGGTGATAACTACTAAACCGCCGCCGTCCTTGCAAATAGTAAATATGTGTACCCAAGAAGAAAGGAATACCCTCAATCTGCCTTCCCGACTGGAGGAGATCAGCCTACCCTTGAAACGTCAACGCAATGCCTTCCCAAACAAAATAGACTGTAAACTCTCCTCCAGAGGTACGAATGAGTTAGTGGTAGTAGCAACCAGAATTGGGCCCTCCAAATCCGCAAGATCCGCGACAGAACTTGTCCTTGCCGACCTCGCACTCGCAGCCATACTGAGCGCACACAGCGATCTCCATTGGCTCCGTGTATGCCTTCTTGCAGCCCTGTGAGGTTTTTAGTATGAGTGATGGATATAGTAAGACGAGGGTGAATCGTACTTCACCGCACTGGGTCATCTTGACGTTGCAGTCCTTGCAGAAGCGCTTGTCGCTTCCGGCCGTGGCGACAGCTATGAGGAGGGCGAACATGACAACCTTGAGGATAGTGGTGGGACGAAGATGGAACATGGTTGTTGTCGAGGGCTGATATGAGTACTTGACTATTGAGATCTGTTTGGAGATGGTGATGAAAGAATGTTGGAGGACGGATGGGAGAAAGTGACTTGATGTTGTAGCATGAGGGGCCATCAAGGTATTACAGCACAGGTCCATGGTGGGAGACGGTAGTGAGAGAGTATATTCAGTGTTTGTCATTGATGTCAGACTGCAATCGCCTGTGAAGAAACCCTAATCGTGACTTGAACGGATCTGTTTAGTCAAACTCTGTCGCCTCGAACGCCTCGCCTGCGATTTGTGCAAGTTTCTCCCCCGGCCTTAAGCCGCCTTCGCCCAGCCTAGTCCTTGCAGCCCTTGTGCTTTCCGCCAAAGTCGCAGTTGTCACGACAGAACTTGTCTTCGCCGACCTTGCACTCCGCGAAGTACAAGATGCACTTGCCGAGTGGTTCGGGGTCCTTGAAGTGCTCGCGGCAGGCCTATGAGGTAAATTAGCATGATTGATCGATTCATACCTAGGTAGAGTGGAAAGGTTAGCTGTCATGCATACATCGGTGAGGGGCTTCAGCTTGTCGAGGCAGTCCTTGCGGCAATCGGGTTTCGGTGCCTTCTCGCTGCCAGCGGTGGCGGTGATTGTGAGGAAAGCGAGCAGCATGAAGCCGCGAACGAGCTTGGAGGAGACCATGACGGTGCGTCGAAGGCGTGGAGTGAAGGTGATGTGTTGAGTTGATTGGGTTGGTTGTGGGAAGATTGTTGTAGCCAAAATAGACGGGGCGAGCAACAAATTATATACACAGAGGAGGAGGCGAGAGTGGGGCACCTGGACCTTGCTGCCTGAGTGGGTGCGGTGAAGGTGACTTTTGGGACACCTCACTTATATATTGCGGTATTTTCTAAAGCATGTGGTTAATCCCGGTCCCATGACACGAGCAAGCCTGCCAGTATCCATTCTACCAAGCTATTCTGCCTGTGCTGTGCCAATCCATGTCCTTTCTAATTACCTGACCGCCTCCAATTTTTCACTACGCTTCACCTCCACTCAAACGGAAGCACTCACGTCTCCCAGCTCGCCATGGCAGGTCGTGGAGAAGCCGCAGGACTGGCGACAGAATTTGTCCATTTTGCCGATGTGGCACTCGCAAGCGACCTTGCAAGCGACCGTGAAGGCCTTGTTGTTGTGGTGGTTGGACAAGCAGTTCTACGTCGTAGTCAGTACAATTGATACTAACTATATGTGACGGTGCGGTAAACGTATATGGCACATACCTTGTTGCATTCGTGGAGCTTGACGTGGCAATAATGGCACGACCCCGTGGGCTTGTCGCGGTTAGCCATGACTGTGGAGGTCATGATGGTCAGTACGAGGCTGAGAACGATGGTTGGGCGTAAGTTGAGCATGATTGCGTGTCAGGATGTTGATCGGAATTGCTTGCAGTATGGTGTAGTGGAAAGTAGCAGTGGTGGATTGAGCCGGAGCAGTCACTTATGTAGAGGGTGCGCCAGTCGGGCGCAGCTTGTGCTATCAGGTTCAAGGCAAACGCAGACAAGAAGGGATGGGCGAGCTATACCTTCACTTCAAATGGCATCGTGATTGTAGAATATCATCTCGGATGCTCCCTTCCGTGGCCCATGACCACTCACTGTGTAAAGCTATGATACGAACTCAAGATCCCAGCCCCTGGTATGCATCTACCAACTTTGAGATAACCGACCCACTCAATAGAGTCTAAGACTTCGAATATTCGAATCCTGCCCATCCACTGGTTCTCTACACTCTGCTCAAAGAGTCACATATCCTAGCTCGCCATTCTCACCCAGTCTGTTCTCGCAGTAAAAACCGCATCGCTCACGGCAGAACTGATTCTACCTAGCAAGCGCGCACTCGCAGGCAATCGTGCAACCGATTTCCATGTTCTCGCCATTTTTGTCTCTGCAGTCCTGTGTTGTGATCACTAAAATCACTTTGTACGTGTGAAGCCCATACGAAACTTACCTGAGCGCACTTGCGGACGGTTTCGATGCAGGGATCGCAGGAAGCAGGGTGTTTAGCTCTTCCGGCATTGGCGGTGATGAAGAGGGTGCTGAGACTGAGTAGTAGTGTAAGACTGGGAGTGGAGCATCGTTGAACTAAACTTGGGTGCGTTCAGTTGCGTGGAGTGTATTTGGGATGTTGATGAGGAGACTCGAGCTTGATCGAAATAAAAACAAAGTGAGTGAAAGCGGTGAGAGACGAATTCTTATTATTGCACCATGCTACCAGGTGTAGAAGAAATTCAGGGATACTACCTCGTCGTCATGCTGCATTCACGTGTCTCTCGCATACTCTTCAAATCCTCCGTGGGTAACCCAGTTATTCATATGCAGTCCGGCACCCTCATCGTGGTCTATGCAAGACCGAACTTAGTTGTTTTGGGCAATACACATTCCGAGATCAAGAAGAGGACAGCATCTGCAAAGCCCGTGTGTTTGCAGAAATGTCTGATGCCATACTTGCGGCAGTAAATCCTGGGGATTAGCTTGATACTTGAAAAAGCCAACCGAGACGTAACGTCTACCAGACTAGGCTGCGTCTTACTGGTCATTAGCAAAGTTAGGATGCTGGAACGATGATGGTGGAGTAACGGAATGCGAACTGCCTGAGCAATCTGGTCCAACTCATCCACTCTACAGCATTGTGGAAATACACCGGCAACAGAATAGCGGCGGTGGTTAAGCTTCCGAGATATCGCGGTACTGGAATATTTGAACAATTCCTGGCAGCTCAGTGTGTTGCTAGTGTCTGCTGTCCACTGCATTGTAGTCGCGTGTGGATGCGCGGTGAGGCTGCTTAGTCACAGCTTAGTCACAGAATTTCTTCATCGCCGCAACATCTCTCCGCATCAGCAGCAGCAAAGCCCACAGCCCATCGCCGCCATGCCGCCGCGGTTACAGATCCTGCGGCTCGCCCGCCCCGTCCTCTCGACACCGCAAAGAACCACGGTCCAATTCGTTGTCCCGGCCCAGCAGCGATGCGCATCCATTCTCTCCTCGCTGTCCGACAACAAGGGCGCCTACAATAAGCGCATCAAGCGCGGTCGCGGTCCCGCCTCGGGCAAGGGAAAGACGGCAGGTCGTGGTCAGAAGGGTCAGCATGCGCACGGAAAGGTGCCGGCGGGCTTCGAGGGTGGTCAGACACCGCAATGGATCACGAACCCCGAGCGCGGCCGGGGCAAGTACAATCCGTTCAAGGTCGAGATGAGCCCGATCAACCTCGACAGGATACAGAGCTGGATCGACCAGGGGAGGCTGGACCCGAGCAAGCCGATTACGATGAAGGAGCTGGCCAAGAGCAGATGTCTGCACGGTGTCAAGAGGCATGGCGTGAAGCTACTGGCAAAGGTACATTCACCCATACGCCCCTAGAAATTGAAGTAGACAGTACTAACGACGACGCAGAACCCAGAGCAGCTCACCACCCCCATCCACATCATCGTCTCCCGCGCCTCCGCCGAAGCAATCGCCCGCATCGAAGCTCTCGGCGGCAGCGTAACAACGCGCTTCTACAGCCCAACCTCCATCAAGCGCGTGCTATGCGGCGACTCGCACCCAACCATCTCGCTCTCAGCGTCACCCTCTCTAATCTCCCTCTCCGCATCCGCCACCCCGTCACTAGTCCCCAGCCCGATCCTCTCCGCCCTCGCCGCCTCGACCGCCGAGTCCGAGAAGAAAGAAGCCCTCGGCGCCGTCATGCGTCAGGTCGGCCAGAAATACAAATACAGACTCCCCGACGCGACCGGGCGCAAGGACATCGAATACTACCGCGACCCCGCGCACCGCGGCTACCTCGCCTACACGCTCAAGGAGAACGAGAGCCCGAGTTTGTTCTTCAAGCCCCCGCGGGAAGCAAAGGACAAGAAGAAGCAGACTGCCAAGCGGGACGCTGCCAAGGCGTCTGCTGAGAACAGGCTGTTTTAAGCCTGTCTGTGGAAAAGCATCGCGGATGCTGGGGGATTTGTATCATACATGTTGTACATTTGCGAGAGTGGCTGTAGGATTTGGGAGATGGAGATGGAGCGTTTGCGTGCATTGGAGGAGCGTAGCTAGATCTATCTGTACATGTTACGTACGCACACCAATCGACTCGTTGATTCATGCGTTGGTTTGAGGGACTGTAGTCCATGCTTGTTCGGTTCACTCAATGTCGTTCTCGTGGCGAGAGATTAATGGTTATCCAGCGGATCACGAGCGCCGTGGCTTGAACTTCACTACACGGCGGACCGTCGTGTCTGCAACGTTCAAGTGTGCACCATCATCTGTGCACTTCGAAATGAAAGGCTGTGGTCAAAGGTAGGAGAGTCGCGTGCTTCCAGTGAAGTCTATGGAGCTGGAAAGTCGGGTGTGCTTCCGAGCCGCCTTGGACGCCGTACGATATGGCCGGATAGATCTCGACATCGCGCAACGGTGAGGGTGAGCACACAACTAGCCTTGATCTCTTCAGACTGAACTTGCGCATAGCATTCGCAAAGCCGTCGTGGCAGAAACAAACAAGTTGGATCAGATTGCGTGTTCAACGAGTTGAAACATCCACGATACGAGGACCAAATATAATGCACCCTGTGTGTTGCCACATGCAAGTCGAAAGGTATGTCTCGGATATTGCAGAATAAGGGTGTGGTCCATGTACGAATGCGCAGGTACCTTGGGCTACGACTGTGAAGTGCTCGTTAAGGTTGATGGCTGATGTGAGTACATCCCGTGTCTCCCATTTGATCTGGAACTGCGACGTCGTGCAACCTAGTAGAACGTGGGGCCAGCCTGGTTCAAGCAGACAAAGCGAGCTATTTGTGGCTCTTGTATTGATCAAGGGATGCGTTTCTCCTTTGTTCACTTGACGAGCCGGTCAGTTGTGTCGTGCTCAGAAGAGGCTACGCGGCATGCAGGATTATTGCCTGATGGGGTTGCAGGACGTGGTTGCTCAGGTACATTGCGATGTACCGATGGATGCCTTGGTTGGTCCTGTTCTGTACTTGGACTTGACGCAGTCATAAGCGGTAACAGCCGGTGAATGACAGCGCACATGGAGATGCGTCCGTGGCGAATCCAGTGCGGGTGGTAGCACATGAATGGATCATGTAACGAGCCGAGGTCTTGACGGGCTCTGTGTGGGATCGTTCTTGCAGGTAAACGTAGACTTGGCAACATGATGGTGTGAGAGCTGAAGGTACTGGTCGCACATCGTGTGCTTTGTTGATCTGTAGTCTCATCGCGGGTAGAGGTTAGCCTGGTGTGGCTGCGTGGCCTTCGAACAGAAGCTAGCAGGATGGTAGCACAAGGCTCCCACTTCTGGATGTGACACGGACGGTCCTGCAGTTGGCGAGGCGTCTTGCGGATGCAAGACGAAGCAGATGGTAATGGTCGAGAGCATGGTTCAGGTGTGGGCGATCTCAAAGGATGGATGGTCAGTGCTTTGTGACCGATGACCGAAGGAAGGCGCTTGTCGGTGAACAAGGAGCAATTTGCCAGCCGCCTTGGGTTTCTGTACTGATTGCTAGTCGCTCAAGGTTGCTCGACAAGCCGGGGTGCAGCCGCGTCCTTGTCAATATTGATGCTTGCTG
Source organism: Phoma sp. XZ068 (assembly GCA_004835665.1). Classification (NCBI taxonomy): domain Eukaryota; kingdom Fungi; phylum Ascomycota; class Dothideomycetes; order Pleosporales; family Didymellaceae; genus Phoma; species Phoma sp. XZ068. The sequence continues at coordinate 1,448,649 of RBKR01000002.1, forward strand.
CGAGTTGTGGCGCTGCAACCACTTTCGCAAACAGTTCAATGCCGGTATGGTTGAGGAGCACAAGTATGCACCCAGACCGCAACTTACTTGAAGCCGGATATACACTATAGAAGCGGTAAGTACCATACTACTGCGGCGCTACACTTCAGCGTCAATGCAGCCCACAAAGCTGACCAAGTTTTGAATCATCAACTGTGCCTCCACGAGACGGCCTCATAATGCCGTGATTCGGTCAGATGCAAAAGAGACTGCCCAAATGGCTGCATCCGTAAGGATCATGACACAGTGGCGGTACAGACCCAAGGGTACCTGGGGCACAGCGACATTCCACAAAGCCGGTGATGGGATGCCTTGGGAGCAGGCTCGGAGCTTCTGGACGACGACGTGGAGTGGTGAGCATGGGGCTCGAAGAAGCCTATTGGTCGGTGGTCAGGTCGTCTTACCTGCTTTTTCCAACCCGGGCGGGGCGCGAGGCATGCAAATTGAAAGGACTCAAAAAACGCTGTGTAAAGGAGCTAAACTTAAAAACCCAGTGATTGTGATTTGGCGAGGGAAAACGTTTCCCATTTTCCGAGGTAGAGCCATCGCGCGTGCAATTGATTTGCTTTTACGCATTCTTTCGATGCATGGTAATCCAGGGCAATGCATTTACGGAGTTGGTGGGATTATTCCTTGCTGCGTGATCAAGCGTGGAACAACACCAGCTGGAGTTATTGTTTTCCGGTTCCGGATGACCGGCCAAAGCGTATCGCCATCGCGATAGATGCCGTGAAGAAGTCGTAATCGGTAATAGCATTAACCTTGGTGGAGTTGGCAGATCGACATAAAGAGGCGAAACGCGTCCAAGACGTGGGTGTCCCGCAAAGAGGCTTGCATCGTTGCAGTATCGATAGCCTTGGTTGACTGGTGCGCTACAGTCAACCAAGCAGACGAGTAGAGCGCGCTAGACGAGATCCCATGGTACTTCTCGGCAAAGACAACTGTTGGAGGCATGAGACCGCATTGATACAGGACAGACCGTGGTGTGATGGACGCGTCGAAGCGCGGTACGTCTCAGCGCGCCATGAAGGAGCTAATAATGGTTCCAAATATGGGATAGGCGGGTCGCACCCAACGCTTCTTCAGGGCCGAACGACTCGTAAAAAAAAATGAAAAGATGCCGAGCGTCATCCGTATTACGCCCCCCACTATCCTCGATGAAAACTACTTTCGTTTCGCTGCATCCGAGCCAGAATCGTCATCTCCACAATTCGCTCGGAGTTTGCGGGATCGCACTCGCAATCTTGGTTGCATGCGGTAGGGGTGTGTCAAAAGCTGGACGACTATAGGATTAGCTCCTTGATGAAGCCATTATTAGGGCAATATCACGTCGTATCACGATCCACTATGGAAGTCGTGCAGGTGTGCTGAGGTTGATTACATTGAGCTGAGCGCTGCAGGTGATGTGAGGTCTCAATTCCATGCCAAACTTGCACAGATAGCCGAGCATGCCGTCAGCCTGATGTGATCAGCCCCTTCATTCAAGAAGGAGATGACTAGCCAGGTTGGGCAGGTATATCGCTGGTCACAACGAAGTCAGGATTGCTTACGTGTACACCGAGGGCGAGCGTGGCATCCCTGTTATTGTTAGGATGATGACAAGCCCGTCTCGCCTTTTGCTCCACCATGCCAACGACAAACCACTCGTCAAGCAGGATCACCGGCGGCAGCAGGACACGGATTGACAATTTTTCGCTTCTAGGATGTTGCGTCTCCCTTGCGTCGCGCCTCCGATTACAATCCCCGTCACGGTTGCACATTTAGCGCTGCTGGCCTCACCAAGAGGCGTTGTCCATCAATAACCAGATTGTTTGCCGGCCGAGCACCGCGCATTGAAAAGCAATGACGCTTCACAGTGTTGCTGTTAGCGCAGGGATGGAGTCTCGAACGGCGGACGCCAGCCTGCGAGTTGCACTTCACAATGCATTGCGTTTGCGAGGTGTAGTTTACGCAACACTGGCGCGTGAGTAGTGGGAGTAACGTGCCGCCAATCCTGGGCTTTGCACTCACGCAGAAGGCCCGGAAGTGACGGTAACAGAAGGCAGTAAAGGGCAAGCAATACGGTGCCGTCGGTACGTGTTTCGCCAGGGGCGTTGAAAGGCGGTCCTGCGGTGCAGATTGCTTCAACTTGGGACCACATAATCTGGCCTTATTGAAGAATGTCTCTAGCGTCGGGACACAAACAGATGTGTGATTCGCCGGAAGCAGCGGGCCCGAGGGGGTGCGAGCTGGGATGCAACCGTCTGATTGGGCGTTGACACGACGCAGCACAATTTGCAAAGAAGAGGATTGCAAGATCAGCACTTTGCCCAAACCTCAGCCTGCAAAGCTTCGCGTTGGACAGGGTTCGGGCTCGGAAATGGAGAGTGGTTAGGGCAAAGTAAGACGGCAGTGCTGCCAGGGTAAATTAAGCGAGCCATGGCGGTTTGGCGGCTCGATGCTCGTATCGCCGCTTCTGACACCGATGGCGGCAGCACCGCAGATTCGCGGACTGCGAGCGGGAATCAGCGTCGTGTTGCGAACGGCTGTGAACAGCGTGCAGCGGGGCGAGTGGTGCAAAAGTCAGACACGGCATGGGAGAAGATGTCTGACAACAAGCGATGGACGCAGCAGCGATCCTCTGCGGTGTCTGGGAAGCGTGTGATAGTCGCCTTGTCAACAGCTGCACGACGCAGGCCAAAGGGGTTGCTCTGGCTGCACATGGCCAGGTTTCTCAGCCGCTTACCGTGACTGATACTGCTGCTGCAGCGCTGGCAAAGTTAATGGAACGAGTGGGCGTAGCTAGGTTTGGCAAGGAGGTGTCCTCATCATCTCGTGTGAGCCCGCCTTGGCCGGCGCAGCAGCCCGTGATGGAAGCGTAAGGGATCTCACAATCTTCACGGCAGAGACTGGTACCGCAGGCCCGGGGGACAGGCCTACTGGCGTGCAGAGAATTGACGAGGCCCGCCAGCGCTATCGTTTCTGCCTGGATCATGATGGTGTCCCACGGGTGGTGGCAGACGAAGGACGGCTGTGAGGAGTCGCTATGGTGTGCAGTGTGGGCCGGCCACGCTGCAACGGCAGTGGTGGTGTCGAATAAATGCTGGCTGAGGCCCCTCGTCGACGCACACGACGGCATCGCCTCCTCTTGAGTAAGAGGGCCGGCCAATGAGAGGGCGCGGTGCTCGCTGAGGCTGGGAGCCGGTCGCGGCGGCGCAGCGCTGGGGCTCCTTGGAACAGTCCTGGCCGAGGTGACTTTCCGGACATAGCACCGCAACGCGCAGGCCGTGACTCTCCCCTACTATAGTAAACGACGCGACTGGGATGCGCTGCGGGTCAGATGGCGGTGGGCGGCCGTGTGAATAATCACATCCCATGACGGCGACGGCGACGGCGAGCACTTGACTGGCAGGCTTGCACGCTTTGCACACTTGCAGCGCTTGCAGCACCCACAGCCGCGACGCTGCTGATGGGCCGGCCTGACCAACAAAACGCAGCCCGCGCAATCATCGTCGAGCCGCTCGCCCTGCTGCTGGGCAAGCGTAGCCAGCTGCCCTAGCGCGCCAAACAGCGTGCTGCGAGAGTCAGACTGCGTGCCGCCCAAGCGTGACGGCCGGCGGTCGACTGCGACGGACGATCCGCGAGGGGGTGCTGGACGCTGCTTGACGCTGCTGGACCAGCTTGACCAGCCTGACGCTGCTGGTGGTTCAAACACGGGCCTGCCACTCACGCCGCTCCCAGTGCAGCTGCAGCAGTTGCGGCCGGGGCCCGTCCTGCACCCGCCAGCCAGCGAGCACGCAGCTCCAGGTCTCCAGCTCGTCTGAGCGCTGCTTGCAACGCGCGCAGGCAGAGACAAGGACGAACAAGCTGCGCGCAACAAGGACCCGCATCCCTGCTCCGCTCCACGCTGGTGCTGGCCTGCCGCTCCTGGCCTCGCTGGTCACGACGCCGAGCGCGCATTCGGACAGGCATCGCCCATCGCTGATGCAGCGCTGAGGCTTTGTCCCATAATTAACCCGGTGCCCTTGGCGTCGCGTTCGTTCGTGTGGCCCCCGGTCGGCTGCTTTGTGCGGCGGCGGCCGTGCGCACTAAGCCCACTAGCGTCCCCGGCCAGCAGCAGGCGCGGTTGATGTCAGAGCTGTTTCTCCTTCTGGATCAGCTCTTGGGGCTTGCCTGGATCTTTCCGACTCTTTCACAGGAATTATGTATCAATCCAACGGCCCCAAAAGCCATGTCTGCGCAAGCAGCTGCGTGCGGCCCGCCGACAATCCGCCTCCCTGCCTATAGACAATACCAATCGCCGCCGTCACACCTTCAAACCACTCTTGTCCCCTCCGCCTCGCTCCCGCCCACTGACCTCTGCATCTTCTTTATTGTGGCCCGCCCTCCCCTTTGCCTCACCGTGCTAGCAACCCAAGGACACAAGAGACCGTCTCTCCAACCGTGGCCGCCGTCTCCCGGAAACAAGGTTGCATTCATAGCCCCGGCGTACTCGCATATTTCTCACAAGTAACAACCACTCGTTGTCAACACCCTCCTTGCTTGACACAAGACTGCTCGCCGCATCACCACTTCCCTTGTCAGTCACGGCCGTGTGGTGAAGGCCCCGTAGCGTCTATTTGCAAACATCAAAACGGCGCTATACCAATCACACCTGCTTCAGCTCATGCTTGCCGGCACACGTTAACACCGCTGCCGCACCTGCATCTCACCTTCACCCTTGGTCGAATCACTCACCTTCATCGTCCACATGCTTGAGCTACAGCTCCCCCGTTCGATGCCTCACGCCCTCCCCCGGGAGCCTCCCTTCGACTTCCACTTCTCATCCTCAACTCGACCCACCTCCAAGTTCGACGCCAGCACCATTCAGATGCAGCTACCCGTACCTCGAATGTCAAATGGCTACGAGCTGCCAGCTCCCAGGCGGCCTCTGACCCCTCCAGAGGTGCCAGGCTCAGCAGTCAAGGTTGTCTCATTACCACCGAGCCAGGGCACTGGACCTCAGTATGGCTACCAACTACCTGCAATCGGCAACTCCAGGTCAGCAACAGCCACAGCAAGCCCTGCTGCACAAACGCAACCACAGCAACAATCCCAGGACGTAACACAGACGCCGCGGAAGAAGTGGTCAATTTCACCCAACCTACGTATCCCTTCCTCCATCAGCACACCACAGGAGGGGCTTCCCCAATTAGCAGCTGAGGTGAGTACCATATTCGACTTGAAATAACCTGGTACTAACATGCCCAGATCACCTGCCTGTTTTGGTTCGAAAGTTCAAAGACCTTAAACCAAGTCATAGACTCGACCTCACCCCGTCAACAAATACAACCCCTCGTCCCAGATGCGATACCGACCACTGGGTTCCGCAAATGGGTAGCAACCATCTTGACGACTACTCAAGTTGCTCAGAACGTCATCCTTCTCGCGCTTTTGTTTGTGTGGAAGTTGAAGCAGACCAACCCCAGTGTCAAGGGCAAGCCTGGTAGCGAGTACCGTTTGCTGACCGTAGCACTGATGCTCGGCAATAAATTCCTCGATGACAACACCTACACCAACAAGACTTGGGCCGAGGTCTCCGGAATTTCGGTACAAGAGGTGCACATCATGGAGGTCGAGTTCCTGAGCAACATGCGTTACAGCTTGTACACGTCGAAAGAGAAATGGGAAGAGTGGCACAAGACTCTCGGCAAGTTCGGCACCTTCTACGATCGAGCCTCGAAGGCCCCCGAGGCTGGCACGATTAGCCCACCCACGCCCTCGCTCGCGGTTTCACAGAACTTCATTCCATCGCCACCAGCGAATTTCCAGACCTCCCCACCAACCACAATGTACTCGCCAAATCACTTGGCATTTTCTAACAACACACCACTTCTGCAGCCCCAAGCAATATCTGCACAGGTTTCACCTATTGGATCTCTTCCGCCTCTTGGACCGATCGTACAACGCAAGCGAAGTGCCGATCACACTGCTGAACCGCCAACGAAGAGACACGCTCATGGGTTCGCACCGGGACCTTACAGCAATGCTCCACTAGTACCGACACTGCAAACTCCCGTCAACAAGTCCTTCGAGCCACCACCATCGGTGAACAGACTACCGCCTCTGCCAAGTCTTGCCATTCCACCTCCACAGCAACAGCACATGCCTCCTGCACAGGCTAAGAGCTGGTCGGAGCTCCCATTGCCAATCCCTGGAAATCGTTCTATGGCCATGGTGTACCCGCCACCGGTTCAGTGGCAGCAACCAGTGAGCACACCCACTTCCTCCGCTGCGCCACCTTTCTCTACACACCACACACCCACTGCGGATCGATCTCGCCAGATCAGCCCCTACCCGCACTCGAACAACTCATCTCCAACGGGCGCGTCATTCACTACTGCATCACGGCAGTTGTCACCGTCTTACTTCCTGAATCAAAGACAATCGCCATACCGCCCAGTCCGTGGTGTGCATACTTTGTTGGTGCCTCCACCTCAGGCCTCGATTCAGAACCCGGCTCGCAACATTTCGTACGACCAGATGCATTACCATCCCCTGGGTCGCCCCATGACTGATCGCCGAGCCGGCCCATTGCCCTACATGGACAACAGTCCATGGTCTGAGCAGCACCAATTCAACCAACTACCCGTTCCTCAACAGCCGGTCTTTCGCTGAGGATTCTCTTCACTGTACAAAACTTCCTACGATCACATACATGGGCGGCAATCATCTTTCAGTTTATTAGCATTACTTGTCAGCGTTCTAGCGTGCATATTGTCGGTCGACCAAGCTCGCCGACTTGTTTTAGATTAGCATTATAGGTGTTTCCTGTATTTTACACCTAGCCATATGCAGCCCGGACTCTGGTCGGCCAGAAGGGCGGTTATGGAAAAGGAAGAGTAGATAGCCCTTCAAGGGGTCAACTGCAAGCTAGCGTAGCCGCAGTTGGCAATACAATGAGAACATCTGGGACTACCCTGGAGTAGCAGCCAGTTTTCTGTGCAAAGCACATTTTATTGACTTCCTCTTCGGATAGTTCGTGATGCTCAGAGACAAATGACCTAATATGGCGCATTGATTGGCCAGATCGCTGGGACCCTCGCTTAGACCTGCCTCGCCAACATCGATGGACCCAAGCCATCGGGCCTTTTGTGCGGGGTGGAACTTCCACTTGATGAAATTCGAAGGACCTCCGCGCGCTCCGCTTGGGAACCCACGAAACCCAAATTCCTGCATCGCCGACCCTGCCTTGAATCATGACGGAGCAAGACTGGAAAAAGCGGAGATAATTGCGCTTGTTGGTGGACCCACACCTGGCCGCCTGATTGCCGTGGAATCAATCTGGACTCGGTCATCTGGCTCACGAGACGAGGGCAGGCTTGGACTTTTTATGTCAAACGAAACGCCGCACGCAACCTTCGTCTACCGAGACGAGTACGATGCGAGAGTTTAGTTAGAGACGAGGAGTGTGGTTTCGCGGACTCCGTTTTCGTGTCATTTGGCTTCTCAGAGGCGACTTGGGGCCGGTGGCGCGTGAGAAGCCGGATCAAGCAAAGTTGGAGAGTCGGTGGTGCGGATCGGTTTTGGGTGTGGGCCAGCTGGGGGCAACCAGTGCAGATACGGTTTGCCGGTCGGTGATTGTGTCCGGTCTGCTGGCAAGAGGATGCAGGCTGGATGCTTGGTGGGTTTCGATTGGAGAGGCTGATATTAATTACAGTACGAAGTGACCCAGGATGCGATCGGTGACGCCAAGACCTTTACATCTCGTGTGATACGCTGTCGAGACTCGTGTGTGGTTGTTGGGAAGCGGTTTTTAAGGTCGGCATAGTTGCATGTTGAAGCTCACGGTCTCAAGTTGTCGTCGAATGAGGATGTGTACTTCGCTGGGGATATGGTCTGTTGTCCTTCTACTGGCTCAAGTGCTACAAGTGCTATTCTCTGAACGATCATGGCGTTGCTACTGAGGTAATGATTATCGTCCATGGACCACGATACCGCTAGAAGGTGCCCGCAAGCACACGCCAGGAAACTTTATAAGCCAAGATCCTGCGAATATTGCTGCACCAGCGTACCTGCAAGTGGTGTGTGGTAGCTACTAACCCGCCCCATGCGGCATTCGCTGAACTAGCATGATACCGCTCAAAGTGCAGCCACACGAAGATCTTCGTCTGCAATAACGGTTCAAGATATCGAATCCACGTGTTGAGAGACTATCTCAAGTTTCTAAAGCAAGCTACCACCAGGACTGGTCAACCGTTTTATTCCATGCGAGCTTCGAGGAGCTTCGGCAGACGTTTGACGAAGACCTCAACCAGAAGTGAGCTGTTAAGCTACAAAGTCCATGGCCCAGATATTATTCCTCCACTAGTATCAAGATGTCTTCGGTAGAAAGCGTCCATAGCGTTACTGGTCTCGTATACATGGGATTGCTTCTTTGTTTTTGCATCTACAGCGCTGTTCAGGGACCAGATACTCATGCACGAACATAGGCTAGAACTACCCATCGACATTTTGGGCAATGGTCTGCAACATTAATATTTGCCAACTTTCTTCAGCTCGATGACTTGCGAAGGCTTAATCTGAGCCATTATGGGTAGAGTAGACCGGTTCCGAGTTCTCAAAGCTCTTCAGCAGCACTGACTAAAGCCAGTGAGAAGTTGTATCCTCCAGATGGGTTAAGTTCTAGCCATTTCGTAGTATGGTTTTCTTCGAAGACCTCAAACGCTTTGCTGACAATGACCTGTATACTCACGTGTGTGGTCTTGACCCATTCGGGTCAGGCGTCCATATGTAGACACCCCTAGGCTGCAACATGTAAACACGACAAACAGTAAAGCAATCGACAGCACAAAGTCCCAGATAAATCCCTGGCTTGGCTTATACTTACTTGTTCAGTTCAGTTGAGACAATGGGTGAAGCGCCGCCCCTGCTTCAACTCCCTCGAAGACTGCGTAATCGAATCTGGAACTACGCATACGGTGACCTGATGTTACACGCCCAGCCAACTGACTCTTGTCAAAAGATCAAACCTTCTGGGAACTATGCATTCACATACTTCCTCTGTCGAGACCCCGAGCAGTCCTTAGAGTCAGCTAAATTGCCTCAATGCTACCCGGGGACATGTGGTTCTTCAGACAACCGACCAACACCCTTCTTCTGGCCAATGGTGAGCAAGCAGTTCTGGACTGAGACTATGGAGATATTTTATGCATCGGCGACGTTCAAGGTTGCAGGTAGTATCGACCTTTATATCCTCGCTTCATCGCAGCAGCAGAGCGTGAGATGCATGCGCCATCTCATTGTCCGACTTGGCTTCGGTATCAAACACCATAATCGAATTTGGAGCCCCGCGAGATGTTCAAGCGCGATCAAGCGCTTCGAGAGCTTGCAAGGTCTTACGCTGCTGATCGGCCTTGTAGTGGACGACGACAGCAACTATACTGGCACAGTGGTCGATTATAACTACGACAACGGGAGACGAAACGAACATGTGACTCACGGTAGCAGAATGGAAGGCCAGACATGGCAGGAGGATAGGAACTGGTTCCCCGTATTCCTGCGCTCGTTCCAGCCACATCACCTACAAAAGCATCTAACCCATGTTGCCCTCTTCGACAGACGCAAACAACAGGATAAGGCCTTCCATTATCATAAAAGGGACCCCAGATCAAAGGGAAAACATTTAAGACGTGAAGATGAGGCCATACAGGAAGCTCGCAGACAGGATCTTGCTGCGAGTATGCGGGCTGTGTTGCTCGGTCAGAGTATAAGCCAATTGTTCCCGGACAGGCAGGCTGAGGATGAAAGATTGGTAGAGGAGCACCCTTCTCCATAGTCTGGCATGGAAATGATTTGGTTCCAAGGCATCGTCCTGTTTGGTGGGGCGGGTGAGGCAGCAGTGCTTGGCAAACGGCTCCTACACAGGCAGGCACGCCTTAGTGCGTGCAATTTCCAGGGGTGCATTGGAGCACCATCTTCGAGTTGTTTTACTACTTATACGCTTCTATCCTTGTTGGATACCCGTTACTTCTTCGTCCTTGCCAGCGAGCATACGTTTTGTAAAAATGTCCACCATGATTCTTGGGAAGAGAAAACAACGTGACGAAGATGAGCCGGCATTCACACAAACCAAGCGCATAAAACTTTCGACACACTCAGCCCCCTTCAGGTCACATATGCCTGTGCGAAAGCGCAACATATTTGCTACAATGTAAGCTGCCCAAAAGAATCATAACGTTAATGCATTCCCGCTCGGTGTTAATACCCTTTAGGAAAATTCCAACTCCAAGAGCACGTCCATCTCCACTCTTGAGTTTACCTGCTGAGCTACGGGATCAAATCTGGCAATATGCATATGGCAATCTTACCATCCATGTTAGCCTTCAATCATTCAACAAGCTTGCCCAGAATAGCAAGGAGGATCTAACATACAACTTGCGGGACAACAACATATACCCATTTTGCGAGACAACATTCAAGCTCCCACCAAGAGTATGCAAACAACTTTACTCAGAAACTACTGCTGTATTATACAAAAACAGCACCTTCGAGTTCTCGGATCCTCACAGCTTTCGAGCCTTTGCTCTCTCGTCTTCTGCATGCGTAACACGATTTCAAAGAATAAGCGTTGTTCCTCTAAGGCCCCATTGGGAAGAAGCACTCACTTCATCGCTCGTCGGTCGACTCACGAGTCTGCGCAGCGTGCACCTTACGCACCCTTACTGGCGAGACACCGCCGCACGACCACAACTACGCTCGCGACACTGGATCTGGAAGAACTACTGGCGCATGATAAGAGCGTTTCAACAGCATGAGCTAGATGCGAGCCAGACGAAGTTCGAGGTCAAGGTGTATGATAGTTGGAAACCAAGAGGAGTGGGGGAGCGATGGCTAGAAGATATAGCACTGAAGCCTGGAGAGCCCCAGTACGATGACTTGCTGAAATTGCAGGAAGATTTGACGAATGGGCTGTTGCAGTATAATCCGAGGCGGCTGTCAAGTCGACATGCTAGAAAAATCTGAGGTGTAGTCTGGTTGATGGACTTGGTCGTTGGACTGAAGAAGCTGGATGGCCTAGTTTCTGTCCACGTAGTCCACCATGCCGCGAGTGAAAGCTACCTCCTTCGATGAATTGCCTCTATGGAGCTGCAAACGATGCACCTCGGAACTACGGCCCATCAAACCAACCGATCGGGTTCGCGCAGTGACCGAATACCTCTAGTAGAAGGAAAGGGCATGACACTGGAATAAAGATTCAGGCTCCGTGAGGGCTATTGACAAAGTACGCGAAGCTTCGAACGTCGGTCTCCTAATGGGGTATCTTACTTGATACAATATAATGTAGATCCATAAGCTCGTCATCATGCACCGCTCCTTCCAAGTCGGTTTCTACCTACACCACATTACCCACCCTGCGTCATCTCCCTCTGACACCTCGGACACAAGCACGGCCTCTCAAACCACGGCCACATCATCTGCACCCGCTCCTCCACAGGCAGATCCTCCACATCCTGATAGCTATCAAAGATCTCCTCGCCCTCGGCGATATCGCGCAACGCAAAAAAGCGAATCGTACTTGTTCCATCCTCCTTCTGATACTCAACATTAGGCTCACAGCTGTGATTGAACAACGGCAGAAACGGCGTTATCTCATCCACAAACCCGAGTTTCGGGTCGAATGAACCCGCTTTGTTGTTGGCAAGGCGCGTCCATATCGTGTGGAGGACCATGGTGGAGAAGTTTTGGGCGGTGAATATGTCGATGCCGAGTTGCTCCATGATCTTGATAGGCGTGACGACGGACTCGCCGAGCGTGAAGACGTCTCGATGCCCGCAGTTGGCGAGAGGTTGGAGGCGTGCGATCAGCGGGTGGTCGAGGGGATGTGCGTAGATGCCGGCTTGTACGCAGATGGCTAGGAAGCGTAGCATGAGCAGTGGTCGCATGGGTGATGCGTTTTCCTGCAGTGAGGACGCAGGTCTCAGAAGCCATGTGAAGTCCTGCCCGCATAGGGCGCGGTGGTATGTACTCATTGCAAGGGAGTGACATTGAGGGGAGCAGTATAGGTTAGAGCAGCAGGTGGCGGGTGTGGGTGAGTCGAGAGGCGCACCATAACAAATTTCGCAGTGTGGAGAAGAGGGAGGGGAGCTGACAGCAGAGGTCGAGGTGCGGTCTATCAGGATACACGAATCTTTGGAGATGGGGCGGGTTGCGAATATGCCTAGCATATCTGGGATAGGGGCGAGTGTACCGTGGCTCATTCGACAGGCCAGGGGCTGGACGTTGGCACTCAACTCAGAGTTTACTGCGGCGATGACTTCGGGGCTCCTGGTGAGGTGTCGTTGCTCCATCCATGGATAGTGCACCGTTACTACACTGCCATCTCGCAGTCTGTCCTTTTTCTGTTGCGATGTACCTCCATAGGGGGCTGCAGCTTGTCTTTTCTGTGCTAGGAGCTGTTTGAGTGCGTTTGCTTTTGTGAATGCGAGACGGGCGACATGCGGAAGGCGTTTGGCTTGAGTGAGGGATAACCAAAAGTCAAAACACTCCCAATGGCAATGGCAGTCATAAAGAGCCTGGCCTAAAATAGTGTAGACTTTTATGCGAATTTCCTCATCGCCCTCGGGTTCAACCGCTTCCTCCTGGCACAAGCTAGGGCCTCCATGACCGTCTCTTACTGCATCCGCGCGTTCGAACAGTAGCTTAGCCCTGTATGCATCGCCGACTGCGAGCTCTGGATAGTTCAGCTTTACATGATAATCCGCGCGTTCGGCCCAGAGCTCAGGATTGTATGGTTCTGACTGGAGGCGCGTGCTGCATGAGTTCACAGCTTCAATCAAATTTTCCACCGCTTCTGGTGCTGGCGCTGGGGTTTGCACATCGTGCGTGCGGTAGAGCGACGGGCTCCAGGACTGTGTCATGTCTATAATCTAGATTTACCGCTGAAAGCGCGTCGGATCGTTCAGTTGGGACACGTGACGTCATTGCTAGATAGCATTTTGTGAGGAATTTGCGATATCATGTTGCGCTGAATCGACAGATAGGTTGGTACGAAAAACCGCAGAAGTTTCAAATGGCTGACAGCTCAACAGGCCCTGAAGTCAATCCTGCCCTGGATTGCTCGTACAATCGAGTACACCTCTGCTGCCGAACGTTGTCCGAATGATCCATAAGCAAGGGAAGCTTCCGATGAGCACGCAGACAAGCCAAGGGCATATCAGCCGCTGCGCTTTCAAGATGACCACGTTGAACCTTACAACGTTTCCAAGAACCGCGACCATGTTCAATTGAGATCTTGCAGAGATCATGGAGCAAGAGCTGCTCGGGTGAGGCTTGACGAGTACCGATCGCGCTTCACCCACCAACCGAAAACCGCCTAGTTTCAGCCTCACACCTGGAAATCGGGATCCACTCCCGGATCACCACGGCCCTAACACACCCAACGATGTCATCTTCGAACTCTGCTTGATGTCGTAAACACACACACAACATGTCCTACCAGGACGAGGACGACGAGGCAACCGCAAATCAGCCGCGGGTCCGCTATGAAGGCGAAGATACAAGCCCTACGACTACAAGAGAGCTGAATGGATGGTACGCCTATCCTATTGCAGCGGAGGTGTTTGCTGTAGTCGCCGTTGGTAAGATCTTTGCATATGCCATCTGCTTTGCAAGTATTGAAAAAACCCAGGTGCATTCCTCCCGGTAGTCCTTGAGCAGCTTGCTCGAGAGAATGGGCACTTCTTCTCGGACAGGTCAAAGCCATGTGTCGAGCATGCCGGAAGTGTCCGGATCCGTGCCGAAAATGGTACAACGGATGGTCAGAAAGAGCAGTGCATGATCAAGTTATTGGGCAAAGACCTATCGACGAGCAGTTTCTCGCTCTACACGTTCTCTGCTGCTGTCCTTGTGCAAGCTATTGTGTTGGTGCTGTTTAGCTCTTTTGCTGATCATGGTAGGTTAGATATATGATTTACTACATCAGCGTTACTGACACTATCTAGGACCATATCGCAAGAAGATGCTCATGATCTGCGCCTATACCGGATCGATTGTCAGCATGCTCTTCATATTCATATCACCTACGACATACTACCTTGCCCCGATCCTGGTCATTATCGGTGTCACCAGTCTGGGATTCTCCTTCGTTTTACTGAACGCATTCCTACCATTACTAGTCGCCAACCATCCTTCTGACTCCGAAATCAAGTCGTTCCATTCTGAGTCCTCGACCTCTTTGGATCGAGAACTTGAAAGCTTCAACCCCAATGGCGACAGTGGGACACGTCGCCGTGCCACCCCGGATAAGTTGGCTAAGGACCTGAAACGCTCTGCAGTGATATCCAGCAAGGGCGTTGGGTACGGATACATTGCCGCGGTGTTTGTGCAAGTCATCGCGATTGGCATCCTCTTCCTCTTCAGCAAAACCGACTTCGGCAAAGCCCACCCAAGCTTCTCCATGCGCGTCATCCTCCTTGTTGTAGGACTCTGGTGGGCAATCTTCACTATCCTAACCCTGCTCTGGCTCCGCCCGCGTCCGGGCTCCCCGCTGCCCACAAACCAAGAACGTTCCTACGGCAAGCAACCATCCAGACTCCAGCGCTTCCTCTACTACCTTTCCTTCTCCCTGGGCTCTTTCTGGACCACTCTCCGCCGCGCAATCCGCCTCCGCCAGACCCTCCTCTTCCTAATAAGCTGGTTCCTCCTCTCCGACGCCGTCGCCACCATCTCCGGCACTGCCGTCCTCTTCGCGCGAACAGAGCTCCAAATGAGCACCATCGCCATCGCCCTTTTATCCATAACTTCCATCGGCTCCGGCATCATTGGCGCCTTCGCCTGGCCCCGCATCGCCGCCCACTACACCCTGCAATCCAAAACCATCCTCCTGCTCTGCGTCGCAGGCATGGAAATCATCCCCCTCTACGGCCTGCTGGGCTACATCCCGCTCTTCCAGCGCCTCGGCTTCATCGGCTTGCAGCAGGCGTGGGAAATCTATCCCATCGCGGTCCTCCACGGCATCGTCATGGGGGGTATCAGTGCGTATGCGCGGTCTGTGTACGCGCCGTTGATACCGGAGGGTAGCGAGGCGGCGTTTTTCGCGCTGTATGCGGTCACGGATAAGGGGAGTAGTGCGTTTGGGCCTGCGTTGGTGGGGTGGATAGTCGATCATGCGGGGAGTATAAGGCCGGCGTTTATCTTTTTGGCGGTCTTGGTGGTGTTGCCTGCGCCGTTGTTGTGGAGGTTGGATGTTGAGAAGGGGAGGGAGGATGCGAGGGTTATGGCGGATAATGAGATGGGTCCTGGGAGGGGGAGTTATGAGAGGGTGCGTGGGGAGTGAAGGGAGGTGTGGAGTGATGAAGTGATGATGTTATGAGGTTATGGTAAATGATGTGAATCAAGATATTTTTCCTACAAGCTAGCAGTCAGGACGATGCTCTCCATGTATGGCTTCGTCCGATGTAGGTTGATGGCCTAGTGAATCCATGGTATTGTGTTGCCAATCTCCTGGTATATGTGCTCAAATAACGCCTCGTATGCCCGTATGCCAATGCGCCGCCCAATGCTCGATGAAATCTTGCTCTCCTCACGCCCGCTCGTCAATCCTAGGCCTCTTGCTATCCCTCCCGCTGTCATCGCCGAATCTCTTCCTCTCCCCAAGCGGCTTCGCATTCGCGCCACTAGGGCCCTCCTGATCGCGGTCTCTCCCCCTATACCCATCTGACCTAAATCGGTCATCGAGGCCAAACTCTTCCTTACTCCTCTTCGGCCTGTCATCGCCGTAGTCGCCCCACCGGCCTGTGTCTTCCGACCGCATGTCCTTGTACCGCGTCCCTCCCTTTTTACCGAGCTTCGTCATATCCCTGATCTGCATGTACTCGGGCAGTACCTCGCGGTTCGTCTGATCCTCGAAGCGCGCATTCATCAGATTACGCTTGTCGAGCCCGAGTTCCTTGAGCTCGTCGGTGAAGAAGGCGCCCTTGTGGAAGTACTTTTGCATGAATTGGGCTTGCCCGCGCTCGCCGCGCTCTTCCTGCTGCTTCTCGATGTGTGCGCGGTCTTCGGCGTCGCGCTCTGCGGCGCTGAGGTTTCGTCGTCGTTCAATTTCGGCGCGTTCGGCTTCGGCTTCCTCGATGGCGAGGCGCTCGCGCTTGATGCGCTTCAGCTCGCGCAGCTTCCAGGCGAGATATTCACCATCCGGGTCGACGCCGTCGGTGTCGTCGATGGCGTTAATGTCTGCGTCCTCGACATCGTCGTCCCAATCCTTTTTCGCAGCGAGGCGCTCAGCAGCGCGCGCTTCGACTTGCTCCTGAACCAGCCGTCTTGTCTGCTCCTGCCGCCTTGCCTCCTCCTCTTCTGCGATTTGGTCGGCCGTCTTGGCCGGGGCGGTGGTGGCTGTGCGCGCGTTCTTCTTTATGAAGACGGGCCGGAGGAGTTTGCGGGGGGCTTCGTCTTCGCTGGATTCTTCCTCCTCGCTGCTTTCCTCCTCACTTGAACTCTCGTCCTCGCTGCCTTCTTCGCCATCCTCGCCCTTGTCGTCCTCGGCCTCGCTTTCCGTCTCGAATTCGTCTTCGTTGATTGCGCTGCGCTGTGCCTCCGTCTTCTGCCGCGCTGCGATTTTCGATTTGAGCGCGCCTTTTGGGAAGGACGAGGCGACGGGTGCGGGCTTTGGCTTTGCGAACGGCTTTGGCTTGGACTGCTGCTCCTCCTCCGATTCGGATTCTTCAGAGCTCGACTCCTCTTCTGCGGGCGCGGCGCCTGGTTTGCCGGCGAATTGTCGCGTGCGCACGGGCTGCGCAGTGAGCTTCTTGGATTTCGGCGGCGGCATGGTAGGCAGAAAGGACTGTGAGGTTGTCAAGATGTGATGCGCATGGGGAAGCTCCAAAAAGTTGACGATGATGGCGGGCCGCGGTTGATCATAGCGCCTTGGCTGCGTAGGGCTGGACGTCACTTTATCATCCCATTGCGACTCACATTGTTGCTCGTGAAATTTGGATTGTTATTTGCGTGTACATGTCTACATAACTCTACTATCCAATTTGTATGTACATATCCTTACATGATTCTACTACTTAATACAGAGGACAATGCTCCTGAACTGCAAATTTGACCGCTGGAGATATCAGTTATGTGTCGAATGGAAAGAATCCTACTCCAAGGTCGTACATGTACTTACTCGGTCATTCTCTTGCTGCTGGGTCGCTCGGTAAATGCTCTTGTGCACAAGCATCCAGCTTTGCCTACACACCTTTCCAACCCTTCCCTCTTGGGACCTTCGTCGGGGATGATGCTCCAGAAGATGACCTCGAATCCTATCTCTAAAATATGCTTGCACTAGTGACACGTCCACTTCCTTGCAGGTAACGTGGGTGAGTTCTTCTTTCAACCGGTGCTGCTGAAACGCACGTATCATCACAGGTAACTTGTGTCTGCTCCAGGCTGTATCATCCATAATGTTGGCCTTGGGGCTCCATAAGGTAGGGTTCATTCTCTCCCAGTGCTGAATATCGATGCTGACTCCTTCTAAGCTTTTGAATTCGCCAACTGTAGATGCCGAAAATGCCTCAGCTAGGTCGCCGTGAACGTGAATTGAGCCGTTCAAATCAATGACCAACGCCAGTCTTCGGATTTGAGGGATGGCCTTGTGGTGATATAACACAAAGTCTTGAAAGTCGCTCGGATATTGGAATCTGAAAGTACAGGTCGACATAAAGACCTGTGAGACCTCAGACCAGTACTGCCTGCATACCAGCTGTGGTCCTTTACACTTTTCACCCACACAATGCTCGCTGTCCCATATGTTCTTGTAAACGCAGTATTCCAGGTCGGGGTCCTCCTATGAGTCGCATGGGTCGTATGGGCCCTCTATAATTACATTGATGGCCATATTGCCGAATGCAAACTGCCAGATAGCGTTACGCAGCTCGGGCGGGAGGCGCAGAAGGGGAGACTGGAGGGCATTTTGCGCAGTTCTGACTCCATTATCACTTGACTCGATCAGACATTCGACATGAAGAGTCCTACAAGTCAATGATCACATCCTCCTTGTTGCTTGACGTCTTGGACACCTTCTTACGCTTGGCCGACTTTCCGGTTGCTCGTTTTGCTGCAGGTGCAGCGCGCTTAGGTGGCATGGCGGTCAGTGGTTGTTGGGTGGAAAATCGTGGGCTTGAAAGGTTATTAAATAGGTGGAGGGGAGGACTGGATTGGGTGAAGGTAAGCGCGCCAAGTGGCGTGACTGCCCAATGGAGATGTGTGTAAAAGAATGTGGAGGCAGAATTTGACTTGAAGTGAAAGCCACTGCCCTTACGATGTTATACCTTGATACTGTCTGACTAAAACGCGTGGGTCAAAGTAAAAGATTGCAGATAATGCAGGCATGAGACGATGCGCATTCCCTTTCCAACGCTACCTCAATTGACGGCCGAATTAATCCCATGTCAAACCTTGGACTATCACTCAAATCAAGACCCTCAAATAACCCTTTCCATCCGGCACAACATCCCTCAGCACCACCGCCCCATTACCAACGGCCCTCCCCATCTGCCCAGGCCCACCAAACCTCTCAAGCCACGGCTCTTTCTCAGCTGGCTCCCACGCATGCGCAATCTTCCCCTGCTGCTCACCCAAATCGGCCATCTTGCGAACATGACTGAGCTTCCTGCCATCCCTGGATGCCTTGACGAAGCCTTCATCCGGCCACGACGAGCTGGAAGGGGGTAGAATTGGGGATGATATCTAGCGGCTAAGCGGTTTGACGAAAGATGTGTTTGGTGGAGACAATACCTTTGCCGATGATTCCATCGTGCCTTCGTCCAAGGTTGCAAAGTTCGTCGTGTTCCGGTTGATGTGCTCGACTCTTGCGCGCTGCGAGCAACGCGCTGCAGCGATAGACGCGGTGCGTGCAGCGGCAGCTAGTCGAGACGACATTATGTTCGAGGAAGAGGTCTGTGTTGGTTAAAGGTTGCTTCTAGCTCGGTGGGTGGTAGGGGTATGATGTTCTGCAGCCTTGCGTGGGAAATGTTGGGGAGCCGAGCGGACGGAGAATGAGCTTCCTATAGGAATGCATCTCGGAAATCATGTACATCAATAGTTTACGATCGTCGCTCCATGCGTGAGTATACTTTTCTCTTGCGTAACGAGGTGCAGAGCGATTTGGTAGCTTACAGTCTTTCGTTGGTTATTGCTGAGGGTCAGCATAAGGTTAGTCTGCACAGCAGTAGCCAACACCACAAGATGCGGGAGCCAAATATGTTGGTGAAATGCCAGCTGGGATTGCTAGCAAGTAATGGTATCTTTGAAGCATCGCACTGCAACCTAAGCGTTCGCTTGCGCCTACCCGAACGCCGTTTAGGGCCAACAAAGGGCGTATCCAGATAACTCCAGTAATCGTAGTAGTATGTGAACGCCATCCATGCTATTCTCAAAAGCGGCTCAACCAACTCTCTTGTCACCATCCTCGTCCAATGGCGGTGTCTCCTTGCTCAGGTAATCCGCATTTTCCGCATCTTCATACTCCTCGATCAAGCCTTGGACGACTTCCTTAGCTTCGTCGAATTCACCGAGGCCATCTTTGAAGGGTGTTTCACGCTTGTAGCTTTCGAGGAAGGCATTGCGTTTCCTCAGTGTAGAGTACTGCGCTACGATGCGCTTGAAAAGCGTTGCAATACCAGTGTGATTTGCCAGCATGAGACCGGACACTCGATGGGACGATTGGACGTACGGCGACTTCTTGGTGAGCGCGACTTGAATCGATGCAGGACCCCAAGGAATGAATGTAGCGAGCCGCCGTTCGCGGATACGCATGAGTGATTTGTGTACCTAGTGATGTTAGCAGATGGGTTTGCTACCACATAGACTCAACTTACATCTGACGGGTCTGCCTCGCCTTGGATGATGTTAAGGATGGACATGTAACAGCTTTTCTTGGTGGGGTTGGTCGAGACCATGCGGTTCTTGGGTTGAAGCAATCGCCGCATAACATCCAGCACAGTGGTCTTGCGGACCGTCTTGGCCTGTTCTACGTTTTCGCCTGAGAAAGGTGTGTACGCAGTCATAAGGAAGTGACAGCGTGGAGTTGGGATGAGCGATGCAACGATACCAACCAGGTCGTTATGCATGTAGCCTGGGTAGCGCAGGGTTGTTGTGCTGGCGGACATGACGGTCGAGACGAGCTGGTTGGTCTGTTCGAAAGATGGATTGAGTACATGCAGTCGGTCTGCAGCAATCTTGGACAGAGCGCCATTATCGAGGACCACGACTGAATCTGCGTTCTGTGTCAAACGGCGCATGCTGAGCAAGCTGTTGTATGGCTGGACCACGATGTCGCCGTCCTGAGTGTTGGGAAAGACACTGTAGGTCTGAATGAGCTTCTTGGGAAATCGATCATTCAGGCGCTCCAGCATATAAGACCCCAGACCTGAGCCAGTACCTCCAGCAATGGAATGCAGCATCATGAAGCCCTCCAGCGAGTCTGAGCCGTCGGCTTCGCGGTCGATCATCTCGAGGATCTCTTCGTGCACTGTCTCGCCCATGCTGTAGCCCATGCCCCAATTGTTACCCGCACCAGTGCCCGACTTGTGTATGTAGAAGTTCTCTGGGTTGTAGATGTTCTTGTAGGCGCTCGATTGGATGGAATTAAGCACTCTCGGCTCGAGATCGAGCAGGATTGCACGTGGGATGTAGCGGGTATCGTCTGACTGGTAGAAGAAGACATCCTTGCGGTCGCCACCTTCTGTCGCAAAGTCTTCGAGGTTGCCGTCTTGGTTGATGCCATGCTCTTGACACAGCTGCTGCCAGAACTGCTGGCCGACGCTGTTGCCGCATTGGCCAGCCTGCAGCGTTATTATTTCCCTAGGACATGTCAGCAAAGCTGCCGGCGCGTCATGTTTATGCAGCGCTCGTCATACCTAGGCATGGTGGTGTGTTGTGAGTGAGCGTGGGGTTTGGGTGTTGACGCGTGCGGGGATGTTCAGACGCGCCCAAATTTACGGCAGGCGCTCCCAACCATGTCTACCTCTGCCTCTCACGCCGAAACCAACGTCACTGGCACAGAATACACCAACAAATAATCGAGTAATCAACACTCTTGCATCATAAAATTGTATTCGTCTACAGCTGCAGCACTTGCGTTGCTGTTCGACTCTACTATGCAGCCTGCTTCACCTTGAACATCCTTTTGTCCAGCCCCAAGCCAAACATGAGCTGGAATAGTATCGAGTATATGAGAGCAAAGAAATTGACTCTCATCACATCCAGCCAATCTCGGATTTGGAGGCCATTCTTCGTCCCCTCATGCCAGCCTCGGCGCACCTCTAGGAACAGCGCGGGGTCGTCTGTTATCACACCGTCAAGGCCTTGCTGAATATCCCACCGCATACGCCGAGCGTCATTCACCGTCCACGCATATACTGGTCGGCCGTCACGCTGCGCCTTTCGAATAAACGCCTTCCCCCATGGTGGCATCAATACGGCCTGGTTCATGTTGAACGAGACGTTCGGAACGGTGAAGAAGTACGATGCAACAAGCACCGAAAAGCCGATATGAGACACTGCAAAACCAGGCAGGTAGTGGGAGCACAGCGGCAGGTATTTGGCCGCCCAGCAGCCCAACACGATGCGACTCTGCCACGGTTTTGATGGTGAAGGAGGTACACTCCGAATCGTCTCGCTGATAAGACGCATCACATCGTCGGCGTTGTTATCGAGCTACACAACATCAGTACAGTGTCGCACAAACGCTAACATCGAAGCTTACCTTGATGTCCAGCATCACCCATATCTCTTCCAGTCCAGGCTGCGCCAGGTATTCCAGCAAATCAGCCAACCTCGGCATCGACTCGTGTGGTTCCTTCAGTGTCTTTAGTTTGCTGACGAACTCGTAGTCGCAGTCAATCAGTCTCTCCTTGCGCCCAAAGCAACGCTTGAGATCCTTGTCGTGTGACAAGACAACAACACCGTCTCTCGTCAAATGGATGTCCGTTTCAACAGCGTCAGCGCCAACTTCTACCGCCCCTCTGAATGCTCCCATAGTGTTCTCTGGGAACTTCGCCTTGAATCCTCGATGTGCGATCGCCTGCGGTAACCGTCTGCCAGATTCATTCTTCCGTGCGTACGCAAAGCTTGCTGCGAATTGTCAGCCTCCATTTCTGTTTTAGTTCGATCTCGATTTCACAGTACCTGCGGGGAACTCAGCTTTCGGACCGAGTAAAGGCTGCTCTACGATCTTGTCCAGCTGCTTCGTCAAGCCTTCAAAAACAGGCGGCACTCCTATGACCATGTTTTCAAGGATCGGGGTTTGCGCTTCGTGCACCTCGTTCGTGTCATCGACTTGTCGGTCGACCATGACTATGACGACAGTTTGCGAATCGTATCGATATGGTGTAGCGCGCCGGAGTTAACGGATGGCGGTTGTATTTCCAGCTCGGAGGGACAGAGAACGACAGGTGTGTAATCGACAGTGCGAAACACGAGCAGCGAAAGTGTTTATAGAAGAGGTTGCGGAGATTACTTGTCACGATTCCATACCAGTGTGAATTAAAGCGGGCTCAGCAGATCACTCATTCTTCCCAGCGCCACACCAAACCACAAATTGCTCGGCGTGAAGACTCTACGTACCGTACCGCGCATTCGCGCCGCAGGATGCCGCATCGCAAATGCGCGGCACGTGGCCAACGAGTCTCGCGCACCGGAGCCCTGGTGCTGCGGTCTTTCTTTGGAACCAGATGCTACCAAAACCTGCGACTTTGGTAGGTGGACCCACTCTCATTGGGTGCATAGCTAGGGCTAAGCTTGTTCCAAGAGTGCTTCGGATGTGTCAGGTCCCGGGGAGCTACTACACGTGTCGTTACATCTCAAAGTGCGCCTTCGTTCCCCACGCGCTGACGCGCTGCGTGTCAGTTGCAGACTTGCATAACAGCGGGCATTTATCGGTGAGCGAAAGCATGCCACTTTATCGAAGCACAAGGGTTGTGCTATAGGGAGCGACCGCAGAGATGAGAGGGTGAAGGATGCACTTTCTGACGCCAGGGCTGAAGGATCCGACAATCTGGATTGATCGACAACGTTAAATAAGCCGCGGGTCCGAGCGCGACATCCGTGGCTGGCGCTGCATGCGTGCGCGAAGTGCGAGAAGTCCATAGCCACACGCCGCACACCACAGCATGTTCTATCTTTGCTGTGCCGCGCCAACAGACGTACAATTGCGGCGAGGCGCCCAAGCATGGTCTGATGCTGCAAGATAGCTGCATATGCATGGTTAGGATTTTGTTTGCTGCAGCTGGGTGCCGTTCGGAAGAGGCTCTTTCCGAATGCAACGAACTGAATCAGTCAAAGACTACACATGCGGTGAGCATGTGGGGTATGACCATCCTCATCTGCAGTTCTTGGACGCCTTGGTGTAAGGTCTCCAACGGGTGGGTGCATGCATGCATTCTATAACAAATATGCCGATGTTGTACACTGCTTTCGTTTGACACACCTTCCTATACTGCAGTTGCTTTTTGTATATCACAATACACGGCCTCAACGTAAGATGTACCGTCTGTTAGGTAGCGCCTTGGTACAAAGAAACGCATAGTATTTCATCGGGAAGTCCCATCTCCAGATTTTGGGACCGAAGCGAAGTAGGCGAGCTGTCATGACGGGAGCTGAGCATTTTGTTTCAAGCTTCTTATGGCGCTACTTGGCTGCTAAGATTAGATGTAAGCTGCGAAGAAGTACGGGAAGTAGCACATCTCGGTTGGGTTCTGCTGATTCGTTTGTCGTAACGCTACTCTGCTTTCCTGGTAGGCAGGACTTGTGCTGGTCGAGGCTACCACTCTACGCCCCAAAGCAAAAGACTAGCAGCCATTCAATTACTCCTCAATCTCCGTACCGCCTCTGCCTCATGCGGCGACCTCGAACTTTGGTGTGTACTTGGCTGCCGCTTTCTGGAAATCGATCTTCTTTTCTGCCCAGTCCTTGACTGCTCTGTGCTCCGCATTGATGCCCTGCAGCTGCTGCTTCAGCTGCGCTGTCTCCTCCTTCTTGCCTAGCAATGTGTTCAGGACAATCAGGTTCGCGATTGTGTCTGCCGACTTAGGGTCGATCTCGATCGCCTGCTGTAACGCAGCTTCAGCCTCCGGTAGGCGGCCGAGGTGCAGTTCTGAGACGGCTTGTGCAACGAGTGAGTGTGCAGATTGTGATTGTGCCGTTTGAGCGAGCTCTTCGAAGACGTAGAATGCGGATTGGTACTTTTCACCGCCCTATGTTATGTGAGTATGGTATTTACCAGAGTTCGTAGCACTAGAAGCCTACCTCACGCATGCCAACCCATGACTCGGCAATGTTCACAAGCAGGCTATCCTGTGCCCATTTCCGTGCGCGCTGAGCCTCCTTGGCTGCAAGATCTGCGCGGTTCTGTTGGAGGTGAATCTGTACAATAAGAGCGACGCTGTGCCATGTTAGCTCTTGGACTTCCCTCCCCACTATGTCGTCACGTACGCGTCCAAGCTGCCCTGGTGCTTGCTCAGCAGCGCAAGAGCCTCTTCTGTCTCGCCTGCCCGGTCCAGGATAATGCCGCCAATGATCTGCACCGTCAAGTTCTCCTGACCATGCTGCTCTGCCAGCTTCTTCACTGCGCTTGTGACGTCCTTGCCCTGCTCGAGATCTGCCAGCAGCTTCACAGCGGCGAGATCTGGCGTCTTTTCGCTGGCAAGCTCGGAGGAGACGGCTTGTGCTTGTCCAAGGGCGATTTGTGAGCGTGCCTTCAGCACGCGTACGGGCAGCGCATTGCTGGAGGAGAAGGACGAGGTGTCGAAGTCGAGGACTTGCTGGTATGCGCCGGCGTGGAACGCTGTGTGGATGTTGATGAGTTCTGAGAGGCAGTTAGTGGAAGGTTGCAGGTGCGTTGCGGGTCTGGACATGCCTCCTTCTGGCGAATAAGGATCCATTGTGAGTAGCTTCGAAGAAGAGTAAGGCAGAAAAGGCTACAATGGGTATTCAAGCGCTGTTCGTGGGGTTGGGTGTCGGGGTGATGTTGAAGCCACGAATATGTTTGGCATGTTTGCTTTGGACCCTGGCTACACTTGATTGGCTGGCTTCAGCTGTCAATATATAGTCAACTATCGGCCTTTACATTCGACATTCACAGATCCAGTGATGAAGTAAAATTAGTCTATAATCTATCCTCTCTATTGTCTTCCGAATTTGTTCGCAACTAATCAGCATCCCGCAGTGCCTTTACGCCTTCCTGATGACGAACTTCATAAACTTGGTGTCCTCCGGGATGAATTCTGCCATCCCAGACATGTTGCGGGTTAAATCTACCTTCTCGTCGAAGTCCGCCTCGACTTTCCACTTCGTTCCGGTCTCATCGCCTACCTGCTTCCACAGTTTTGCCCATGATTCAAGGTTGTGCCAGTATCGACTCTTGGTTTGGTCGACCAGGGCAGCGAAGTCACCAGCTTCCGCGCGTCCAGCTTGACGACCGAGGATCAAGCTATTCGATTCAGGATTCAACAATCCTACAATCCTTTTGGCTGCAGCAACCTGGCCATCCCAATCGAACAGATGAAAGAACGAAGCTGCGTGCACAATGTCGAACTTGCCCGCGACTTGTTGCAGACCAGAATTGTCATCGAAGATATCGGCCTCGATGAAGGTAGCTTTCAAGGACGACTTATCCAGGAATAACTCGTACCCAATGTCCCAGAACTGTCCTTTCAAATCTGACGCATAGATGTTATCTGGGGGTGCTCCATCGTACACAAGCTTACGAATGTCTTGACCCATGCAACAGCCGATGTCCAGGTACTGCTCGCCATCTTTGATTCGCTGAAGCACCTCATCGTAGGCCATTGACCTCTGGATATTTAGGTTGAGGAAACCCCAGTGTCCGAGACATGGATACGGGGCCTATCTCGTCAGTTGTAACACGCTTCTCGTACGTTTGCACACTCACGACTTTGAAGGCCTTGTTCCTGATCTGTGTAATGTGGGAGACAACTTCATCCGAGGGAACATTGCTGTATGTCTCGAAGAGCTCCTTTGTGTTTGGTTTGAGATCCACCAGGTCCTTGACGTACCACGGTAGAACTTCAGGCTGGTCAACCCACGTCTTGTCCTTCAAATACTGTTCGACGTTGTTCGCTGCCATGGTGCTTCGTTGTGGTGAGTTGCACGGTGCTGAGCTGCTGGAGCACTGCAATAATGCCAACGCTTTATATGCCCTGGAGACATATGCGCTGCACTCGTGTCACGCCAGTCAGCTCGCAGCAACAGGCTGATATCCCAGGCTCCAATCCCACTTCCTGGGAACAAGGCACGCCTAACCCCGCCTCGGACCACGGGTTGATGGAGTCTCCGAATGCACCAACCGCTCCACCCGCGCCATACTGTCTTCTTGAAGACATGAGCTCCTTCCACAACCTGTACCTTCACCATGACCATCTTGGAGCTACAAGCCAAGATATGTGAACGCATGTCCCAAAACGGCAGCTATTCGGAGTCGGCTACGCCTTCCGCTTTCTCTGTGTGAGCCCCTCACTAGGCTGAGAGAGGGATGGCGCCGCTGGGTAGAAATGCAGCGCGGGGCATGACGCGCCTGGATAGCTTGAAAATTGTTCGATTTTTGAAAGTTTTCGGAGAGCCCAATTGACACCGCAATCCTGAAGGTCCCCATATATATCCGCCGCCGGCCCATCTCTTTCTCTGTCAACGCTCGCAGAGTTCTATCACTTCACAAACCTCTTCCCCGTTTTTCCTCTACCAAACCCTTCAAAATGCCTGCTATCGAGCACCCCACTATCAAGGGTACGTCAATCAGCCGCGACTCAATTGCGGTTGTTTTACCGGTTGGATGTAGCTCGTATACTGACGCCCCTCACAGATGGCTGGTTCCGCGAGATCTCCGGCATGTGGCCTGGTCAGGCCATGACCCTCAAGGTTGAGGAGGTCGTTCACCACGAGAAGAGCTTGTACCAGGACGTCCTCATCTTCAAGTCCACCGACTACGGCATGGTCCTCGTCCTCGACAACGTCATCCAGTGCACCGAGCGCGACGAATTCTCGTACGTCTATACCTAGCCATTGCGCAGTCGACAGAAAGCTGACCTAGTTACAGCTACCAGGAGATGATTACCCACCTTGCCATGAACTCCCACCCCAACCCCAAGAACGTTCTCGTTATCGGCGGTGGTGATGGCGGTGTCCTCCGTGAGGTCGTCAAGCACGAGTGCGTTGAGAAGGCCGTTCTCTGCGACATCGATGAGGCTGTCATCCGTCTGTCCAAGCAGTACCTCCCCGGCATGTCCGTTGGCTTCGACCACCCCAAGGCCGAGACCATTGTCGGCGATGGCTTCAAGTTCCTCGAGGACAAGAAGAACCAGTTCGATGTCATCATCACCGACTCCAGCGACCCAGAGGGCCCCGCCGAGGCTCTTTTCCAGAAGCCATACTTTGAGTTGTTGAGCGGTGCTCTCCGCGAGGGTGGTGTTATTACGACCCAAGGTTGTAAGCCCCCTTCCTATCCTCATATCGCGTTTGACTTGCAAAGATTAACACGCGCTCGTTAAGCGCTTTTCTCAATATTTGCTAACTCTTTCCTAGCTGAGAACCAGTGGCTGCACCTCCACATCATCACCGACCTCAAGAAGTCCTGCAAGGCAGTCTTCCCAACCGTCGAGTACGCCTACACCACCATTCCCACCTACCCCTCTGGCCAGATCGGCTTCATGGTCTGCTCCAAGGACGCCGAGCGCAACCTCAAGAAGCCCCTTCGCAGCTGGTCATCCGAGGAGGAGGACAAGCTTTGCAAGTACTACAGCAAGGAGATCCACGAGGCTTCCTTCGTTCTGCCCACCTTCGCTCGCAAGGCTCTTGCCTCGGTCTAAGTTACTGAGCTTGATACTTTTTGCGTACGACGATATACTAGATACCACGACATGTCAACGACCATCAAAAGTACGATTTGCCGACATTTATCACCACTGATAGGTGACTTCACAATACATTTTTCCTTGTAGCGTTTCGCAATCACATCTGAGCCTGTTCATGTGGACCATGATTCTTTTCTTTCCTCCTTGCTTTTATGAGCGGCTACAACACCAACCATGGTTGGTGTGGTCACAATCACCGCCCATCACTGAGACGTGAATGTGGGATCTGAGAGTATGCATGACACGATATTCTCCACGTGCCGTTTTAGTGTTCCATGCTGTCCCCGCGGGAGGATCTGTCGGCACTTGCTGTCGATGATCAAGACAGCGCCACGAGGGGTCGTGTCTCGAGATGGGTCGCTGACCTCTCATACACGTAGCTCTGCAAACTGCCTGAGGTACAGTGGACATGGGCTCGCACTAGCTGCGGATGATTATTATGTGGAAGCAGTTCTGGCACCGTCTGTAGCAAGACGTGCCGTGCCGTGCCTCCCGCTCCTCCGACCCCAATTCGTGAGACGTGTTTTGAGCTGCTTCGGCCTAAGCGGCTGAGAATTCATGCGCCGCCAACGGTCTACAGCTAGCGAGGCTCATGTCGTCTCGTCTCCCGCAACTCTGTGTCAAGCCAAAGGTTCTAGCAATCTGCTACACGCTCCACAGGCTAGTCCACTCTCGGCTCGTTTCGTCCTCAAGACTGTGAAATGCCCTCATTTGTCCTCAACAGGCCCAAGCAGGCGGCTACACTGCCCCGGTATCTGGTACAGATTGAGGTTTGATCTCGATACGTCATGTGGCTAAATTCCAATCAGTATCATATTAATGAATTTCTTTATGGACACCTTCTTCGAACGCTAGGAGTGTGAGGTTGTGGTTGAGGGTGGGCGGTACGGCCCACAAGCGCTCAGAAGGATTCCAATCGGACAACGCAATGACCTGGACAGGGACGATGCCTCAGAAGACAGGCTGACAGCACGTGCAATCGCATGCTCTCTAACAGTACCATTTGCTTCGGGATGGCGGTTTGAGCAAAGCACCATTCTAACTTTGGAGAAAACGCCGATGTTGACCTGTGCTCCAAACGCTGCAGGTGTCAACCCCCTCCAGTGGGCTAGCCGCCACGGACTTGCGGTACCTGCGTTTGAGGCTGACGTGTTGAACAGTGCTGCATGTGGCTCGTGAGTTTATCGAAGTGCGAGTGGTAATAACAACGTTGTGCAGATGTCAAAGTGAATATAGACCCGATGCAGCAGGTGCTGTTAGTGTCCGCCGCGACATTCACGTCCTCCCACCTTCCGCCATTTGCGTCTCGCAATTGGATGCATCTTTGAACAAACACTTTTTGTCGTCTTCTTTGTTTTTTGTTTTCAATCTGTATTTGAGCCGGTCTCTTCCATCACAGTTTTCATTAAATCTAGCGTCGGTTACGCAGCCTTCACATTGCCAGCGCTCACATCTACCGTCACGGCTTGCAGCAATCACATCTCCGAACCCCGAGACCTCACGAGTCGCTCCCATGCAGTAGCCGCAATCCTCCGGACCCCCTTCTCGTATCACTTCTCATCGCCAGCCTGGAGCTCGTCCTAATTATTATAATTCGTTGAACGTCTGGTTACGTTGATAAATTGCGATACCAAACTCTCTCAACGTTCAACAGCAACCAGAGCATCGGCGATCTTCGCGGTAACACCCAGTCTCACAAGATCAATATCGGGCGAATCTTGTCGTCATTTGCGCAATCGCATCCCGCGCTGTTCAGTAATTTGATTAGTGAAGATGATGCCGAGTACGACCAAGAATGGGGAGCCGTTCTCACCAACCAAGATTCACCCGCTCTTGTCTCCACAAAGGCCGCGGGATAACTTCTCCGCCGTTAACGCCGCCGATGCATCACCAATAAATCTCACTCATCCCCACCCCTCTCCGCAGCCTCCACAGACGAGTGTTTACCTGCCTCAAGGTCCCAAAGATAATAATGCCTCTTCGGTAGCACCGACAGAATTAGTCGGTGCGTCCACGGCCTCCGACTCGATACCATCCTTTGCGGCACCGGACGAGTCGCTTCGGAACGAACATTCGGCTGTTATTAGCAACTCGTCGTCGATCGAGAACCTCACAGTCCTGCCACAGTTGCCATCTTTTGGTGAGCACCGCATCCGAAAGCATCGCAAAAAC
This sequence comes from Phoma sp. XZ068, assembly GCA_004835665.1. Lineage (NCBI taxonomy): Eukaryota > Fungi > Ascomycota > Dothideomycetes > Pleosporales > Didymellaceae > Phoma > Phoma sp. XZ068. The sequence goes on from RBKR01000002.1 coordinate 1,478,732, forward strand.
GCTGCTTCGTTCGATTCGGCCGTACCCCGCCAGACGATCCTCAAGGCCTTGCAATCACGACCACCAACATCATCGATTGACTCCTTAGTCATGGAGGACAGCAAAAGCGCTACGGAGGGCAAGACCCAGCGATCGAAGAGCATCAACCATAAAGCGCTCGCTGAAGCCCTTTCTGAGCTCAACTTGGCCTCTGGGGACCTCGCAGCAAGCAAGATGGCCGCGCTTGCATCGCCATGCTTCTTCCACAAGAAGTTCGATAAGGCCGTGAACCTCGACAAAGTATTGGAGGAAATTGCAGACAATGATTCAATTTCGCATTCAAGGCTCATGCAGACTGCCTTCAGTGTGCGCGAAGTTTCCAAACAACTTCAACGTCGACCTATCAAAATGACAGTGCGTAATGTTATGATTGTCACCAAAGCGCGCGACAATGCCTTGGTACATCTCACACGAGAGTTAGCAGAGTGGTTACTCACTACTCCACGTTACGGGTCAGATGTGGGAGTGAATGTTTACGTGGATCACAAGCTGCAGAGATCGAAACGGTTCGATGCGGCTTCGCTAGTAGCCAAAGACAAACGTTTCGAGCAGTCTCTCCGCTACTGGACCCCTGACCTCTGCTGGGAGACACCGGAAAAGTTCGACCTCGTCCTTACGCTTGGTGGTGACGGTACAGTCCTCTTCACATCGTGGTTGTTCCAGCGCATTGTCCCTCCGATCCTCTCCTTTTCGCTCGGCAGTCTTGGTTTCTTGACCAACTTCCAATTTGAGCAGTACAAGGAGGCGCTCAGTAAGATCATGGGCGACGCTGGTATGCGCGTAAACCTGCGCATGCGTTTTACCTGCACAGTCTACAGATACCAGAAGAACGCCGCCCCTGGATCACCACAGCACATTGAGGCCGAGCAATTCGAAGTCCTCAACGAGCTTGTCATCGACCGCGGCCCATCCCCCTACGTCTCCAACCTTGAATTGTACGGCGACAACAACCTCCTTACCGTCGTACAAGCAGATGGCTGCATCTTCTCCACGCCCACCGGCTCGACAGCATATTCGCTCTCCGCCGGTGGCTCCCTGGTGCACCCCGATATCCCCGCAATCCTCCTCACCCCCATCTGCCCCCACACCCTATCCTTCCGCCCTATGCTGCTCAACGACAGCATGCTTCTTCGCATCGCTGTACCGCTCAAGTCGCGCGCAACCGCCTACTGTGCTTTCGACGGCAAGGGCCGCGTCGAGCTCCGCCAGGGCGACCACGTCACCATTGCTGCTTCGCAGTACCCCTTCCCCACCGTCCTGTCACAGCCCACCGAGTGGTTCGACAGCATCAGCCGCACGCTGCGCTGGAACAACCGCGGTGCTACACAGAAGGCGTGGGACGGTGATGAGGAAGAAGAAGACCGCGATGAGGCTGAAGCTACCTTCGATATCGATTTCGACGATGAAGTCGACCGCGATTCAGGATATTCGGCCGAGAATTCGACGGACGGTCGTGGAAGTCCGATGAGGAAGGGTATTGTCCTGCCGTTCCTGTAAGCGCATCACATGTCTATACTTTGTGGATTATTTTTTGGCCTGGTTCGGCGCTGGCCAGGCGTTCTGGCATCTTTGAGCGGCTTTTTCGCATTTTACTTCTATCTCTAACCACACTCTGGGTATCGGCGAGCGCTTCGCTGCTTGGGCGGGTCCCAGTGGTTTTTTGAACCCTGTCAAGGGCTGAGGGGTTTGTGTGTCATGTCCAGTGGAGTGGACGTTTTATCTATCTACTTCGGTAGTGACAGTGTATAGCTGCTCAGTAGAGCGAGTAGAGTGCAGCTATTGGTTAACGGCCGGTGAGCGTCATCTACGATATCCTAGACCTTCAAGTAGATACTTGATTTAGAAATCTATCCAGGAGCTTTTCGCTTCTACCATTGTACGAGCGCACTAGATTTCACACCCTCCAGTGTTTTGTTACTGTCGTTGATCTGCTTCAGTTACGAGGCGGTGACAGGCGCGTTCCTCATGCACGACACCCTGCATTGACGTGTTGCCGAGATCCGAATCGGGCCTTTATGTCAGGGCCCATGCGGGTGTGATGCAATGATGGGACGATGAACTGTGCTGTGAGTAAAACACGCAGATCATCAATAAACATATTGCCAAGTATGTAAAGAGCGATTCGTTCTACGCTACTCATACACGCTGGGTCGATGGGGTGTCGGCAGTGCGCGCATGCGCTGCTTGTGGTGATCGATGCGAACTCCGATGTTTCTCCTAACTATCTCCAGATTGCTCATGACAGTGCAGGTGTTGATGTACCTATTGCGCTTTGATATTAGCCGTAATTGTGAGATGCGGTCAGATTCCGTCAATACGGGCATACAAAGTTTGGAATCGATTGTGGTGAGGGGGACGGTACCCTATGGGGAAATGCAAATACTTGGATCAGCGTCTATCGAAGTTTGGTCGCAGTTTGGTCGCATTATAGAGATGTGGAGTCTCCGGAGCATCCTTCTTCCGACATACTTACTGCGAGGCATATATTCAAACATGGAATATTAAAGGAAACAAATAAGGCGACACAACCCATGAGACTTGAGTTATTAGCTCATGAATTAGCGGTGGAGTAGGTACTGCATAGAAAAAGCAAGCAGCTGGACCTTCAGGCGACCAGCACAGTGTCAGCCTCGAACGGACCTCATCATTCCATGTTGTTCTTGACATCAATGTACTCACTGAGCGCGGGTTTCCTGTTCGGATGTGACTTGCATGTCGATCATTCAGGGTTAATGTTCCTTTCGTCCTCGGGAAATTTGGAGGCCGACTCAAGAGGAAGGTCAGATGCCGATCTTCCTACCTCCACGTTGTCGTGCTTGCAGTTCGAGAACAATACCAGGCATCAATTGGAGCCACATAGGCGCCCAGACCAGCATACGAGGAGTACGACAGCCGTTTCTATCCTTTGGTGCGTTCGTCTATCCGCGGAGGCAGCAAAATCCCAATGGAATGGACGATGCGACGGTTAACCTGCCCTCCGCAATGGGGCTGTGGAGAGGTCCCTGAGCTAGTGGATGAAGATGAAGATTGAGGCTGTAAGTTGCGACTCGAGTGGAGGTTTTGCGATAGCGCGCTTAGAGAGGAGAGGTCATGTGCCGAAGCTTGGTCAAACAATAGACCGACTTCATCCAATTGCCTGTTGCAATAGATGCGTCTGCGAACAGCTGCACCTACGAAAAGCGGGTTTGAATGCTTTCAGGACTCCCGCCCAGACGTTTCTAAGTAGGTCTAGATCCGGCTGTGTTGCCTTTATCTCTATGCAAGAAAGGCGACAAGAGCAGCTCTTGCTCACAGCGACAGCGGATACTGTCCGCGGAGCTTGTTTTGAGGCTCAACTCCAAAATCCACGCCTGGCCCGCCCAGCCCTCATACTGAGTCGCACGCCACCGTGCCCAGCTGCCACGAGGACGAATCTTCCGCCAAGTGGTGCATGCGGTGATTAGAGGCTTCGCGCAGTCATCCGCCACGTGGATGATTTGCATCTAGCATGTGTAAGATTTGAACACAATCCCATGAATAAGGATATTTGTGCCTGTAGCAGGTGTGGCGCCGGATGAGCTGCCGTTCTAATGCACTCGTCCTGATCACCGGTTGGTGGCTGACATGCGTTTGTACGAAATTAATGGCTTCAACCGAGCGCTACTAAACCGTAGCCCGAGTAGTGCCCGCTCATGGGTGGCAGCAAAGTGAAGCTACACAACTACCGTCCAATTGCCTAGGCTGCAAGAGGTCAAGCTATGTGGACGAGGAGGAAGATCAAGCACGCTTGCATTTCAGATCTCCACCGAACACGTTTGGCATTTGCTGGGAGCATGGCGGTAAGAGGAGTCGAGGGTCACCGGAAGGTGAGCTGTACCATGTACAGTTGAGTGCGGAACTAGGACCGCGATGCTGCGTATCTTCGCCACGCTCCGATCACACGAATAACCTTATCAAAACGGCTTGGTTACTCAAAGCCTCGGCAGTTATATGCACGTTGTAAGAACGCGCTCATCAACTTCCCATGGCTTTTATGGACGTGCGCCAAAAGAAGCGCGCTAGAACAATTAAAGTTTGGCACTTCTGGGCATGGGGATTTTCATCTGAGATCCACTGCTGTTGCAAGCATTAGCCACCCACAATCAAAAGCCTCCTTAGCTTCAGCGCGCAGCACTAAAAGTGCAGATTTATAAGAATAACTCTGGGGCTCAGGGCGAGAACACAGAAAATTCGAAACCCAAAGCACGACAAGATCTCCCTAGCGGTCCTTCTTCGGTTGTTCCCCGCCTTCCGATTCGCACCGGTTGCAGCAGGTCCTATGACGACGTAGAAAGCTAATTTCTTCGTTACGGTCCCTCTCCGCTTCATGGCGAGCTTCCTCTCTACTCATATATGCCTTATTTCGCCGATTGAGAGCGAATTGCTATTGTTATAGGGCTGTTTCAGTAAATCTCACCGATTGTGGATACCCTAAGCGAAGGATTCCGATATGACAACCCCGAGGCGGAAAGCATGCGTCGAGTGTCGCCAACAAAAGGTACAGCCCCTCCTCGCCACATGCAATACAACACAACAATCAACGCGATTGCTGACTCTTCAGATTCGATGTGATGTTGAACAACACAAAGTACCACACGACCCATGTGGTCGATGCAAGAAGATGGGCCTCGAATGTAGAATCTTGCCTACATCAACAAGGAATCTTCGACAAACTAAGGCTGAGATGCGGAGAGAGTTGGAGGAGCTGCGATGGAACATGAGACACAACCAAGCACCAGGCTCTGCAACAGACTCTAACTACCCTCATTCGACTGCATCGCCCAACATGGACTTGGACCGCGATCTTTCAGGAACATACTCAGATCCCTCTGGCCGGACTGATGGTTCGCATTCAGTATCACCAGGCTTTGAGTCAAGGCCACCGACAAGAAAAGGCTCCGGCTCCAATGGCACAATCCCACGTATGCTGGAGGGCTATGTTCTCGACCCCAAACGGATTGACGACTGCTTCATGCTGTATGGCATCCCATAAACCCTGGTCTCTTCTTTTCTGACATCACGCCTAGATTTTTCACGCGATATCATCCTCTTTTTCCCATTCTTGATCCATCGCTAGGACCTAATGACTACTTCGAATCGTCGCCATTCTTGTTCTGGACCATTATTGTAATAGGATCGCGAAGATATGCAGATGATCCAAACGTACTCGAAAGGTCGAGTCAACTCATCACGCCTCTAGCTTTTTCGTCAATGGCACTGAGATCGTCCTCGATGCCGGTGATCCAAGGCCTTCTTCTGCTTTGTACATGGCGTTTGCCAACAAATTCAATGTACAAGGACATGACTTACCTGATGTGTGGATCCGCGGTCCATTTGGCTACCCAGATTGGTCTCCATATTTCGGGTGTCGGACAAGACTTTGTCAGAATGCCTGTCAAGAAAGACCAAGAGCAGAAGGTGTTTCGGGCCAGGTTATGGCTGTGCTGTGTCATTGTGTCCATCAGGTACGACGAAGACGAGGATAATAAAGAGCAAATGGCTAACGATCTCCAGGACGAGTTGCGCTGAGGGTATTCCGCCACTTGCAGAGTCGTTCTTTGATTGTGATGAACGAGACCGCGAGGATATGATCCCTTACCTCCCAGCCGATCTTCAATTCCTGCACAAAGTCTACATCATCTTATTGCGCGCCATCGTCGCAATGGGGAAAACCAACCTTCAATCGATCAAGTGCGACGTTCGAATCCTCCGATCGCTCATCAGCATCTTTGACTCTCAGCTTCTTAGCCTGGCACCTACCGCTCCCAGCGACCTAGGTGAGTTTAACTTTCGATACTCGCGTGACACAACTGACCAACCAAGATACGCTCCAACTGAATTGTGCTCGCGTCCACGTGATGGCCTTTCACTTCTTCGCACATCCTATGAACCCTGATGCGGATGGCTTGTCTCGGTTCTACTCTCTTTGCGTCTCTACTATCAACACAGCCACCACGATGGCCCAGACAGTCAACCTTGCCTCAGTCGCGCAATCATTTGTCGATAGGACAATCTGTCTCGCCGGTTTCTCAATTCTCAGACTCGTCCGAAGCCCTCTTGCTCAACATTTGGATCTTGCTTCTGGAGAAGCAGCATTCTTCCAAGCAGTGCAGTTTCTCAAGAGTGTCTCTTTGCAACCAGGAGATATCGGAATGCGCACCGCTTTGATTATGCATGATCTCTGGAACAGTAATAAGGTCTTCCGCAGAAAGGATGGTCGCGTCGAATCGCTCGGTCTGAGATTGAGAACCAGGCTAAGCATGAGTGTCAGCTACGATATGTTCTGGTACTGGAGGGAAGAATTCGGAAACATGCCGAACCCATACAACGGAGACGAGCCTGTACATGCGTCGAATGAAGTAACGCAGCCTAGCACTCCTCGTAAGTAAAACTCTCAAGGCCCTTCCGTTCTCTTCTGACACAAAAACAAGCATACATCCAGAGTCAGGAACAAAAGTTCCCAATCACCAGTGCAGCATCGACAGTACCCACGGCACAGCAACCTCTTACCAAATTTGATCCAAGTCTGATCAACCCTCAACTGCAAATCGACCCTTCAGCAGGAATGAGCTTCGACACCTGGGATGGATCTGACTACAATGTACCACCGATGTTGGATCAGTTTCCGGATTACGATTGGGCGGCTGGTTTCGAGTTTTCGAACAGCGAGTTTCCGAATGCTCCTCTAGGCCCGATAGGTGGACCTATGATGCCCCAGAATGTTGGAAACATGGGGTACACTTTCGGCTGAAGGCATCAAACAGATGATTGAGGTCAATATCGACGCTCTAATCCAGCCACTCGCGCGAAAGCTCCAGTTTGAAAGAAGTGGATTGGGTCTCCCACCCAACTGAAAAGACTAGTCGACTGGATCGACAGGTTACACTCGCGCACTTCGTTGCGCCCCAAAGATGCCGACAGGATAACCGATGCCCAGCGATGCGCACCAAATCCGAATGCAAGTGTTTTGCAAACGAGAGCAGATTCGACAGGACACCGCGAACGGAAGTGCTTCGACAGAGCATGAAGGATAGGTGCAACGAGGAAGACAAAACTTATCTTCAGGTTGGACAACCAAGGGACTATGTTCTTCTATTGGTATGACTGCCGTTACCAAAATCCCGGATTAAGGATCACCTTGTGGTGTGGAAGATCATTGGCGAACGAGTCCAATTGCGGCAGATGGAGCGGCCGAGAAAGTCTTGCGTCCATTGCCCTCTCTGGTCCACGACTCGGCCAAATCTCCATAGAAAGCTAGGTCAGTGTAAGTCGCAATGAAAGATTCTTTCACCACCTGGCGCTTCCCAATTGTTGTCCGGAAATAAAGACGCTGAACTTAGCTGCGAGGCTACGGTGCAGAGCTTCAGAGGTGATGCGGTGATTGAAATTAGTCAAGTTCAAAGGGTTGCCAGGTTTATAGATGAGTGAGGCCGAGTCCGCCGAGGACAGGGGATGGAGCGCACAACACGGCTGATCTAGGTCAAGGTAGGTGCGGAGTTCTCGGTCAAATGAATGCTTTATGGCGACACAACGGTGAGTGCAGCAAGATTCATGAATGCACTTACTAACATGAAGTCAGCAGTCGCATTCGCTACCAGAAGCCCGGGACATGATCGCACCGGTATGTGGTAACAGCATCCTTTCACTTGTCGTATCAGATTACGAGGTTAGTACGAGGTGTGCCAGTGTGTTCTCTTTTACAGCATTCAGGCCTCCAATGGGCATCTGCTTGTGGCATACTCGGCCCATTTTAGCTCGTGTCGACACAACAATATCACCACATGAAGGTATGCCATTATTCTAGCATTATTTGACATCCTACTAGTATACACTCTTACCAGATTTGCGGAACATTCACTCACTGTGCCGTAAGCTAGACATCATCCCACAAATAGTCCGAAACCCCACACACGGCACGCCCTCCTAGACACCAATCCGGGCATCCCCGCCTCGTTATCGGCCAGGAATTGCGTATGCCCTTTTCCGTGCCAGCGTTGCTTTGTCTTCGAGCCACTGACAGCTCAAGGCGGTGCGTCCATCGGTACAGGGCCCGGCGAACATCGGCGATGTGCACTACGTCACAGGCGTTGCGGGGTGCACTTCATGGCAACTACGCACCAAAGCTCGTTCTAGATGAAAACTGATGACCCTTTTTTTCACAACAAACGTTTCACTGGCTTGCAAAACGGCTTTCGTTGCCGGTTGAAGTTGAGCAATCGATGACGACCTCCACATAACTAACGACTCGGCGCCGACCGAAATTATTATCCTGTCGAACCTTAACAGTGACATCCTGTCTAATTCAAGATTAGGATCCGGCTTAATAGCACCCTAGGTTCAAGTCACATACGTATCTATCGATTTTGCCCCGGCTACTCTGATCGAACGTCATTGCCTCTTAGTTGTGTTGAACGACCGGCACCCTCAACATTTCAAGAAGCGACCACTACACATTTGAACAACAAGAGTTCCATAATGGGATCCGCGGAAATCATCGACAAGACAAGCACAATGTCTGCGGTTCAGAAGCTGAGGCAGATGTTGGCAGATCCGGACAAATTCATTGCATGTCCCGGAGTATACGATGGTTTCACAGCACGAATAGCGCTGCAAGAAGGTGTTGACTGTCTGTACATGGTACGTCGCAGTTGTTAATTGAGGGCTAAACCTCACGCAATTGAGTTATAGTACTAACGGTTGCATGCAGACTGGCGCAGGTACTACGATGAGCAGACTGGGCATGGCAGATATGGGTATTGCGACCATGAACGACATGCAAGCCAACGCCGAGATGATTGCCAACCTTGATCCCAGCGTACCTTTGATTGCAGATGCAGACACAGGCTACGGAGGTCCCATCATGGCTGGTCGAACAGTGGCACAGTACATCCGTTCTGGCGTTGCTGGTCTGCACCTCGAGGATCAAGTCGTTAACAAGCGCTGCGGCCACCTCAAAGGCAAGCAGCTGGTCGATATCTCCGAATATGCCTCAAAGATCAAGGCTGCATCTATGGCTCGCGAGAAGCACGGTGACATCGTCATCATCGCACGAACCGACGCTCTTCAAGGCTATGGCTATGATGAAGCTATCAAGCGCCTCCGAGCTGCAATTGCAGAAGGTGCTGATGCGTGTTTCCTGGAGGGTGTCACAACCCGCGAACAAGCCGAGCGAGCATGCAAAGAGCTCGCACCAACCCCGTGCTTGTTCAACAACGTTCCCGGTGGTGTTTCGCCAGACTTTGGAGCGAAGGAATGCAAAGAGATCGGATATAAGCTTGCTATTTTCCCATGTCTGGCTTTCGAGATGGTATACCCTGCTGTCAGGAAGGCGGTACAGCAGCTGAAGACTCTGGGCAATGTCGGGCCTGCAGAGGAGGGCGGAAGGAGATACGGACCGAAGGAGCTATTCCAGGTCTGCGGTCTCGACGAACTGGTAGAGTTCGACCAAGCAGCTGGTGGCACTTCGTACGCCAAAGGAGCATGAACTGCGCTTGAAACGCATTGGGTTATCATTGAGAGACTTTAGCGGGCGTTGATTGCATTTAGGATACCATAGCGCTTGCATGATACTTCTATTTTGGCGTACTATCTTTGCATTTTCGAGCAGTCATTCAACACTTTGGAGTAGGAGTTTCATGCTCGCTAACCTGTCGTCTGTACGCATGTGGATTTGTCAATAACGATTACAGCTCTGATCACCAAATCATAATTGACGCTCTCCCACGTCTGTAAAGATGCCGTTCAGGAAGAGAGCTACAACTTCGGCTCACGCCAGCAATCATTGACAGGATGCGTCCACAATAGTAACGGGAAGAAAAGAAGTATAAACGAAGACAACGACTTAAACGCCCTTCGGATTGCTGCTGACCCTTGTACCATTATATGGTGACTCACATACAGGGACAGTACCATCGCCCTCAGTATATGTTCATCGTCTTCCAGGCTGCTCCAACTTGAAGAGCTCTGCCATACATCCAGCGATCCACAAAACAAAGCCCTACCACGATGTGACGGTCCAATGACTCCGTTCCTGATGGGCGCAACACAACAAGTGCCTTGCAGCCCGCAATCGCATAGACTTCATCATTAGCTCGCATATCGTGGGGACCCATTCCTGGTATGCCCTGCGACGTGACAAAGAAGCTTGTCTTCTCGGCGTTCATTTGTAACTCCTTATAGTGATAACTGCCTCGAGCAGTTCCACCTGCCTTCCGGTCAACAGTAATATCGCGATGGTCACCTGTTCTGTTCCATGACGTCCACCACTCCCTGATTTCCTTGACTCGGACTGAGCTGAGTGGTCCCTTCTTTTTCGCCAACCAGTGTGTCTGTACGTTCCTATCCATGAAAGTGGCTCTCCAGAATGCATCGCCGTCAAATGGGAGCGTGCTACTCCGATACAAGGTGACCCAGTCATTGACGAGTTTTCGCAAATCCTCAGGCGTATGAGAAGTTGGAAGTCTTCGCACGGCACATGCCTGTACGCTGCCCACGCGTATTGCTTTGATGCTGAGTTCAGGGCTTCTGAGTTCGGGCCATTCGGTAACACGGTCATACTCTGTCTTTCCACATGCACTATAGAGCCCCCAACGGTGACCATCTTCCTCCTCGCTCGTACGAGGATTAGAAAGATCAATTGCCCAGGATGGAAGATTGTCGACAAGACTCTGTTTGCACCGCCGAGCCTTGTCGAGCTGGGTCAAGTCCGCACTCTCTAGATAGAGCAGATTAGAGCATTGAGAGAATAGCTCAGCGACCGTGGAGGGTGTCGGAAACAGCTTCGACTGCTCCTGCCATATCTTAGGCAGGAAGCCGAAGATACCAAACCAGTGATCACGAATTTCAGTTGCCTTCCGCCCTTGAGTAGCGGTGACCACCATCTGTAGAGGTACACCAAGACCTTCCTGGTCTGCTTCTGCAAGGATTTCCCTCTGCCCGTGTACAGCGCGACATTGCGTGTACGACGCCCCATACTCGTGATCGTCCCGATTTGAGGTCGTGGCTGGCTGCCCGTACCACTTACAGCAGATTGAGTTGTTGTGGTGCCACATAGACTCAACGCCATCTAGCAAGCGTGATAGCTTGAACGAGTATGGTGGAGCATGCACTGTTGGGTCCACACGAGGAAGCGAGGCTTCTTGGAGTGTCCATACTCGTGACCACCAGGGTCGGGTGATGAGCCATCGAATGCAGTCCATGACTGTGAGCCATGACTTATTGAGTGTATACTGTCGCCCAGATCTACCAAGGTCACCGAGCGCAACGATTGGGTAGGTGTACAAGTGACCGCCCTTGCCAAGTTCATCTAGCACAGCCAGGGTTTGCAAGAATATGTCCTCCTGGCAACGATCTGTGAACTCTTGGAGTTCGCGCTGGTTCAAGTAACGCAAACCTTCCTGCTTCAGCAGATAATTCAGAGTAGTCGAGCCTTCTCGTTGGTACGTCTCCCATTTCGTCGGTGTCATCTTTGATACAGATGTGTACTTATCATCATTGTCGAACTCCTGATACCAAGCCTTGATGTCAAAAGGACCGAACCACACATGTGCCTCATTCGCCTGACGATATATTCTTGTCATGAGTCCAATCTGGTGACTCTTCTCCTCCTCATTGCGTTGGTCGATGCAAATCGCGTCCGCCCACAGGTACCTATCTACATTGGCAAGCCTAAGACTGTGCAAGAAGTCAAATAGGTTTACTGTGGCATCGAATATGACCTCATCGATGTGAATCGAAATGGTGGTGTTGCGCTCACCCCAGACGTACGAGAGCACTTCGTAGTATGGGTTATCGTCCAAAGACACGGCCTGCAGCTCGCACTTTATGGGGGCGCCGTCCGTACCTTTAAGCAGCCTCAGAATCCGGATGTTCGAGAGTCCAGGTTCCAAAGAAGTGCGTGCCCAAGGCGATTGGTCCTGCATATTGAATGTGACTTCAGGGCCGTCAGGCTCCTTGTGCAAGTCCACCTTGGATTCGTCTTGCAGCAATCTTCTTCCTCGTTTCTCGGGAGGTGAGATAGACCGTGTCAATGACTTTATATTGAATGGCGTCTCGAAGCTCATTGTGAGTCAAGGCTCGATCTGGGGGCCGGCGCTTAGGTCCAGGGGATTGCTTCGCGAGGTCGGTTCACGTTGTACGTGTAGAGTTTCCGCAATGGCGTATGCAAACCAAAAGGCAAAAATCTCAAATGTACAGTAATACTGTATGAGAGGAGGTAGACATGGAAACGCAGTACCTTGTGGACATCGTCGAGAGAGCAAGGCTCAGCCTTGCGCGCAGTGCAGGCTGCAGACGCCCAGCAGCCAATCATGATGCTGCATATCGGCAACGAAAGTAGCAAGCAGTTTCATGGTCGCATCTGATTAGCGCGAGGATTGAATGTGAATTCTAGGGTCAAAATAACGATGAGGGTTACCGAACTGTGTCCCTTCAGAGCTACTTCTGACCCTTTGGCTAAACTGTTCGTTTGTCAGCGCTGGTGTGATTTCCGCGGCGGTAACTAAACGCCATCTTGGCTTCTTCAGCTCACCACTTCTGCCTTCTCTAGCAAAGCATCAGCACTAAACGGCATAGCTGAAGAGCGCTGACAAATCGCGCTTGGCAAGGAGCGGGGATTGGAAGACAATGCTGAAATCGGCTAATACTTCATCGTCAAATCGAGAGTAGGCTGCAAATGCGGAAGGATATAAGATCTGGATGATGTTGATTGGGACAGCCACTAACTTGTGTTGATCTTTCGAACATGTCCCATCTGCAGTACTTCGATTACCCGGGCTTTGGCGAAAACGCCAAAAGAGACCTGAATTATAGTCAGGCCGTTCGTATCGACAACCGCATCGAAATCTCTGGCCAAGGTACCTTCAGACACATCTTCAGCGGACCCGCTCTGACGGCCTTTAGGTGGTTGGGATCGCCTCACAGAAGATTACCCTGAGGAACTCTCTGACGAGGTCGACCAAGCTTTCGACAATGTGGAGCATGCTCTCCAACAAGCTGGCGGCAAAGGTTTAGACCAGGTCTACAAGCTACGCATCTATATCACAGTGCCACTTGGCGAGATTGTGGGGCCTGTTGTTCGGAATTTGAAGGGTCGATTCAAGGCTCACGGCCCGCTTCTAACGGTTGTGCAAGTGGTTTCATTGTACAAGATCATGAGGATTGAGATTGAGGCTGAGGCACACTTAGGCTAGACCAGTGCGAATCAACAATTAGTCTGGCACCGGGGTCTGGAATGATACTCTACATTGCCTGTCTTAGTTACTCCACACCAGTTCGCTCTTTGAGGGGTAGTGCGTTGTCTGATTGGATGGGGCAATACGCCAGGTGGTAGCGTCCTCCGCTCCTCAGCTCGCAGCCTCCACGAACTATCAACAACATCACACATTCGAGATGACGAGGCCTCCTCCCTACAAAAGAGCCAGGAAGCATGTAGGTAACGCCGTGGCAAAGGCAGGGTTGATTGCCTGTAAAGGTCTGTTTTGGGTCTGTTGCGGTCCTTGCATCTTGTGTGCGATTTGCTTCATAAAACCTAGACGACGAGGTTGTGTTGGAACACAGCCGCATGTTATTATACCACAGCCGCAGAGCCCTCTTAGACCGACCACACCACCTCCTCGTTTGCGATCCCTTACCCCTCCTTTGGTTGAAAAGGACAGCAAACAGAAGACCTTTGCTCAACCACAGTCCACATTCATAAGCAAGCTACCTCTTGAGATTCGGCGGATGATATACAGGGAGATGATCGGAGGCGTCACCGTCAAACTCAGAACGTCCGATGGGAAACCTGTCGCTCAACGCTACCGCTGCTATAGCTGTCTATGTAGAGATAGTGCCGGCCCAAACCAATCAGAACTTGGCTTTGGACTTGCGATGTTGAGGACCTGTCGCCAAATGTAAGTTGTATACCCATCATGCAGACACTGAATCACCGAGGTTGATTTTGTGGTAGATACTCCGAAGCCATTGAATACCTGTATACAGCCAACACCTTCTCTCTTTCCACATGGGATGATGACCTACCGACATTGGACTGGCTTCCCTACTACTTCCTCCCACATCGATTAAATCAAATTCGAGACCTTCGTATGGATTGGGAACTCGACAACTACTATGACACCCGCCATTTAAGAGACACATCACACCTGTTCAGCTTCGAGGCGTGGGAGAAGTCCTGGAGCTCTTTACGGGCGATGGCTGGTCTTCGACACCTTCGCATCATTCTTTACTTCAGATGGCGCGATGTGCTTGACTGTTATGAAGACTACTGGGATAAACACGAATTGGAACTTCTGAACCCTGTCAGGTCCATCACAGCGCCGGCTGACTTTGTTCTAGTGTTGCCAGATCGCAGATGCTCGACCAATGTCGATTTGGGGAGGTCGAGATGCATCCTCCGGCTTCCTGAAGAACCAGTCCTTGATTCGCACTTCGATTAGCGAGCCTTGAAGTGCTCATCTCCGTAGACAAAGCATAATGTTTGTCACCGGCACCAACCCTGTGCGAGCATATGAGCAATAATGGCACATTCAGTGCTAAATTGTTTGTGTCGTATGCCGGAGGAGGAGATCTCGGCTGAGAGCCCCAGGGTGGTGACGTGACGAAGCACCCGCCAAGAGAACCTCAACGCTCAGCTCGGCAGGTACACCATCGGCTCGTCGCCGGTTATCTCCCGCCTCCAAATCTCGTTCCGCCATTACGCAACGTGCGCTGCAACGTGCAACTTGGCACGAGGTTGGCACTTGGCGCTTTAGCCCTCTTCGCATAGCTCCCCACCCTGTCTCTCGATTCCTCCAGTTTTCCGTCAGCCTCTTTCCAACACCAAGAGGTTCCTTCTAGGGTAGCTCCCCACGTGCAGTAGATACGCCGGGAAACTGGATGGAGCTGCTGGAGGACGTTCCGTGTGGCTACGCAGCGCAGCGGAGCATGGGACTGGACTGGGAAGCTCGAATGGACATGGTATACATAAGAAGGGCCGGTCGCCATATGCATGCTCTGCAGGGACGCTCTTTCGCTCAGTCTCCAAGCTCGCAGACTTCAAGGCCTTCACAATGCGCTCTTTCGTAGCTTCTTCGCTCGTCTTCGGCCTGGCTTCTGCCTCCGTCTTGCCTCGCACCAGCTCTCACTACCCTGAGAAGCATGGCAACAAGCACAATCAGACCAAGCTCAATGTCCAGGTTGGCGACCGACCATACTTCTTGGTTGACGATATGGACGAGGGCTCGCTGAGGGAGAAGCTCGAGAGCTGTTCAGAAGGACCCTTCAAAACGTCGGACTTCGTCTTCGCGCACCGTGGCGCATCTCTCCAATACCCCGAGCACACCTACGCAGCATACAGTGCCGCTCGTCGCCAAGGTGCCGGTGTGATTGAGTGCGATGTTGCTTTCACTGCCGACAAGCAGCTCGTGTGCCGCCACGCCCAATGCGATCTGCACACCACGACCAACATCCTCAACACCACGCTTGCGTCCAAGTGCACGACACCGTTCACCCCGGCCAACGGCACCGTCCCTGCGTCAGCTAAATGCTGTACCTCGGACCTCACGCTTGCCGAGTTCCAGACACTCTGCGGTAAGCAAGATGGCTTCAACCCGAACGGCACCACAGTCAAGCAATACATGGACGGCACACCTTACTTCCGCACCGACCTGTACGCCTCCGGCTGCCCCAAGCTCATGACTCTGAACGAGTACATCGACGCCGTCGACTCCTGGGACCTGAAATTCACCGCCGAGCTCAAGGCGCCCGAGGTCAAGATGCCCTTCAACGGCTACACACAGGAGCAGTACGCTCAAGACATGATCGACGCTTTCAAGACCAAGGGCGTTGCGCCCGAGCGCGTCTGGCCTCAGTCCTTCCGCCCAGATGACATCTTCTACTGGATCGATAACGAGCCCGAGTTCGGCGCGCAGGCTGTGTATCTCGATGAGCGCGTCGACACACCTGCTGGGTATGCCAATGCGACTGCGAGTCTCCCAGCGCTGGCGAAGCGCGGAGTCAAGATCATGGCGCCAGCGATGTTCGCGCTTACCAAGGTTGACAACTCGACGGGCGAGATTATTCCCTCGGAGTATGCTATTGCTGCTAAGAAGAACGGTCTGGAGCTTGTGGCGTGGAGTTTTGAGCGATCCGGATGGCTGCAGATTGGAGGTGGTGGATACTACTACGACTACGTTAAGAGCGTGGTCGACAAGGACGGAGATATGTACAGGGTTTTGGATGTGCTGGCGAGGAAGGTCGGCATCAAGGCCATGTTCAGCGATTGGCCTGCGACAGTCACTTACTACGCTAATTGCTTCGGCTTGTAGACTAGACTAGACAAACTAGTAGTAGTCGTAATGTATATGTACAGAAGCGTAATGAACAATCATCATGAGAATAGGTAGAGACAGCTACCTTCACTCCTCTCGTTCAAAACTCATTTTTGCGACCTAAGGTGCCTCATTTCCTTCATCCGGCGTCCTCAATCTCACTCCGCAAACGCCCATATCCCTCCCCGTATCACAACTTGCATACGGCAACACAACCTCAAATTGGCCCACCATCACCTTTTTAACGGGCTCCAAAATCGCGCCTTCCAGCTCCAACCAGTTATTCTCCCAGATCCCCTGCGCACTCGGATCCACCAACGTCACGCTCAGACTTTTCAGCCCCTTCATACTGGCCAGAACCGCCCAGCCTTTCTCCCAGTTCTCCGTATCCTCGCGGTACGCGTACTTTGATGAAGAGCCGCGGCGCAGGTATGGCAGCGCACGAATCTGCCAGCGCAGACGAAGATGGCGGATGCTGTTGAGGCGTTGTTGGGGGATGCGTTTCGGGAGGGCAAGGAGGTGTGTTGCATGCAGCAAAGAAAACGTGTGGTTGGCGTAGAGATAGTATATGCACTCTGAGTACCTGATGTATATTAGCATTGTCCAATTATCCTCTATCAAGTGAACCTGGGAGGATAGGATAATACGTACATGCGTCTGCAGCTCCGAATCAAGCCCAGATGCCCGACTTCTAACTGCGGCAAGCTCGTTTCTAGCGGGCTACCCGCTACGACTACGCGGCATGTGCACTGCCCGATGTGCTCTTGTGTGCAGATGAAGTTTCCAAATTTCGTTTCTTTCCGGCCGAGCTTATCCTTTTTCTCTCCGACCGTTAGGTGTATTGTTTCGCCCTCATACAGGTAACCGTACACCATCCGCCTGATCTCTAGCGGAAGCTTCGCGAAGAAGGTCGACTGCCATTGGAAGTTGGTGCGCGCATCGAGCTCAGGGTCCGGGATAGATGTCAAGCTTATTGTTGACTTGCGGGGCTTAAGCAATTGGGTATTCTGGTTCGGGTTTGGCGGAGTGGTCGAAGACGAAGACTTGATATGAAAAGTAATACGTTCGTTGGGTTTATCCTTGGAATTCGTGGGTACATGGCGGGTATCTGAATTCGATCTTTGCCCGGGGTCTTCAGAGCGGATATCTGACGGCTCCCAGCGGGGCGCAGAATGCGAGAATACGCTTCTCAATCTTGCTTTCATCTTGACCATCCCGACCGTTACATGAAGAGACAACACGCGCGCCAAAGGCTACGAGAAACACAACAAGTGCAAATGCAGATTGAGGCGTAACAGTCTGGGCATGCGGGCTTTATCAAGCCGCAGGTTTTGGGCGTTCGGGCTGACGAGATAGATGCGGGTTGGATGGCGCACAACGGGTGATACAGGGATCGGCGTTAGTACCGATACTTGTTTGGGTCTAAACTCGGTCCGGGGTTCGTGGGGTGCGGCCGTGGAGTAAGATGGTGGGGTGGGACGGGACAAACAACCGGTTGTACCTGCACTCGCATGTGAATTTAGCCAGCTGCAAGAGCTTCAACCGAACTCTTATACCAACCACGGGTCTCTTGCAATTGAAGTAATGCAGCCGTGATTGCAAAGCATGATAGACATCTCGCGCTCTGCTTCCTCGGTTGACAGAAAGAGTAAAGGATCCGCCATAAAGGCGTTCTTGGCCAGTCTGCTCAAGTGGGACCACCGGGTGCGACTCGCAAGAAATCGCTCAAATAAGAAGCATTGGCGGAAGAAGTAGTAGAAGTCGAATTATCGAAGATCGATTTGCTATCAGTGAACTGCACCAATGTCATGTCATGAAGTAGCGACCTTCTTCTCACTGGACTCTTTCACCTGTTGCTCTTTCTGCAGCTCTGGATTCAACGGCTTCTTTGGATCATAACCCACCTGTTTCACAATACCGAGGCCTTTCGTTCTGCCTTCACGGAACAGAATGCGATCCCCGACGGTCAAGTACTCAGGTCGTTGTACAAACCTGAATGCGACTTGCGCTCGGTCACCAGTGCGAATGTACTGGCGATCAATGTCGATGATAGCGCAGGTCTGCGACACAGGACCGACATGCAGCATTGCCTGATATTTGGTCTTGATGGTAGTTGCATGTGACAAGATCAAAACTTCAGCGACGAAGTCACGGTAGACCTTGGGCTGCGGGATGATGCCAGTCTTCTCATCTGGCTTATCTGGTTTGTGCAGAACAACCATTCCTTTTCTCACATCTTTCCGCCGTACATTTCGCAGCGCAAGACTGGCAGATTGTCCAGCAGAACACCCGGGTACTTGTATTCTTTTTCGCTCAATAGATCGCACTTTCGTTGTGGTGAACTGTCCAAGACCATCAGGTCCAACAAGGATAGTGTCACCAGCGTGGATCTCGCCAGACTTGACGACTCCTGATACTACAGTGCCGACGAATGGCACGGAGAAAGTGTCATTGACATGGAACTCGAGAGGGAGAGAACTGTCGTAGTTGCCGTGGTGGGGCAGCACATTCAAGAAGGTGCGCACGAGATCGAGGTTGAAGCCTGTGACGTTGGACACCTGGAAGATGGGGCAGATGCGCCGAGAGACGAACTGTGTGGCAGTGTTGATGCACTCCTCCCTGTTTTTGATGAAGACGGGGATTTTGCGAGCGCCGGGTGACTTCAGGATTTTACTCAGCTGGGTGATAGTCTGCTCGAGAATCTGAGGCGGGCAGATGTCGATTTTGGTGATGACGACCATGACGGGCACATTTAGCGCCAGGGCAATACCCAGGTGCTCTTTGCTCATGCCCACCAGACCGTTGTTCGCAGCGACCATCAGTAAGCAGTAGTTGGGCTCGCTGGATAGGAGACCAAACACGGTGGTACGTAGGTAGCGTTCGTGGCCAGCCAAATCTGTGAAGCTGATGACTTTCGCCTGTTATCATTAGCAAAAACTCTTGTATGAAAAGCACCAGCACCTACAGATCGACGACCAATTTCCTCCCAAGTCAGCTTGCGACCAGCAGTGTTCGAGACGACGACCTCGCTCTTGCTGTCGAAGCCCATGATCTCCATGCCGACAGAACTGGTTCGTCCGCTCTCAATCTCATGCTTGTGACGGAAGAGGTTGACACGTGCTTTACCACGTCCATCATCCAGCCCTCCCTTGACCAGGACGCCCAGCATGGTGCTCTTGCCTGCATCGACATTGCCCACGACCGCAATCCGCGTCTCAATGACATCGTCCACGTTTTGAGGGCGCTGCCTTATGATCATCTTGCCGCTGAGGCTCGTGTCCTTGGCGTCTCGAGGTCCAACCTCGACGTCACCGCCCACGTTCCTAGTCATCAGGATCTTGTAGTCGGCCTTGATCAGCTCGCCGACAGCTCCTATTCTCTCTACGGCAAAGTCCCAGTTCTCCTTGGTGAAGCCCATGCCCTCGCCGCTGTCCTCGAGCCCGACATCAAACAGGACCTCGCCGTGGCCTTCGGCCAGGCGCTCCTTGATGTGCTCTCCCAGCGCAGCAACATTCTCTTCGGCGGGATCGATGAGGAGCGTCTTCAAGCGGATGTGGGGCTTTGCGTCGTCGGTGAGACCGAGCTCGTCGAGAATGCTCAGCTCATCGTGGTCCTCGAGGGTGGCGGCAGCTTGGCCGGGGCGCCGCAGTGCCTGCTGTTTCTGTACGTAGTCGGCGAATTCGCTGAGCGCCTGCCAGATGAGTCAGCGACGTCTTTTGCATTCCAGCGGTCACACGCACGGACTCGCCCTTCCGCCGGTCGACGGGGTTCTGTTTCGGTGCGTATCGTGAGCTCATGGTGCTCTGGTGATGTGGGGCAAGCTGTTGCAGTGTCACGTCGTGGTTCGTCGGTTTCGCCGTAATAATAGGACGTGTCGTAATCGAGTGGTGAAATGTGAATGTTCCATGGGATGTCTTGGACCGATCATTGAAAGGCGCAGGGAAAATGACGGCAAAGGTGGTGCTTGAAGTGCCCCAGGTAGAGCAATGGCGGAGCTGCCTTTTAGCGTGAAGCTATGGACTGGCCCGAGTCAGAGCGAGGTATGACGCTTCGACATCACCACCCTCCAAACCACACCGGCGAATTGACTCACAACAACGCGATTGGTCACAACACACAATGGGCGGCTGGACGCCTGGAACAAGGCGGTGTAAATGTCTAGGTTTCGTATTGAACTTGTGCTACGCATCTAATTGCGCCCTTGCAATGTGGTTGCCTCCTGGACCATGTAGTCTATCTCCCCAGCTGGCCCAGTAATATCAACACGAAGGGCGCAGGACCCGAGAGAGAGCCCATGTTGTGGGTCAATTCTGGATCTGCTACAGCATCACGGCTCAACATCTGACCGTGTCGACAACTTCGCTGATTCACACACGGACCTGCTGCCTCAGCTCAGTGGGCAGCTGCAACGCCTCGCTCACCGCAGTACTTCTCTACTTCCTTCTTCAATGTTTCGCGCTGCAAATTGGCAGTCTCCATGATGTCGCTGACTCCGTTTACTGACTTACAGAATTCAGACGTCTCAGCCATCTGCGCAAGCACAGCGCCCAGTTGGTTTGGCAGCCACTGCACATCATCAGTACATGGTAATCCCAAGGAGTAAAGGTTACTTACTGTCACAATCGGGCTGCCACCTGTCGCTGTGGGATGCGAGGTGTGCTTGAGAATGTACTCGCGGGTGAAGCACCAGTGGCGCCAGCGGAAGTCACGTACTTGGTCAAGAGCCTGGAGGTAGAGCGCAGCAGAGACCGAGTCCTGCTTAGCGAATTCCCGCACGCCGCACTCCTGAGCGCAGTCTCGTACAGCTTCCAGGAACTGGCGATGGTTGCCGGGTCTGTACTGGCGGAAGTCCTTCAGGATCTCTGTGAGGGGTGTCTCTGGCATGGAAATCTGCAACAAGTTGTCGCACATGGGGATCTGCTTGGCATGAGACTCAGTCAACCCTCGAGTTAGATTGGAACATACCATGCTGTCATTGGCTCCTGATTCACCACGGAATGATAGAGGCTCTTCGCTGACGCCCTCATACACCACACCGTTGGGGAACATGGATTGCGAGGTGATGCCAAAGATGAAGGTACGGAAGCTGGTGTAGCCATTGGGCTTGCTCTTCTTCCACATCGCTAGCGGACGGGTTAGCCTTGCAACCACCTTTACTGAAATCACTTACTGTTCATCACAGTGTTAACCTTGCGCAAACCGGTGACCAATGTCCGGAGACCGCCATCAAACTGCTCGCGATCCTTCGCTGTGCAGCCGTTGAGCATCTCAGCTGCGCCTTGAATCAGTGCACCTGACTCCTTGACCATGGCGATGTGAACCAGGACGAAGCCTGCCTCAGACGACTCAGGATCCAGTCCACACTCGAAAGCACGAACGAGTCGAAGGTTATCATACTCGAGACCCTTTGCCTCATCTACCAAACGGTAGTTGAAAAGTGCATAGGAGCCAGCATACTCCATGAAGGGCTTGAAGCCGGCACTATCGTGTACGTATTAGCCACCAATTTCCAACATGCAGTATGGCGGATCGTGAAAAAATGGACATGTAGGTGGCAGGGAGACTTACAGCTCAGCAACCTTGACAATGGGAAGACTGATACACCTTGGCAAGCTCTGCCGCCCCAGTCCGTACTCCTCTCCCCTCATGTGTCTCTCATGACAAGGCTCGAAGAGATACGCACTCGCCAAGAAAGAGTAGTCACGGTACAACGCGTTCATGACACAAAGGTCGTCACGGTACTTTTCGATCTCATCTGACAGATCAGGAAGCTCCTTCAGAACTGCGTCACCGAACTCGAATGTTGCAAGCAGACCTGGGGACCCATCGAGCTGCTTGATGGGCATACGCTGCAGCAACGACTCCAGAACGGCGAACTCTTTGGGTAGCTCGACGATGGGGTTCCCTCGTGGCAGAAAGCCGCGAGATGTGGACACCATGAAGGCAGGGATGGAGTGATCATCAGGCTTGGTGTCATCCATGATAGGGAAGGTGAACGAAGAAGCCATGATGGATATAATCCAAGCAAGGTCTTGATGATAGGCAAAGAGTATTTGAGATGGAGGTTGATGCCAAGAGGTGGCTTGCTTTCCAATGTGGGAAGAAGAGTTGATGGTTTTTACAACCTCAAAGTGCGACTCCAGCGCGCTTATATCTCGAGGCCGGTTTGATTCCGTGGCCGGAATCACGGCTATAGTTTGCTTGCCGTTGAACACTCCCTTTATCTTGCCGACCAATAAACACGCATCGACGACACGGTAACTCAACAGTCGCGCCGCAATGATCCCCTTCACCGCCTCCAAGAAAACCGTATTTGATTAGATCCTAGTGAAATACGTAACACACAGGAAACCGTTGTTGGTCGAAGTCGTTAGTGATACACATCGGTCGTGAGGCGGATGCGGATGCGGATCTGGCACGGCATTCGGCTTGTAACGGCTTCGCGTTGATTGGCTCGCAAGCGAATGCCCCTTCTACACGCCTTGCTTCATTACATAACAACCTTCTTTGTAAAGGTACAATAGGGGAGGAATATGTTAATATCATTGTACTATAGGGTAATACAATACTTATTATATACTCCTACAATTAATGTAACTAACTCTATTCCAAACCTTCCTGAACTACTCTATAATCTTAAGATACTAGCCCCACAACCTACGAAGTACTATTATCACAGCTATTTATCACAGCTAGATACTAACAAGTTGTTTAAGTAACTAAAGAACGCAGCAAATAGACAGGATGTTGTGATAGCTTCTATAAGCCACTTTGGTGAGCGTCCGGACGATGCTGTTAGTTATCATCATAAACACATTCCTGATCCCGGGATTCACACTGCTCGCATGTTGGCTTTCCCATGTCGCATGACCTCTTCTTCAGCCTGCACATGTGACAACTTGTTTTCTTTCTCCCGATCGAATGAGCTTCACCAGCGACACATTCCTTTCCTAATCTTACGCATCTTCCGCAGGGTGATGCTCCGTCACATTTCTCTTTACCTTTTTTGCAGCTTTCGCAAGCTATTGCGGTGTACTGGTGCCGCTTTCTTCCTGCCGGGATAGGGTCTGGTCGGACGATGGTCTTGCGCTTCACTGGGCCTCCACGGGAGCGGCATTTGCTATTGATTTCGGTCGGGATTTCTACAGTCGAATCTTCAGAATTTGTCTTGTCATTGATTGTCCGGTACTTTTCCGCGAAGCCGACGGGAATTCTCGGTACCAGTCTTCCTTCAAGCAGTCCGGCATTTCTGAAAGACAACATAATTTCGTCTTTTGACCAAACTTTCATAATGGTCTTCGAAAGCCTCTCCGCAAATGCCGAAAGCTGGTAGTGCGACATCCAGGAAATATGCCGGGATTCGTGGTAGTATGGCGGAGGTGTAAGGGAGAGAGCAGCCAGAATTCTATCCCAGCGTGCATCATCCCAACAACCGGAAAATGAAAAGACGCTTTTAATCGTGATGCCAAACTCTTCTTGCGCAATTTGCAGCTCGAGAGCTTTCGATGCCATCAAAACCTCCAGCTCGTACTCCGATATAGATTTGCAGCCGGATTCGTCAGGCAACCGCCGACACTCATTGCGTAAGTCCAGAAAGAGTGTGGGGTTGCGTCCTTCCATTTCAAGTGCATGGATTATGCGATCAGTCTTGCACTTTTCCTCATCTTGCGGCTTCATGCAAAAACCCAAACTTAGCATCACAGCCTTTCCACGAAGCTTGTTCAATTCCGGCAAGATGCGTCGAACAAGCTGCACCTCTTTCGGAAGTATGTCAAGGAGATCTGCTGAACGCTTATGCCGATTGAAGGCTTGAAAGAGAGGTACGACGTCATCAAGAGTCCGGAAATACTGTTCTGTTGGCGTCTTTGCGTAGACATTGCGCGTTCCATCCTCGAAGAAGAGGGGCCGCATTGTGATGCACCTGATGGATGGAGTGTGCTGAGTGAAGAGGTTCAAACAATGCTCACGAGAATTTTTGGGTGACCGGCTCAATTTAAGGAAGGCGCGCTTGAGGCAAGAGCCTTGACCTCTCAGCTCAGAGTATGTGATAATTGGCTGTGATTACAGTCCAACCTACTAGTAGTACGCTTATCATTCTATTTGGACGCGTCCTCAATCAGAAAATCCCTCGAAGTCAGTGAGCTCCTCAGAATCTGTCGCCTCCTCTACCTCCTCCTCCCCACCAGAGCCTGCAGCTAGGGCCTCATTATACTGCTCATCAGTCTCATACTCATTAGGCCTTGACTTGTAGTAGGCCTCCAACTCGGTGTCTGAATCATCATCTATCTCCTCCTCACACTCGTCACTATCATCTCCCATAACATACGGCTTGTCACTATAGAGCATAGTGTTATCCTGAGCACCAATAAGGTCTATGATAGACGGTGGCTCACGTCGTCTAGCACTGTTAGTATATGTATGTGATAATTAGATGTGATAACTTACGTCCAGCCCGGATCTGACACTTTTGCCAGGAGTTCAGGTGACAACTCATCGCGGAATTTCTCCCACTCTTCCTTAGCAGCTTTACTCTCAAAGCTGTTAGTATTGAGCTTATGAAGACCTCGATTATACTCATCACGCATAATCTTCTCCAGTGCACCACCAGGGCCAAATATTCGCTCATCTGCACGGCTTGATGAACCTATAGCAGCAGAATCCTTCTCCTTCTGTGCAGCCTCTCCTACTCTATCAAGGACTGCTTGGTGTTTCCTCATATCAACTGTGAGGTCAATGCTATCCCACTTCTTGTGAGCTGCGAGAAGTGTGGTCTCAAGCCATTCAGCTATAATATGTTAGTATAAGGCTGTGATAATGTACTGTGGTAACTAACCGCTCTTGCAGGCCTTGAACCGTTCAGCATTAAGGTCTTCCTCCTTTGCCTTGAGGATTATACCCTTCTCATCTGATGAAGCAGACTGATAGGATTTCTGGCCTTTTAGTTTTTTGATGAGCTGATACTTGGCAGACCGATCAGCTGTCCTAGCGCTCTCAATAGCCTTCTCTTCTTCACTACGTAGTGCAGCTCGAGTTCTCTGTGTAATAGCCCGGGCGCTACTACTAAGCTGGCCCTTAAATGGGACCTTGAGGTTGGTAGGCCGGCCTTTGGCAGAGCCACGTTGGCCACGTTGAGATATAATGTGGCTGACTTCTTGATCTCTAGAATAGAAACCCTACTAATGTTAGCCTTAAGCATGATAGTAAGCTGTGGTAATTACATTGATCAGGTTATTCCACTCATCAGGCTCGAAGTTTGGTGGAATATAAGGCCCGGTACTTGAGAACAGATTCTCAGCAATATCCTCCTTCTTGATATGCGCTTGCTCAGTCAAATCCATAGCTTTGGCTGTGATAAAGGTATGTGATAGAGTAGTAGTGTGATGTGGGTAGTGTGGGCAAATGCTATACTGGTTGGATCCTGGTCGGAGGGCTTGTAAGAAGGTGGTCCGTGCACTTCTGCCTGCGAGAACGCTAACGGCGCTAGTAGGTTCGCAACAACACCAACTTGCAGTACCTATATCATATGCAGTATCTACTGCAGGAAGCTGTAAATAGTTTCATTTAAAAGTGCTTATTGAGTTCTACAACGGTAAGGCTTATCACAGTTTATTATCACAGTACTGTTAGTATGGTGGGGTGCAAAGCTTATTACGCTTGCAAAGAGTCTCAGCCTACTTGCGATACGCTAGCTACCTGGCAGGTAATTTACCTTCACCGCGAGTCCACTTCCAACCCACATATTATTTATTCGCTCTATGCCTACTACCTACTATTAACACCACACTATCCATATTTTCAATTACTATACAACTCCAACTACACCATGGCTAAGTTCAGGAATATCAACAATTCCGAAACTCAACCCAAAAATGTCAAGAACACTGGTACACCAGCTGCTCGTATGGCTGCAAAAACCAAACAAATGGCTATGAAAAAGCCGCCCAAGAAACCACTCCAGGCCAAGGCTGCCCGCAAGTCCGTCCCTGCCAGCAAGTCTGTCCCTGCCCGCAAGTCTGTCGGTACCAAGACACCTGGTGTTAAGAAGAAGCGCCGGTACAGGCCAGGCAGTAGGTTATCACAACTATTTATCACAGATATCTTCTAATAGTATGCAGCTGTCGCACTGATGGAGATCAAGAGATATCAGAAGACTTTCGAACTGCTCATCCGCAAGCTACCCTTCTCGCGCCTTGTCCGTGAGATATGCGTGACTCACTTTGGTGACGGCTATCGCTACCAAAGGTCCGCACTTGAAGCTCTCCAAGAAGCAACTGAGGCTTTTCTTATTGGATACTTTGAAGGTATATCATTCTTTATCACAGTATAGTATTGCATATTCTAACAGCTTTAGACTGCAACCTAAATGCAATTCACGCAAAGAGGGTTACTATTCAGGTTAAGGACTCAGGATTAGCTAAACACTACTACCGAAAGTTTGGTGCTCTTAAGTAGTAGTATTTATAATAGTAGTAGAAGGTTTATAGTTACTTTAGGTTATTATTATAAAGTAAGTATAGTAAGTATAGTAATAAATACTTTATCTTAGTAAGCTAAAAAGTTAAAGACTAAATTTTAGTTTCTAACTAGAAAGAAATATACTAACTTAACTATATTACTGTTACGATCCTGGACCAGCGAACGCGGGGTGTTGGTTTTATCACCAATGACACACGCCGGATCGCCGACACGCTAGACCTCAGGGTCACGTGTGTCTCACGAAATCCTACAACAGGCCCAGGCCAAGACCGTGGGACACCATGGGCAACATCACGTGACGTCCCACGATTCCCACGAAGTACCACGAATTCCTACAAGGCCCCCCATGGGACATTGTGAGAAACCATGAGACATCGTAGGACACTTGCATATCCCTTTAGTATATAGTACGTAGGAACACAACCCTTATGGTTCGTGTTCAACCTGATCAATCCACTTTGTTATTGGAATCTCAACCCAACTCTCGAGACAGATAGATCATATCTATACTCCTCATTGTTACCCATAGCTGTCACGGTGTTTCACTAGGCAACTATACCCCCCTCCCCGACGAGCCACTTGTAAACGTATTCATCCCCGAGAACCAACTAGAACGAGTACACGAGCTTTGCTTAGTACGACTTCAACAACTATATAATATCCTATAATCCTATAGAAATAAACTACGCTAAGAATATAAGATAGTATAAGATACTATATATATATCCTATAGAAACTATAAACTACTTATAGAAACTACAGGGCCTTCTATAGGACTTTATAGAATATTATAAGAAATATAGGACACTCCTTAGTATATAGTAATTAAGAATACTACCCTTATAGTATTATATTTAACCTTATTAATTAACTTTGTTATTAGAACTTAATCTAACTTTTAAGCTAGATAGATTAACTATCTATACTACTTATTATTAACCTTATAGTTATTATAGTGTTTTACTAGGTATCTATACTAACCCCCTCCTATACTAGTACTTATCCTAGAGAACTAACCTTAGAAGTATTTATAAGCTTTACTTAGTTTATAACCTTAATAGATAGTCTACTCTATACTACTTATTATTACCTATAGTTACTATAGTATTTTACTAAGTATCTATACTCTCTATAATCTACTATATATCTATTTATCCTAGAGAACTAACCTTAGAAGTATTTATAAGCTTTACTTAGGATATAACCTTAATAAAAGCTTAGTAATTTTCTATTATACTAATACTAGCTTATATATAATAATAGCTGCCTTCTTTAAGACCTTCTTAAATACTTTAACTAAAGAGGTTAGTAAGCTATCTATATACTTCTAAATTCTTATCTTTATAAGTATTAATTATAACCTAAGTTCTAGAGTATTACTTAGAGTTTATAACTACTAGAGCTCTTTATTAATAGAGAGTTATAGTAATAAAGTATATAGCTTTATATTAAGGCTACTTATAACCTATTCTAGGTTAAATAGAACTAGTTTAGTACTTTAGAACCCTCTCTAGATATTACTAGAAGTAATTATAGTATTATAAGTATATATAAAGTATAGTAGAAACTTAGTCTTTATAATATAGTTAATTTAATTATATATAAGTATTTTAGCTTAGTACTTATATACCTTTTTTAAAGTAGTAAAATAACCTATATTAAGAGGCTATATAAGGTATAATAAGTAAAGAGGTAAATAGAAAGTAATTATCTTATTATTCTTATAGTATTACTAGAATTTAAGAGAGTTATAGCTCTTATAACTATTAATAATAAGTAAATAGTAGCTACTAATAGTATACTACTTTATATACCTATTAAAGTACTCTATCTAGTCTAGACTAAGCTTATTAGTAGTCTAGCTATTATTAAAAACTCTAATAACCTAGTTTTAAGGTAGATTCTTTTCTTTATACTAGGTAGAGAGGTAGTAGTAGGCCTTAAAGATAATAAAGGCTAAAATAGCCTATTCTTTAGTATTAATACCTACTATAGCTATAGCCTACTCTTAGTTACCTAGCTAGATAGCCTTTAGCTAACCTTATTATTCTAAAGCTATAATAACTACTTTTTAAAAGATCTAGCCTATTATAAAGCCTATCTTATTAAAGTTATATATATCTTTATTCTAGATATTATACTTAGCTTTAATATTAGCTACTAGGCTAAACTAGCTCTATAGAACCTTAGAATTCTTATAGATAGCTTTCTTATAGTTATACTTATAATTAAACTTAATTTTAAGTTCTAGATATTACTTAATAAATATACTAGGCTAGTTTATACTAATAGGGCCTAGATTATACTTAGTATATAAAGAATTAGCTATAGTAGCTATATCTACAAGCTAAGAGGAAAATCCTTATATATCTAGCTTAAGAATATATTTAATAATTATATTCTTTTTATTATTATCTAGCTTCTATAAGTTAGCTATAGAATTAGTATATAAAGGTTATCTTATATATTAGTTACTTAGTATCTTTTAAGGGACTCTATAGATAGCTGCAGCATATTACTAGAAGAGTGTTATATCTATTTTAAGAGCCTAGAGCACAAGCTATACCTAATATTCTTTTAATATATCTAACTAGTATTATTAGAGAGGTATTAGTATAGGAAGGGTAGTTTAGTAGGGGCTTGGTAAAAGTAAGCGGCTTGCTCGGTAAGCAGCTTGCCTGTAGGGTACGTTAGAGTAAGTAGTATATAGATAGAGGGGGAGCTGCTATATATCAGCAGTAATTTATCTATCTCTACCCTAAATATACTTATACTCTTCTCTATTATTACTATTAACCTGCTTGTGACCAAAACCCTTAACACTAGAAGTCTGTCCGCCTTACTAATCTTCGGCTTGCTATCTATCTTAGCTACTACCTGTTCGGCTTCCGCCTCACTGATCTTTGGGTTGCTGTCCCTCTCGGCCACCATCTGTTCGAAGCACGTCCGCCTTACTGATCTTTGGGTTGCTGTCCATCTCGGCCACCATCTGTTCGAAGCGTGGCTAGAGCTGGTATTGCTGCCGCTGGGGTAGGGCGGTGGTGGGTGTGTAGGAAGGTGTGGGAAAGAGGCAGCTGGCGATTGAGCAAATTTGTAAGTAGGGCTTGGCGTGCCGTTTACGTTTGCGCTGGCTGCGGCGCCAGGCAGCAAGTCGCGGTGAAGGTGAGTGTGACTAGTGAGCATTACTTACGCTGACAAAGAGCAGAATAGTCTCTGCTCCTCTCCGCCCTGCCGGGATTGCCAAGGATATCTGTGTAAGATCGGAGGTCGGCATAACTTACTAGGATGAATGTTCCGATATGCCAAAGTGCCGACAGAGAGACAAGGCTGACAAGATCACATGGTCTAGGGCTGTTCGGACGATTGCAAGCAAGATTCGAAGCTACAGATGTTCAAGCACTCAGGTACGCTCGTCCATGGCAGCGCAGATTACTTTGCCCTTATATTTTAGGCTGTAACACTGAACACTCCTTGGAATCAGCGAGGAGAAGTAAGTCTGCCAGTCTTTTCAGCTGGATTTGGGCTCAACACACCTGTCGACTGCATTTCGCTACAGCATCATCCGCGACATTTTCTATGAGAGGATTCTAGGCACAGACGACAACATTCTTGAGATGCGTCGAACACTGTGTAGCAATCAAACAATCAATAATTTGATGTCAGAATACTTTGGTTGAAACTACGGAGGATTGGATTGAGCCAAGCAGGCAAGTCAATCAGCTTAAAATTTAATTATATTGTAGGATTAGTCTTGCATTCTTCCTT
Source organism: Phoma sp. XZ068 (assembly GCA_004835665.1). Lineage (NCBI taxonomy): Eukaryota > Fungi > Ascomycota > Dothideomycetes > Pleosporales > Didymellaceae > Phoma > Phoma sp. XZ068. Next base: position 1,509,337 of record RBKR01000002.1, read on the forward strand.
ATCCTGCGGCTTTATATAGAAACCCAAACTTAGCATTGCAGCCTGTCCGCGAAGCTTGTTCCATCCCAGCAATACTACTAAATACTTATATTGATTGAAAGCTTCAAAGAGAGGTACGATGTCATCGAGAGTCTAGAAATACTGTTCTGTCGGGGACTTTGCATAGACATTGCGGGTTCCCGTCCTCGAGAAGGAAGGGCACTATTCGAGGCATTGTGACTCACCTGATAGATGGAGTGTGCTGAGTGAAGACTACAGCATCGTCCGCGACGTTCCCCATAAGAGGATTTTAGGCACTGACGACGACATTCTTGAGAGTGCGTCGAAACACTGACGGTCAGAATGTTTGAAGGCACCGAACAGGTCCTGGGTCATGTGTGCCTCTATATACTTGGAATATTGTTCGGCCCTATAGTCCATCACTCAATCAATCTTTTCTCTCCCTCTCAACACAGAATACTTAGGTAGCAATGACGGAGGACTAGGATGAGCCAAGCAGGCAAGTGAATCAGCTCAAAATTCGATAATATGTCAACCAGTGTTGGCGCCCATTTGCCTTACTGTTTGTAATATAAACTCCAATCTGTATGCTCTTCCAAACGTGTGCCGTTATGACGATCCCAAGGCCCGGCAGCGGATGTGTTTTCTTGGCCCGAAGTGCAACTCACATAAGTCCATAATAGGGTCTTCGCCTTGAAGACATCCGTCTCCGAGCATTCGCTACATTTAACATCCGACACCGCACCCCAGAGCTTCGCTTTTGCGAACTCAGGAGCACGAGCTCAAAGTGCTGACGCTCAGAGGTCGGCGCATGAAGTCTTCCTCGCTTGACAAGACTTGTAGCTTCAACGATAATATTTACAACGCTAGGCTTCAGCAACTTTTCATCGCATCGTCTAGTCCATGTGCTTGCAATCAGACTGAAGATTGCACGTCTTCTGTCGGGACGGCTTCGGTTCCCGGTGAACGCTAGTGTTTATCGATAAAGCTACTCCTCATTGCCGAGGTTCGTTTAGTGTACTGTCACTCAAACACCATGGCCTACTTTAGACCACCGTGAGACGCTCGTAGTAGCTACAGCTATATCCCAAAGCCTGTAGCAAACATGTCTTCACCGGCTCAAACGCCCAAGGCCGTTCTGTTCGATATTGGTGGCGTCGTTGTATGTTCTCCGCTTTACCCCACCAATGCGCATCCCAGCATACTCCTCCATTACATAGCTGACAACGATACACTAGGTGATAAGCCCTTTTCAGGCTATCCTCGATTATGAAACGGAAAACAAGATCCCAATCGGCTACATCAACTACGCGATCCAGAAAGGGCCCCACGACACCGGCGCATGGCAACTCATCGAACGCGGTGAGGTCGAATTGAACGACAACTGGTTCGCCTCTTTCAAGGCGCAACTATCGCGACCTGAAATATGGCGCGAATACCTCGCGAAGCTCACACAACAACAGTCGCTCGGTGGCGCCGGCGGCTCAGCGATTGAGGGCGGTAAAACACCAAAGGTTCCGGAGATCGACGCGAAGAGGCTCTTCTGGCGCATGATGAAGATCTCCCGCGAACCAGACCCATACATGTATCCCGCGCTGCGCAAGTTGAAAGAGAGCGGGAAGTTTGTTCTTGGTGCATTCAGCAATAATGTCACGTTCCCCACCGATATCCTCGACGATGAAGGCGTGCTTTTCACGAAAGAGTTGCAGCACCGCCCTTACCCGAATCCGCATGCCAATGATTCAACAGACATCACTACGAACTTCGATATCTTCCTTGGCAGTGCGGCGGTGGGCGTCAGGAAGCCGGATCCAGAGGCATACAAGCTGGCTACGAGGGAGATGGACAAGATTGCGCAGAAAAAGGGGATGGGGAGGGTTACGGAGGGGGATGTTCTGTTTTTGGATGATATTGGGATCAACTTGAAGTTTGCGAAGAAGACTGGTCTGCGTACTATCAAAGTGAATCTAGCGCAGACTAAGGATGCGGTCAAAGAGTTAGAGAAGGCTACAGGGTTGAGTCTGTTGGACGAAAAAGCGAAGTTGTGAGTGCTACATGTTGAGGTTCCCTTGCTCCAATGCACTTTCCGTTTGTCTCTCTTAGATGGTGCGGCACTTGTGGGAGGCCTGAAGAGACAAGCAATACTGTCTTCACCGGTCTTATTCGTATGGCTTTGTCACTAGACTTTTAACAAGACGCGGAATAATTTTAACCGAAGTATATGAGTTTGGCTTCATGTGTTGTACAGATATGGCTGAGTTATCTCACCAAAAGGGTAGAGCGGCATGCAACGTAGGTGGCTGGGTGCAGCCAAGCCAGGCGCAGTTGCCGTTACCGAAGCAACCAAGACACCTCGTCGACCATAGCGGTCACGATACCTCGAATTCCTGGTTGCCTGATGCTTGGAATATTCTTCCTCTTATGCTTTTGAATCAATATTCCTACTTCAGACATCTGTACATCGTCTTGTCAAGTTGACCAAAACCCCTTCTTACGGTCAACATGCTTTTCACTATCCTATCTCTTCTCATCACTGCTGCACAGGCACAGAACAGTAGCACCGCCGAAGTTACCCAGATCGCAGTCTACCCACCATTTCCTATCCGCGATGGCACTAACATGCAACACACGCAACGCGCCTACGATGTCTCGATAATTACCGCCATCTCCTCCACCACCTTGGTGTATGCCATATCATGTTCACCATTGACAACCATGACGCGGTTCAACGACGTCTGCGGCACGTCCTACGTTCCCAATGTCATCACCGTGACCGAGAGCCCGGATGAGTGGCATTGGAGCGCGCAGGGCAAGAGCCTCGAGTGCAGGAACCTGAGGGAAAAGACGAAGACTTGCACAAGTGTCACCAACCGCCTCGAGAGCTACATCGCACCTGGCACACAGGATGGAGCGGATTTTCTCGCCGGGTTTCTCGAGCACTTCACCACCATGTCGCCTGTTGCTGTCAACGTGACTGCCGGGTTTGAGAATGTGCCTGCTAGTGGTGAGTTAAGATGAGCTTCTCATGGGAATAACAGGCTAATATGAGCAGTTCTTGCAAGCCTCGAAGATGATGCAACAGGTCTCGTTACTATCCAGACAGGCAGCCCAAGTGGATCTGGCTCTGCATCTGCGCCTGCTTCAGCGGCGAGCAGTGCAGCGTCGGGTGGATCGGCGAGTGCTTCAGGGGCTACTGGAGGCAGTGTCTCCCTACCTGGAAGCAGTGGCTCCCCTATTCCAACACAGACTACGAATGCTGCACCCAGAGCAACTGGTACCATTGGTCGGGAATTGTTGTTTGGCGCTGCTGGTGCAGTTGGCGCTGGCATCTTTGGGATTTAGTGAATGAGCATCTGGGGGTGACAAACAAGCATATGTTCTACCAATAAACTCGATGTCCTGTTGAGTAGAGGTTATTGTCATTACACAACACGACTGCTATCAGAAAGTGCTTCCTCTAGTCAACTTCCCCGTCCACGTGCACTTCCTTGTCCCGAACTCCGCCGTTCCTACCCTTCGCACCCTCAATTCATCCTTCGGTACATGCAATGCTCCCCCACTATCTGTCAACCTTTGTCTCAACTCCTCTTCCTCTAGGTGTTCTGCCTCAGCACCCAGCTCATCTCTCACAGCAGCAGACAGGTCCAATACGCTCCTCAACAATCCAGGTCTTCTTCCGCTCTTGTACATTCGTGAAGCACGCCGTGTGTCTAACCACATGCAAATCATAATTGCAGACCAGAGGAAGTTGAAAATGGATACCATAAAGAGGAAGATGTACGAGAAGCCCCATTGGTAGGTTTCGCTGGGTTTGCAGGAGCTGTGGTCCTTAATCCAGGTCGAGTTGTACTGTTCGCCGTATCGACCGGATATGCTATAGTATTGCTGATCAAGTGCGGTGGTGTCGCGAAGAGATTTGCCGGTCGGCCAGTATGTGGTGATGGTTACGGCAGATCTCACGGTCCAGACAGTGTTCTCGAACTCCCAGTTCGTTCCATTTTCGACTCGAAAGACTTGGAGTTCAGTCCCGTTCTGGGCGACGTCGTTGTACTGCTGGGTCTCATCACCCATGCGGTAGGTTTGGTTGAAGGTGTTGTTAGCATCAGAGAACTTGCCGATGACTACAAAGGTTGTTAGATAGACCTTTTCACGTACGGTGCGCAACTTACAAGAATCTATCACCTGGATCAGCTCCTCATCTCTGGCAGTTACCCAAACATATTGCTCATCGAACCCGATTTCCCTCCCACCATCGATCGACCTTACAATCTCATCCACGTTACCCCAACCGATCAGGTTATGGTTATAGTTATCCACGTACGGCTCATACGTCGTGATATATCCCGTCATCGCAGCCATAAGCGTCGGGAACGACAAGACGTACAGCGTCGAGATGAACATGCTGAACATGGCCAGCCACCTGAAGAATCTCCCCCAGGTCCTTTCTCCAAAGCACAGAAACTCTTTCCCCAGAACGCCCAAATTAGTCAGACTCGTCGTCTGCAACGCCACACTCGCGTACATCTTATAACTCGTCCTATTCCTCTCAAGATGGTACACCAGCCACTCGTTAAATACCCTCCAGTTCACCCACGCAAGACACATCTGCCCGCCGCGCCCCACGAGCAAATCCCACGCAATATCAATGACCTTGACTTGCGTGAACGTCATATTGCCGAAGCTCAAATTCGGCGTGAAAAAGTACGTGCTGTCCATAATGCGCCACGTCGCGCCGGCAGCTTCTTTCCAGAGCCCGTTAGGGTAGCACGAGCGCCCACGGATGTAGTTCTGGCTAGCCATTTCGGCGATGGCAGAGAGGATTATAATGGGCGCTAAGCAGAGGGGTAGCAGAGATGTGATGAGAAAGACGCGCCATGGGAAACCCTGGAGTTTGCCGCGGAGTGAGGTTTCATGCTGGACCTCAGGATTCTTGGTGGACGATGTGCGACTGGTGTCCTGGTGGTGCCCATTGAACGCCGCGACGCTGGTCGTAGCTTCATACTTGGGATTTGGCATCGCGAGGTTGCTCTGATGCGCGATGCATCGCGCAAATGTCCTTGTGGAAGTTTTGTGTAGCTTGCATGTGGTGTAGAATTCATGCGTTGATGTCACAGTCAGCGTAAGGCGTCCCGAGATCGACGCGTTGATGGAGCCAAGCGAGGCGCAGCAGCGAACCGAGGGCCTTAAGTGCACGTTGCAACTTTCATGTTATTTTGGGTTGGGTTTCCTGAACGTCACAGATCAATGAATCACTCCGGGGTGCTGGTTGTGAGCGGTAGATATGGTGATGAATGACGTTCAATTGCAATGCACATGAGTGTGAAACTTGGTATAGCATTCTTGATTGCTAAAAGATATTTACAAGAACCACTATTGCTTCTCTGTCGACTCAAATAACCAAGCGACTTTAACGACTAAAGCACTTCAAATACCACGTGCATCTAGCAGTTGGCGTAGATAGCGTTGGCGTATAGGGCGAAGGAGTCGGCGTTGTTGAGAGCCTGAGATGTAGTCAATCCGGTGGCAGCGGAGTAGCCGTAGCCAAGGTCGTCGGTGCCAGGGCTGTAGACACTGTTGGCGTGGGTCTCCTCATGAAGGACAGTGGTAGCTTGATCCTGGGCGTGGCAGCTCTTGGTAAGACCGGGAAGCTCAGAGAAGAAGATGGGGCAGTATGTGATGTAGCTAGTCGAGGGGACGGTGTAAGCCAAAACGTTGCCTGAGCAGTTATCGTACTGGTCGTCACAGTTGGTGGTGGTTGTAGCAGTGGTGCTACCACAGTCACGGGCAACCGCTGTCAAGCGAGCAGAAACTGTGCTCTTTGTGGAGGCAGTGGTCGACTTGAAGTAGGTGCTGAGCTTGGTACCAGCGGAAGCCGCGGAGGCAGCCGATGTAGCGAGCTTGTTGCAGTTGGAGAGGGCAGTCTTGATGGCGGTGAGCTTGGAGCCAGTGCAGCTAGACTTTACAGAAGTACGCTTCTGCAGATCAATAGCCTTGGCGACCTGGGCAGCCTGAGCACCATCAACAGTAATGGTGAGCTTCTCGGAGTCATAAGGCAGGGCTCCAGACAGCTCAGTAGAGTTCTCCTCGGCGTAGGGAATCAAACCGCTAGCAAAGACCTCAAAGTCACCACCATCGTTGAGCGAGTGAAGAGCGGCAGCATCAACCGTAACCTCCTTGGTCTCTCCAGCCTTGAGGGCAACAAAGTCCTCAGTAGCCAAGCCAGTGGTCAAGAGACGAAGCTTGATGCCCTCGAAAGGAACCTTAGCAGCTATATGATGGTCAGCGATTGAAGCGTTTAAGGGTTATTATAGTATACATACCGCCAGCAGCAGAGTAGACCTGGACCTTCTCGACGGGAGCGACCTCATCGAGGAAAGTACCCTTGCTCAGGAGGTTCAAGGGCTTCTCTCCGTTGTTGGTCACTGCGATCTTGACCTCAGAGTTACCAACACTCTCCAGCTTGATGCTCAGAGGAGTATCACGCTTGTTGATGTCGACAGAGGCAGCGGAGGCCACGGCGGCCAGAGCAGCAACAGAAAGTTGGAACTTCATGATGATTGAATATATGATGAGTGATCCAAGCGGGTCAAAGCGTAAGCGATAGGCTGAAGATTGAAGAGGCAAGGAAGAGCTGTTGAACTGAAGCTGATGAAGACACTTAGGTACTCTTCATGCTCATATATATACCTGGTGGTAGCTGTTGGGTTCCGCTTGACATTACACTGACCTTCTTCATCAACTAGGGTACTGCTCATCCCGCACAAGCCTTGGTAGGAGCTTGACTGGTCTAGGCAGCTGCATCTGCATCTGGGCGTGAAGCTTATAGTTGCCAAGTCATCTGCCCGGATGATTGTGGGTCGATAAGACACAAAAGCCTCTCCAGATGTGGGAGGAGGAAACGAGAATGGCAGGTCAGACTTGGCCAGCCGTCGAAACAAAACGAACGAGCGACTACATGCCGGACCGGCACGTATATGCGGAAGGTCGCGCTATATTCTAATGGATAGTAGATGATAAGGAGTCCTTGATGCGTGGCATTGATGCCGAAGCAATGCCACTGCAATCTCTACTCAGGCTGGGTTGTGTCGATCACTCTTGTTTATATTAAGCCATGTCTTGGCCTTCAAAGAAGCGTTTCGGGATAGGGTGTCGACAGAAATTACCTTCCGGGAATGGATTCCAGCGGCAGACGCTTGATAACTAGCATCACTACATGCGAAAGTAATTCACGCCAGTTCGACGGGCAGATTTCATTCGGCCTGGCTCATCCGAACAGCTGGGTGTTGATTGAAGCGTGTGGAATCTCATCTTCTTCGTCAACAGGAGCTCATCTTCGGAGGACTAGGCGACGAAATGGTCCAACGAAGTTGAAATTGCCTGCGTTGGTTGCCGGCAGCCGTACGCGCCATACTAGGGGAGGAAAAGGCGGCATACATGCCTTCTGCACGACCATTTGGGCGAATTTCTCGAGCTTGAGCAGCAATTGGCCAGTCTGCGTTATGTGGAATTAGGAAGGAGGTAACAGGACCAAAGTCGCTGTCGGAGGATTTACAGATATGCCTCGGGAATCGAAACAAAGCTCAGGCTAGCTTCACACCACGATCAAATCGGGCAAAGTCCGGCGGATGTGGCAGCGGGAAAGAGCCATCGCTCCGGGGCTCCAGACTTCCAAAATGGCCAACAAGATCGAGTCTACGGCCGACTCCATCCCTCAGCAGCTAAATTTCAGACGGACGAATCAGAATGCAGCAATTTGGGTCGTTTCAGCACTAGCAAGCCTCATGTGTGGGACTTACCAGCGAAGGCAGGTCGCAACAAAGCATATCGCATGACCTACCCTCATTCGCCAGGCCAACTGCACTACGTATCAGTGTAATTATGCCAAGAGCTATCGCAGACCCTTTGTATACAATGTTATGACATGCATCCCCAAAGTCCCGGCCGTTGCCGCTGTTAGGAGAACACCACGACGTCATTTTTTCAACACGAGAGAATCAACATACAGGCTCAGTTGAGACTTGGAGTACTGGGCGACTAGAGGATTGTGTCTATGTGCCCTACAGAAACTTCATCCCCTTTTGCAACCAGGTACTTGAGAATTGAAACATGACTTGACTCCTTCCAATACCGGTTTGGCGTTCCCCGCTGCCCAGGAACATCCTACCACTGTCGCATCAAGTTTATCAAGGCAGTGACCTCAAGGCACCCGCACACAAAGACTAACACTCATACCCACACCAGCCCATGGCCGACTCTCGAAGATTCTTCAACGCCCGCAATACGCTCCTTGCCGCTGTCGCCTTGGCGCTCTTTGGAGGCTACTACATCTCTCAATCACCCAGCCCCAGTTCATTCACCATGTCGCAGACATCCAGCGAGATCCCAGGCCTGTCAATATCTTTGTCACAAGTCTCAAAGGATCCACCAACAGTGCGCGTAACCCTCAAGAACGACAGCCCCGACACACCCTACACCCTCCTCATATGGGGCACACCGCTTGACGATGCAGCCCTGAACACCGGCGTGTTCAAGGTCACCGACGCAGATTCGGGCGCTGAAATCGAGCAAATGACTGTGCAGATCCGGAGGAGAATGCCGCCAGGGCAAAGCCAGCTTGCGGGTGTGAACCCAGGAGAGGAGGAAAGCGTTGAGGTCGTTTTTGACAAGCCGTGGATGCCTGAGACGAAGCCTGCGAAGTACAAAGTTCACGCGCAAGGGTTGCTGAAGGGCGTATGGGATAAGGTGAAGAGCGAAGTTACGGACGATGAGACAAACGAGTACACCTTGAGCCCGCTGGCAGGTAAGACGTTCACTACCAATGAGATCGAGCTTGTTGTGGAGTAGACTCGCTGTATCTGTTCATAGCTAGAGCTAGGTAGAATGGAATATTATGCTTTTTACCACTCTGAATGTATCCTATTTGCGCGACACATTTTGCAATTTACGAATATCACGCATATCAACGATGTGTTCCCCGAAGGGGATTGTGACCAACAAGTGAATTTTTCCTTCTCTAAGCTTGCAAGAGCTTCTTAGAGTTCCGTATAAAGATGTTTTATGAGATTAAGCTTCATTGTCAGACAGTACTATAACGGATGAAGTACATAGGAGTTAAGATGAGATTCGCCCACTAGGTAGTCATAACCGCATTCACGATAAGAGAGTCTTAGTACACCTTGAAGTCCCCTCCCAGAAGCCACTAATTTTCAGTTCATCATTCTCGTTCCTTTGACTATCTCCCACCCCACCCAATGTCCTTTTATCAATAGATGATTAGCTCAAGTATCTTGTATACTGTATGTTTGCGCCTATACTTAACAATACTAGAGTCAAAGGTGGTAGTGGTCTTTGAAACGCTCATAGACTATGAGACGGCTCTGGACCTAGACGAAGGCAGGACGTCTTTGCAGCTTTCCTTTGTTCATCAAAAATGTACCTGGAGTCCTGACCTTTCAAACGCCTCACTCAAGAGAGGCGCAAGTACGAATGTGAGGGATCAAGAGGTGAGAATGTTGCCGAGCAAGTAGAAGGTAGCAAAGTGGTTTCTTAATTAGCACGGAAATGTTGAAAAGCGGCCAACATCGAAACTAACGCCTACTCGCGGTGGCTGGGAAGCGGCGGTTTCAGAGGTCGAGGTCGAGGTAGTGGTTGCTAGATTGCAAGCCTAATATAGTAGAAGAATAGCATCGTTCATGAGGTAAGCAACGTCCCGACGGGTTCATTTTATAGATCAAACCAAAAGTCGTACGCGAGACCATTTCAAACTGGCTCGGCGATGTCTGGTGTCGAAGTCACCAGCGTAGGTAGTGGTGGGAGCCTTGTCGTTGGCCGTCTCGGCTCTGGAGCATTATGCCAAAGGCGTCAATATAGCTAAGTGATATTGACGCCACAAGACGGAGTTGAGAATCTTCATCCTTCAGATTAGTACAGCATGGGGCATATTCGTTAACGTTCTTGAACAGCTGCTCATCGAGATTGTGAGAACAGTGCACATAGCAGAGCTAATATCAGGCCCTTCAAAGCGACACTGGGCGAATGTCAAATGTGGACAAGAAATTGAGAGACCGGTTGAGAGACACTTGTGATGTTTATCTTGGCAACATGAGGGGCGTGGAATTGTCATTGAAGACGATAATGGAGAACCTAGCGCGGTACCATAATAGCAAGGTGATTTCGCCTGCCCTGTAGCATCGTCGTCTCTTCCACGTGTCACAAGAGCATCAATGAACAGCAGTGCTGTCATGCTACTATACAGACAGACTGTACCTCCCTTAGTTGGCGTAATTGCTTCTAAAGTTATCTGAGGTTGCATAAGACAATCCTGGTTAGGCTAGGTATTGTTCGACGAGGCTGTCAAGTTCTTACAATATTTATCGATGAAGAGCCAACAACCTTCGTTTGTGTACGCAAGGTCCGTTCCTTTGGGGTAACAAGAAACCCACTTTTTCGAAAAGCCATCCCCATGGTGTCCTCCACACCTAGCCGGAGTACAAGCGTTCGGCGTGGACTGTCCGGTCGATAGACTGCACCGGTTCGAAAACCCGATGCACATTAGAATGTGGCATCTCAGTCACCTTCACGCCCTGTCTGGTAGGTTCTACGCTAGGCAAGTAAGCAGTGCCGACTTGCAACCCACGCAACGAGCGAGCGGCACGTCTGCAGATTCAAATATCACTGGCAATGCTGGGACTCAGATGAACAGGTCAGGGCAGTCTTCACCCGGGTCCCATCTCGCCCTCTATCAATAGGTCGGCCCTCAAGGATATATTGGAAACTTGATTGTCACCCCGGATCTTTGAGCGCAGAGAATCGTGAAGCTGTCGAAAGCTTTGGAAATGACGTTGATGCAGCTGTTGTTGTGGACACTAGATCTGGGCAGCTCGCAGTGACAAGGCTTGAAAAGACAGTGCGGCAGTTCAAGATTCTAGACTGATACGCATTTTATGTCGTGACGTCAACTCCATGTCGGATCCTGATGTCGAGATTGCAGATGCTCTCGGAGGCCATGGATATAGCATGATGAAGGAGCCTATCTTGCACATACGACCATAGGACGTTGAAAACAAGGCTTCCCGTTCGCTCAGCCCTATTTAAGCAACGTACCGGTGGATTAGTAGTTAGGTGGGTGACCACTAGCGAATACCCGCTGTTGTATGTTTTTTTTTGTCTTTTATGTGGTGGTTCGGCATGCAAGGTATCGTCGGGTTTGCGTCAGGGCATCGCTTGGACGGGTAGCGGAGCTCTTCTTTTGGGGGTCGGTGTTGTTTGAATAGGATACTAGGTTCCGGTCTATATAAGGTGGAGTTCCTACGCATAGTCAACAGGGTATCTTGGAATACAGTCAATACAATACGCAACGTCTCTGCTCCAGGATCGTGGATATCACCTAGGAGCCACAGACAGCAGTTCCTCAAGTCCCATTTACCCACTCCCTCTCCGTCCCTTGATAATCAACAACATCTTGTTCATGGCCCAACCACTTCGCGCTCTCCCACGGACTGATCACCGCCAACACTTTCGCCTTGACGAGCCCAAGCGGCAACGGCCCAAATAGCCTCGAATCCCTACTCCACTCTAGATTATCCCCCGCAATCCAACAATGCCCCTCTGGCACCTGGACAACTCTCTCCTTGACATTCGCCCAATCACCCTCTTCCCCATCCTTATCAAGATCCCCGTCTTCCCGCGCGGCGCTCATCACGCTGACAAAGTCGCCCGGCATCCCAATAACGCGCTTGCAGCCGCGCTGGTGGGGAAAGAGAGGATGTGTGTACGTTATGACATCGCCGACTTTGACGTTGCGGCCGCGGCGGTGAAGGCAGGAGTAGAGGATCCAGGGTCGCTTGTTGAAGGAGTGTGGGATTGTGGGGACCATGGATACGCCGCTGGTATGTCCGATGCTACCGATGTGTGTGGTGACGATGTGGAATATGAATGCGCCTTTGGCGAAGGTTTTGCTGGCCCCTAGGTGAAGTTAGTAAGGTGCAGAAGATTGAGGTCTGTGTTGGTAAAGACGAGGGACGTACACCAGAGGTCGCGCGCCTTCGGGCCGAGGAATGACATGTCGGAGACTGTCGTGTAAGTGCTGTTACCGTATACGCATGGCTGTACTGAAAAAGGCCGTATTCCAGCAATGCGCAGCTTGGTTGGGAAGCTGTTGTATTCGGTGGAGTGATGACGATGTTTGGAACTTCAGAACTTCGAGTGTGAGTCCGACGCTAAGAAGCTTAACTCCGGGTGCATAAGTTGCACCGTGACTTCGACTCCACCGCAACAGCTTCAGAGAACACCATGCTGGTCGAGGATGAAGTCGCTGGACTCTTGAGTCCAGAACAGGCGGCTACAAGGTAACATAAGCCCTAATCATATTATGGGGAACGACAAGCTAACGTTATAAAGACCTGCACCAACTGGCCTTGCAGCGGGCGCAACATTGAACGATGCTGTAAGAGGTGCTTCCATTTCATATTTATTCTCACCCACTTCGCGTCCTCTCATTACACATATCAATCGTCCTCTACTTCCATGTCCTTTTCCTAAGTCTCCCCAGATCTCATAACAACCTACCACGACCTCAACCCCACCACAATCGACACCCTCGATGAAGAACCCTCACCCCTGGAATTCATGCGCTACGTCGCGCGCAACAGACCCTTCGTCATTAAAAAGGGCGCTGCAGACTGGAAAGCCCGAAAGAGATGGAACGCCGCGTACCTAAAAGAAGTAATGCAAGGCCAAACCGTCAACGTCTCCCTCACACCGCACGGAAACGCAGATTCCGTCGTCGACATCCCATCCGGAGGCAGTGTGTTTGTCAAGCCGCACGAAAAAGATGAAGATTTCGGTGCGGTGCTGGACGCTATCGCTGCGCAATCCTCCTCCACTGCATCATCACCTGCAAAGCCTATCCGCTACGCGCAGACCCAGAACGACAATCTGCGCGATGAGTATACCTCCTTGTTTGCCGATGTTCCGCCCAGTATTGCATTTGCTCGCGTCGCGCTGGAGCAGGCGCCCGATGCGGTGAACTTCTGGCTGGGGAGTAGCGCGTCAGTAACCGCGCTGCACAAGGATAATTACGAGAATATCTACGTGCAGGTCCTAGGGCAGAAGCACTTTGTTCTCCTCCCACCTGTCGACGCACCGTGTGTTGGCGAGAAGGAAGTTCTGGCTGGTACATACGCGCCGAAGAAGACGATCGATGGTGGGAGCGAAGAGGAGGATGAGGACGGAGAAATGGTGATACAGATTGATGAGCCGGAGGCGTATGTACCGTTTGCGACGTGGGATCCCGATTCGCTATCAGTCAATGCAACACCATACTCGCGGTTTGCGCAGCCGATGCGTATCACGCTGGATGAGGGAGACATGTTGTATCTGCCAGCATTGTGGTATCACAAAGTGAGCCAGAGCTGCAACGACGAGGGACTGTGCTGTGCGGTGAATTACTGGTATGACCTTGACTTCAGTGGAGGGTTTTGGAGCACGGCTGGCTTTGTGAGGAGCGTAGGGCTGTTGAGTCTACAGGGCCTGCAAGATGGACAATGAGATGATAGTCGATAATACTCAAATGTCGGTGCATGTCATGACTTTGGGTATCGATCCTCGTAGCTTACCCTAGCTAATAAAAGTGAAGCAGCAATGAAAGTCATAACATCGTCATGCTGCATCTCCAATAAACGATCATCATATCAACCCCACTGGAATCTTTCCTCATCGACCATTGTGCCCTCGGACCAGCACTTCTCGACCCACCCAACACCTACTGCCCTCGCCATGCCCGTCAGCCTGGTACTGCTCGCTTTCTCACCATCCTGGACGACAACATGCGTGACACCCTTGGCGCTCGCCTCTTCCACCACCACGCCGCCGCCAAAACGGATATAGTTTGCCGCGATACTCATTTTAAGAGTCCAGACAGGGTCGTCACTGGCCGGGATAGCAATTGTTGTGTTGACGAACATGTAGCTCTTCAACTTGTTGACTTCTTCCCCATGACCTTGTAGTTGATTCAGGAAGCCTTGCTTATCAAATTTTTTGGTCGGGTTTGGCTTTTGCATGCCTTCAAGCAACTTCCTGATCTCATCAACATCTCTTACGTCTCTTGCATACGAGTCACCGTTCGCATCTACATGGCCTTCTATGACTTCCAGGTCATTGTCGTGTAGGAAGTACATGTGCCGGTTCGGCTCGAAGGGCAGCAGATACGATAGTGCACCCACATCTGCTTCATGCTGTGTTATGCAGTCTGACAGCCATATGGGCTTAATGATGTTGTTCGTATTGCGCTTCTCGAGCGATGCAACCTTGATCAATCGTTTGTCGGCGACAACGACGAGACTTTTGTCGGGTGAGTCTCGCTGTACGATCTTTCCGCCATTGGCTTTGACGATGGCCTCGAGATCTGCCTTGCTTTTCTTGACAGGGTGGAGCTGGTCGGTCATGATGTAGAATGTCAGACCTTCGAAGAGCTTTGACTCTGGGCCCGCGTAAGGGGTGGTGGTTGCTTCGTTGCCAGCGATCACGAGTGGCTTCTTAGTGATCCTTGCCTTTTTCCGGCGAGATTGTTCGATCTTGAATTCCTGCTGTTTCTCTTCTAGAGTCTGCTCCACGTTGTCTTGAAGTTCGATCCATTCATGGATGCTCAAAGCCTGATCCCAACGTTTGTCTACGCGGAGACGCTTAAAGCGTGGGAAGCGGAGCGTGCGGCCCATGCGGAATTTGTCGCTACCTTCCACGCTAGCAGCTTTGCATTCAAGAACGACAGACTCGCTGGGTAGAATCCACTGATCGGGTCGCTCGTACTGGCGGTTTTCTGCGTGACCACCGAGCTCGATGGTAGGCGGCGGACGTTTAGGATCCCAGTCTTTCCACTTGCCTTCTGTACGGCCCCTTATGGCAGCATAGTCTTCACGGCTGAATCCTCCGCCAACTTTGAAAAATGAAAAGCATTTTTCGTAGTCTGGATCATCCGGTTTGGCATGTTGCTTAACGCGTAATCCGCAAAGAAAGGAAGAGTGAGCACCGCCTCGATGACCAGAGCCATAGTAGCCTCCAATAACAACACAGTCGAGTGACTCGCCGAACTCGGACATGTACTCTGGTTTGACTTTCATCCAATCGTTGTTACGTTCATTGAGGCGGTACATGGAGCGAGGGTTCTTCAGCACTAGGCCTTCTGAAGACTCAGCTACAACCTTTCGTAATGCTGGTTCCACTTCTGTGTGCGAACGTGCATCGATATAAGGGTGAATCTCAAGACGACGATGAACATCTCTGACTGCACCCTCTAATGCTCGGCGACGGTCTCGCAATATGTATGGGGTCAAGAGCTTGTCGTTGAGATAGACGCAGTCGAATACGCGGAAAAGAGGGCGTTGGCCAGTATTCTTGTTGGTCTTGTTCTCTTTTTCTGATATCGCTGCAGTCTTCAACGTACCAAACCCGACGATGTGATCGGTCTCCATATCCCAGGTAATCATCTCACCGTCCAGGATGATGTTGCGAATGTTCTTTCCGAAGGCGTCTGCAATGAACCGTGTCAAGGCGCCGGCTTCCTCACCTTCGAGGTGCTTTCCATAGAGGTAGGCATAGTCCTTGGCTTTGCGCGACCAGAAGCCAAAGAGCCTGCCACCTGGTGCCTCCGGATCCTCCATCATGTGCAATTGCATGCGCTCGCCATCAAGTTTCTCCTCAATCCAGAAATTGTCGTCATCAGGATTCTGCTGAAACCTGGCTACAATTTTCTCGAAGGAGCCGCCTTTATCCTGGAACTGCGCCAACTGGGGTTGGAAGCACTGCATCACACTAAGACCCGTGTCTTCACCTTCGAGTCGAACCATGGGGTCGTACAGCTCCCAGCAAACTCGTCTGAGATTAGATGAAATATTGAACAATTGCTCGGCATCAGGATGCCACATGTCGAGGAACGTCTTTTCAGTCGCTCCTATTTTCATCTGACGAAGGATCATCCGGATCAGCCAGGTCATTTCTTCAGCATTCATCCTCCTATAGAATCTGTTGAAGATCTTGACCTGTTCGTCTTCTGAGCCGACTTGTGACAATTTGTCCAGGGCATTGTTGACTTCGGCTATGCTCATGTCACTGTATTGAGTTCGCATTTGGCGTGTGGATAAGACCTCATAACAGCGACCAGCAAAATCACCAGCCGTTGACGAAGCTGCTTTGTACAGCTGACCAGGCAGCTTCCAGTTGAGCATCTGCTTTGCATCGTCCGAGTCCTTGCTGATCTTGGTGAGTTTGATCAAAACTTTGGCGATGGCCTTCTCCTTCAAGCCGTACATGGCGCGGTCACGATCCTTCTCTGGAATAATTAGTCGCATTGCGGGGTAGAAGTCGTTGCCAACGTTCTTGCGCCAGTCTTTGATGAAGCGCTCTATGATGTTCCTCTTGGCTTCGTGTGGTGAGAGGTTAGAGTGACCCGATGGTCCAGCTTTTCGACGTGGTCCCACAGGGTGCTTTTTCTTTTGAGTATCCATGAGTGGATCGAAAAGCTCAGTGAACAGCGTGTGGAACGGCGGCGTCTTGTGCTCGTTCAAGGGCCGTGTTGGGTACTTTTCCTCGAGCTCTTCGTCATGGCTGTACATGAGCGTATTCTCACGCACCGCCTCGGCGTCGGGCATGCTGGTATCTTCGCCCATGATTGATGCATCGAGGTGGAGATGGTGAGGCGTCTGTTTATAATGGTGCAAGTTGAGCAGGCAACGACCAGGCAGGCGCGACTCGGTGTCGCGCTGTCACCTGAGCACTGATCTCTTTTTGGTCTAGCTCGTTTTCTATTCCAAGCTGTGGGACCCTGCGAAAGGACATGGGCATGTTGTCGTAATTGCATACGGTTCCGCTTGCATTCGTTTTCCCTTCAGTCGTTCGCTCACCTTTGATTTTGGGGTTCTTACTCTCCGTGAAGCCTTCTCGAACCCCCTCCGACTCCCACATTCGTATTATCTTGCCTACACGCGGTCCTCAGTTCGATGGGTGCCAAATGAGCAGCTCCGTCCGCAGCCGCAGCGTCGCGCCGCAGTCGACCGGCGATACGCAGCACAATGTCCGCGACGCAGCCCTAATTGGAGCCTCCTCGGCCTTCGCCAAACCACCCGCCAAACCTCAGCACCTCACCAATACATACACCGGAGGCAGCAATGGCGCACTCCTCGCTGCCACCAAAGTAGGGACGGGGCGGTCAAGCACTTCGGCCGGAGCGCCTGCGCCGCTGCAGAGAGATTACACAAGCGGCAGCTCGCGGAGCGTCAGCAGGCCGCATCCGTCGCCCCAGCACGCCAGCAGCTCAAGCTCCCTGGGCGTGCCGGACAGCCACATCGACCGTGCACCGTCACCGTCATACACTGCTGCCAAACTGGCGGCTGCCCGCCACAGCCCTCTGCGGCCAGCACGCCAGGCCAAGGCTGCAAGCATGATGAGCGAAAGGGACGCCAATGAGCGCGATGTGCTGCCGCCGTCAGGCAGCGTGGGGAACGTTCTCGCAAGGATGGAGCAGCAGAAGCCCGGCCAGCAGCAGTCCAGCCAGCAGCTGCGCGGGAGGAGGGAGAGCTTCGGGTCACAGTCTGTCCGCAGTGCAAACCCACGAGATAAACCTACCGACGACACTCCTATACCGCCTACCAACTCGCTCGTGAAGATGTTCGAGCAGAACCAACCTGTCACACCTACGCATCCACCTGCTCCGTCAGTCGTTGTCAAGAATTCGCAGGCCCCAGTAAAGTCACCCAAGCCTCAGCGCACCTTCACACTACCTCCAGAACCCAAAGAAGAAGCTCCCCTTGCCAGGAAAAGGACGAACACGCCGCCTCCGAAGCCCAAGTCGAAGCCCTCGATCGAGATGCCACGACCGCAGTTCACGGATGGCACGACGGAGCACTCTGGCCCGTTCCTTGGCCAGACGCAGAACGCTCCGCTGAAGTCTCCGCCTATCAAGCAGAAGCCAGTTCAGTTAGCGGCTCTGAACACCAAGGCCATCACTGGGCCGACACCCGGTCAGGGACGACCCAAATCGCAAGATTCGAAGCGCTCGGCGACGTTCAACAGGCGGCTCTCGACATCGATAGAGAGCAATGCCCCGTCTTCGCCAGCATCGTTCAAGTCAGCCAAAGAGGAGCTCGACGATGAAGATAAAGCCAAGCCTGCTCTGCCTCCACCACGACGATCGAACACTCGGAAAGCCGAGTCTGCCCCAGCAGATGCAAAACTGTTGAAGCCTTCAGTACCACCTCCACGACGACAAGGCAAAAGCGTTTCTCCACTCCCACCAGTCGATCGACTGCAACCACCTGAAAGACTCTCACCTCCCGATCGACCATCCTCGGCTGCTGGTTCCGTCTACCATAAACCCTACCAGCGGGAATCCGTAAAAGCAATCACCAAGCACATGACCGGTGAATCGCTCTCTTCGGCAATCATGGGCGCCGCCCTGGCCAGCAGCCGCACCAGCTCGCCCAACCCATCACAGCTCACTACCATCGAACCCCTTTTCCCGCCACGAAAACAGCACGGGCATCACCACCACATGCCATTCCACCGCTCTCCCTCGCCGCAGAAAGCTTCTCCGCCTAAAGCAACAGGGAAACTACGGACCACAATGCGCAAAGATCCTTCCCCTCCCTCGTCGTCAGACGATGAATTCGAGTTCAAAGGAAAGGGGAACAGGATGCTAGGCATGAAAGTGCGCAAGCACCCCAACAAGCACCACGAGGGACAGCGCAAGCGTTGGCGGGACCAGATCACCGAGCGCGAGCGAAAGCGGTATGAAGGCGTGTGGGCGGCAAACAAGGGCGTTCTGTTACCCGCTGCCACAGAGCGCTATCCAGATGACGATGACCCGAGCTTAGACGTGCTGAACTTGGTGGTCAGGGAGATATGGATGAGGAGCCGTTTGCCAACGCATGTGCTGGAGGAGGTTTGGGCGCTTGTTGATGGGCGGGAAGTTGGGAGGCTGACCAGGATTGAATTTGTGGTGGGCTTGTGGCTGGTTGATCAGCGGTTGAAGGGGAGGAAGCTGCCTACGAGAGTGAGTGATAGTGTGTGGTCGAGTGCAAGAGGTGTTGGGATCAAGGTCAAGGTTCGTGGCTGATCGGGGGTCGTGCATGCATTGCTTGGTGTTTTGTTTCCGAGATACCCATGTCCAATAGCTGTCTTATTTCATTCATTTCTATACTTCTTACTTTTTTTTTTCTCTTAGTGGGTGAAGTTGAAAGCTTGTTGATTCGTACCGCAATATGTCAAACCCGTAGTCCTTGATCGAGACTCTACATCAATCCACCACCGCTCCACAACGCCATAAAATGCAAATCATATCTTTCTTTCCTTCCTCATCCTTTCCTCCACCCATCTAATCCCAGCTCTTCTTCTCCACCTGGGGCGTCCCCAGCATACCCATCCCATCGCCCCTCCTCCCACGCCTCCCCCAAAACTCCAGCGCAAGATCATACATCTGCCACGCCCAACCACCCGCAACCATGACTCCCGAAATAACATTCACCAGCCGCACGACCAGCGGCCAGAAGCCGCCCCACTCCTCGACAACGCTGAGCGTAATGGGCTCAATGTCGAACTTGACGAACACGCCGGGCACGGCTTGCTCGGGCACCGTGTGGCTCTGCGAGGTGACGGCGTACTGGTTGGTTTTGATGGCGTGCTGGCTGAAGTAGCCGGCTGTGGATGCCGAGTCTGCCGAGTCGAGGGCTTTGAGGGCGTTGAGCGAGTCGGTGTAGATGGTGGGGACGATGGAGAGGTAGTATTGGAATTTGAAGAAGTGGTCGGTTTCGGTTGGGGTTAGGGCGATGGTGTTGTCGAGGGGGTTGTTCATCGAGGGGAAGTATGGGCCGAAGGACATTTCGCGGATGATGTGGGAGAAGTTGAATGCTGTGGGTGTTAGTGTGGGTTGTGAATGTGTAGGGTAAGTGAGGGTTACAGTTGTGATCCAAGTGCTCTCCAAACTCCATGTATCCGTGACCGCGTGCGGTGATGTGGAAGTCGCCCTGCACCTTGTTGCCATCCAGACTGCCAAAGATCCTGCACGAGTCGGTAGCGCCCCTGATGCGCGGCGTCTTGGAGAACTTCTTCTTCTGCTTCTTGTTCAGGTGGTCATGCACATCGAGGTCATCCATGTCCCAGCCCTGTCCAATACCCTCGTTCAGCTCGTGCACGCCGCGCTCCGCGTTCTTGCCCGTCCACTGCGACCAGCTCGTGGGGTCTTTGCGCAGCAGGTCGCCGGCGAGGGTGCGGTCACCGGCGGCGTCTTGCATGTTGACGTGCAGGTCGGCGCAGCGCATGGCGATGACGACGTCGAGGTTGATCTGCATGTCGTGTGAGACGCCCTTCTCGACGGAGAAGGTCTGCGTCGTTGTGCCGGTGAACCAGCGCGAGGTTTCGGTCCAGGCCAGCCAGATGCATGTGAGGATGAGAGTGACGGTCCAGGCGGAGGAATTGCGGCCCTGGACGAGGTATGTTTTCTTGGTTTTGGCTGTACACGTTAGTATGAGGTTCACAGCAGTAGAGGATGCACTCACGAAAAGCATCAAAGCTCGACACAATGCCGCCCTTGGACGTGCCAAATGCATCCTCGTCGAGGCCGTGATCTTCGAAACCGTTCATGGCGGGCGTGCAGTCGCGCAATTAGGGTGCGGCAGACCCAATTGCAACCAGAAAGAGAAACAGCTCGCGACTAAGGAGGGAGAGACAGCCACGCAAGGAACCGGTGGTGGAGTGAAGGGAGTGACACTGACATGTGTTTGACTTCGGGCTACGCGTTCCCGAAAGGCCACCTCGACGTTATTAGCTGCAGCCCTACGAGGCACGGCCGCCAGGGTTCAAGCCGCGGGAGTGCCCCACGTGCTCACGCACCACACTTCTTTATTTTACTTCACCTTTCAAGTTCAATCGTACATGATGCTGCTATTCAAAAACAATTAACACAAAGCTAGTAAGATGAAATGCGATCGAATCAAGCAGCCTCATCACGCAACCCGCTGAACTTGCTGCCTTCATCCTGTCCGCTTGCCAAATCAGCACCCCCACTAGCCGCATTCTTCCTGGCCTGATCGAACTCTGCCACCCTCGCAGGGTCCTTCTTAGTACCGATGGGGCCAAACTCCGACTTGCCCGTCAAATTGGGGTCCTCGGTGACATTCTTACCGGGCATGCTGAACGCTCCCTCGGCCTCCCTAATCTTATCACCCGCACCTGCGTACCCGCCCAGGATCTCCTCGACGTTGGAAGACGGCGGCTGCGTCGATGTGCCGTATCCCGTGGCGCCGCCGACCTTGTTGTACGTGGGGCCGACACCGTGTTCCTTTCCCAGACCGAGACCTGCGCCCGCTGAGAGCTGTTGCTGCTCGCTCCATCCTGAGGCTGCGTCACGTGCCTCTGCGTCGATCGCGGCGTCGAGCTTCCTGGCCCCGCTGGTGTCGGTGTTGGTGGCGGTGCTGCCGGTTGAGGACTGCGCTGATGCTGCCGCCTTGGGATTGCCTTCGCCAAAGTGTCCGTCTCCTCTGAGGGACTCGGCTGCGAGCGAGTCGCTGGTCACCGTGCCGACACCTTCATGGATGGGGATCTTGGAGCGGGGATCCGTTGTGACCTGGTTTCGTAAGTACATATCTCAATGTTGCGTAGATGCAGAAGGTAAGGCGAGACGGCAGATGAACTAGTGTGAGCGGGACTGGGGCGGGGCAGTTCGTACTTTCTGGCCGTGTGAATGAGACATTGCGATTGTGTATGCGTTGTGACTCTCGGTTGAAATTGTTCAAATTTGTTCAATTCTGCGTGCTGCTGCGCTGGTTGTTTGTACTCTACCTACCCCTCAAGCGACGAGGTACCTATATGCTTACAGCTATCCACAGAATGGCGTACATGTGCGTCATGCGGAGACGTATATGTTGTGACGTCAAAGTAGTTTGGTAGCTCTGTGACAGCTCTCCGCTAAAGCCTTCCGAACGAAGCTAACTGTAGCTCGAAGATCGGCCAACCATTGTTAGCCCAAGCGGCTGTCGCAATCCGAAAATGAAAAAGTAGATCTTGCGATGTCGTTACTTGAAAGTTGAGTTGAGCATGTCACTCGAACATGTGAAACTTGAAATCATCCCCACTCAATACTTAGGATTACTCATACAACGTTTCTTTGGTCGTTCATTCGTTCATTCATTCATATCTCAAACTGCTCCTGTAGTTACACTACCGCATTCGCTGACGTAGCAACCAATATATGGCATAAAATCCACCTTTCCCATGTAAACTCAGAACTCATGTATCCCAAACGCCGTGCAATCATGCATCGCATATAGTACACCATATTGTCCAACTATCCAGTAGCTCGACACATCTATTTGGCGGAGGAAGGAGTACCGTAGTCCTTGCCAGTAGTGTTCTGGAGCCCGGAGTGGTCCTTCTGGTCGCGGGTAACAGCATCGTTGGGAATACCGCTGAGGCCATCCTTGCCCTCGCGGCCGGCAGCGCCTACAGAGCCGATAGTAGCGGGCTCACGGAGAGTCGAGCCACCCTGGCCAGAGGCTGAGATGTCGGCAGCCTGTCCGCCAGCACCAACGTTGACGGTGCGTGCATCCGCGGAGTTGAAGTCGGACGCGACAGGGGGCTGCTCGGGAAGAGGCAGGTTGGACTTGACCTCGTCGACAGTGGAAGGGTTGGCCTTCATGTCAGTAGTGGTAGGAGCGTAGCCTTGCTGCGAGGAAACCATATTGATTGATGTGTGGCTGTGGCGGTGTTAGTGGTGGTGTTCGCAAGATGAGTATTGCTAGCGTGGTGAGCTATCAAGGTGAAGCTACTGCACGCTGCAACATTCTGTGGAACCTTACCTTTTTGAGTTTGTTGGAAAGGTAAGACGAAGAAGTTGTTCGTTAAAGTGTTTGGCTTTGCTTGAATGCGTGTGGTTGATACTGCAGAGAAAACACTTTTCGTAGGCGCGTTTGGTGACTTTATTGACGATGGTGGTGGGTGGGGACCGTGACATCATTTTGACATAGAAAAATTGCGACCCCCATCGAAGATTCGCATGGACTCATCGAAGATTCGCATGCCCACACCGACCGCATTTCAGTGGGACCTTGCATCATCAAGCGGGGAATGTTTTGCAGAATTGATCAATAAAGCGCTGTTGCAGGGGCGTTCAGGAGGCTTGAGCCGCATTTTCCCGGTCAGGTGAAGTCAGGACACCCAAGGCAGTATCTTTTGGCGATGTTGAGCCCCATGAAATCTCGACAAAGGAATCTGGCCGTGTGCCCTGCATCAAAGTGAACACATTGCATCATCGATGGGAGGGCGCATCAGTCATGCAACGGCGACATCGCGAGATGATCGGAAGTAACAAGTATGATAGCGGATCTATACTCGCTAGTGTGGGCGCATACCATGAAAAAAAAGTGTATTGGTTGTCGACTTGAAATGATACTATCTAAATCAATCTAGTGAAGAGAAAGGTGTTGCAGCAATTGAGGGTGAGTGCTGTTGCGAGGAAAGGCTCCCGGGATGGAGTTGTATCGAGAACAGGGCCACTTGATCAGGGTATGGCAGCCCAGGCATGCGAAAGCCAAGCTTGGAAGGAGCTCATTATTACGTCTGGATACATGGAGTTCAAGTACGCCGGTGTAATGAAGTCGTATCGTCCTTCGGCTGTTGCCAAATGAGTTGCAATGCGTTGCTGTTGGGTAATGTCACCAGCGATGCTTAGCTGATACGATAGACCTATAGATTACGGTCAGCGTAGGAAGGCAAGGAGCGAAGTCAATGGTCGCACCTGCGGGATGCTGCCACTCGATAGGATGCAGCGGGCGGCCTAGATATAGTTAATAAAACGTTACGATATTGTGAAGTGACAACTCGGTGGTACCTCTGCACGTCTTAATGAGCTCTATGAGAGCACTGACACTCATCCTTTCACCGCACATGGACATCTCCACAGGCCAGTGCGGCATGTCCAAAGACCGGACCACAAACTTGGCGACATCATAGATCGATGTCAAGCAAAGGTATGAGTAGTTGTTTAAGGCATCATAGACTGGTGCTACCGCAGTCATGTTGCGGAGGTCTGCAATATAGTCTCCTTCACCACTCGCGATGTTGGCACCCACTTGCTGAGCTCGCAGTCCACCAACGGCAAATCGTTCGTAGAATATACCACATACGAAGATCGTAGACTGGATATACGCTGAATAGTGCTGGAGTAGGTCGAGGGCTGAGCTCTTCCCCCGGTCAAGTATACTATTCGATATCCGCAGGCCCGGTTGGCCTTCGAATTCAGCTGGCGCGAACCGTCGGACTCGACATTGTACGGCTGCTTCAATGAGCCGAAGCTGTGGCTTGCCAGTTACCGTTGAAAGAACGGTGTCCACACCCATTAAAGCATGCTGGAGGGAGGATCGACTCTTGTAGTCTACAACCTGACATTGATAACCTTGCGATGTGAGGGCAGTCTGGTTCTGAGACGAGTTAGTATCGGTGCAGATTTGCAGCCGCTGAACAATGTGAAGCCGGCTCTTTTAATACTTACTGTTCTCGATAGGATGACGCATTGGTGGCTAGTCGACTGTTGGATCTCCTGAGCGATCAGGAGAGCAAGCCTGCAAGTACCAGCAACGGCAATACGCATAATGGAATTGATTTGTCGAGACTTTTCTTAGTGAAGACTCTGGTGATCTGAACTGTTTTCATTCGACATGTGTCTGTGATATTTGAGAGCTTCAGAGCCATGGCGCAAGCCTCATCGTTACGACCAAGCTTCAATCACAGTAGCACAAAGTATTGACGCCAATGACTCAGGAGCAGAGATATGGATGTGGAAACGGTGAAGGAACGTGCGATCCTGTAAGATCGGAGGTTGTGTACACTCTAGGAAGGTTAGACCCTTACGCGACGTAGATGGCTCCGCCTCTTGACCCTCCCAGTATTGACGATCTGAAACGCTTTGCCCAATGATCGCTAAGTATAGGAGAATATAACACATGCCTTGATGAGGGCATCGGCATTGACACCAAAACTCGTGGAGTAGTGGAGTGTGGGATGGAAGAAACGCCCACCGCCATTTGAAACGTGCATGGGTGTGTGTATAGTGTCAAGTTGGGCAGTAATAGATGGCCAATGGGTGGTTGACTGTGTAGTATCACCTGTGGTTGCCTGCTTGCGACCGACCTGCTTTGACTGTTGCCGATGTTCTCACCCCTCACAACCAGAGCTGATTCGTCTCAAAATGCCAAAGGAGGCGCCCTTTAGACTCGGCCGTTCACGGGCCATCTTCATATGCACAAGCCGTGTTTGGGTATTATCGCGTGGTCCGAGGTGGATGTGTCCTGCATTTGCAGTGATTAACGCTCTGTCTACGAGGCCGCAACTCCCAGTTGACGGCTCCTCGGACTCTGGACGAATCGGGTGCGCAAATAGACTCTTGGACTGCGTCCATCAGGCCTGGTAGTGTCGCTTAGAATGTGATCGTTTGAACTTCCTACTCGATAGGAAGTAAACTTAGTCTTAGATGCGTGAACAGATGCAGGGAAAGCCGGGGCGTTTCGCCTATGGCTTCATGTTCTTCCGGTCGAGCCGCATTGGAGCAAAGCGTATGCGAATGCACAAGGCTAGCCCTACACCGCAAGTTGACTCATTTTTATATTATGTGGGGGTGAGTTTGTGTTGGGTGCATGTACCGACCACATGGATGTTGGACGCGAGTATTAGAATTGCGACGGTGGAGAGATGCTGGAGTCGCATGGCTGGCGAATTTGTCTGGCATGCAGTCAGATACATCCACATGAAAGCTTCGCCAATCACACGACAGATGGAGAGAAGTAAGGCCGTTAGGAAGTGCGGCTTGGACCATGGGGCCAGAATCCGGTGACCCATCCAAGACGTCGCTCTGCCCGATAATACCTCAGGAACACAAGCTCGGACACGCCACGCAGAAAAGGATCCAAGAAGGACGTATCTGGATTACGAAGGATGTTGGTTCATCTCCTGGTAGTGCTGGAAACTCATCAGCCTCGTTGCCGGGAGTGCGGTTCAACAAGGTTAGGGCGAACTGTAGCCGCCGTACGTTTCATTGTGCACGCGTGGTGGTACAACAATGAGTGGCGGATAGCGATCGTTTCAATTTCCAAAATCCAGCTCTTGCCATGGTGACTTCTGCCTGGAGAACAATTCAACTTCACCGGTATCAGTGGAGTATCTCTGCAAGACAAGACCATTGGGCGCATAAGGTTCTTCGCAGATCGGCGGACAGTCAGGCGTTGGGATAGTTAGTGCTTGTTGGTGCATATTTCGTAGACGTAAACATCGGCGTGATGTTCAGCTCGTCTTACGGTAGAGCCGCCATGGCGGAGAGGGGCTGGATGCAGGAGTGGGAGCGTTGCCTAGCTGTTGCCTTCTCATGATCATGTGGAGATAGTCTCGGTAATTCGCGTGGGCGGTCGTTATCCGATGGAACTTGAGAACAGAGGCGTTGCGATACTTTCCTGATCATGACGAGTTGAGTGGAAGATGCTCGGACGGCGGGGTTTCGGCTGACCTCCTCGTCACATGACCTCGCGAGACCGTGATCTTGGCAGGAACGAACGCCTTTCAATTATCATTATCCTGTACTCATCCGCGATACGCGACGCGTCAAAATAGAAGACTGTGTTCGATCAGCCAGAACATAGCGATGGGTTGATGCAAATGCCCTCTTTGCAACACTGATGAGCAAGCGAACCAAGTGCAGCGAGTTGTGACCTGAGTAGACAAGAACACGCATCGCTACCAAAGGACATTTGGACGAGAAGCAATAATGTTCAAGCCACGCAAAGTGGCGGGCAAGGGCCCGCTGGTTTCGAGACGCGTTCTTCACGATCGACCATGGTTCATGTTGGTAACCGAGCTCGTGCTCAAGGTACTCTCAGCTGGGACCGGCATGCCTCATCAAAGGCCAGCGGTGACCACCAGCCAAGATACAAAAGATAGCAGAGGGAGGTTAAATTCTGGAGCTTTAAACTGCTGTTGTCTCGCACGCATTCAATTTTCAGCACAGTTTCAAGAAGTATGACGCAGACTCAAAGGCGCAACCGCCTTGCAGCAAAGTACTAGCGTAAGATGGATCTGCGACGCGTCGGTCATCCTTTGCGCTAACATCCCCACACGCCGACTGCCGGCGCAACGCGCTCTACCATCGCGTCCAACATTCCCTGCCACCAGATCGATTTCTATTACTTCTCGCGAGATCCAATGCCAATTGATTCTTGACACATTCGCTTCTTGCTCGTTCATCGCCACGGCCGCTGTTCGAAATGTCGCCCTCGTCGCCACTCCCAGTCGCGTCTGATCCCATTGGTAGACGCGCCAGTCCACCCACAGCCACGACGGACTTTGCATTTCTTGTACATTCGCCGGAAACCGTCGCGAACAAGATGCCTCCAGATGTCGACAACAAGCCGCTCGCTCGTCAGAAACGCAGACGCACTTCGTACGTTTTGTTTTCTCCAAGTCATTCCATCCCACCTCTCGTGCTGAGCATTTGACGCGGTGGCTCGTGCCACATGCACACACGGAAGG
Source organism: Phoma sp. XZ068 (assembly GCA_004835665.1). Classification (NCBI taxonomy): domain Eukaryota; kingdom Fungi; phylum Ascomycota; class Dothideomycetes; order Pleosporales; family Didymellaceae; genus Phoma; species Phoma sp. XZ068. The sequence goes on from RBKR01000002.1 coordinate 1,536,892, forward strand.
ACTTCGGCTGCGCCCATGACCCCACCAACTCCGCAACCCAGACGCTGACCTTGTTCCATAGTAAGGAAGACGAAGACATTCTCAAGGCCGAGTATTTGATCAACTCGAAGCCTGACAAGGCCGCGCGTCTGGAGATTGTCCGCAAAGTTGCGCTTGGCGAGAAGGAGGTGCAGGTTTGTCCATCTCTCGCGGTGCACACGTCACGAGCTGCATGACTAAACACACCTACAGATCTGGTTTCAGAACAAAAGACAGAACGACCGCCGCCGCTCGCGACCCCTCGAGCCTTCTTCGTCTGCATCGCTAATGTCGTCGTCGTCCAACATGTCTGATCCCGCGACTGAAGACGAGCACGCGCGCGAGAGTGGGAACGCGCCGGAGCAGGGATCAGAGGCGCCGAAGACCGATGCAGCAGAACGAGCGACCACACCTGAAGGCACTTCAGACGACACAGACCAGGAGACGCATACGGCCGACACGGTCGAGACGACAACAATAGCAGTCGAAAGTGACGCCCAGACCACAACACAACCCACAGTAGAACCCTCCTCCGACCCCCAGACCATCGACACGGTACCAACAGAAGTGAGCAACTCTCAGCAAAGTGCATCAGCGTCACAGGGCGCGCAGCCTCGGACATCATGGATCTCGAATCGTCGCAGCGCGTCTTTCGTACGCTCCGCCGAAGACTACGCGCCGGAGACCATCATTTTTCCAAATCCTCCGCCCAAGGCTATCGAATCCCCCGAACTGTCCAAATCGGCGGACACGCGTCATTTGAAACGCGCACACTCATTCGTACGGATAGCCACGAACGAAGACGGCTCGGCACGCGTCGTTACAGACCTCGATAAGACACCGTCACCTCCTCATCCAAAATCCACCCCAGTCCCCTTCGCACGCGCCGCCGCCGGTCTACGAAGAAGCTACAGCGCTGCAGGCTTAAACGATCGTCTCTTTGCTGCAGCGAGAGGGGAACCAAGCCCCAAGATGGCTCGAGTCTCCCCCAACATTGGAAGGAGTAGAGATTCGAGGGCGTGGGAGTTCTGGTGTGACCCTGATACACGGCACAACACAAGCTTAACAGCACGCGCGGAGCAAGAGGGCAGTGGCAGTGCAGCAGATGCCATTGGACTATTACGCGCAAACAGGAAGATCCTCGCACAGAATCAGGCACGACAGAACACGCCCTTGAAATCAAGGCAGAGCTCGCACAAGATCCGCTCTTCAGGTGTGAAGAAGTCCCGGGGATCCTTCCAACGCGCTTCTACTTTCAACGTGTTTTCGAGCGGGAAGAAGCAGAAAGACAGTGACGAGACAGAGTCAGACGAGTTCCCATCTACAGAGTCCGACAAGGAGAACTGGGAGCCAGACATGCCAAAGTCAGTGCGTAGACGAGGCTTTGCTACACCTGGCTCAGCGACAAGACCGCGTCAAGTCCTCGGTGAAAACACCAACATTATCTCGCAGAGTGCCAACCTTGGTGTTTTGCTAGCCAGAGCACAGAAAGGGGGAAAAGGCTCCGCCGATCCAGAGCAAGATGACGAACTGAGGGCTTTCATGAATAGCGACAACGGCAGTGCACGTCCAAATCTAAGCTCGGCAGAAGAAGCAGGGTGCGTCGAAGGATTGCTGGCACTGAGCCAGGGTCAATGGCGGTAATCAGGAGGAGGACTTGGACTTGAAAGGGACGCCATCAGGCCAATAGTTGCCTTATCCATCTGCTTGGTTTGGTTTGGTTGGTTTTGTCACAGCATTTAGCGCATCGGTGTTGGTGTTGATCTTTGACTTGGCCGGCGTTGTATACAAAGAGAGACTTGGAGTTGAGGAGTTGACATTTCTGTCTTGTTTTCTTGCTACCAATGCTATACCATTCTTCCAAGCCTCCTGGTCTTCTTTCTCTGGTGACCCCAAGGGCCTTTCACGACAATTCCGTATAACGCGTTGAGATCTACGAAGACTATCCTGTATCGATCTTGCCGAGGTTCCTTCGACAGCTCATGCATAATAGTCTTCAGCGAGTACAAGATGCATCACTTACTTTTTGTTGTTTCAAAACAAGCCGAAGGCTTTCACTCCTCGTGAGGGCATGGCGGTAGGATCAGGTCCTGAGGCCCTTTTCACGTCCACTCTTCGATTCCATAAAACCATGGCGTACCTGCAAATTGAACTCCCACGAAGTACCACAATCACCAACGATTTTCTCAACTTCCAATATGCCAGTAACTCAACCACGATCGTCAGACACACCGGCCCTACGCTCCCAATCAGAATTCTTCATGACCGGCGTCCTTCCAGTTCCGGCTCAGCCTGACGCAGCATGCAGTACATGTCTGGAGCCCCTGACCGACGACGTGGTCAGGATGGTGAAATGCGGGCACATGTTTCACTGTACTTGTATCCTCCCATGGTTCCAGAGCAGGGCTCAAAGGAGAGGCTCGTGTCCAAACTGTCGCGCTGACTTGTTCGAACCGGAGCCGCTCCGCGTACCTCACACACCTATACGTCACGCACCTTTACCTTATACACCTGTACCTCTCACACCTGCACCTTACACACCTGTACCTCACACACCTACGTCTTATAGACATCTATCTCGCACACTTCTGCCTTACGCACGTAGCCCTAACACACATATACATTTTGGTTATCGTCTTGGTTCAGGCGACATTGGGCGTGAGGCCCCGGTACCCCCACACAGCATCTTGCCAAGACAGCGTATGATAGAAATAAGGGAGCGCGTGCGAATTAGTCGAGAGCATGACATAATTCAGCGTGAGATCGCTCAGAGTGAACGCATGCGAGGACCCCAGCCAGCGGGTCTTCACCATATTTTGCCTCTACCCGAATACTTACGGGAGACACTTGCTCCATGGAGCAACGAGAGGCTCGAATCTCGGCTGCGCGCAAATATACCAGAGAATTTGCGGACCATATACGAGGGGGAGCTTGCTATTCGTCGCGAAGAAGCTATGCGAGAAGCTTCACCGCTGCGAACACCTATATTTGGTGAGGGAGCGGCTCGTGAAGATTGACCAGTGTCAAGCAACATCACAGCCTTTGTCCACGGAGATACAAGATACGGCACGCAGGCCCAGGGAGCGACTGGCGATATATGGAAAAGCTTTCACAGAGGATAGCCACTAAGCCTGTACGTATTACTATCCCAGTGAACAAACTCGGGCGCCACCTTGTGTTGCTTCGCACTGAGCTTGCGATACAGCTCAAGGAACATGAGTGGCACTTATGTTCAGATAATAGCTCTCTGCATTGTCAGTAAGGTAGCTGAAGACAATGATTTCGCCTGCAGTACTAACATGAGCTTAGGCGGGCTTTCGTCGCATTGTGGAGTCTCCATATTGACGCTGGCCAGACCGCTTCCTGGATTACCATATCGACCCGCAAGCAGTAATGCCGACGCAATGGCACGTTTGATAGAGCGCAGTAAGCTTATCATACTTTTCGTCCAGAACACTCCTTTCGCCTCTAGATTGTTTCAACAAACTAGAGCGATCATCAACCGGCACTAGACGGCGAGAATTGCAACGTTACATAATCCATTCGGAAGGGAAAGCGTTGACATCAGGGCGGATAGTGTCAGATTCAATGGACGATAAAGTTTATAATCTTGTAACCAGGGGTGTAGGCATCGTGCATGTAGACATCAGATATTACAAGGCAATTTAATCCTATTGTATCAGCCACCGGCCATACCTCGATACTAACACCGATTCGGGTGAGTGTTGTGATGCAAGGGGCGAAGGTGACGTGAGTGGACGGGAATTTCTTGCCGCTTCAACACCGTCTGCCAAGCTCCCACATATCCAAATCTGCTGGCGCAACATCGTCCCAGATAATTTTGATCCAGTAATGATATGTCGCCCACAAAATGTCCCTCGACTTTGGGTGCGGAATTTGAGGCGGTACCATGTTCCTCTAGGACGAATTCCCCCGCCCTGCATTTGTAAGCTACTAACGGATTTCTATATCCTTTTTGGCGCTGTTGGACCCGTAAATCCCCCAGTGCCTGCAAGAACTTTGAGATGTCAAGCTCGTTTGTTGTCCGTGATACTGTTTCTGTCTGCGGCGAACATATGTCCTGAATTGGAGTATATGACGGATCACAAATTGCACGTTGCTCTGGGAAAACATATCGAACTAAGGGTCAGATCGCCCAGTCTTGCGTGGTTCTGGTGCTGCCGGCTGAATGACGTTTCATCTTGCTATGCTGACTGTTTGTACGAGAACACCTGTTTTGTACGTTGAATCCTCTTCCGCGACATCTTTTGCGAACCATAAGGGAGGCGCAACCATCTGAAACGTGTAGGCCCGATTGAGCAAACTCTAAACCGTTCGACACGTGGAGCAGTAACCGCAAGCTTTCTGGCGAGGGGCCTTAACGGTAGCTGCCGATAACGCCCTGTTCCCATCAGACGACCAGCGTCTTCTCTGCACGGTTCGATGCCAAAGCCTGAAACGGTAGTCTGGACTGTCACAGGGCGTTGGCGGACCCACTTGCGGTTGTGCGTCAATCACAATTGCCATGGGCCTAGTTCAACCCTCACGTTGATCTCATACGCTACCATCGACGCCTTTTTACCGTAGTTGAACCTTTCCCCTCATTATTCCTAACGCAAACGGTACCATACGGCATGACAGCTTGATTCAGTATCTACTCCGTGGTTGAACATGTCTGTTCGGGCGTAAGCAGCAACAATCTTCCCCATCGAGCCAGTACCTAATTCATGATTGACTTGCGGATGCCATGTGCGTCTGGTTCACGCCAGCTGGGAAGTCTGGGAGCAAGTGATCTTCTTTTACCTAGGCAAGTCCTGCAATACGATCCGCGCAGCGGTGAACGGTCCTCGTGAAGGATTTCCTGTCAACACTCGACACAATGCTGTAGACATCGCTTCAGTGCGCGTTCCGATAGTAGCATAAACTCATTGTGGCTGGTGGTGCTTGGTTGACATCAACTAGCGTCATGCGCCTCGTGCCGGTGCGTGGTGACGGGCTACATCGGAGAGCTTAGTACACGCCCGCTGTCCCACCATGCCCGCGCATGTTGCACACCATTGACGCTAAAATCCCGATGATGTGCGTCCAAAAAGCCCATAGACCCATCTCCCGAATGATCACCTCAGGTACCCGAGTCATTTGTGGCTTGTGGACTAGACGGTAGCGTGCTGTCTTGTCCAATAACACCTCATGGCGGATTTAGCTATTGGCATGATTTGCTGCTCTGTCTTTAGCAGACCCCATGAATGATTTGAAGGTCGCTTAGAAGCGTGGAGTGTCACCATCCATATCTCGTGTTCGCCAAAAAGTTCAACAAGTTGGTTCCACCTAGTCTGGACCTCCGTGACCACTTCCCGGCATATATCCTCATATATGTGCTTTTCTTTGCGGAAGGAGCTGCGACAATATGATTATGCGAACGCTGGTCGCCGCTATTCTTTGCCTCGTGACATTTTTCAGCATTGTAGTATCAGCCTCAGCATTGGAATCGAGGGAATTTACAGTAGCAGACATTCCAGCATGTGGAGTAAGTAGACTCACAGTCCACAAACAATCCTCGCCTTGCTCATACTAAGTTTTCCCTAGATTCGATGTCTGTTCCTCCAAATTCCAGGGAGCGGCTGCTCTATAGACGATCAGGACTGTATATGTCGTAGTAAAGAGCTCTCAGAAAGTCTGGGAGCATGTATGCTCGCCAATTGCACTATGGCAGATACCATGAGTAGGTTGCCAAAAAACCTTGGGTTACAGACAACTAAATTCGTCTCTCAGGAACCACTAAAGTACAAGCCGACCTCTGTAACTTATCTGATGAGTCTCAACAACGTGACGTTATGCTATACACTATCTGTGTTTACTCGTTCGCTTTCCTCTCAGTTATGCTTAGGCTTACTGGGAAAATCATCTCGAAGCGGCTGTCTTGGGACGATGCAGTTGTAGTGGGCGCCTTGCTCGTGACTGCAGTACCGCTTGGCTGTATTCTTGCCAGTAAGCTTTAAGAAGCCGCTGTTTCGTTGCTAGCACGAAGCTAACAATCTCGCCAAGTGGCCCAGTTGGGGTTTGGTGAACATCTTTGGAACTTGAAAGAAGAAAATCTAACTCCTATCCTTCGGTTTCGTAAGTATCACTGTCCCCTCAATGTTAAGTCACTGACTTGTTGAAGTGTACATCTCCTGGTTCACGTACATCATCCTACGATGTATGATCAAGATATCGCTCATTTTGTTCTACCTCGAGATCTTCAGAACACCTCGTTATCGTAAAATTTCCTACGGATTGATCGCCTATATGATCATCAACAGCTTGGTTATCTTCTTTGTCGCTATTTTCTCCTGCTTACCAGTCGAATCTTTCTGGAACCGGGATATCAAAGGCAAATGGCTTAACATACAAGCTGCTGCTTATGCAAACTCAGCATCTGCAATTGTACAGGATTTGTTTCTGCTCGTACTACCATTAGTCTTTATCCGCAAGCTTCAGATAAAGAAATCTCGCAAGATGGCAGTGGGTTTCATGGTTTGCATCGGTATATTGTATGTGAACAGTATCCTTGCATATTAACATGGCGCTAACTGAAGCAGCGGCTGTATCTCTACGATAATGCGAATACCATCCCTCAGTGGCTTCAAGATGTCAATGGATCCCTCCTGGGACTATGCGCCCGTCACGACCTGGACGGAGCTTGAGATCGCCGCCAGCTTCTTCATTGTCTCACTGCCTTCCATTCGCATTCTCTTCGTTCGGCTCTTTTCAAAGCATATTAAGAGGATATATTCGAGCATCAAAGATTCTTCAAAAAGTAAAAGCAACCCCAGACCGGACCTCTCAGCACCACCATTGCAGCTTGGGTCACGAAAGTCGGTTACTTGGGTTGAGATATCGGCAAATAACAATCCTTCCCCTGTTACAAGACGAAAGGAGAACATCATGAAAAGATCTATGAGGAATCTTGTGTATGCGTTTTCGCCACGCAACCTTTCATCAATCCTCTCGCGCTCAAGAAAAGCTCACCGTCGACTGGCCAGCCCAACGACCGATTATAAAGAATCTAAATTCGCTGTAACGCGACCTCCATATCGCGAGAAAGTACCGGAGCCATTTCCGGAAGAAGCTCACACGTATGGTGTAAAGAAACCGACTGCTGTGGCTAAGAAGATCTCGATCCGAGATAGCCGGCACATAACAGCTTTGCCCGAGATTGGGCCAACAACGGATGGTTTGCATGCAAGGGCTAAAAGTCGACAACAACGTCGAAACTTTTGGCACGATAATATTGTATAACTAAGAGGCAAGAGAGCATGCATATATCAAATCTAATGTTTTACTGTGATGTGGATCAATGAAGCGTTTTGCACCTTTCCTCGGACATGACTCTATTTGTACTAATGGTACAAAAACCTTTCAATCACACAAATGTTGATAATAACCACATTGGACTCGTCATGGAGCCTTTCACGTTTCTCTGACGCATTTCCCCGTACCCCTTACATTTATTTCAAGGTCGACAAAATCATGATCATCATATCTTAGGACCTATAGTGGTTACTTAGGTCATGAATTCGCGCTTCCAGCATTTCCAACTCAGCTTTAATGTAGCCTTACTGTAGGGTGATACACCTGAGTGCATCTTCCAGTTAATATACACTAACGTCTGAACACAAGTTCGAATTCGAGCAATGGTTTTGGAGTTCTCCGATAACCTTTTGGCAGATGACAAGTGTGGGCCCCGTTAGATCGATGCAAGAGGTTGGAAGTACTTACCACCAAATGTCACGAAGGAAACCACCGTTTAGAACCATGCTAGCTGGAATTTCCATGTTTGCAAATTGTGATCTGAACTGAGGATTAGGTTATCTCTCCACGGTCTGTATTCTTATTACGATGCCAAACCCATATTGTAAAGTCATATCTTGGGAGCTTAGGTCGTCTACACCAACTTTTGTTCTAGAAAAGTCGCTCCGCTACTTTCACCAACGGGGGCGCCACCCGGCGATGGAAACCAATGTTTTTGCACTGCGCCACAACGATTTCAGCAACGGGTCTATAGATGCGGGGCCTATTCCGTGGAATTCGGTAAATGCGAAGCTTTCGCTAAACTGATTTCTAAAGCACCGGACTATTCTGCATGCCTACCGATTTTCAACATAGTGGGTCGAGCGCCAACGCTCTGGGTGTATGCAAGTTAATTCCACCATCTTTTCGTATGGTAGGGCGCGCAATTGATCGGCGCTCAGGGCGACAGGTTAGAGCTTTGATTACATAAGGTGTACAGAAGAGATACAAAGGCGAATCTGGCCTCTCAATAACATATATATAGGGCTATGTGCTCGCAATTTGCCTAGGCAGTGAGACATCGTGGACTGCAACATAGACCCCGGCCCTCAGTATTAAAGTGACCCTCAATAAATTCTTCGCAGTCCTGAGAGCTAGCTATCAAGATAGTAAATTTTCTGAAATGTCTATTAGTGATGTTTGCTCAACGCGTGCAAACTTTGTAATTACCGTCTACAGCACTGACGGCGACCCTTATCTATATGCTGTCTCTGATGATGCATTGAACTAACCACATGCATTTTGAAGCCCGTACTTGTCTTGGCCATGAAACTCGCCCGAACAGAATAGATTGCCAAGACAAGAAGGCAGCGTCGAGTCCAGATCAGTTGTAACCTTCTTGATCTGCTCTAAAAATCCTGAATGTATGGATAATCACAACAAGAGTGGATGTCAAAAGGAGGCGGTGCACAAGGTGATTACGAGTCCAGGAACGCACGACGTGATTCTGTATTGTACAAAGGTAGGGCAATGGCAGGTAAGAATTACTCATCATCGAGGCCTTCACTACAGCACTTGTCAGTGTATTGTCCACTTTCTTTCTTAGGTATTAACCTCCTCCTACGATGAGAGCCATAGTCTCTTTTCTACCCTGTGTGGTTCTGCAGGCCGCTGCAGCACTCACGCCAGACATCCGCGCGGATACAAATCGAGTTGGAACTGTAGACCTCAAGGGAATCTTAGATCTGTTGAAAAAAAGCGCTCTGGACTCCACAGCGTGGTGCTATCTTCCTTCCCAATGTAGGAGACAAGCATCGACGCTGTGCGACCACAGACCGCAGTGGAGATCCCTTTAGCAATGATGAGCTTGCTTCTTGCCACGACGCCTCCGGCCACTTGCTCTTGGCCCCTGAGTATTTGGCTCCGCTGCAGACGGTTCCATTAAACGTGTCCGACGAAGCAACAGCGCAGATCTACGCTGCTCCCAGAGCGGCCTACAAAAACGTTCGTATTTTCGTTCTAGACGATGCTTCGAACGATAATTCCACCGTGGCGGCTCGTGGATCGCGAATTCTTGTTCAACGCCACACAATTGCGCTCGGGTATCACGCTCGGGATCGATGGGAGGAATCTGGTGACGGACAGCACGGTTTGGGACGGTTCGGTCATGGTGCATTTCGATGTGGCCGATGGCTCTGAGCGCGGCAGCGACGCTGTGGCCCTAAAGCAAGCGCCAGTGCTCACACACCACCACCTTCAAGCCGTCGAGACTTTGGTCAGCACCTCCGGTAATGCTTCCAATCCCACACAAGATAATTTTGTACGCCAGTTGGATGAGGCTAGAATCAAGGCCTCGATTGCAAACCCCATGCTACTCTTCAACCAGTCCTCCGACATCTGGGCGCAAGACTTCATGGAGCCAGGCTACGTGAGTATGCCAGTACCAAACAAACCTATCTCTCTGCGCGTCATTCTGCACTCGGCGCAGTCCACACGCACCGGGGGGCGTCAAGTGTTTGAGCAGCTGCGCGGCCCTGGCATGGGGGGATTCCAGCCATCGAGCAGCACGGGATCGGGGTTTGACCATCGTGAGATCAACAGCTTTGGCAATCTCGAAACCATTCCTATCATCCTCACCATACACGTCCAAAAGTAAAGTCGAGTACAAGGCAGGCCGCATCATCATGGGGAAGCATTTTGAACGCCTTCCAGCCAAGGCAATGCTCGATTTCCTATATGCTCAGCAATTGCAGTCCCCGTTAATATTGGAGACAGGATGGCTAGTCATTGGTCATTTTGAAGGCGAGGCGGGTGCGCAAGAGCCTGGTGCCGGCATGACGATCAACGAGCTGCTGAAAAATAGCACATTCAGCGATGCCAACGCTTACGCCCAGCGCCATATCAATGCCAATCTAGAGATATTGCTGGGCGCGGTACCGCTGGCTCGCGAAGATATCATCCACATTCCTACTCTGTTCCGAGTTGTAGACTATGGTGGGTTTGGTTTTGCAGTTAGTAGCGATGATGGACTCCCGCCCCACACGCCACCAGTATTGGAGGATGAAAGGCAGCTTTTTATCCAGCCTCAATCAATGGCATCGTCATCGGAACCAATTATATCAGCTCCAAGCCCTTTGTTCCCGCCATCAACGGCACTGATGCAATGTTCAAGGCTGTGGACGCGGCGTATGCCAGGGCGGGAATGTCTGTTAGCTATGTGGATGACTACGAGAGCCACCATTTTGGATTTGGCGATGTTCATTGTGGATCAAATACGCTGAGACAGACAGACTTTGCATGGTGGAATTAAACTGGGGCGCAAATATATAACTTTCAGGTTTAACTCATTGGTATAGTGGGTCGTAACTCTATTACATCAAGATTAGAGGCGCAACCGCACACAGCTGGTCCCAATTAATAGCTCACGTGCATTAGGCTTAGATTGTGCGGACATCTATTAGTCGCATGCTACACGTGGTGCAAGAAGATGGCTGGACACGGCGTTGAATGGACTGAAGTGGTGCAAGTGCTAGACCGAACTAGGCTAGAGTCTACAATGTCTAAATGCCGACTTTAGAGGCTTGGTTGCGGATCAAGAGTCTCAGCTATGTTATAGAAGTTTTACATGGGAATGCAAGTGAGGTTGAACTCATCGGTAGACTGGATTTGTTGTTACTATAAGGGATCTATACCTTGTCTGCCCTTTGGCCCTAATAAAAGATACGCAATGTCGTTACTTCGTACAAGAACATGAACAGTTAAGAAGTGACAATCCATCCTAAGAATGTCCGCCAAACTACTTCAAAGTTGAAGCTCATACTACTGAGCGGATAGCGGTGGAGCAAGCACGGTTACCGCAAGGGTGGAGCGATCAAAGTCATCGACTTTGGACTGTTTTCCTCCTCCAAGCAGAACGGCGTGGTTATGAAAGGGTTGTTTTCTTCGTCCATATAGAACTGATAGCTTGCTTGTCTTGAGTACACCAGACTCAACGGAGGAGGAGGACGAGATGTGTGCGTACGCCTTGGCTGCGTTGGCGACGGAATACTGCGTGACTTTGGTCGCCTTAGCTCAAGGCAGGATGATATGTCCTGGCTTTCGCTATCTCCATGATCTTCCGGACGAGGTATACCCGCGAACCGTTCGATATGACGCCGACAACAAGCAATAACCTGCTTCACCTTCCCCGTTGCTGACCGCTCACTTTCACGAGAGCCCTACGAAATCCAGGTCAGTCTAAGTTGTGAGAATTTGTATGTGACCTACGTTCGAACTTTGCGAGCTTGGCAAGCTTGGAGTTGTATCTCGGCTTGCTACCCGTCTACGGTTCTTAGGAGTCGTGGTATTCATCTTTCAAGGCTATTGATGTTTTAGAATAGGTTGAGTACCGGAAGGTTCGCAACGAATCCCGGGTTCCTTTACTTTTGACGACTATCCGGTGAGCTGGTATAGAAGGCAGGTCGTAGTGTTATATGTTGCTGCGATAGCACAGCTATGACAGGGCTGCGTCACCACCAATCAGGTGCTCGAGGCTTGGACTTCGACCTACGCAAGACATGTCCGCTTGCAGAAGCCTTTCACTTGCGTTACCGTTGTAGGTCTTGGCAAATCAGAATGCTGTGTCATGCCCGTAACATTGAGCCCTGTAGCCTTGTACATAGCGTTCCTCTGCAGTACAGGGGTGGCGATCTTGGCTCTGTTGCTACGATTCCCATCTCTTCTCAGTCAGATTGAATCCAGGCTATGACCGATCTCACCAGCCTACTATCTTCCCACATGGCACTCGGACATCGCTGACCATGGCTGGCTGATAGGATCTGGACAGTTTGCAGCTTGACGGCCAAGCAGTCTCGAGCGTGGGTGTATCGTAGTTTTATATCGGGGTTTACGAACCTAATATGTGTCCAGCTCACCGCATGGTTCTCTAATCACCATAAAACGCGGAAGCTGTGCATCGTATAAGCTCTTGGGACGTTCCTTCAGGTGTAAAGGTTGAAATGCTGAGTCGGGAACTGTGGCGTAGGATTAGGTGATAGAATTCGATACAACGCTAACGACGCACTAAAACTACACGCTAAAACGCCACTATAGTGGTGGCCAGAACACAACACAATCATGGGACGATGGTATTTGCCTGGTGAGACAAATGGTGTACAGCCACTCGTTACTGACTGGACATGATCGATAGGGCTCAGAATGGCCATCCTTCAACCAATCGCTGGCTTTCCTTGTCGACGATACCGCTGCATCTTTTCGCGTCTGATACACCATAGTGTCGCAGGGCTGCGAACATATACCGAGGCGAAGCAAGCTGAAGATATGGGAATTCTAAAGACAAATACGCAAATGACTTGAAAGTACCACTTTGGATTTATGGCAATCTAAATCTTGCCACAACAACCCGAAGGACTGTGCCTCGCAAAATCCTTCAGCACAAGATATGCAGCGAATGCAACGTAGCTTTGGCTCCACTCATGTAGCCTGATTATGTGCGAATGGACGATAACGTGGATTCCTCAGCATACTGTACCGTTTAACCTCAGGTCGATGTGCTGGCAACTCTCTGTCATCCACGGTACACCGTATGTTACTCTCGACCACTTCCTCATGGGATTTCTCCGTGTGAGCAGCAGGAAACTTAGTTGCCTAAAGAATCAACAAGCAACAAGCAACTTGCAATATGCGCATACGAAGACTCTACGAGCTGAATTGACCTCGATGTGCCGTCGATATGTCGAGGGGTCCAACGGGGCATGGATCGTACAGCGAGCGCCTACAAACCAATACTGAGCGGGAACTCCCGCGAGACCTGCTGTCCTCTGGCCTGCAACATTGCTCGTCGCTGGATGTGATCTGATTGGATCTCCAATCCAAACATGAGCCCACCCCGGACTTCTTGAAACCTGTTAAGCTAGTTCAAAGGGTATTAAGATATTCAAACACCTTGGAGTTGTCTCAAACTCTTGACAGACCACCACCTGCTGCAAGATATGAGTTCATTTTTTGCAATGTTACAACCTGATCTGAATGCTTGCCAATATTGACGGTACCAAGCAGTCTCTACATGGAGTATTCAACATCACTATACAGTGACATGAACGGCAGCTAGTTGCCAGAACCGGATCCTCCGTGACGTAAATAGACAGTATGCACGCTGCTCCGCGGTGACCCTCCTTCTCCACGTTTAGAACGCCTCGAAAAGCAACGGAAGCCTATCCTGCAACCTACCCCGATTACGATGGCATGACCACTATACATCCGAATGCAGGTCTGTAGGAAGCATACAGCAAATCGAAGCGTTGCGGCAGGTACACTTAGGTCACCATCGTCATTTTCATGCGTCACCCGCCGATCGACCATCACCAAGATCACTAATCTTGTACTCTAGTCGGCAACGTGCGTTACACACTACTCTATACAATTAACCTCGTCACTGTTGCACTTTTCTTAAAAATGGACGTTTTCAACCTTCGTTTCAGCAAATAGCTTCACTATGAACAGCAGACGTCCGTCTACAACACATGGCTTTCGAGACAGCGAGTCATTTATCCAGCATTTCCCCATTTCCTACCACTAAGGAGGACTCTTTCGCGTCACAATTCTCTCGTATCACTGCATGTTACTCGGAAAAGTTGATCTCGCATAACAAGGCGGGTCATGTGTTGCTGTTTGGTTGCATCACGGACTCTCATATTGCCCAGTCATGCATTTAGACCCCTTTTCAGGAATAATAGGTATGAACGAGAACATCATCTCTCTCTAGCATCCTGTCCTACTCTCATATGCATCTTCATTATCATAAGCTTTCTGGTCCGGTCCTGTCATGATGTCGGTTGCGAGGTTATGACGACGATGTACTATCAAGTGCTTCCAAACTCAGGGGCCTAATCGGGATTTGCTTTGAAATCTTATACGTTCCTTGCGTCGCAAAGGCGCAGAAACTGTTGGGTTCGCTCTTAGGCTGACGAAGCTGACAACAGTCAACGGAACACTGAGGAATATTTCCAGTTCCTTCTGTTTGACCTAAAATTGATGGTAGCCTAGGAGTCGAATCCGTTTGTCCGAAATCTGTAATTTTCCACTTTCACTCTCAGTGTTTAGGTTCGATATTGCCTCAAACAAGGGTCGCAAATTATTTGCCGGTACTTTGCTGGTCTCAACCTACCGTTCTACTTTCTCCTTCTCTAGTATTCTTTCACAAGCGTGTCGTTCTGTCAGTACTGGCGAACGGGCGTGCGAAGCGTACCATGGCCTCGTAAGTGCGAACACTACCTCAATCCGAAGTGTTAAAGCTCGCTTTGACTCAAACTCTTCGACAGTTTTTTTTTTTACATGATCCTAATATCTTTCAAATCTACGAGGCTAAGTTTGTAAGTATCACGCACACAAAGCCGATGTCTATTTACATTCGCCACACTTCACCAATGCCTTTTTGGGTAGCTCCAAGGTAAGTACTGTTTGGCTTGTAGTTGGAAGTACGTACAGCGATACAGGAAGAGTCATATAGTGTTGTGGACTGCAATAGATAGTGCAAGAGCAATGCCACATGACTTCATGCAGGAGGCGGCAGTTGCCTGTTTCGAAGACTTCAACCTCTAGGCTCATGTGCACACACCGGTGGGGGGCCCTGATGAAAGGCATCACGGTACCATCAAGCATAAACATGTCAAATGAACGACTTCATTTTCTGCTTGACTTTCCCCCCGAGTCTCGTGCATCTCCATCTCTTCGGCGTCTGCACGCAGTTTTGTCAACCTAAGTCTTCAGCCCCTCCGTTCACAGTATTGTAGAACTCTCTCGAAATCTGTTCGGTCACCGCCAAGATTTTCACGATCAATACCTCGACACTATGAGCACACTAGACAACCGCCTAGCTGGCTGGCTAGTACTTTAGGGCACCGCTTGGATTCGGTGACGTGACTGAGCCCCTTAGCACTTTTCAACGATGCCAATCTGCCCAATGCCACCATGAAGCAGTTCACCAATGGCAAAATCCGCAAATAAGTGGCCCACAAGGGCATTCTTAATGTGGGATCGTACGACTTTGATGACTCCTTCACGCATGGTGTGGGGGTACGTGCCCCCAGAACTCGTCAATATATCGGATGCGCAGCTGACAGCTATTCAGATAGCCACCGATATGGTGGTGCAGAGGCACTGTGATGACTCACCAGTTGAAGTTCCTGCTCGAGTCCATCTGCGCGCACGACTACAACAAGGACGCTCCCTACACAATCGTTTCTGGAAGCCCGACGAACAGTATATTTATATCCGTTGCTTTGGAACAAATTCGATGTCCTACGCATCTGCGAGGCTATTGCTGAACACTTGTGGGGCCGCCTAATTATCCTCGACTCTGGGTTGCTCATGTCTGCGAAATATACGTAGTATAGCCCGGTGATGATACTGGGTGAAGGTGCGAGGAAACTGTTCACTTCTGCTCTCCGTAAAGGCAACCGTGCCTTTACTCAGCCCAATGATTGCGAAGAACTTGCACTATCCCACACTGCAATTGCAGCAGACATCGCACCGGCAGCAGCCCACGACTTAATCAACCTCACGCCCTTGAATTGCAGCCGCAACTCTGTCGTCCACCTTCATACTAAAGTAAGCGATCGGGGGGAATATGGTCACTGCACTGCTGCAGGAACTCAACTTGCTAAGTCAATACCTTATAAGATGCTAAGGCAGCTCTCCGTGAGCCACCACAAAGTAAAGCCTATCTTACTGTTTATCAGCCTGCAAAGCTTAGGCATCGTTGAAGATCACTGAGTATTGTGTATCGTGAACGTATGAGGTTAGACATACAAATAACCAGGCTCCATCGAGGTGACTGTGTTGCAATGACAGGAATCTCGATGTCTCCCAAAAAATTAGTAACCTATCAGTGACGCTTGTGTTCAGCAAGGGCAGGTGTAGTGTTGTTACCCAGCTGGAGGAGTTAGCTTTGCCTTTGATGCGTAGGGTTGTGTCCAAACAGAAGCCAGCGCATGTCGCGGTCATGGCGGTCAAGACGATGAGTCACAAAATCCGCCCTTCTCCAAGATGTCGGAACTTACTTGCTCGTCCCGAATCCATGGTTTCGTCTGACCTTCGACTTGAAGTCCATTTATGCGCGACACTAATGACAAACTCCCGTGCGAAACAGCTTGCAGTTCCGCAATTGAGGGAGTTCTTAATAAGACGACGAATGCTTGGTAGTCGCCATGAAGATCGCGATGCGTGCGCAACGGTGCTCCGTTGATGCGGGGTCAAAACATGGGGAAATGAGGACTGCCCATGTTATTATTCGGTCCGCTCGGCTACACTTGAGCAATATGTTGTAAACTCCTCACCTTGGTACGATATTTATGGAGATCGCGCAGCCGTTCCTCAAGGAGATCCCAGGGGTTAAATTTGCAATGCGTAATCTCCAAAAAGATTATTTCAGGGGATATCTTACCGGAGAGGTGAAGGACTTGTCCACATACAGTTAATGCGTGAGATCCGCGCTAAGGAGCGGGATCGTGCCGCCACTGACGTAATAACTGGCTGATGCTCCAACATCGAATTCCAGGTTCGCTTGCAAAACTACTTTTAAGCTAGCCCTGGTGTGCGTGGAGTCGGTGAGCTTCACCTCGGTAGGGGCCCACACTGGGCAAAGCAACTTGCAAGGAAGAGAAGCCTTGCGCTGGTGCATTGAAGACATGTGACCGGGAAGAAGGCCCGGCCGTTGCACGACCAGCCGGCTAGCTATTTGATCCTTCCTGAGAATTCTGTAGGACATCACCAAATTGGTTCGAAACTGCCAGCAATCACATTATTTGTGGTCTCGCGCGGCAGCCCCGGAGAAGGTCGACACGACTTGCAGCTATCATTTCACCTCATTTAGCCGGCGTCGGTTAACCTGTCCTAACAACTCCTTGCAATCGCTTGCTGATCGCGATCGCCTGGTAATTGCAGCCGGCATTACGCAGTGTACTGGTCTTGTTCGTTGTTTGGACGGTGACACTGCTTATCTTATTGATCGTTGCATCTACTTGCATGTCACTTGCTGGTTGTGGTAGTAAGGCATGAATATCAACTGTGCAGCGAATGACCGAAAGGAGATCCCATAATTCTCAGAAAGTTAGCTGGCTTTGATATCTGGTTGGAGCCCAAATCTGCTATTGCCAGAATTTGGTCAGCTGTGAGAGGAGCGGTGACTGTTCCGATTGATACTAGAGCATACCATAGTACGCACGAACAGCGGACAAGATGTGGAGCCGTTGGAAAAGAATACGGCCTCGGACTCGGCGAGTTACTGCCGGTCTGCTACGATACGTTTTCTGGCGTTATCTGTGACTTTTGGATTCATTCGGTCTCCTCGTTGAAAACCGGCAAGCACGTCAGGAGCGAACGATGTCGAAATTGCGCAAGCAGCCACCACCCTTCTCGAACGTTTTTGCTTGAAATCCGGGGCGGTTATCCGTTCGCCCTGCATGACAAAATTGTCAGTCTCCACTGATCGAAGTGCGCTGATTAGCGAAATCAAACCTTCAATAACACCAGCGAACGTAGTTACTACCTTGTCGGGAATTAATCGCGCTCGTGGCAGTCCCTCATGCAAGATCGGAAGCCGGCTGGCTATTCGTCTGCATTTCGTGTTTAGGCAAACCTGGCATGTGCACTTGCCGTTGCAAGAATAGAACAGCTCGTATCTCGCGGTTACTTTTACACCTTTGTGTCCACGCGGGTGTTCACCTCGTATCAAAGTGGACGTCGTGTCTCTTGCTCCTTTTGCTCCGTGTGTGACGCACCGCATCATCTGCGCCATGCATAACACCGTCGCGCACGTACCGACTCCACATATCTCCCACAACAGTTCACCAACGCCAAGAATACCCTTACATCACTAGTAGGTGGACACACCCTAAAGCAGAATTTGATATGACGATCTTCGATGCACCGCTTATCCTGGCCTTCGGAGTGGGCTTCCAGCGAAAGAGGTTGCGGAGTTGTTTGAGCACTGTCCAGCATTGTTGGCTTGGCAGGGCATTCTCGGACGTTGATCGCCTGGAGAGTTGCAAAAGCTGGTCAAGTGTGATGTTGATAGGGACTGTTTAGGAGGGCTGCCATCAGGTTTGAGAGGATGGCAGATGAGGGGTGGTCTGCGGCCCGAAGCGATGCCCACAATTGCTGCCTGTTGGGTTTCAGAACAAACGTGGTAGAAGGTGCTGGTTGGGGCAACGATATTCATGTTGCATTTCGGGATGCAATGCTGTGCTTTTGCGGTCAGGGTGTGCTGCTGTGCCTGAGCGGAGTAGAAGGGACTTCGCGCTACAGTCGGGTAAGCTATTGAAGACACTTGAGGAAGGCATGCGTGGAAATCGTTGGCCACATGGCAACTGCACTCAAGAGGGCTCAACAAGGTAGGTCATAAGATTGCGTGTCAGGTTGCGTGTTGCATGGTCATTCGTATCTATCTGAGAATAAGGCTCGTCATCTGTCTCACTCAACGCCAGCAGGCGGAGTGCTTGGTACCAAGCTATGACAGGCGAGATGCGATACATGCTGATGCAAATGAAATGGGATACTCGGTATCTATAAGCGATAGGGCAGGCCGCACACTCCAGCGCTTGGATGTGGGCGATGTGGAAAGCAGAGAAAAAGAAAACACGCCAGCTCCATCTGGTAACCAAGAAGGTCGATTAACTCCTCTTCGTTCAAAACTTCGCGTCGAGATCGTTACGGGAAGGGTTTGGTTGGTCATCATGCGAAATTGCAGCTGTTGCAAATCGTCCGGCTAGTGGAGGAAAAGTGGAAACTCTAAGGTGATGCTGATGCCACTTTTGGTCGTGCTAGATGTGCGGTGTGGTGATATAGAACGCCGATGCTGCTCCGACTCCGTTTGGTAAAGAACTCCGAAAGAACATGCTGGGAATCTTGTATAGGCCGTGAAGGTGAAGGTCACCGTTGTGATCTCTGTTGTGCCTGAGCTTGCGTCTTCTTAGACTTTCGAGCAGGCTGTGTTGGGTCGGCGAGTCACCTGCCGCCGACTGCTGTAGTACGTCCTGGGGAAAGGTCGCCACGACGGCTGGCTTCCTCTCTGATCAGCCTCTCGACGTGCGAATCGGCTTCTTGAGGATTTATTCCAGCTGTCAGGTATCCATCATTGCCTTCGAGCTCAAGAGGAGTGACGGCTCCAGGGCTAGCCAAGGGATCCAATCGTGGGCTGGTGGGTTTGGCGGACAGTGCTCCACGAACCTGAGTGTTTGTCCTGGCCTGGAGCTGCTGCTGATAAAGGTACATCTGCTTCTGAGCCTCGTACTTGCTGACAGTGTTGCCTGACCGAGGCGATATAGGAGGATTCGGACTGTTTGGGCCAGTCACTGGCGTGCCTGACGCACTCGAAGAGGGAGTTCCGAAATTGGCAGGGTGGAAACGTGGTAGAGAGGGGAGTCGAAGATGCATGGCGGGGCCACTGGTCGATGACTGACGTGACTGGACTTGAGGACGGCGACGGCTTGAGGGAACAGCCAGAGGTTCGGTCCTTGGCGAGAGAGGCGAGCTCACGACGGGCATGTTGCGTGCGGGCGACATGTTGGTAGAAATGGTGTTGTGGGAGTTGTGAAGATGTGAGAGAGTCGAACGAGCCGAGGGCAGAGGCGATGGCGATCTCATATGACGTGACTTAACAGAGACCTCTGGAAAAATGCAACGAGAAAACACCGTGCAAACAAAAATGTTTGCCTTATCCCCTTAATAATGGTGAAGAGGAAGGGATGATATGAGGTATTCCGAATGTACCGAGCACAAGTGCACAATCAGGCGGCCTCTAATATATCTAGCAGCGGGAAGGTCCTGGAATGCTTGGTGGCAGAGCAGGGCTTGGGACGCAGCCAAATCTTATTGGAAACTCTGACGTTGATCTTTGACGGGCGGTGCGCCGTCGTGCTACGTCGGTCCCTGAGAGGATGAAAAGGACGCACGATAGTGGACCCTGTCCTGCTGCGCTGGGATTGGAGGCACCAGCGCCCTGACAATGGTAGGCAAAATGGTTATCAAGAGCAGGTGTGCAACGTGTAGCGGCAGACCGGCGTTGAATGGCGCAGTGTACCGGAAAGCTCCACAAATCCACAATAAATAAGCTGGAGTGCGTCGAACAAGAACTGCACGCCGGAGATCGAGTGTTTCGTGTGGATTACCGTGTTGGGAGTCTTGGAAGGCAGGGCGACGTTATTGCCCAAGAACCGCGCGGGAACAGGGGCATTTTACATAAATCCCTTCGCTCAAGCGAGTGCGACCAGCGTCATCACAGAATGGAATTGGCCTTGGTTCGCGCAGCGGGGCCTTAAACCGCTAGCGATGCCAATTGTGTTGTCTAACTCGTAATGCTCCCTTGTGCAGCATGGGCATGACGCAGGTCGCAAGTGCGGCAAAACCGGCAATCCAACTCACGTGCAATCCGGGCGCTAAGCGACGGGGCCTCCGCATTGGAAATCACAAATCCCATGCCCACAACGGCGGAGCATGAGGATGCTGTGATAGGATGCTGTGTTAGGATGCGAAAATTAGTGCTTTCTTGTGAGAACGGCTCGGCACTCCCTGTTCGCCGTACTTGTGGCAAAGAGAACATCGATGATTGTCAAAAAGTCACGTCGTCTGCAATTTTACCCCACTGTTGGAATCTGTCCCAAGAGATCCAAACTTGGGCCTTTCAGTGACAATTGATTATGTCGCAAACAGTCAGTTGGCAGGGCCACTGGTGATGCGCTCTGATCGCGATCCTTCAGAGCGCCCCAGCTCGATCTGACTTTAGCAAATCCGGGCTTGACCAGCCACTTGTAGAAGGTAGTGAAGGCTTCTCTAGAGCAGTCTGGTCGCTGTGTATCTAGCATCATCTTGCGCATCGTGGCCTTTTAAGCACTGGGCTTACGTCTCCAGCTCACTAGACGCTGGCTAGAAAAATCCAGCGCAAGCCATCATAGCCCTTCAGACGCACACGACATCATTATCACAGTCGTCGAATTTAAAGTGCGGGCCGCCAGAAGCGTTACCGCATCGGTCCTTCTCCGCCTATCGTGAACCTCGGGCAGACGATGGTTGGGGAAATTCGACTTGGGCGACCTTAGCGCGGCCGTGGGCGTTGAAATCGATGATGTGGTGCCATATTGTAATTTCAGATTGATGTTAGCCGCTGCAGGAATGTAATTCTGCCGTCAAGAGTAAATGAGCGGTTGTATCTAGCTACAGTGACTGTTCCAGTGTGCTTGCACCAAAGTACTGTTGCACCGCGTCGGCAGACCTGTGCACTGCGGCTACGGTTCGTGAGTAACAGTTCCGGATCTGCTCGGGCACGGCATGCCTTCATCGTTCATCAAACCACCGGGCCGTACGGCTGGCGGTATGCAGCAAGCTGCCGTTGAGACGCCGTAAGAACGGTTGTTGGGGCGCGAAGGATGGAGGATCAACGGTTCACAGCTTCTACAGCAAAAGGAAAATGTCAGAAGCCAATGTCGCACGAGCAGTAGCCCTGACTAAGACGGCAAAAAGTGAAGCAAGGCGTAAGGCATAGGTGCAGTCGTGGCTGCGCAGTACTTGGTTGTCATTTGTTCGTTTGTGTGGTCGAGGTAAATCATTGAGCGATGTGCTGCAAGTGATCTCCTTTTGGTTATCTCGCGCCCAGCTTCTCCAGCGCACGTGTTCCCTGCTCCTCCCACTCCGCCTTTGATATCCACATGTTCTCTTTGTCGGCCATCTGTGCCAAGTCAGTCCTCGTTCGAGGTCCATGTTGTGCAATGTACTTACAATGTTCGCAAGCACCGCACCACCAAGGAACACCATGTGTCGTCGCCGAGGTGGGTCTTCGATGCGGACCTTGAATTTCTAGGGCTCTTGTTAGCGATAGATGATAGCAGGGGTATGTGCGTACGCACGTTGAGTCGCTCCGGATTGCCACCCAGGACCTTTGTAAGCCACAGCTGCTTGAGCTCTTTCTCCAGTCGACTAGGCAGACCTGGGTACATGCTGCTGCCACCACTGAGGACAATCGCCTTATACAAGCTGCTCCTGACGTCGACGTCCGCCGCCTGGATCGTGTTGAACAGGAACTCAGCAATACCAGGCTGTTCGACATCGACCAAGTGGGGCTGGAAAAGACACTCGGGTGCCTCGAAACGTTCGCTGCCAACGCGGATGACACGGCCATCAGGCAATGTGTATGATTCGACCAAGACAGTTGTATCTTCACTGAGACGTTGGTCCAATTCGAGGTCATAAGAGACGTAGCATAGCTTCTCCTTGATCTGCCTGACAGTCTCGAAATCAGCGGTACGGTTGAGCGCGTATCCTCGTCGCAACAGCAACGCAATCAAGTTGCGGGTTACGTCACGTCCAGCGACGTCTAGACGGCGGGTAAGATGGTTCAGGACGGTCGATTCGTAGACGGGGACAATATGTGTGACACCGTCACCAGAGTCGACTACTACACCAGATGACAAGCCTTGCGCGTACAAAGCCAGCACAGCCTGGATAGCCACGTACACACCGCCAAAGTTGTAACGCTCAAACATGACCTCGCACATGGTCTCGCGGTTCTTGAGAGGGTTCATTGGTGGTTCGGTGAGGAGGATCTTGCGGCCGGTGGGATCGATCTGAAGCTTCTCGGCGAAGGTATAGTCCCAGAGTTGTGTCATGTCATCCCAGCGCTTGACAATACCGTTCTCCATCTATGGTGGTGAGGCGCATTAGCTTCTGCAATGTCCGAAATTATACAGTCTCCAACATACGGGGTATGTGATCTGAAGCATAGAGCGCGCTGCCGCTGCTTCATCTCCGCACATGATGTCCTTGAGCTGTATGTCGCCGCCATCGCGCTCTTCGGTACGTAGGATCGGTCGGCCAACGATGGAAGGGTACTGGTGCTCAGGGAAATTCTGTTGTGGTAATGTAAGCCTCTGAGAATGCGTGTACTTGTGAACCTGCACCAGGACATACCTGTCCTGCATAGCCGACCTTGAGGAAGCCGGTACCGCCGTCGAGGACTTGATACAGTGTCAGCAATGCTACCAGCGCGCATGGCGTCAACACGTACCAATTGGAGCTTCCGCCATGTTTACTGGAGCTCAGCAAAAGATGCAGGGGTTCGAGAGGGAGTGTGGAGAGGCTGAGAGTTGATTGTGCTCCGGTGCGGCGGTGCCTGGACAGTTGGTCGTCACCGCGCGCTCGAGCCAGCCTCCCAAGTGGTGGGGCAGCGTGAGCTCCCAATCGGGCAATCCATATTTCGACCTCGAAGGGCAACACACAGCCATGTATCAAGACTGTGAGGAACCATACCGCTAGCACGGCTAATTCTCAGTTACTACTCTGTATTTTCGCAAGTGCATACTTGCTAGCAATCGAGATGGTGCCGGCAAGTGGCAGCAGCAGCAGCAGCAGCAGCAGCATGAAACTGCAGAATACAACGCCCATAACGCATTGGAAGCGATGAAAACCAACATCGCATAGACACTCAGGTCAACTGCTTAGTGCTATCAGACGTGTTCCTCACTTCGTTATGTCTAAGTTGTGATGGGCACCCACTGCTGAGTCGTGGTCACCCATCTTGAACACGGGCGCTGCGACTGAAGGGTCGCTAAACTCTTGGCGGCGCACTTCGCCCACCGACTATTTCGCAGCACGATCTCTGCTTTCGCAGTCTTCAGGAACGACAGACTAACAACAGGTCAAGATGCCTTTCGTAAGTACACCCTGAGTAAACGCTCGAACAACCTCAGTATGAGGTCCACCCCGCGAATTGTGTGGAGTCTCTGCGAGTTGCTTCGAATGCGGGTTTGAAGCGCAAATCGCTGACTCTGGGAAAAGTCCAAGCTTGTCAAGAGCAATGCCTACTTCTCGAGGTTCCAGGTCAAGTACAGGCGTCGCCGCGAAGGAAAGAGTACGTACAACCGCACGAATCCTGCCACGAAACAGCATACTGACTGCGCGCAGCCGATTACTATGCCCGTAAGAGGTTGATTACCCAGGCCAAGAACAAGTACAATGCGCCCAAGTACCGCCTCGTCGTCCGCTTCACCAACAAGGACATCATCGCTCAGATCGTCACCTCTGAGATCGGCGGTGACAAGGTCTTCATGGCTGCGTACGCCCACGAGCTCAAGCCCTACGGCATCACCCACGGTCTGACCAACTGGTCTGCCGCTTACGCCACTGGTCTTCTGCTCGCCCGCCGTGTTCTCAAGAAGCTTGAGCTCGACGAGCACTTCACCGGTGTCGAGGAGGCCGATGGTGAGTACAACATCACCGAGGCCGTCGAGATCGACGGTGAGGAGCGCCGCCCCTTCAAGGTCTTCCTTGATGTTGGTCTGACCCGCACCTCCACCGGTGCCCGTGTCTTCGGTGCCATGAAGGGTGCCTCCGACGGTGGTCTCTTCGTCCCCCACTCCGAGAACCGTTTCCCCGGTTACGACATGGAGGGCAAGGAGCTCGACGCCGAGACTCTCCGCAAGTACATCTTCGCCGGTCACGTCGCTGAGTACATGGAGACTCTCGCCGATGACGACGAGGAGCGCTACAAGTCCCAGTTCTCTGGCTACATCGATGACGACCTTGAGGCCGACGGTCTTGAGGAGCTCTACGAGGAGGCCCACAAGCAGATCCGTGAGGACCCCTGGAAGAAGGATGAGGAGGCTGGCGAGAAGAAGTCCAAGGACCACTGGAAGTCCGAGTCGAAGAAGTACCGCTTCAACAAGCTCACCAAGGCTGAGAAGGAGGAGAAGGTCAAGGCCAAGATTGCTGAGCTCAAGGCATAAACACCTTTATCACTTCGCATTTCATGAACAAAAGCACGGCTTCCGGCGTCTGGATATGAATGGGGAACGATACCTGTACTAGCAGGGCACTGTACTTAGCCTTTCACGACTCGAATGAGATGATGAGATGGCAGCTGCAGTTGGCACCATGCCCAACACACATTACGATACCCTCTGAATGATCATTTTTGTGAACCATATTGCTGCATCCAAAAGCCCCTATTCCAGCCCACTCATTTGCCTTCAGAACAGTAACTCCTGACGCACAAGCATGTTTGAACGGCCAAGAAGCGCCTCACTGATCTGGCATGTCCCTGGCGAGCGCAAACATCTCGGCCGATTCAGGAGCACCATGCTCACTCAGGGATCGTGGGTTCCATTTTGGCCAGACGAACAGTTGTTTCGCAGGGTCCAGCTAGCTCAGCACAGGCGGTTTATGCTCGTTAGGTCAGCTATTTATTCAGCGTGGCGCATCAGCTAAGCAGCTGAAACGATGACAGTTGCTCTTAGGTGATTCAGGTGTTCAGATATATAAAGTCTTTTGGTCAGCCTGCGAGGGCTGTGTCGCTGCAAAGGAAAAAAAGGAAAGTACTCGAGGGTCCAAGTAGTCCGGTCGATCTTGGACAATTTCCGTGAGCGAGGTGGAGAAGGAATTGCGAAAGAGGAGCCGAAACCGCAAGCCGGACGTCATCCGCCAGCCGGCTGATAATGCAAAAGGCATAACGTCAACGCAGCAGTCGATATCGCAACAGCAGAAACTTTTTGAATTGTCTATTACGATCGGGTGGCTTTCGTACAACGAGGCACCGAATACTTGCTCATACGATCCGAACGAACCCCGCGAGCCTATCTGAGCTGGTCGTCGCGCAGCATTTCCAATCAAAGTTGCGGCGAATCCGCGAAACCCCGCTGGCCAGCGCTCCCATCTGGACGCCCGTGACCTGTGACGGCAACGCACCGCACCGTACCGCACCACACCTCTACGGATGGCGACTGCAGCCCTGCAACAACAATGACAGCCGTTCAACCAGCGCAGGAGCAGACTTCTGCGATGGAAGACATCCATGGGGTCGACGTTTCATGGCTGCATAACTCAACGAGAGGTGAGATATCCGC
This sequence comes from Phoma sp. XZ068, assembly GCA_004835665.1. NCBI lineage: Eukaryota > Fungi > Ascomycota > Dothideomycetes > Pleosporales > Didymellaceae > Phoma > Phoma sp. XZ068. Next base: position 1,563,069 of record RBKR01000002.1, read on the forward strand.
TTACGCTGGGCGCTCCACCCTCTCGGCCCAAGCGGAACGAAACGCACCAGCAGTGCACGCAAAGGGCGCAGCTGACATATGCGGCACTCTAGACAACCACCATCGCACGCAGGCACCATCGTCGCCGGGCCTGTCCAGAGACGCTCCGCCCAAGACATCGTCCCATGGTGGTCTGCCCACCAGACCGAGCCAGAGCCATGGCGAGCCCACGGCGCGCGACGTCGCAGCAGCGCCAGCAGTCGACCGAGCTGCCTCACCACCTGCGCCCACGCCCGCCACCACAGCGACATCGACGCCCCAGAAAATCCCCCCACGACGACCGGCCATGCTTAGCCGAGGCAGCGACTCGAAGAACGGCGGCACCACACCTCCAGACGCAAAGGCCGGCTCGCGGCGCGGCTCATGGATATCCAGCATAAGCTCCAAGTTCTCGTCGCAGAACCCGCCTGCGCAGACAACACACGCCCTCGCCCAAGGCTCGCCAGCCGCCGCCAATGGAGCGCACGCCAATGCCCCATCCGCCAACGGCGCCCTCAACGGGATACAGGCGGCTTCGGCCGGCACCAGCCCCGGTTTCGAGCCCTACGTACCTCAGCAGCCCAAGGCCAACTTCCTCTCGAACGCGCTGCGACGCTTGTCCTCTGGCACCCAGGTGGGCGCTGCCGGCAGGGTCTACCCCAACGGTGGCATGTGCCCTAGGAGGGTCATGAACATCGATCCCAACCGTGCTCGATGCCTGGTGCCCGAGCTGGACCAGAGCAAGCTGCGCAAAGTCGCCTTTTGCGTCGACGTCGAAATCGCCGGTGGGCCCAAGTACAAAGACGAGGCAGACAAGGACGAGAAGAAGAAGCAGCGCAAAGACACTAAGCTCAAGGAGCGCGGCGAGGGCGAGGCACTGAAACATCCCACCGCTGTGGTCGAAGAGAAGGAGGCCGGCGACGCTGTCGCTGTTGCGCAAGAAGCTGTGGGCACCACCCAAGAACCGAATCCAGAAGGCACTGTTCTGGACGACGACAAGCAGGAGCCCAGCAAAAAGAAGGAGAAGAAGAAGCGTTCCGAGGCAGAGCGAAAAGAACGAAAAGAGAAGAAGCGCAGAAAGGCCGAGGAAAATGGCTCGATACCCATGGAATTTACCAGAGACGAAGGTGATGTCAGCGCCGACAGCGCAGCGGCTGCACCAGGCACCAATACTCCCCCAAGGTCCCAGGACCGTCCCACCATCGACCCCCTACGAATCTACCGGAGATGCTGCCAACTTCGCGAATCGCCGATTCTCAAGCGTATCAGCGACCAGCTTTCATCTCCATCTGCTTGCTCGGTCGCCCATCCAGGAATGGTCACCTCTCTTGATCTTACAGGGTCGAGGCTGCAGCTTGCTGATGTTATGACATTATCAGATTGGCTCGCCATTGTGCCCGTGAAAAAGCTGTTCCTAGAAGACGCAGACCTGAACGACGAGAAAATTAGGGTCATTCTTGCTGGACTCCTAGCAGCCAAGATGCCCTACGCTCCACGGAACCGCAGCGTCACTGCGCAATCATTGGATGGGGTCACTGACACACATGGATGTGCCATCAAGAAGCTTGTTCTGAAGAATAACGCAAAGATCACTGCTGAGGGATGGAAGCACATTGCACTTTTCACCTACATGTGCAAATCCATTGTCGCACTCGATGTGTCCATGATACCGTTCCCTAAACCACCAGCTCAGGTTACTTCGCCAGCACCCGCTTCGCCGCCCGCGAATGGGACACCGTTAGCATCACCCGCCAAAGACACGAAAACAAGAGACGTTGCAGAGATCTTGTCGAAAGCAATTTCTGAGCGCTTAGGTGGTGCAACAATGCAAGAGCTGCTCATGGCAGAGTGCGGTTTGACATCAACAAGTATCAGGAAGATTATCGACGGTTGCGTAGTCAGTGGGGTGCAGCGCCTCAGCCTTGCTGACAACGATATCGACAGTGAAGGCCTGGAGCATGTTCAACACTACATCCGCTCTGGTGTTTGCGAAGGTATCGATCTTGGCGGCAATGATCTACGAGAATGGATACCACAACTTTCCGATAGCTTGGGTAGCGACAGCACTGTATGGGCTCTTTGTCTGGCGAATACTGGCTTGACAAAGGACCACCTCAAGACGCTATTCCCTACAATGGTCAATCTGCCATCACTTCGATTCCTTGACCTGTCGCGCAACAAGAACCTATTCGCAGATCAAACAGCATTGTGCTTACTGCGAAAGTACATTCCTCAATTCAGGGAGCTAAAGCGCTTGCATCTTCAGAATGTTGGTTTGAAGCCTGCAGACGCTATTGCCATCGCCGAGATCCTGCCAGACTGCCCGCACATTGCGCACGTCAACGTTCTTGAAAATCCAGAGATTGCTCGTGTGGCCACTTCAACAGATGAAGAGTCACAGGAGGAGGCCGCAGCAATGTTTGCTTCACTGACACTTGCAGCTAAGCTATCTCAAACGCTCATCTGCGTTGACATCGATGTTCCCGCACCAGAGATGAACGAAGTTGTCAAGGCTCTCGCCAAACAGGTAGTGGCATACTGCCTACGAAACATCGAGATGATCAATGAGGTGCCTGAGCTTAAGGGAGGTCCAAAGGAGGTCGAGTTGCCTGGCGTGCTTGCACACCTTGTGGGACCGTCAGACGACAGTCTTGAGGATGGCACTATCCAGACTGCCCCCGATAACGACTACATCGTTGGCGGTACAGGTATCGTCAAAGCACTCAGCTACTGCTTATCACACAAGGACGCCGATCTGCGCAGAGGGTCCCAGATTGCTAGTGGCACTGTAACCCCACGCAGCCGCATGGACATCGCCGAGGAGCCGAGCAAGGCAAGAGCCATGTCGAAGAACTTACTCGACACTGCACGCAACACAAGGGCAAGGATCCAGCCAGCACTCATCCGCGAGGCAAAGAATGGCAACGACATGAACTACCGTAAGTACCTCCACACGTACAAATTTCTAACCACAGCTAACGACTACCAGGTCGCCTCCTCTTCCTCGACAACACCCTGCAAGGCATGATCCAACGCTTCGAAGATGAATACCCTGAGACCCGCCTCGTCCCATCGCCCGATGCTGCCTCCCTTCACTCTGCCAGCTCCGTGCTCAGCACCTCACCACCACCCTCATCCGTGCCTACCATGACAGACTCCTTCACCGACCCGACAGCCCAGGAATCCGACGATGACGAGCCGCGCCTCCTGCGCTCCCGCCACAACTCTGACGTCTCACTGGCGTCTCGCAGTATGTCGATCGAAGAAGGCGCACTCCATCGCTTCGGCCACCGCGTCCGCACCGGCCTGCTCAACCCCAGCCGCCCAACGAGCAGCCACTCCGACCAAGCCTTCATATCCGGGACATTCGACGACGAGGGCCTGCCCGAGCATCTGCGCGCACTGAGGGAGTACTTTATGAATCTCTCCGGCGAAGAGCTGCGGAATAGGATCCAGGGTCTCGGGTGGGAGAAGGCATTTGACAGCGTAGTTGAAAACGCGCAGGAGCTGAAGACACTGGAGAGTGAGGATCCCGTGGCATTTCGTCAGTTTAGGGAGAGTCAGATTGCGAGCTTGAAGAATCGGAATCCGGATTTGCACGTCGTGGAGCCGGTTGAGAACGGGACGACGGTGGTGAATGGGAATGCGGAGGGTCACCAACCGGTGATGTTCAAGGACGTTAGTAAGGATGCTATCAGCGATGAGCATGCTGTTGAGTAATCGGTAATACACTACTAGGACCCAGTGGGGGGGTACGTAGGATATGGGAAATTTGCATTGCGCGGCGAAGAAGGGTTATGATTGATCTATGACATGGCATTTGGGATTGGACGGCTTTTACAAGCAAGCATCGAATGAGGCGTTTCATATTGTATATCTATTGTAATTTTCTCTTCAGTCTTTACTTGGTGGAGCGGCAGCGTTTTCAAGACAGCTACGAATGAATTCATAATACCATCATTGAGATCATGCACAACCAGACCTATCTTTGCTGTGTTGGTTGGTTGGGGGGGGGGGGGGCACCCTGGAGAAGCCACGTGAAGAAAGCTGCGTAGATTGTACTTGCGGTCTGTCCCTTGCGTGGACTTGAGTTACGGGGTCTTTAACTTCGACCGAGCAGCAACTCCGTGCAAGCAAACAAGCATGGTGCTACAAGTCGTGGGCTACTCCACAGGATTCGCAATAGTAGTAAGTACGGCGATGGCTTCGAAGCCTAGCAGGATTCAGGATACCAGTAAACGTGCAGCCGTCGCACCGGTAGGTGACGCCCGCAAAGTTGCCGAGTCTCTTGTGGAGTGCCAGAGCCACATCGCTACCAAACGTGGGCTGAGATTTGAGTAAGGCTGGGAAATCGGGGGACTCCATGAACTCGTGGTGTAGTATTACCGTTGAAGTGATAACGTTACCCAGAGCGCCACAAGCCGTTGCTCCACCTCCGTAGTATGTCTCTACGACTGCTCGCAGCAACTCGGATGTGCAGGTTGGCTTCTTGGCGAGGAGGTTTTGAACATCCTTGGCGACATGTTCATAGGCTGTGGACACTTCATATTTGTCAGCGACTGTGTATATGCCGATGGGCACGAGCACTCGCTTTGTTGCATCTCCCACGGCGAGTTTGTCAATGGCATCGGTGTCGTAGTGGTGAGTGTACATGAACCGAAGAAGGAGTTCAAAGTGGTCTGCATCGTCATCATGGAACTCCATCACACTCTTAGAAGCCTCCTGTAGCATGGTCAGCGAACAGGATCAGTACGTTGCAGAAGTGCTTACCATGAATCCACTCTTGAAGGCATTCATGAAATACCGCGACTCCATGCACAACACCGCCTTATGAGCATAGTACTCCCGGACTTGGCCATTGAACACCTGCCTGATCGTGACGTCAGAGAGAAATGGGTCGTTGAAAAGCCTGGAAACTGTCAGATGTGCGACGGGAAGTGCCATTGCGCCGCACTTACGCTGTGGGCAATCGTTTTGTAGGTGCAGCCATGTTGACTATCGATCTCGTCAAGTGGTATTGAGATGGTGTAGAGAAACAGGGTGAGAATGGGCGAAGAAAACGGTAGTGGAAGCAAATGGGATTGTGTACTTCAGAGTGGGACTAGCGTGGCACTGGTGAAGCTGAAGTGAAGGAGCGAGCTCAAGCATCACGACAGAACGCAGCGTGTCTGTGATGGCATTCGAATGATAATCCATCTAACTTATCCAACATTGTCCACCGTGCCATACGAGTATTAACGGCTATCATCTGCGGTTTCATCAATCAATCCCAACAAGTGCCGTGTTTTGAACCTGTAGTGTTCAATCATGTCCCGTAAAAATATTGAACAAGCTTACAGCGCATATTGGAGCATCCGCAAATCTGGCTAAATTTTACACCACATCTGGGGGCTGCATTTGTTCTGTATCTAATCGCCTCAAACGGCTTGTTATTCTCATCAATAAGATCTTCAATGTGCGCCCGATACCTTGCCCAGGTCTCCTGTGATTGAACTGGTCACTGACAAGGACCACAAGAGCCGAAATGGAGGACTTGGAGGCTGTATCCCACAAAACTTCCCTAATGTTGCAGTGAGGGTTCTGAAACCAGTCAGGTGTGTTTCAACACTGTAGTCTCAGCGATGTTGTCTCGCTTCTTCCTGTTGAACTGTTGTGCTTTGCGTGTCGCAACCGCTCGACTGATTGGAGCATGCATGATCGCAAGACCACTTTGGATGCCTAAGACTGAATATTGCGTCGTCGCTTCATCGGTGACGATCAGAGCTTTCTTGATGTGCACAGCGAGCTCCTGTAGATTTTCTTTCTAAGTGTTGACAAGGTGCTCATATTCTGGTGAAGGGTTATGGTGGGGAAACATGTGCGGACATTTGTCATGCTCGCAAAATGGACAATGATAGATAGCCTTCTGCCGCTTCATCGGTGTGGTCTTAGAACTGCACAAGACCATCGTGAGGAAGTTTGCCCTTTTCGCCGGTGTTGGAGTCCAGATGTAGACTTGTCGCAACTTTTATGCATCAACTTGCAAATCACGGGGTCATTTCAAAGGTGTCTCGCTGGACGGTGAAACACATGGAGAAACCAGATGATCTTGAGGTTGACAATAACCACGGGTTCCCGAACATATTTGTTAGACAAACTTTCTGAGACTATCATTGCCACGGTCTGACAAAACTGGTCTTAAAAGCTTTGTCCAACAACCAATTGGTTCTTCTCAGGTTGACGAAGGTTCGATCAGATTTCGCCGACGTTTCTCTGCGTGCTGAAAACATTCAGACCAGACTCCTGTCGTTTTCACCCTTATTTGCCGATTAGGTCCACCAGAGGACTAAAAGTCTTACTGGCATGTGCAATGGGAACGGGGTTGATGAGGCGCGCAGAACAAAAAATATGCTGCAGGCCCAGAGTCGTGGACAGCGCCAGCTCAAAAAGAAACTCCCCCGGAAAGGCTCGAACTTTCAACCTCCTGATGTGCCATCAAGCGGGTACGGATAACAGTCAGACGCGCTAGCCAATTGCGCCACGGAGGATTGATCAATTGATCAGTGGCAACTGTTGTTGTTTGCTTTGATGAGGATTGAAGCGAAAATATGATTTATATACCACTATAAAAGGTCGGAACAATACGTTCCCTTGACCTCTGACATAGCTGGCTGGTTAAGGTTTGTTTTTGGGAGTGTTGGGTTGTGGGTCAGACTCGCTTACATACCCAATCATAATGCATCATTACCCTCTGCAACGACGAACGAAGCCCCTCCCACTATAACTGTTCTCTTCTCGTAAATGCTGGCCTTAGTATTTGCTTTGGACGTAATGCGGAGTTGTGCGACTGCCGGCACTTGCACTTGCAAGGGTACCATACGTCGAAATTCTGTAGAAACATGCTCGGATCGCCGCCAGTATGTTAACCGAAATACCCCGTTCGCTATGCTATGCATGAGATGGTCATCTCATTGAGATGAAAGCGGGTTGGGAGATCGCTGATTGGCTCAGGTGCTCTTCCTGGGCCCTTTCCTCCTCGGTGGCCCGGCGTGCTTCTCCTTGATCTTGAATTCGTCGCTGTCGAGATCGAGGGTGCCACGTAGGATACTCGTGGTCAGCAGGTCCTTGTGATAACATATTTCACCGTCCTCCATCATCTTGTCTGCATCCGGATCGTCCTCTTCCTTTGCAAGCACGATGATCTTGTCGTTCTTGCTGGTCCGCTTGGCTGTGACCTTCGCACCAACTGTCTGGCACACCTGGTCCATCTCACGGAAGTTGGCATACGTCTTCTTGAGAGCAGGTGTGAAGTAGACAGAGTAGCCCTTGAATGGAGTTTGCGCTACACCCCACACTTTCTCGAGGCTGAATCCCCAATCCTTCTCCTGTTGCGCGACAGAAGGCTTGAACAAAGACAGGTCTAGGAAGCCTTCAGCCTTAGCAGACTCGGTCAGCCATTTGTCAATCACGATTGGAATACCAAGAGCAATAGCTTGAATGACTTTCATAGTCTTGGCTAGGCCACCGTCTCGCACGCTGCGCATCGTTAGAATTTGATCAAAGCTGGGACTGGATTGATCGAGCAGTTACAAGCCCACATACCACACAACGTTGCATTTGTCCTCGACAGAATTAACAAGCGTACCTCCATGCTTTCGCAAGAACTTCACTGTTGGAGTCCCATCCCTTATGGCTGAGTTGCTGGTAGCGACTCGAGGTGGCTCGCCCTCGTATGCTGTAGCCGTCGCAGCCGTCGCAGAACGCTGCGAACTTCTTGAAGACTTCGTAGGTGTTGTTTCCGACATCTCTGTCAGCCGCTTCTTCCCTTTTGCTGAGTAGGTGGTGCGAAGAGGATCAACATTGAAATTGTCAAATGGACTGCATTGCGCAATGTCGCCGTCACCATCTTCAATGGGTGCAGCTTTCTTTGTGCGTTTGGCCGGTCTACCTTCAGTGGACGGCTCAGCCTCAGGTTTCTGTTGAGCAGCAGGACTTGGACGTTTCGCTGACCGCCGACCGTTCACTCTGACCTCAGGAGAACTTTGTAGCCGCTTGCTACCTGTAGCTAACCCATCATTGGTGGAGTGATGTGCAATGCTCGATGGTGAATGGCCGGTTTGAGCTGTGGAGAATGTTTCTGCGATTTCAGTTGTGCCCTGAGGTGATGGCACGGGCTCTACGCGCCACTCCCCGTTCGAAAGAACGTCTCCGTAAGCACTCACCCCTAGAATACGTGCGGTTGTCGGAGTCTCTTGTACGAGGACGGAGCGGTGCGTTGCAAGACGTGGTGTGGCAGACGGTTGCGATTTCGTTGGTTGAGTGACAGGTTGAGTTACAGGAACCTCGGTAGTTGTTTTTTCTGGAGCGCTCTCGTCCTCAGTCTCGTCTTCAGGGACTGGAACAACGCCAATCTTTTCACCAGACATTTCGTAATTTAGAGGTTCAGCTGATGAGTTGACCTGTACCTCCGAGGCTTGCCATGCGCACCTGACACAGCCATCGGTTCCCGGAGAAGTGATCACGTCTGCATTCCTCAAGAGAAGGATCTCACTGTGGCCATCAGCAGCTGGCTCGAGTATGTACTTGTCGCTACGCGGGTCCACGACCACCGAAGAAGTTGAGCGAACATCGGAGCAGTTTGGTCTAATGTGCAATGTTTGTACAGCTTCCAACTTTGCAAGTCCGGAACCATAGGCTGTTCAGGTTAGCAAAATTGACTTGCTGTGTAGGGTTGCACGTACTGATTCGACCAAGCTCGTCGTCGCTTTCCAGTACCGAAGACGTCACTATAAGTCGGCCCAACCTCAAGACTAGATATCTTGGCTGGGAGGTTACCAACTGGTGCCTTACAGGGAGCGGTACCCCTGGTAGGACACTTTCCAGATTCATTGTCGCGAATATTGGGTTGTACGCCTTGAGAACGCGTTGGGGCGGAAGTTCAGGCTGGAAGGCAGTAATTCGCGTCGCGTAATCACGTGGACAGCTAGGGTCCGCCTCCCCCAATTAGCACGCGACTTCCGTAACTATCACCGCGTCACATCACATTGACAGAGTCTCCCCTATTGAGAGTACTCTCTCGCTTATTCTTCTCCAATGAATCATGTGATCTTAGAACTAGCTTTGACGTTCACGTCGACTTTACCCATACAAGGGTTTATGCGAAAGGTCTCAGAAAAGTGGCTAAAGCGCTCCGAAGAACAATAGTAAGCTCGACCACGCTATTTCGCGACCACGAATTCAAACCCAGAAAGAGTACTCCTACCATGTTTTGACGGTATTTCGGGTGCTCTAGCGAGACACAGTTCATGCGCATTCCATAATCCTGGGTGCGCTCCGCTTCATGACGTTTGCTGTGAGCTGAGCATCCCGTATCAGGAGGTGAAGATGATCGAAGAACAATAGTAAGCTCCGCAAGTGTCTGAGGTGAATGTGTTGGCGACGGCATTGCCTCACTGAACCTATGGACCCAAGCATCATATCACAATTGCAAAACAGCAGGTGTAGTTACTATTGTCGCCTTGCCATCACTTCTACTCGCCGACAATATTTAGCTGAACGCTCAATGTGAACTCGCTAAAGGTTTCTAGATATTGTACGTCATCAGGGAACCATTCCTTCTCATCAAGCCCGTAGACTGTCTAACTTCGTTTCCTCCTCGTATCATCCATACCCTATCCCTTTCTTTCAACTTCCAACTACCAGTCTGGGCCCTTCTACCAACCAATCTTTCGGCATTTAAGTTGCCATCCCTTTGTTACAACATCAATATAATTCTGTCACGCATCCAAGCAACAGCTCGGACGCCTCAAGCCTCTGTCTTTCGACGACATCGCAAACCTTGACACAGCCAACCTCACCCCACCTGCTCCAAAATGGTAGAGGTAGCACCAGCTCCACCGGCACCATTCGATCCTACAACATTCGACCCTTGGTTCCAGAATGTCACGATGTACGCCCCAGATGGCTCTATCATTACCGTCAACATGGAAAGGGTCAACGAGTATCGTCTTTACAGCGCTCGGCTAGGGATCAGTTTCGGCTCTCAGATTGGAGCATCGGTCGTGCTCCTGCTTGTACTTCTTCTATTGACACGATCGCAGAAGAGGAAGTCTTCCATCTTCATCCTCAACACACTTTGCCTTGTCGCAAACAGCCTGCGCTGCATCTTTTTGGCCTGCTATATCACCGGCAACTTCATGCACCCATACACTCAGCTATCCGAAGTTGCACGCGCCACCACTACCGACCTTGCTGTCTCTATCATTAGCTGTACCCTAACGTTTATTGTCACGACTCTTGTCATGGCCTCGCTCAGCCTTCAAGTTTGGGTGGCCTGCGTCACGACCAGCAACTTGCAGCGCATCCTCATTATGGGTACCACAACGGCAATGGCTCTGGTTTCTATTGGGTTCAAATTTGCCTTCATGGTCGCCACCAACATTGCAACCATTCAACTTAAGTCGCCTGATATTGACGAGCTGAGCGCTGGTGCATATATCACACAAGCTGTAGCGATCTTGCTCTACAGCTGCGTCTTCACTTGGAAGCTGGGCTGTGCCATCGTTCAGCGACGCCGTCTCAAGATGCTGCAGTTCGGGCCAATGCAGATTGTTTTTATCATGGGCTGCCAGACTATGATCATTCCAGGTATATTCCCTTACCGATGTGCTCCTGGCGTTGCTAACATCGAACTAGCTATTTTCTCGACCATTCAGTTCTACCAGCCCATTCTGAATGAGGTCCCTGAGATCGGCACCATGGTTCTTACTGTCCTCTGCATTTTCCTGCCTTTGTCAGCCATCTGGGCAGGCGTTGCCAACGATTCTGATATTGCCTACCGAGGCCACGATGCTCATCACCACCTGATAAATAGCGAGTTTGGTCGAGGGTCTTCTGCGACAGCAACAAGCAACAGCAGCACCGCTTTCGACAAGAGCGGGCAGCTGAGCTGCTCCACTTGCACATACACGAAGAAAAATGATGACCTCGACATTCTCAGATGTAGTTCGGCTGGGGAGAGGAGTATGGCTGGAGACGATGGTATCCATGTTGATCGCGAGTATGCCGTCCACCACGAGGCGATCCCTTTGGATCGCGTTTGATGCCACTTCGTATCCATCGCACCCCACGATCACCGGCACTTGCGTCTTCGTAGCTTCTTTGGAGCTGGATCTTGTAATTACTTTACCACTCTTATACACTGCAACAAACGGGAGGAAGGCGAGACGTCAGGATCATGGAAGCATCTGGACATTCGTACGACCCTTTCGTAGCATTTTGATCCCACATTGTGTACACAAACAAATCCAGCGACTGTTTGCAATCGTTGTTTCGTCTTCAACAATTCTGCCTTGTGGTTTTGGGGTTGGGCGCCGCACTTGTTCTTGCGAGAACGACTTTCCATGCTTGAAATGTTACAACGCTACCACCACGGTACTCAGCCCAGGTTCAGATACAAATATCGAGCTAACCTTCGCTTCTATGGCCACGACACGCTCAAGGCTCGCAAAATGAATACATACAACCCATGCCTGCTCTTATGAGATATACCTACGTCATCAGTGCGGGGGTTGCCAGTCGATGCGGGGCAAACACTCTCCCAATACTTTCGCTGCGCATTCACGAAGAAGTGTGGCGCGACCACTACAACTGCCGATATGACCAAGATTCGTCTAAGCGCTTGCTGAGGGACGGCTCGGACCGATGTCAGCGATGCCAGCAAGCTTGAACCAGAGCTGTTAGCGGTGCCCAGCAAGCTTGAACGACGGCCGATGAACCGATGGCTCCAGAGCTTCTTTTAAACCAATAACTAAGCTTCCGCTTCTCCTCTCAACTGATGTTGACCACCCCGTACAACTGACCACAATTTCGACCATAACTGCCAGCTTCATAGACCGTCGTCAGACTCCCACGCCACCATGTCTTTCTCCATCCACCGCAGCCCACCATTCCGCGCCGAACATCTTGGCTCGCTCAAACGCCCACAATCCCTTCTGGATGCGCGCTACAAAGACCATAAATCCGCTGCTGAACTCGCTCCACTTGAAGACCGTGCCATTCAGGACATTGTTAAGGCGCAACTCGACCTAGGCTTTTGCGGCATAAGCGATGGCGAGTACCGGCGACACATGTTCTGGGGCACCTTCTGGCCCTCCTTGGACGGCATGGAGGAGGTCCAGAACCCGCCTCTCGATACTTTCAGGAAGTATGTGCCTGACATTGCGGCATTTTTAGAGAGCGGACACCAGCCGGGCGAGAGCGTGTATTGTGTGGGCAAGATCAAACATATGGGGGAGAGCTCTTACGTCTCTCAAGTAGAGTACTTGAAGACACTGTTGCCGAAGGAAAGGTGGGGCGACATCAAATTGACACTTGCCGCGCCGAATTGGTATCATTTGAGGTATGTGGATGGAAAGGCGTACCCGAAAGATGTGTACGCCAACGACAAGGAGTATTTCGCCGATGTTGCGAAGGCGTATCAAGTCGAGCTCGACATACTGTACAAGGCAGGCCTCAGGAATGTACAGTTCGACGACCCCAATCTAGCATGTAAGCTATCCTCCATCTTAGCGACTTTTACGGTGCTGCCACTAACTTTGGGCCAGATTTCTGCTCCGAGAAAATGCTTGCCGGGTGGAAAGAAGACAAGAATAACACAATCTCGGCAGATGACTTGTTCGATCTATATATTCAGGTGTACAACGACTGCATCAGCCGGGCACCACCCGACATGCACATCGGTGTACACCTCTGCAGGGGTAACTTTGTCAACAGTGTGCACTTCAGTGAAGGCGGGTACGACCGCATTGCCACAAAGCTCTTTCAGCACTTAAATGTGCACACATACTATCTCGAATACGACACCCCTCGCGCCGGGGGCTTTGAGCCCCTTGCCCACTTGCCGAAGAACAAGAACGTTATTTTGGGCGTTGTGACGAGCAAGTTCCCAGAGCTGGAGGATAAGGAGGAGTTGAAGAAGAGGATTTATGCTGCTGTGGATGTTATGGCAAAGGGGCAGGGTGAAAGCAGGGAGGAAGCGTTGAAGAGGACCGGAGTCAGTCCGCAGTGCGGATTTGCGAGCCACGCGGAGGGGAACCTAATCGATATTGAGGGAATGAAGAGAAAATTACAATTGGTGCGGGAGGTTGCTGACGAGGTGTGGCCGGGTGAGGCGTAAGCCCAAGACGTGTCAATACAAGTATGGATGTAGATCCCGGGAAACTCATGACAAGGAGATATGATCAACATGCCCACGTGCTGCATACTGGAGGCAATACGATGCCCTTACATGTAGTACTTCTATATTTTCCCAGTAAAGACACAAAATCTATCACCTCATGCGAAGACCAAACTAGCCTCATGATATGGACAACTTACCGAGACCCTCAAGTCTGTCATTGAACCTGAACACTCCAGCGCTCAACCTACCGTAAACTCTTCTGTCCCATTATGCGCGACATTCGCATGAAGACGTTGATATTGGACACGAGGAAACACAGGGATCGCCTAGCTCATTTTTTTTAGTAAAGAATGAATCCAATAAATCATATATCTGCACCATGGCAGGGCAAGTGGAAATAGGCATGGAGAATGCTGGAAGAATTGGACGACAAGCATCCCCCTCTCACAACAGGCTGTTCTCCATGCTGTGTGTGAGAAGATTATCGTGTCTTCCGACCCATGTATGTTACAATAAGCTCTTATCAGGGCGATCTATCGGACATTGGCGTGTTCACTAGTGGCTTGTGACTCTGTAGAAGGAAAGAAACCAGTGGGAAGACTAGGAATGCCAGGAAAGTGAAATATATAGGAATGGGGCCGAGAAGCTAGACTCCCTGAGACCGTTGACAAGTGATTGATGTGAGTAAGCCTCTGACCCTGGACATAACCTCCTGGTAAACTGTACGTGCCACGCCGTGGGCTATGTGGCGAGACTCCTGAGCGGAATCCGATTTCCGCGATCGTGACGTGCTCATTGCTTCGGCGATGATATCGGGCACATCTCTTGTCGGTAGCTGCACGGTCTGCCCTATTACGATCCAGTGACCTGGACCTGGTGTTGGGGATCTGGTATGTCGCCCTCCGATCCTCGAAGTCTGGCCGAAAGGCTTGAACGGATACAGACATGCGCAATACAATTCTCCGCACTGCGACCGTGATCCCTTGCCCCAACAATTGAACAATTGCCAACGCTCCGCACAGTCCCGCGCAGATCACAGCGCAGTCCTTCGCAGGAGTAATGATTTGTGAGCTCCGTACAATGAAGAATAGGCGTATCCGGGCTCCGTATTGAAAGGCTCGATTTGAACGTGTTCAGCTGCTGGGCATCCAGGCGTGTGAGTCCTGAAGGCGTCGTGGGATGCCCAGGGCAGGTTGCAACGATAACGAGCCACCGAATACGTCGAGCTCGTATGCATATACCTTTCGCCAATCTGTCGCAGATCTGACAGTGCTTCCCATCTCGATTCGTATTCGCAAGATCGCCGCCTTATTGTTGACCATACCTACGGCTTCTGCCTCTTACCGATACAGGGGACACAGACAGTGAGGCGATCATCACTCCGCATGATGCTAGGCTCAGCAGCATTCTGTCGAACTGGATGAAGCCGTGATGTCCAAAAGCTGCCTATCAATAGCGTCGCTCTTATTACCCCATTCGGCCTACTTTGGCATCTTCCGAGTGCGAGCTCTCGGAAGACTGCATCCCGTAACTTTGTTTCTTCTTGTAGAGTCCAGACTTGAGAAAAAGGTTTTGGAGATCGTCAATGTTGCAGTAAACGCAAGTCTATGCCCAGATCTTTAATGTGGGGTTGGGGAAGTTGATATACAGCCACGAAGGAGCGCGGGTGATGCACCATACCTCCCGCACGTCGGCATGCCTTGCGAATAGACGCACGATCTATATTCCTAAGCGTTAGAGGATTTTAGGCGATGGGATCTCACAAATTCGATCTTGCTGCGGGCTGGGCCGTTGTGTGGATGCGAGCCGGTGCATTGATGTACCTCGGGTTGGCGTATGCGTTTCCCTTTGGGGAAAGGTTGAGCGGCTTGACGCAGGGCAACCTCCCCAAAAGAGATTGACCACAACAACCGCGGTCGATCAAAAGTCCGAACGTGAGCAACGTCCAATACGTTGTCCAGAACTTCGGTGTTTGCTGGTGCCGTTCTTTGTGCGGCTAAGCCCGTGAGCAGCGGAGCCAGCTCCTGGTGATCCTCACGGGAACTCACGTCCGCCCGCTCCCCTTGTACCTTCATCACATCAATCCTTCGTATGCGACCTCAGACTCAACCTGCAGGCAAGTAAAAAGCAATAGAAACGCGGGTGGCGGCGTAAGAAGGGACTTTCCGTTGTGGCAACTGTGGCATCCGAGTTTGCTTTGAAAAAGCAATGCGCCTGGCGCTTATCGCTCGTTTTGGCGATTGGTCTCGAGACAAAAGGAAGTGCAAGTACACATCGACTTGTAACCGAGTTTCACATGGATTTCTGCAGCTGGGATGGGTTATAGGAAGGATTCTAAAGGCTTAAAAGGATGCGCTGATCATTAGCTTGCTGCAGTACCAACCATGGTCGCGGGTCGATGCCAGGACGTCACTTGTCTGTCGAGATCGAAGACAAG
Source organism: Phoma sp. XZ068 (assembly GCA_004835665.1). Lineage (NCBI taxonomy): Eukaryota > Fungi > Ascomycota > Dothideomycetes > Pleosporales > Didymellaceae > Phoma > Phoma sp. XZ068. The sequence goes on from RBKR01000002.1 coordinate 1,578,683, forward strand.
CTCGAATGAATTCGATTGTCTGTCAGAAGCGCCTTTTTCATAGTCACTCGAGCCAGTACCTGAATATGGTTTGGACTGAAACGAACAACAGCCAGTAGTGGATGTGAACCAAGCAGGACACGGGAACCGACCTGGGTCAAGTGACAGCTTGATATGCTCTGCCTGCTTGGGTCATTGCGAAGCTGGCAGTAAATTTGCATACCTATAGTATGGGTGTCACAAGTGGTATGCGGATGTCCCCTGATAGGACAGTAGTATAGAAGGTGTCATGAAGAGTCGCAACACACAGCCCAGTGTCGTGGACCATGGCTTCAGAGGTGACCCGGGCAAGTCCAAACCCTGACGATGATTGGGACATTCAGATGTCAACCACTTACCATATGCCTCGGTGGTCACCGAAGATCCTCGAGATTTGCCAGCCATCACATTTCTGCCTGCCCGAAGACTTGGGAGCGGTTGTTGCCGTGCCACACACACATCGGACTGATGGTTCCGCGGCTACTACGTTACTGCGTAAGAATCTTTCAGACAAGGTCCGTTGACCTCGTCATTGATTGTATGCACGAGCTATGCCTCTAACTTTCCACCCTTGTCTAGCCCCGGTACACCGGGTACAGCTTACGAGACTTGTGAACAATGCCACCCATGAGAAGATGCTGTGCTGTCTCGTTGATCGGTGCATTCCAGGACGAGGCCATCTTGTCGCAGCGGCAGATCAGATTCGGCAGCCGCAGCGAATATCGGCACGCTCAGGCGCCTCTTCGGCCACTTGAGCAATTGCTCCACATTTCACAAAGTTCGAGGGATACAAAAGGGGGAAGATGGCCAACGCATCAGGACGTGGGTGCTCCACTTGCTCGCTCAGGCCCAATGCGGATGACTAGAACAGAAAAGGGGGTTGCTGATGAGGATCACCCACGCTCAGTGCCCTGAAGGATGCTAACATGCTCATCTTCTAGTTATTGCCTGGACCCTGAGAGCCGGCAAATACGACATCTTTTTTCCTCGTGCCGCGCGCGAAGATCGCCACGCCATGAAACTGCAGCATCTGTACCATAACGGTCGCGGGTATGATGATCTTTGCCATAATGGTGGTTAGGACATCATCGCTTGCCCGGGGAAATATAAATTCATGAAACACTTTCGAGCTGACAAAGGGCTTGCTCATCCAAAGTCGTACGATGCAAACATTGATTGTGAGTTGGGATGCTAAGCCATGCACCGCCTCGCCGAACGAAATTACACCTGTTTTGGTCATCGTACGTGTCCCATTACCCAGGAATGGGATCCATGCAGCAGGATAGACGTTCGTGTATGGATCGAGATTCATACTGAGTGGGTAGGGCAGATGGCAGTTCGAGTCGAGCAGACATTGTTTCATCGGCAATAAGCTTAGACAATCTTCATGGAGATGAGCGACGCAAAGTCCGGTTGGCAGTTGGGGAAGACTCGACTACGCCGTAACTCCATGCAGTTGTGTCGGCTGCATGTGACAGAACAGGGCTATGTTTCCTATCAGATACACCGACTGCTTTCAACGAACCCGGGAACAAGGAACCTTTTCGTGTTGCTTAGACTCCTTCAGTGGTCGTACGCACGTACATGGATATCCTACAGAAAGAACAGATGATCAGCCTAATGCTGAAGTCAATTCGAATGAGGCTGTTGATAGACAGCGTGCGAAAAGATTTTCTTCCCAATACGCTCATCGGATGTCAATACCGCCATGTGCCACTTCTGTAGGCTAGCTACGAAACTAGAATGGTACTGTCCGGTGGTGGGGACCAGTAATGATGACTTTGCAGCTTAGATACCCTTCTGTGCGACAAAGGAATGCGTTCGAATTTGAAGCAAATTGATAGGGGAGAATGGGAATATCGAGATCAAGGTAAAATCTGCATCGCGCCAGCAATCATAGTAGCAAGGCGCCACTGCCGCTGTAGGTCGCCAGCGTTTTATGGTAACCACTTCACACTGTAAGAATGCCATACTTCTTCCCATGCGAGGCGCAAGTATATGCCGCTGTACTTCTTTCATGAACTTGTCGTTGCATAACACGCTTGCTTGAAGGGGTCAAGGTACTGGTAGGCCTTAATTGTGAAGCGTTTGATGTTCAGACACCTCGTAGTAACTTGTCCCATTGTATAAAGTTGGATCGTGCGCGATGCCCAGGCGATAGACTTGATCAGGTGCGAAGCCATGAGTAGGTGACTACCATATCGAGTGAGTTATAATGAGGCGAGTGGATGCATCCCAAGCTCTTTTGGTATTCGCTTAGAAAAATGCAATCCTTGACATCACTCCATGACACGTGCACGCATAGCAAAAGTTCCATATCGCGGGAGATGCAAGACGGCCGCTCACCGCATGTGTAGTATATTCGCTCTCATAACAACAAGGTGTTCAGAATCATGAGCAGCGCGGAGAGTATTGACGAAAATTGATAGTGTCACGGAAGGTTCCATGCAGGTTCCACGTTGTAAGCCACAGATCTAGCGCCAATGCATCTGACATGTAGTTGACATAACAGCTGCCAGGCTTGTGGCACTCCGGGTGGAGGATTCATAGGATCAGGCCAGATGGCATGGTTGTGGCAGCAATGCAGTGAGCTGCCATTCGGGTTATTCCTTATGGTTGCCAGTGAAAAATTATGTTGCACGAGATTTGCACAGTATATCCCGAATCAACATGGTAAACGAGCACAATGTCAGGTAGCCGCCGCACACGTATTACGATCATCTGAGCGGGCATTGATGATTGCTAGTCATTGTGAGCTCGTAACGATGTCGGTGTTGGACACCAGGGTGTTGTAACGAATGTATGACTCGTCCGCATGAGCACCGATATCTGGACGGTGCATTTCCTTTCGGTAGGGGAGTTCCAGCCAATCGTGCAAGAGGCTTGCTGGTACCATGGAAAGATCCCTGGGTCGGTACCACTTGCTCACGTTCCAAACTTGTCTGACAGCGCGACGCGCAGCCGCAAAGGAGTATCCACGATCGGTGAAAGAACATGTCCTTCAATCATCACCTGCGCTGATGTGGGTGGCCCACCTGTTGTCCAGAATCGCGCGAGAGCTGCTGGGGCAGAAATAGTGCTGGACGGGAGCTTGCAAGCCACATGTGATGGTCTGACGTAACCGAGGCGTTCCACAGCCTTGGAGATTCCTGGCAAAAAGTGGCCTGACATGCTCGCTTGCACGATAATAGCGGAGCTGCTGCCCACGACTCAGAAGGCGATGACCAAAGCTGCTCGGTATCTCACACAACGATGAATGGCCGGCTTACCGTCCGCCGCCCCCGCTAACGTTAATCACTGATCGTGCCGGGTTCGGTTCAGATTGAGGAGCACGACGCATGGAAATTCCCGATAGCGCCAGGCCGATGAGCTCGTAAACCTGGCTAGACGAGTTACCGCGTATTGACTATTGATGCCCAACATGGAGTGGCTGTTGCGGGCTGCCCGTTCGTCTCATATCGACGTGCAGTGCTCGCGAAAACCATGGCCCTGCGCTGGTGGCGCTGGCTGCCTTCTGGGACATGCCCTGTCCTCGCCAGCGCGGAGGATGACAGACGAACGTGGGTGCAAACCCCCAGTAATGCACGAGTGGGTCCTCGGCTGCCATCTCGATCCCACTGGTTGTTGATTCGTCCCGTGCCATCGGGCTGTTCCTATTATAGTATGGGTGAATCTCACCTCGTGTCCGCGGCGTCACTACTGGCACGGATGTAGCCAGCAGTGCGATGCGCGCCCCCTGCCGCAACGGTTGCGGATCGAGTGAAAAAGAACGTGAACAAACCCAAAATGCGCGCCAGTTTCTGTTGGCGGAGGGAATTCCGTGCTGCAAGTGCCATGACTGTGCACGAGGGGCGCAACCTCCTGCAGTTGCAAATGCGCTGATCTCACGCCAAAGAAAGCGTGCTGCGCTGCTTCGAGGGGCGAACGCGACCGATCAAGCTAGGCATTGCAAGGGCAGATTCGCGTGCCGCATATCCTTGCCCTCTCACTCGACGCTTTGGGGAGGCTGCTGGAGCTGTGGAGAATCTTGCCCAGTAGGCAGCGTTGGCCGCACATATCGTGCCGGGGCAAACATCAGATGTGCTTGTGTCCAACATCCTTGCCAGCTCACTGCAGAGGCTCGTCCCACTTAGCGATTACTCGCTGCCGGGACGGTTCATCTCCGATTACATCTGGTTTAGCCGTCAAGTGCCCCAGCACTATTCGTTTCCCGCTCACACCATGCTTGCAGGCGAGACGAGGCGCTGAGATCCGAATCGACAAATCGACCGAACTGCCAGATCAGATCACGGGACTAGCTGCCGTCGCCGCCTCTGCCCAGGTCGCACTTGTCGAACGCTCCTTCACCACTCGAGAACGCCATCGCCGCCCATTTCGCTGAAAGTTGCGCATCGTAAGAGAAGGACTGAAAGCCGCGGCCATTGTGTGTGTTTCGCCCCAAACGACCCCTCCACGCCGTTGTACCTGCGACACTACGTCAGCCGCCGACATCGACGCCAGACAGCAAGAGCAACAAATACCATCGACTTACCTGGTCAGCGAGCCACAACACCTGTCGACTTAACGTTTTTCGAGTTATTGTGAAGGAAGGAGGACGCAACGACACGCTCGACGGCAGTATCGGTGCTTTGCAGTTGTTTGGTGGACGGGGCAATACGGCAGTAACATTCTGAGGCGGAGTGGGAGGAGGTTGCTTTGGCCGTGTTTGCTGAGGAAGGAACGGCCGACCAGTCGCGCCGTTGTCGTTGTGTGGGAAGGCGCATACCCACGATCCCCGCCGCCGCGTCAAGCAGCGGTTCGCGTTCGACACTTGACGTTGCAAGGACGGCAACGTGGGTCCTCGCTCGCATTTGACCCTTTATGGATGCATCGGACGCTTCCAGGCAAAGGTAGGCTTGTTTTTGTTGTGGGTTTCCCCGTTACCGTCCGCTGATTGCGTAGTCATAGTGCTGGCCTTCCTCCGATAAACCACATGGACGCCAATAGGTTCAAGCGAGAAGAGAGCGACTACCAGCGTAAACTCTCGGCATCTGCAATGGTCAGCCCGTTGCACCCTTATTCGGGGCCGTCGCATTTGCACGGCACCCACCAATCGCCGCCCGCCAGCGCAGTACCCGGTTCACTTGCTGGGCTCCTTTCGCCGCCCGAATCACGTAGGACGTCTGGCGACGAGAGGGATATGCACAAGCCGACGGCACGGCAATCGCTGCCGTCAATATCTGAGGCCCTGGGAGCAGAACAATCGCTGCCCTACCCCGGACCAGTCCCACCCCCACCCTCCGTCCCGGCACCAACCACGCAGCACTATGTGCCCGCCGCTGCAACCACATCACCCTCGGACTCTCGCAAAAGACCATTCGAGCCAGATTCTTATAGCGCACAAGGACCGTCTAATCCGTTCTCGCACCCCCGCAGTCCTTTCATCAACAGTTCTGCTTCTGTACCGCCCCCACCACCACCCCAAAGCCACGTGGATTCGACAGCTCGGCCATCCTACGAGCAACGTCCTCCGTACTCGACACCGCACAACAATTCGAGATTGCCATCACTCCACCCGATCAAGACCACGCAGTCACCCCCACCTGTCCCTCGATCGAACCTGCCATACTCCTCATACCCACCCGCCCCGGCTCCTGCTTACGAAGCTCCTCATCAGTCGGCCGAGTCCATGAATCGTCCGTACGGCTACCAGCAATACACATCCTACCCTCCATCAGCGCCTACCCCAACTGGACCGCCCGCAGCATACCCTCCTTCAAGCTCAACTTACTCTGTACCGCCTCGTTACTACCCTACGTCACTGCGCGATAACACTGAAGCACGCATCGAAGAGAAGAAGCTGAACCGTTCTAGCCTGGCTCCGTATGGAGAATCTGTCAAACGCCATCTGGACAGCTTCGATCTCGAGGCTTCGTTGAATGAGGTGGGTATCCACAGCGCCCTCCTTTTGGACATCGCTAATTGCATCAGATTGCCGACGGATGTGGGCGCATCTCAGAGTTTTCCAAGGTCTACCGCCATAGAGCACACGACAATCAACGTATTGGCATGACACCTCAGACGATACCAAGGTTGGAAGATATCGATGACATGATTAAACAAGGTGAAAGGGTTCAGATGTCGCTCCAACGCATGAGAGACGTTGTCTTCAATCATCAGCAAGCCAGCATTGCTGAGCCACCTCGGGAAGCTCTATACCGACGTACCAACGGTTACGACCACGAGACGGCAAGCAACTACGGTGAGGACATGAAAGGCAGTGGTGGTTTTGCTGGCGGTGACAACAAAACAAGGAAACGAGGCGTATGTTCTCTCGCCTACTGGTCCTTGACTGCATCATTCTAACCTGTGCACAGCGAGCTGCTCCTCCTGGTCGATGCCACAGCTGTAATCGCGCCGAGACACCGGAATGGCGCAGGGGTCCTGACGGTGCCAGAACCTTGTGTAATGCCTGTGGCCTGCGTGAGTTCCCCCTCACTGCTCTTCTCTGATCTTGCTAACGCAACTCAGATTATGCGAAATTGACCAGGAAGATCGGCAAGGATGCAATGGCCAGCTCCAACCTTCGGCCAAAATCGATTGACCATGGCTCCCCTGCGGTCTGAGTAACGACATCACGCGATCACCGGTCAATCCAGCTATGAATCATCGCATACATTGGAATATCCGCGTTCTGCTTCTGCGAACCACAAGCTCACTTACACCGATCTCGCCATAACTCATCTTCCAAACCACCCGGTACATACTTTCACTCATCTTCTCCTTGCATCTGTCGACAGCATTGCAAGCGTCTTTTAATTTACCATTGGAGCGTTGGCGCAAGGGCACATATGCTTGCATTTACAGGATGTCTTATCAGAGACAGAGCCTTCACATCTTAATGATCGACATATCTCATTCGCCATTTCCTGCGAGCTCAGAACGAAGCACGCACATGCGTGGTAGGTTCGGAGGGTCGGCTTAGGTCCCGTGAAATAAAAGACTACAAGGCTGCTCTAAGCACAGTCTTTGCCGCTTCAGGACCCATAGGTCCCTCAGATTCCAGATCTGGATTACAGTAGTTACGGAGGAGCTGAGCTGATTATTTATTACTGTTTTATACCAGCGATAGTTGCATTTTGGCACGCGCGAAAGGCTCTTAGGCCTCACGACTGGTCAACGGCGTTCTTCACATTTGATCCCCTTTTAGGGTGGATCCATCATTGGTTGGCGTTAGGGTGGAAAAGTCTTGCCATCGAGCGAGAGAATTGTGTTTATGGCATCTACGATGCGCACTTTACTAGAAGTGCATGTACGTCAGATAGCATGCCATTTTGCAGAGATACCACGCGGCTTTTAGGCCTAGCAATGTAAATGTTATATTTGTTTGACTCTACATTATAACATGCAACTGGGCATGAGCAACAACGAAACTACCGGGAACGAGCAATTGTGAGCGGAGTATATTGAATCAAGTCGGTATATTCAAATGTCATGCCCATGTTCTCCGCGCATGGCCACACAAATCCAGCAGGTTTTGCGGACGTAACACGAGCGCAGAACACCTGTCAGGCCACTTTCGGCCCCCATCGTTCCACGGATGGAGATCTGATCAAGGAATCTTGAGCAACTGCAGCTTGTGGCACATGCCCAACATGCACGGCGCCTAGATAGGCGAGCACACGATAACAATGCAGTCCCATCGTTTGCGTAGCGACTGCACAGCAGCATCGACGCACCACCACACCACAGGGCGCACCAGTAAGCTGGAGACACAAGGATGACCTGTTCCGACGTACAAAGGGCGATCTCCAATATCCCAGACCTGGGGAGACGGTTATTGTTGTAACCACGCGTGTCGATCGCAGATCAGCGGTACATATCTCGATGATGCGTCTCTCTTGCACTGATTAGGTAGTACATGACCGATAATTCCCGTACGGCGGAAACACACCAACTTGGTAGCTGACCTCGAGGCGGGCGAAGTAGAGAGGAAGCAGTGTGTTGAAGTCATTTGTTTCGGATGTGCTGGCCGGTGGCAGACGGATGGCTGTTGTGGATGAAAGTGGCGTCGCGCGGATGCGATCCGGGCCGCCGATAACGGCTACGCATGGTGGTTGAGGTGTTTGGGGCTTTTGCAGTTGTTTACTTTTGGGTCGATTCAGGGGGTGAGGTTATGGTGACTGGCCAACATGTCAAGTCACTCGAGTCTTTCAAGCTGCGTCTTGTCGCTCATGCACTTGAAAGGTGAGGACATAGTCCATATGTCCTTCTCCTGCAACAATGGTCTTGCGTCTTGCCGTGGGTCTTTCTCGGTGACCAGGGTGCGTTCGGTGTCAAGGTGGAATACTGACGTTGCAGGAGGCAGTTGCGGATATCGGTATATGGATATACTCAACGTGCAGATCCAGACAACGACACTTCTGATACAATACGGCCACCTAGAATGCCTACAGCTCAGTATGCAACCACCTGGGCAGTTGGTATTGTCAAAGAGGATGTTGTAGTGATGTCCATCTTAGACCTTCGCAGCTAGTCTAGACTCAAAAGCGGATCGGACCATCGCTGCAACCTCGGAATGCCGGCCAACCAGCACTGCACTCACATTTGTCAGCCAAATCACCGGCTCTAGCTGCCCTCCTTCCTAATATTCAATATTGACATCTCCAAGTCCCATCTTCACAATTCCTGCTTGTCGCGACGAGTTTGTGCGCATCGCGGACACAGCCTCGCGCCCGCTGCAAAATATCCCACTCGTTTGCCCCACTAAGCTTAGATCTGTCGTGCCTCCGGAACAAACAACCCCGCTACTGTTACCGTGCAAAACCGCCTATTACCATTCACGAACACCTTCGGACCGCCCGATTTTCCGGGGTATTTTCGAAACCTGCAGAGATCTTGACAGAATGGGCCTACTGTGAGACATGTGTCGTCAGCTTTTGTTTGCGGGTGCTAATGCTGAGGAAGTGCGATTGGAACGCCGCTCGAGTGGCCGGAGGCTAAGAAGGTTGCCAGTCATGTGAGATCTTGGGGTATCGAAGTATGTTTTGGATGAATGTGGTTAAAAGTGTGGAGTTGACATATTTCAGCAACTACTGGCAATCTGGCGAGACTACAAGGGCAAAGAAAGAGATGCACTGCTGTGGGGAGATGAGGTAGATGACCGGTTGGAATGAGCAAGAAACCTCGACTGACTGACTGGCTCAAGGTCGAATATCTGGTCGTCTGCTACGATCAGAACAACCACAAGGTTCGACTGTCCCTCCGCCAGGCAGACATCCTTGCCGCGTTGGCCGCAGACGAGAAGCTTCTTGCCGAAGGTGGAGGTGTCCCTGATGTACAGACTGGCGATGCAAGGTAGGTCCACATTACTGCTGTAAAGACGTATATTGACCGCAGCAGCGGGATAAGCAACCCAGCCCCAGTCTTCCACCCCGAGTTTGGGCGCTTTATGCTTGAAGCAACCCCTGGGAAACCATGGGGTATTGGCTTCAAGGACTTGTTGGATGTGGAACCCAACATGAAGTGGAGGTATGTAAATCAAAGTACTTCTGTTTGATCCATGCTTACAGCAGCTGCAGACGGAAGATCGCCAAAGAGCACATGGAAGCGACGGAATTTCCAATAACCTTGACAACATTCCCGCGACTTGGCAACAAAGACAGTCTGATCCCGGATTATCCTCCCTCAGGACCCAAGCTACGCTCTCAATTTGTGCCGGACGAAATTGCCAATCCTCACATTAGGTTCCCGACATTAGCAGCAAACATCCGCTGGCGAAGAGGCAGGAAGGTACAAGTCAACGTGCCTGTGTTCAGAGACGAGAACACGCCATGGCCGTGGAAAGACCCCACCGTCAACTACGATCTGCACAACTGGCCTGAGGATGATGATGTCCGAAACGGTGCTGCTCCGGACAACTTCATCCACATGGACGCTATGGCTTTTGGTATGGGCAGTTGCTGTCTGCAAATTACTTTCCAAGCCAAGAACATTGAGGAGGGACGAACGATGTACGATCAGCTCAGTCCGCTTGGACCTATTTTGCTTGCACTGACAGCGGCTACACCCGTCTACAAGGGGTTCTTGGCCGATACCGATGTGCGCTGGAACCAGATCAGTCGGGCCGTTGACGATCGTACACCGGAAGAGCTTGGAGAGAAGGCAAGTGCACGATGACGCTATCGGGGAACTTTACTAACATCACACAGCCTCTCAAGAACGATCGCTGGCGACTACCCAAGTCTCGTTATGCTTCTAATTCAACATATATTTCTCAGGATCCCCGTTTACGAAAGGAATACCTGGATCCGGACCTTATCATCGATGAAGATATCAAGAAACGTCTTGTGGAGGGCGGCATGGACGATGCTCTAGCAACTCACTTTGCTCACCTCTTCATCCGCGATCCTATTGTCGTCTTCAATGAAGATCTAAAGGAGCTTGACCTCAACAAGGCCGACCATTTCGAAAACCTTCAGTCGACCAACTGGCAACACATGCGCTTCAAGCCACCGCCAATTGGGTCTGAGATTGGCTGGCGTGTTGAATTTAGGCCGATGGAGATTCAGATTACCGACTTTGAGAATGCCGCCTTCTCGATCTTTATTGTGCTCATCACCCGTGCGATCCTCTCTTTCAACCTCAACTTCTACATTCCCATCACACGCGTGTCGGAGAACATGGAAACAGCGCACATCCGCGACGCCGTTTCGACTCAGAAGTTCTGGTTCAGGAAATCTCCCTTCCCAGCTCAGCCGTCGGGCCGCTCGAATGGAACCGGCACGTCGACACCGGCCAACATGCCCAGCCGCCCACCTACACCGGGGCCCGTGGAAGAGGAGTATGAGCAGATGAGCGTGAATGAGATCATCAACGGACAGCACATCGAGGGTGGATTCCCGGGGTTGATTCCGCTGGTCGAGTCGTACCTCAACAGCATGAATGTGGATGTCGAGACGAGGTGTGACTTGGCGACGTATCTTGATCTCATCAGAAAGAGGGCGAATGGAACGTACTGGACTACGGCCAAATGGATCAGGCACTTTGTGCAGACACACCCAACGTACAAGAAGGACAGTGTTGTTAGCGACGAGATTACGTATGACTTGGTCAAGGCAGCGGAGCAGATTACGAGGGCAGAGGGGCGTGATGGGCTGGGCAAGGAGATGTTGGGGTCACGCAGGTAAAGTGAGTTTCAGCATTGCATGAATTAGACGTGAACTAGACGGATGGAAGGCAACATAGGGTGGCACTGCATAGCATTTCATGGCATTATTCTGCAATTCAAGACGCCGATTACATTTTCTTTGTCTTGTACAGCACAAAGAGATGGGGTTGCATCAATCTTGGTAGACCATCAGCACCAAGTTTGACGGCGCTATCGGAGGAGGTCCGGTATGCAGGTCCCACACACGTGCGGGAGATCAGCCCGTCAAATGCCATGCCATGTGCCAGCCGGGCTGTCACTACTGAATGCAAACGTCAAGCGTTATCGATAGGAATTTTTTTTGGCGGGCTGATGGATGGATGGATGGGCCATTGGCTGCATTACGGTGAACCATGACTGCAGACACGAGGAGGGCTCGACGAGGATGGCTCGACGAGGATGACGAGGATGGCTAGTCGAGGGTGACGAGGATGGCTAGTCGAGGATCTGGCCTGCAGCAGACGCCTCTCGATTCTCGGCCTCGCGGCACGTCTCGGTGCCTCAGGCCAGGGCGCGGTTCACGGCGCGGCGGCTCTGGCCAAGGCACCGCAAGACAGGCGGGTCGAGAGGGTGAGTGAGTGCTCCCTCTTTGTCGACACCTGCGTCTGCTCCCCCACCATCTGCGATCAGCGTGCAGCGAGCGGCGTGTCTCAGCGAGCGTGGTGCAGCGTCTCTCTCTGTGCTCCATCAGGCCTTGTGGCCCCTGCCCCCCCCCTGCCCGTTTAGGCGGACTGCCTCGAAGTCGTACCACTCATCAGACCATACCCACTGCGCGACTGCAGCTCTGGGACAGACTCGACGGAATCCGAGCAGCCACGGCACCGTTCCCTGCAAACAGGCGATTCTTGCATAGCCGTCACCGCGCGCTGGCCCGTTGGAGCCCACTGGTGCCCCCGAGCAGCCTGCAGCGACCCTGGAGCGCTGTCGCTGTCCGCTTTGCACAGGATCTGAGTATCTGGATACATGGTGACCTGATCTGTGGCTCCATTGCTGGTAAGCCGGCGCCTTCTCCTTCTGTCCACGCTGCGCTGTTGCTGTTGCTGTTGTTGTCGTTGTCGTTGTTGTGCACACGCAGTCGTCGCTCGTGACCTCGTGCCTGTCACTGCCTCTCCCATGCCACTGTCGCTGCAGTGAGTCGCTGCTTGCTGCTCGCTGCTCGCTGCTCGCTGCTCGCTGTCCCCCCATGGCCGCTGACGCCTATGGCAGCCCCGACGACGGGCTGGAGCTGGAGCGGATTGCCGTGCGTGCTGCTGCTGCTGCCCGGCGCCCTTCACCTAGACGCAGTGCTAACGCCTAGCCCAGGTTGGTCCGTATTGCCATTACGACGGCTTCCGAGTCGACGCGAGCCCCCAGCAGCAGGCCCGTCGCCCCGAGCGCCCGCCGCCGCTGGCCAGGACCACGACCGACGACAGCATGGAGGACCCCATGATGTCGAGCGACTTCCCTTTCGGCGCCATGCGCGGCCCTTGGCTGACCACGGCCGGCGACGACATGACGCTCGCTGCCCCGGCCGACGATCTCTCCAGCTGGAACGAGTGGATGCAGTACAACCCCGCCTCGTCGCAGAACCCGCAACAGTCGCAGCCTCCGCCCATGTCCACCGCGCAGACAACCACCGCGCCCGTCTCTGCGCCCATGTATTCGCAGGCCGGCGCGCCCTTCACCTTTGGCGGCTCCGTCGAGATGCCTGCCGCCTTTGACTTCAACGGCAACGCGCTGAGCTCGCCGTCGACCATCGACCCCCAGCAGCAGAACGGCTTCTACTCGCCGCCCGTGTGGCAGCAGCCCCAGCCCCAGCAGCAGCTCTACACGCCTACTGCATTCGCCCACCCCGGCCCGCCTGCCTCGACGCCGAGCCTCCACCACAGCCCGGGCTCCCTCAACAACGGCACCTCGTCGTCCCATTCATCACCCGAACCTGCTGCAGCCTCGAAGAAGAGGAAGTCGACCGAGGACACCGACGACATGGACGACCCGCCGTCGAGCAAGAAGAGCGGATCGCAGCCGCCCAAGAAGACCGCGCACAACATGATCGAGAAGCGCTACCGAACGAATCTCAACGACAAGATCGCCGCCCTGCGCGACAGCGTCCCCAGCCTGCGCGTCATGTCACGGCCCAACGGCACCGAGGAGGACGACGACCCGGAGGACCTCGAGGGTCTCACGCCCGCACACAAGCTGAACAAGGCCACCGTGCTCTCCAAGGCCACCGAGTACATCCGTCACCTGGAGAAGCGCAACAAGCGCCTGACCGATGAAGTGGCCACATTAAAGGGACGCATCGAGAGCTACGAGAAGATGGCCATCTCAGGCCCAATGACCCTACACGGCTCCGTCAGCACGCCCGACGGCAGCAGGTTCCAGGAAGATCCCTTCGCACACCACATGGCCATGGGCGGACCCCCGCAAGGCATGATCCCTGTGCCAGAAAACATCCGCGCTCTCCAGCAAGGACTGCCACCACAGCAGCACTATGCACACGCTTACCCACAGTACCCCGGACAGGCTCGCCCAGCTCCTGGACAGCCAATGGTCAACGGACGGCGAAGCAGCGCATTAATGGGCAAGCTGATGGTCGGCTCTCTGGCCGGTCTGATGATCCTCGAAGGCTTCTCCGCCCGCGAACAGTCGCAAGAAGAACCATCTGGCCGCGGTCTGTTCGCCCTACCGATCAACCTCGCTTCCATTCTGTCTCCTACCACATCCTTTGGCAGCACGACAGCGCAAATACCCATTGCGAAGCTTCTTCTTGTTTTTGGTGCTTTCTTCTACATCATCGCTCCGTTATTCGAATCCAAGCCCAAGTCAAAGAGGAAGTCACCCCCGCCCTTTCTTTTGGCTCCTGCGCCGTCGCTCGCCTCTCCCGTTGAGGTCCGTCGCAAGGCGTGGCTCACCGCCATCCAGACCGTTTGGGTGCCCCAGCACAACTTTGTCCTCGAGCTTGCGGCCCTCGCTTTGAAGATGCTGAAGCTCAGCACACGCAAGGTCATTGGCTGGGACGGATACGCATACCTCACGGGCACGACAAAGGACCAGGAAGTGGCAAGGGTCAAGGCATGGAACATTGCACTGGATGCTCAGCTTACCGGCGGCGACGCAGAAATTAGCAAGAGCCGTCTGGTACTGACCTTGATGGCTTCCGGAACGCTGCCAGACACGCCAGCACGACTCATGCTCAAGGCCCTGCACATTCGTGTATTGCTTTGGGAGGTTTCATGTGCTAAATATGGCGGGTGGCGGGTAGTGGACGAACTGAGTGCCAAGATGGCTCGCACCTACTGGAACGCTGCGCGCAGTGAGCACCGGATTGCGAGCAACCTGAAGAGTGCAGAGGCGGAGCCACTCCCAGACCATCTCGCCGCTCTTATCGAGAGGGAGTGTGATGAAGTGCTGGTGCCATCCATTATCCAGCGCGCCTACAACCTAGCCTGGAACCGTCCCAGTGCCGAGAACACAGTCGTCGACCCCTCTATGGATGGTGTTGTCGAGGACTTTGCCATCAGCTCGCCGCTCGACGCACTTGCCGCATGGTACTCTAGCCTTCTTCTGAACAGGGGGCTTAGTGCCTACCTCGCAGTGAAGAGATCTGACTCGACTGCCGACCTCGATCTTGCTCTTCAAACCGCACCCGCCAACTCGCAAGCTCACATGCGAGCTCTGGTTGCCGATGCCGTTGTCTTCGACGAGGACCGCGATGCTCGCATCGCCAAAGCACTCAAGGCCCTGCCTGCGCCACCGTCTTCAAAGGCCAGCGAGACTGGCTTGAACCTCGTCGGCGATGGCATAGTCGCGGTCGATGTGCGCAAGGCCCTCACATTGGCAAAGTGTCTCTCACTCATCGAATCCTCGCACCGCAACGCACACAAACGCGCCATTTTCGTCGTCAACAACACGTTCCTCCCCGAGTGCACCACGACATTACTCAGCTTTGTTGCCGGCCACAAGGTCCTCACCCGCTTCATGGACGATCTCTCACTGCAGGCGGAGACGAGCTCCGGCCTAGAACGCATCGCTCATGCGCTGCGCACTTGGGTCGGCCGTGAGACCGCCCGTCGCAGCGGCCTCTCCACCAAGGCGCGAACCAAGATTGTAGAGTACTGCCTCAAGACGAGCAAGACACTCGTCGGGCTCGCCGAGATCGACGACGGGTACGCCAGCGCAAGCGTAAAAGACGACGAGGTTTCGCCATAACATTTTTCTATTCTTCACATTTGGATGTAGGGACATCGCAGTCTCGTCGGATCAGATCGGATTGGATCGGATTGGGATTGCTGGCGTATTCGCGAGACAACCAGCTGCCACGCATGGCTTGCGTATGAATTGTTTGTTTGGGAGTTGATGCCCGCTGAGGCTTTTTGCTTGCTTTGCGTTGCGATTGTTGCTGTATATGCATTATACGTAGATACCACTCAATGTTACTATCGCTGTTTTGCAGTGACTTATCCACCTGTCTCGCTGCTACTGCAGTGGTGTTGTTGTACGTCCTCGTCTGGGTCCCTTGATAGTGACCCTCTTCACTCTATTCATTCCCGTGCAGTGACTGATCCACTTCCAACCAGTTTCACTCCAGAAACATCATTGCACTCATATATAATTTCCCCAGCAGTAAATATATTCCACTCCCATCTAGTCTTCCTAGGTACTTCATCCACGTCAATCATTCATTCCCGCGCAGTGACTTGAAAGGTCCCCTTCCTCTTCTCAATCTACCACCCGTGCTATTTACCAAAGTCAGTTATCCTCGCTTCAGTCCACCTCGTCTTCCATCGTACGCAGACACTCTGTCATTAATGGACACGCATGCTCGAGCTGGAGTGTTGGCGGTTTGTATCGGAAAGCTTGGGTTGTTGTGATGGCGTAGTACACTGCACTGTACTATGCCACATCTATCCATTTTTTAATGAGTGGGGAGTGTATTGATGGTTTGCGATGTGCTCGTTTGATTGATTGATTGAATGTTCGAAGCTCGATGTTTGGATTGGGGTCTGATACGACACTCAGCGTTATCCTGTCTGATTGCAGACTATGTGCGACTCCCGTTCGCGGCGAGAGGAGACGAAAAGCGTGATGCGGGTGGTTGAGTGTGTCTGCTTCTCTTTGCTTGGTTGGAGTTGTAGATAGTACTGTGTTTTAATTAGGGTGATTGTTACTTTGTATGAATTCTTGTTGCTCACTTATTACTTCTTCTTTGATACTTGGTCATTGCTTGCTCGAAGTCTGTATTCCTTGAATACTGATTTCTTCGTGGCGATGTATACCCCCTCAACCATCAAGTCCATACTTAGTCTCGTCTCGCTAGGTTAGTCGGCATCCGTGCGACTGTGTATCTCGCGGGATTGTGTAGGGTCGGTTATGATATGCTGTCTCTTCCTTCCTTTTCCTTTGCCCCATTCTAATTTGCTTCTTCACACTTTCTTGATACCCTCGGTTATCCCCTTGCTTCCTCGCTTCGTCACCTTTACAATCTGTCTGGTAATTCTTGTGTCTGTCTAGCAACCTGCGTCTCGAATACACCCCCAAACTGGTCGCAGAAGGGATAGCTGGGCTAAAAGTTAGAAGACGCGGCAAGGGCTGCCGTCGGGAGGATGATAGTCTGGGATGGGCGGAAGGCGGCGGGCAAGGCGGGATGTTGTAGTAGTGCGGCGGGGGGAGAAGGTCACTGTTGAGGCTTAGGAGGTTTGGGGGAAGGGGATTGTGCTTGTGTGGGGTGAGTGGTTGGCAGGAGGAAGCCCGGAGGTCAGAGATCAGAATCAGAGGTTAGAGGCCAGAGATTATAAATTAGGAAAAGGAGATCAAAGGGAGGGAATCAGAGGCCAGAGATGAGAGATCAGTGATCGGGAAGCAGGTGTCAGAGACCAGAGATCAGAAACCGGAGATCACCAAGAATCAGAAATCAGGAATCAGAGATCAGAAACAGGAACCAGATATTAGAAATCTCAAAGTGTAAACCAAGAGCTGGAAATTAGAGGTCAGAGGTCGGAGGTCAGAAAGCAGAGGTCAGAAATCAAGAATCAGGAACCAGGAAACTGAAATCAGAGCTCGGGTGTTAGGAATCACACATTGGGGTTTATGCAGCAGGGATTAGGACTAGGAGCTAGAAACAGGAATTAGGAATTAGATATCTGGAATCGAAATTCTGGAAACTGGAATCTGTAACCAGGAATTAGACCCAAATCAGAAGACAGAAATCAGAAATCAGAATACGAACCTGGAACCGTGAATCAGGAATCATAGATCAAAGATCAGACGTTAAAGATCAGGAATCAGGCATCAGGAATCGGGTCTCTGGGAACTGGAACCGTGAGTCGGCAGTCTGGAGTCAGGGGTCGGTGGTTAGGGGTCAGGAATTAGAGGTTAGATTTTGGAAGCACAACTCAGAAACCAGAGAGCAGAGATCAGAGGTCAGAGGTCAGGAACCACGAATCGGGATCAGAAAACAGAAAACAGGTGTCAGACATAAGCGTCAGGAATCTGGAATCTTGGGCCAGAAACTAGGAAACAGAATCAGGACTCAGATATCAGAAATCAGGACTCTGGAAACCGGAACCGGTAAGCAGGAATCAGGAACCAGGAATCATGAAGCAGAGAGAGGAATACGAGGTCAGGAATCGGAATTTGGACACTAGAACCAGGAACGAGGAGACTAGATTCAGATATTAGAATCAGGACTTTAGAAACTGGAACCTGTAATCAGGAGCTAGAGGCAAAGACCAGAGGCCAAGAATCAGGAATCACAAATTCGGAACCAGGAATCAGGTCAGGAATCAGGTCAGGAAGCAGGAAGCAGGAAGCAGGAAGCAAGAAGCAGGAAGCAGATATCAGAAACCGGGACTCTAGAAACAGGAACCTGTAATCGGGAATTAGAAGCAGGGATCAGACGCCAGGAATCAGAAACCAGAACCAGGAATCTGGAATCTGGTACCAGAGACCAGGAAACAGCAGTCAGAATCAGGAGGAGTCGTCGTCACCGTAAACAGAACTCACACCATACCACCGCTACACAGACCGGACAAAACCAATAACACACAAACCAACAATACACAAACCGATGATAACAATGCAATGCAATTATCTAATACACAATTATCCAATCCAATGCCTACGCTACAACCGCTCAAACCCAGTAGGAAAAAAAAAAAAAGAGTCCCCAAAAACGCCCGTCTATGCAAATGCAAGACATGCTCGTATACGCCGAATATATGCAATTACATGGTACACATGTCGCCATCTCATCGTAGATACGCTGCCATCCACTTTCTTAATCAACCAACCAACCAACCAACCAATCGATCGATCGATCAATTAATCAATCATCTTAATCATCTTTCCTTTCATCCCAATCCCTCGCCTTTCTCTCTTTACTACTGCTCTTCCTGGTCTTCTTCGGGGCATCTAGAAAGCCCTCGGGGAGATCATTCCAGTTCTTTGTAGCGGGCATGGTTTTGGTCTGGGTTCTGATTCGGCGGTCGGCGGCTTGCTCGTCGCTGGAGACTTCGTAGTCGTCTTCGTCGTCGTCTTCGGAGATGTAGTTGTATTGGTCGAACTTTTTCCGCGTCTCGATTGTTTGGAGTGGCACGTCGCCGTCGGCGTACATGCCGTGTTCTCGCCCTAGAATCTGGTCGGCTTTGCTCGGACTCCTGCGGCCGTCGCGGTGGGCGGTTACGGTGCCGTTGGCTGTCGCGGAGAGGTACTGGGTCTGATCGGCGTGGCGGTAGGACACCCGTGGGGAAGGGGGGTTCCAGCCGCCTGGTTGCCAGCCCTGGGGAACGCGGCCGACGCTGCGGAATTCTGCTTCGGTAGGCGTGTCGACGCCCCAGCCGGCGGCGCGCTCGCGCTGCTTTTGCTGCTGCTCTTCGCGCTCGCGGTCCTGGCGTATGCGGTCGCGCGCTGCGAGCCACTTGGGGCTGGGTTCCCAGGACCAGCCGTCTCCGGTGGTGTTGGTGATGGGGAAGAACCATTTGATCGGTGACGGCCCAAAGACGTGGGCTACGTTGCGTTTCCACCCCAGATCGAATGCATTCGGCAGCTGCTCGTTGTCGCGCTCGTCGAGGTAGTTGTCGTAGCGGTCCTGGTATTGCTGGCGCTCTCGGTGTTCGTACGAGTTGTATGCCGGGTGGGCGTAGCCGTTGCTCTGCCCAGCAGGTGTCGGGGAGCGCGAGGGCGTCTCGCCTTCCTCGGGTCTCGTCACTCCGGGGAGTGCGTTTGCGTGGATCTCGCGCAGCTGGTCACTGATGCTGAGGCGCCCGTTGGCCTGGGCATCGAGGTAGTTGCGGTCGCTGAGATTGTGCTTCATGGCCTGGCGCAGCGGTGACAGGTAGCGCGTCTTTTCCAGGCTCTCGATGGTGGTCTGGCCCCGGACGGTCAGCCACAGATGCCAAGCCGTGAAACCGGTGATGACGATGCCAATGATGCCAGACAGCACGGCGAGCAGGACATCATTAATGGGCATGAAGGACTCGGTGTACTGGTTGTCGCTCAGGATCTCGCTCCACACCCACGTTGCTGAGGTCGCAAAGCAGACCCAGCAGAACAGGGTGAGGTAGATCAGAAACAGCAGAAAGGCCTTGTAGTTGCGCAGGCCGACGCAGGTGGCCAGCCAGGGGCAGTGGTGGTCCATCTTCAGGACGCAGCGCTTGCAGGTGGAGCAGTGGTGGGCGCGGTCGGGCTTGTGGGCCTGGCACTTGTTGCAGAAGCGCACGCCGCCGTCCGAGGCCTTGACGGTGAAGGACGTGTACTGCATGCCGCCGCCCTCCTGGGTGGGCAGGTTGCTGTAGCCATTGCGGGAGCTGAGCGGCGAGCCGGGGTCGGTGAAGACGGCGGTGGTGTAGCTCCAGTTGAGCAGGGCGTAGAGGACGAAGCCGAGGGCGGAGGAGAAGTGGCCTGCGGTGTGTTAGTGTTGCACGTGTCTCGCCGGTTGCAGGAGTGCGCACCAGTCCAGGCATTCTTCGAGGGCGCGAGGCCAATGCCGACCTCGACCCAGGCGGCCCACGAGGTCAGGCCGTAGACGAACAGCAGCGGGAAGTAGGTGATGGTGTTGCAGCAGTAGCGCTCGACCTTGCGTGCCCACGCGCGAGGGCGCATGGCTCGGGAGGGCGACGACGGGGGCGAGGGCGAGCCCAGCGTGGCCATGTTCGGGGCTCGTTACCGGCGCAGCGCGAGACAGGGCATAGGGGCGCGAGTGGACGGGTTCGACGCAGATGCAGAGCTGCGGAGGCTGACGGTTCGACGCAGCGCTGCAGACAACGCAAGACTACAGAGGCCGGATCAGGCAGGACTACAGTGCAGCTAGCGCAGGCGATCCATGCGGGCTTCGAGAAGACGGGTCGAAGGCGTGAGGGCTGCCAGACGGGCGGCCGCGGGAGCGCTGCGCTGGGGATGGGGCTGTTGCACGGGCGGTTTCAGGGCGCAGCGGCGCACAGCGAGTCACGGGCAGGGGCGCAAGCAGCGGCGGTCAAGGACGAGAGTCGGGAGGGTAGAGGCGCTGCGACTGTGTTGCGTCCCTGGACGGTCGTGGACGACCTGGCTGACAGCTGGCGGAGGCGCGCAGGACGTGTGCTCGTTCCCAACTGGGCCCGTCCGCCGCCGCAGCCCTGCGCTGATCGCTGGGGGCCGGCGACTGCTAGCATCCAGGCACGTGACCGGCCGCCGATTGTGCGATCGTCCCTGCAATTACAGACACGCCGAGCAGAAGAACGAGAACGAGGGCACACGCAGGCGACAGTACAGTAGACACAGGCAGCACGCACAAGCACGCCATCCTCCTCACACAGTGCAACGGCTGCCAACACCGCCGCGCCCTGCCATACCCCCTTCGATGCTTGCTGAGACGCTCGTCCCGTGGCTACACTGACAGTCGCACACGCGCGTCCCGTCTCCAGTCTGCTCCACCGCTCTGATCATCATCCCTGGAGACCGACGCGGTTCAATTAAACGTAGCTTGACACAACTGATACAGATGCGCTCATTGACCTGCCCCATCCCTGTCTGTGACGGCCCCAGTGCGCCTGCAACGGGCCATGATAAACCTCGCGCTGCCCTTGGGTCCTGCATTCGGTCCTGCCTCCAGCGCAACCCTCTGATTGCCACACTGCTGTGCGGCCCTACCTGCTATCGTCGCCTGGAGCATCTGCCCTTCGCTACAACGCCTGGAGCATCTGCCTTTGCTGCGTCGCCCGGTGCTTCTGCCCTCTTCGCTGCGAGCATGCACTGATTCACTCGTTTGCCTTCTGTCTCTTCCGTCACACTGCTCGCCATGCTTGCGACCAGGAAGCGCCCGCTGCCGCTGCTGGCCGCCCTCACCTTCGTTCTTGTCGTCCTCTTCTACCACAGACACCATGCCGACCTCATATACCAGCAATGGTCCACTTCCATCGAGTCGCATCCCACCAAGCTGCCTGCGAACAGCACCCTCGGCTTTGGTGCCGTCGTCGTCGTTTCCAAAGACGGCTCTGAACGCCGCCACGCCCTGCTCCAGGCTGCTAACGTGACCGACATTGACCTCACTATTCCAGCGCAGCCGCAGTGGACCGAGGGCGATGTCCAACGCTTCGTCAACGGTCAAGATAACGTTCAGAGAGGCTCCATACTAGCGTGGTTGGGCCACCACAACGCACTTCGCTGGTAAGCATCTGCAGGGCACTTCTTGGCTGCAGCTCTGTACCATCTCTCAGAACCCCACTGATTCGCTTGCAGGTTCCTAGATTCTGGACTGGAGACGGCACTCATTCTTGAAGACGACGTCGACTGGGACATCCGCCTTCGCAGCATTCAGATTCCACTCGCAGCAAGCGCTGCACGCCAGCTCCTTCCACCACAACGGTCGTACCATCCATTTGCAAACTTTGGCAGCAAGCACGCGCAGTACTGGGGCAACCACGATGACTGGGACCTGCTCTATCTTGGCCACTGCGGCGACTATTTTGACGAAATCACCGAAGATGGCCCCAAAGCGCTGAACAAGCGCTACAACCTGACCGACACGCCCCATGTTTTGTACAAAGACTACACCCTTCCCATGAGATCAGACCTGCACCCCTTTACGCAAGCCTTGTTTGGCGCACTACAGATGCCTGCGCACTCGCGCGTCCTGCACCGCTCCAAATTCCCACTCTGCTCTTTCGGCTATGCAGTCACGCGCCCGTCCGCCGAACGACTGCTCAACGACCTCGCACCGCCAAAGCTCCGTAAGAAGGGGCCTCGCGCGTTCGACGTCTCGCTGCTACATGCCTGCAACAAAGGGTCTAAGACGCCCTCCCCCACACCAAATTGGGCTAATCCCAAGCCTCACCCGGATCCTAAATTACGATACAAATATGCGAGCCCCGGTCTCCGCTGTTGGACACTCAACTCGGAGCTATTCCACCACATGCCAGGCCAGAGTGAGATTGCAGAGATAGGGGCAAGGGCTGGAGAAGAAGAGGCTGGCATCCCGCCCGTTGATCTGGCTGGGCAGGCACAGGTCATCTACCGGAACGAGACGACCAACATCGATTGCGGCTTCTGGAGCGGCGCATTTGCGTTTGATGCAAACGACACCGATCAGCTGCGCACGCTGCAAGAAAAAGTGGGACGGGAAGGCAGGTGCCTGAAAGAAGGCCGACGAGGGACGGACGAACCACTGCAGAAGCTCATGGACTAGAAGCCCGGAGCTGCGCAATGGTCACGCACCCGTTGAACCCACACAAGCTCATCGACTGAGCACTCACATCGACTGTACATAGGATATATCGACAGCATCTTTCCAGCGATTGAATACGGCGCTACACAGGAGTTACCGGGGATACTGAGCATGGACTGCTCATACGATGTTTGTTATTTCGATACCATGCAGCGGAGGTCTGCACACGGCGCATGTAGGCATTTTGGTTTCGTCTCGCAGATGGAAACAGCGGATTTGGAACACGAGCAAACAGCATTGATACCACGGTAGAAGTAGAAGATCTAGAATCAAGTTACCCCACCTGTCATTTTGAGGCGCACACCTTCTCCAGTCGTTGGTGAAACAATGCATGTCGAATAACCGCTCGCCGGGAGATGTGCAGCCGTGGCACCATTCGTCTTGCACGCTGAAAATGGTGAATACAGCTGCCTTGACGCAGCTACTCCTATCGCTCAGTCTAATCAAGACAATACACACACTCGCCCAGCAAACACAGTATAATCCTAGGAATGAATCACCCTCTCTACCTACTGTACCGTAGCCGTTCCCAAGATCGCTGATCGCCACTGTCACTCACGCACTGCACCAAGGATAAGGATCCTGAAACACGCCCGTTGCGCAACCCGGACGCTTCCCTTCCGAACTCGTATCTCTGCATCCTTGCCCTTGCCCTTGTACATGGACTTGCCGCTTTTGTGAGCGCTTGCTTGAGTGTTTTTGTGGACGCTGCCTGTTTTTGTGAGCGCTTGTGTTTGTGGACGAGCCTGGGGGGGTTCTGTGCGTGGGATGTGCGGTGACGTAGGTAGGTAGATTGCTGTAGGGGTTATTTGAGAAGGTGCGCGTGCCGTGCGCTGTGCACTATAGGGATAGGAGAGGGTGTTTGAGGGCCAAGCTTTTGATGGGGTGTTAAGCTTTGGGTTGAGCTGTCATTGAGTTTGTGCAGCGTGACATCCATAGTTCGTAGTTCGTGAGGACAGTGCAGTGCAAGCAAGGGGGTGTGGGTGTGGGGACGTGGAGCAGTATGGAGGAGTAGTATTAGTGGAGAACCGCGTGTTCTCTGCGTACGGTGCAAGGATCTAAGCCTCGCGGTGCACGGCGTCGAAACAGAACTGGGACGTCGAGTGGAATTGCATGTCAATTGGACTTTTTGAATTGTATAATGTAATTGATTGTGGAAATGCAAGTACTTGCTGGGGTATGCGCGGATAACTTAGACCTTAACTCCGTAAAACCGCAGACGCTGAAAATATGCTTAGACTTCAAGCTTGAGAGCGCCCGTAGAAGTGCTATGCGCCACTCCAGTGCTGTAAACTCCTTATAAGTGAATCAAACCTCAAAGTTGTCGAGCCAGTGCCTGACAACAACTCGTCCTTCGTCAAACGACTTCTTGTCCATTCGCACAATGATGGCTGCGTGTGAGTGGCGATGGTTGTGAATATAGACGGGAAACTTCTTGATGCCAACGTTGTCGAGAGCCTCAATCATCTTAAACTGATCCTGCCTCAATGCGAGAGCTGGGAACCCGAGACTGGATCCTGACTTCGTCTCTTGGGTGGCTTCGACATCGGCAATCGGGTTTTTACGTTCAAACCTGGGGGACGTGGGCTGAGTTGGAGACGCCATCACCTCGCTGTCGCTGCCCAGGTATTCTTGCTCGTGGGCGTTGTTGACGTTCTCGAACATGTCTTCCACCTCCTTCCGGGCAGCATTGAGCATAAGGGGAACGCGATAGCGACCCGCTGCTATGCCAGCTTGCCCCGACTCGTGGAGACGGATACGCTGCTGACTTCGGAAGGACTGGATCGCAGAATTGCACAAGAAGAGCGTAGTACCGATTGGAATGAAGACCACTAGAAATGCGACGAGAGGCACGCGGCTGAACACTGTGCGCGTGGAGGAAGTCAGGCGTTGCACCAAGGCTGGCGTAGGCTCCTGCTCTTTCGGTGAAACCGGATTCTCGCCATCCACGATGACTTGCTCGTAGCCGGGGAGGTAATTGATCTTGACTTCGTCCGGCCTGACAAACGGATCGGTCTGGGAGATGCCCGCGGTGTAGTATGTCACAGTACGGTCGTTCACAACGTTCGCGTAGAGGCTTCGTTGCTTGAATTGTGCCAGGGCCTTGATGAAAATAGCATCAGGATCTGCCAGCACTGACAGGATAGGTAGGCCGGTGTCTCGAAACTTGTCGATAGCGAAGAGCTGCCTGCCACTGGCGGAGAGCGTCCTGGCTCCTAGCACGTTCCATACGTGGCTAGTATACCCTCTCAGAGGAGTTCGAACGCCAAGGTGTGGTGTGGCGAAAGTTGTAAAGTTCTATAGATGCGTCAGCCATGTTCAGTCTTCTTCCTCTTGCAAAACATACAACTGGTTCAATCTGCTCAAAGATACCCTTGTGGTAGAGCAACCCAATTGCATATCTTGCGACGAGACCTCCCAGCGAGTATCCAGTGATGCTGAATTTCTTGATATCGTGGCCATTCTTCTTCAATTCCTCAAGTCTGGCTTCGACCTCGTTGGCAACACGCTCGCCACCGAGCTCGATACCGTCGTAGGTGAAGCTGCCCGAGTTGCTTTCGGGTACAAGCACGTCAAGGTCGGGATATCGCTCTCGAATGCTGGTAGTGAGGTACTTCAGGTGGTCTGGGTTGCCCCAAAGGCTTGAGGTTGTCAGCGTACAGCCCCTGCCTAAATAAACTGGGAGGCGAAAGCCGCCTCATGAGGTTTAACTTACCCGTGAACAAGAACGACGAGGTGAGTAACTTTTCGTGAAGTGTCAGTTGGTGTCGAGGTAGCCATTGCTGAGGTTTGGCAGGTGAGCAGACTGGTTGCCCATGCAGGAAGGGGCGAAGTGGCTATTGTACTTATCGCGCTCCCATATCTCGTCCGTGATGCGGTCTTATCGGACGCCCGTTCGGAACGCAGTTTAAGACCACACTTGGCGTTGCACTAAATCAAATGTGACAGGTGAGATATGTGTATGATATATACGGCGTGGATAGTTCCTCCGAGAGACCGAGAAATGCTGACAGCGGTCTTGCAATCGTCTGCGCGCGACACATTTAAACATGTCCGGGACGGATCACAACGTCATGGTCGGAACGGCGAATCGAGCCGTGTTGGTGCGCGTGCCCGTCGCGTTCCCTGCAGCTTGGCAGCCCTAACGTTGCGAACTGCAGCTTGCGCCACATCTCACTCACCATGAGCTAACTTCGCGCATTAATGTGGCTCAGAGCATTCAAGCTCCATCACCGCTGTGAAAGACTTGTACGGTAGGTGGGTCTCTGTGAAGCGGTGATTGAGAGCTGCAAGGGTGATTGTTCCTTCCACCCTGGAGACCTGGCCTTTGCAAGCACTGTCCAATACTCTTCTTTAATACTTCCACCTTCAAAGTAAAAGTTTCCTCCACGTCAGTCCGCGGTATCATCCTATCTTTCCTCCACGCGACCTGCTCACATGGTATGTCTTTGCCATTGAGGAGCTTGTTGTCGTTGCTCACCACTTTCATTCGTTAGCAGTAGGGAGGCAACTATGTGGCCTTCAGTACCCGCTTTCAGAAGCTTTGGCACCATAGCGTGTCCAGCGGGTATCAAATGCGAGCTGCCCTACTGCATCTTCAGCCATGATGCGGTGAAAACGCGCATCACACCGCCCATATCAGCTGCGAGCAAGACAGTAGAAAGTGAGCCGGCTGCGAAGCGTCAGAAGCTCAATGACAGCCCAAAGGAAGCGGCATCCAGCATACAGCCAAATGTACCATCTGTACCAAGGGCTGTCTTCACGGGATTGACCGCAGGCAAGGACAAGGCGGTTGTAGCAAACAAGGGCGCAAGTACCGTCACAATGGTATCACCGAAACCCACAAACAATGGGAGAAATTCCGACAGTCTACCACAATCCGCGACGCGGCCAGTATCACCCCCTCCAAAAGCATCGGAGGCTAAAGCTGCTGCCACGCCTACAGGTCCTGTAGCGTTAATGCCACGCAAACTTGTTAAGGAACCGGCCATCTTTACCAGGCGTCTGACGCTCTTGAAAATGCTACATAGCTTCATGAAACCATTGAACGACAAGATTGCAAAGGCCGTGAAAGCTGAGATCAAGGCATTGCACATGGACCCGAATCAACTGAACAAGCTGGCGGTTGACGAGGAAGAGCAAATCGCCAGAGCTAATCCCGCGGTTTATGAGAATGTATTGAAACAACGACTCTTCAAACTCAAGAAAATGACACCAGAGGAGTGGGTAAAGGAGAGGTTCGAAGCGGTGGCGAAGGAGCGTGGACTACCTCCAAAGAAGCCGCCGCCGAAGAAAGTTGACACCGGCCTCACGCCGACAGAAGAGGTTATATTTCTCTCTACACTCATCTGTCCACAAGATGGCTTGGATGCACATGGCTATGTCACAAAGCTTCCATCGAAAGAGCGGCTAGATGAAGCCAGGTCAGCACAGACTTCGGCAGACTTCTGGGAGGTGTGCGATCGCTGCAACACCCGTTTTCAGGTCTTCCCAGAGCGCAGGGAAGAGGATGGCGCGCTCACCACTGGAGGACAATGCACCCATCACTGGGGCAGAAAGGTGTATCCTAAGAGAGCGAAAAATGCTGGGCCGGAGCCGACTACTTTCTCCTGTTGCAACGAGCCTGTAGGTTCGCCAGGATGCACCACATACGACACTCATGTCTACAAAATCTCAGACCCAAAGCGTCTCTCACTGGTTATGCCGTTTGTTGAGACGCCAGTTAATGACGAAGCACCATCCAACATTGCAGTCTGCTTTGACTGCGAAATGGGCTACACTACCCACGGTCTTGAGCTCATGCGACTAACCGCCATCTCGTGGCCGACACATAGGCCCCTGGTCGACGTTCTCGTGCGCCCGATCGGACATCTTCTGGACGTAAACACCCGATTCTCTGGAATTACGACGGAGCAATTCCTGAACGCGAAGCCGTACGATCCAGTAGACCCTAAACCCAGGCGCAACGATATTCGCATCGTAGGATCACCCTACGCGGCGCGAGATTTGTTCCTGGCTCACGTCACAACCACAACGCCCGTTCTCGGCCACGCCCTTGAGAACGACCTCAACACCCTCCGGGTCATTCATCCAAATATCATCGACACTGTGCTGCTATTTCCGCATAAAAGGGGATTACCCCTACGCCTCGGCTTGCGTGCACTCGCAAAGGAGAAACTTGACATTGACATACAGCAAGGCGGTGCTGCTGGACACGACAGTTTCGAGGATGCGAAGACGACAGGGGAGTTGATCCGCTTCAAGGTGGCAGAGAAATGGAAACAACTCAAGCATGATGGCTGGGAGATCCGTGATGGTGGTGTTTTCCCGCCAATGCCACCTGGTATGCCTCCACCACAGGCGCCTCCTGCGCCTCTTGCGCCGTCGATGATGCCGTCAGCTCCTATGGCATTGCTTGGAGGCCAGCCAGCTGAGAAGCGGAAACTAGATGAACAAGACGGTGCGCTTACTGGCGAGGAGCCACCAGCGAAGAAGCAAGCTTAGATCTTATATTCTGACTACCTAGCGAGTCGAATTGGAGCGGCATAACATTTGGAAACTACCCAATAAGCATCCCGGCATATAAAACTCTAGCATAGCACATCTGTATTGGGTATTATCTGTCTCTTAGAGGCTATTTTAACGCACTCAGCCTTGGTTCGATATCGTCATGCTCTAGCATTGCTCGTGCATCGCGGCGTCTCTTCTAACAGCCTCGCGTCGACGCGTTGCCGCCATCATTTTGGTCTCAGGCAACAAGTGAGCAGCCATGTGTCCCCCAGTATGCTCCTCTCGTCCCAGTGTTCAGACTTTGAGTCAAACTCTTCTTCCTCACTCTTCAACCCCTCCCTTCCTGCCCATTGACGACCAAACCCTGGACACCGTCCAAACTCTCTTGGACCGGCTCATACAACACATCAACATCCAAGTCCTTCATGACTCCAATCACCACGCCCACGCTCTCAAAGAACCCATTCACGGCAACGCGCAGCATACGGTTCGTCGTCGCGGCATAATTGACAACTAGGACGTTTTGCTCCTTGTCACCTGCGAGGCTGAAGGAGCGCCGTACGAGGGGCGAGAGTTCGGCGTCGACAGAAAGCGCACGCGAGGCGGTGGAGGCATAGTGGTGCGAGGGGAAGGGTATATTGAGGGTACTGCTTGTGTTAACATATGAGTCGTGCCAAGCGAGAAAGATGCCGGGGCGTACATAGTGCATGGGAACTCAGCCGCGTCCCAAGTCTGTGTGTTCGCCATGACGTCGTAAGGCCGCTTCATATATTAATGTAGACTGAGCAAGAGTACTGGAGTCGCGTGAAAACGTTATCGATTAGATGAGGCTCCACGAAGTACGAACTGCCCCGCGCCCCACATTGCATCGACCCTGGGTGTGGGAAGCTATGGCCACATTTTGAGGGCAACGCTGCAGTGGAATCGTCATCGATCATCATAGCACCAGGAGAGGCATGGTGACATGCCGTTGCACGACGTGCAAACGCATCATGGTTGATTTCCAGGAGCTTAATTTGGACCTTGTCTCCTGTAGTTGCACTCCTATTCATCCACCTTGACAATCTAATAACATCGGCACTCCCAATTGAACTCTTCGACACCGAGCTGCAAATACTACTACATATTATGATTCGCACCTGTGCATCCTGGTCCTCGCGGACACTACGCGTAGCCAGCATTCGCCCATTCACCCAGTCAGCCATCCAGCGCGTCGAAGGCTACCCGAGCAATGCCTCTACAAACTCAAAGACCAAAACCGATCTGCTCCCGGATGACGAGCACAGCGTGAACAAAGCGAAGAAGGGCGACAAGAACGACGTTCAGACAAGCAACCTGAGTGGCGGCCTTGAGTAAGTCTGAGATCTACATGCACCCTCTCAGGTCGAACACGGTCAATTGCTCTGGAACACGCATTCCTACGTGGTGTCCTCATGACCAACTAGAGGTGGCAAGAAAACAACAACTATGTATCGAGGCTAAGGATTCCACAGCAGCGCAAAGGAAGGCTCAGGCGGCCACGCGACCGAGGGCAGAGACTCTGCAGGCGGCAAAGAAAAGGCGAAGAAAGAGTTCCCCGAGGCGCCGGACCCAGCCGTCGGCATGCAGGACGAGAGGGGTGGTCGCGGAGGGTGAATTGAAAATAAGAGGAAGATGTAGATGAGAATGTGATGTAGGATATCGGCATTGTAACGAATACGAGCATTGTTTAGTTGTCACCTTTTTGGGAAGAGATGCAACGTTTGCATGACCATCGCTGGACATGATGATTGCTCGCCTGCTATAGGCAGTCACGTACAAACCCTCGAGTATAAAGTCCTTCCCGTTGCAATTCTTCCTTTCTCCCTACTATCCTTCACGCGCTGTCCATCAAAACCTTCAGGCGATCTTGGTATGTCCTCCGCTGCTTGCGGCCTCAAAATGTCACAATTAGACACATGTCCTTCTTTTCTAACCAAACCCATGATAACCAAGCATCATGGCTCCTGAGCTTCACACACACCTTTCACTCAAAATGCCATACCCTGGAAAAACAATCAACTGCGTTCTATCCAACGTTGCATGTACGGGCGCCAAAGCCTTGATAAACGACGTTTATGTCCGTTTCCTCTCCAAAAAGACAGCTACTTCCGAGATGTGTGGTCGGCAACTCAAAAATGTATGGATTTCACATTTCGTTCAAAAGCACGAACTAATCGAGTCATGGCGTCGGCTCGTTCTTGCCAGTCTGCACATCTTGATTTTTTACTACTTCTGTCAAAAATGCATTACCGAAGGAGTTATTACCACCAAAAATCATGTCTTAGTGTTCATTCACACCGAAAAGGCGTTGAGAGTAAGTCCATGGGTCTGGAGGTGGCCGTCCAAAGTCTTCCATGACTACGCTGCTATTCAGTAGTCGTATAATACTCGGCAAACCATCTTGAAATCCAGTGATCCTTATCCTATGCAATCTCTAGCTCTCCGACGGAACACAAAAGAGAATAGCGAAGAATCATGCGGTGTGATTTTCGGAAGCATAAAGCGTCCTCGCATACTCTTTCCGCGTCTCCTTGATCCATCTTTCTCACTTGTAACTCTAAAAGTAAATAATTGTTCAGCAATGTGCAACTTTGAAAAACACAGACACGCGAACTATGGCTGTTGCCGGCGAGAAAACTACGAATGGCGAAAACATGTCGAGCGTTTCTCTTCTCTTTCCATTCTCTTCATACAGACCTACAAGTATCTTTACACCAGCTTTCTTTCCTGGCCTTACGATAAGCCAGCACTCTTCTGTACATGTCAAAGGCGCGCAAGTCGAAAAACGAGAGGTAGAAGCCCATGCCTTTTGCTCTGAAATACGAACACTACCACTGCATGGTCTGCGGTCCTGTGTCGAAAAGGGATAACGAGTCATTCCATGTCTTTTCCCGGAAACGTCAAAATGAAGTTTACATGGCCTGTGTTCGCATGTTGAAAAGGGAAAACGAAAGCGTTCATGTCTTAGCCTTGAAATATGGTCGTAAAACGGGCATGATCTGGGGTCGTGTGTCGGTCAGTGAGCTACTGGAAGTCACACAAGTGCCTTGTGCATGTCCTTAGTGAGATGTCCTTGATCAAGATTCTCCGACTATGTTGAAAATGCATGGACAGGGAATGGACTGACCCACTCTCCCTTGAAAAACGAGAACGGAGCCTGGATGTCTCCGAGCAGCGCCAGCCTGTGTTAACACATTGTTGAGTTGTGCGGTTCATTATAACTGCTAGAGTAAGTCTGCATTGTGGCATGTAGAATCCTTGAAGCGAGTCACTGGGTCACGATCCAACTCGGAGCCATAGACAATCGATATACAAGCAGCTTTGAATACCAGGCTATATCGCAGTCAGCAACCAGTCTACAACATCACAAAAACCCCATTCAACGATCCGCACATTGGCATATAGTAGATGAAGGAAGGCATAATTCATGAAAACATCGATTGATCGATCCTAAGCGAGGATCTCGCCCAGATGAAGGTATCTTCCCTACTTTTGCCCAAACTCCATGGCTCGTAACTATATCGATCGTATCAAAGGAAACAATCCACCCCATTCGGGTGCTGTATCCTAAACGCAATGTATGAAAAAACTCAAAGCTGGTGGTACGTTGCAGACCATGGGATCCCGGCTTCTCTTGCGACGTGGCTAGGCTAGGTAGGCTACGAGCCAAGGAGCTCCTGGTGGTCGGGATTCACGTCGCGCTTGAGATGCTTGAGATGGTGGATGGTTTTGGTGAGCTTTCTGTAGGCGTCTATGGTGACAGTCAAACGCGCGGGTAAACTGCGTTGCTGTTAGCCTGCCTGTAAGCACAGTCGCTTGTGCTTATAACTCTGTCTTGCTGGCTGTGAAGTCCCACAGCATCTTGACAAGCGAGTCGGGCAGGGTGTACAGGTCGACGTGGAACTCCCCGTCTGCAGTCAGGTTAGCGCATTGTTCAAGACACTCTCCGTCTGATACCACTTGTAGGGATACGTACTCTCAACGTCGTTCTTGGTGTAAGTCTCGCTCGTCTTGTTGTCGTGCACCATGGTGACAACATGCAGCAAGTCGTCCTCGCTCAACTTCTGCAGCCCGTCGGCCAGCTTCTCCATGTCAACGGCCTTGTCGCGGCGAGCCTTGGTCTTCTTGGAGGCGTCCTTGCCGCGGACGCCGTTTGCGTCGGCGGAGCCAGAGTCTTGAAGGAGAGCGAGCAGCTCGGGCTTGGGGTTGCGGAAGGTCTGCATCAGAGCGTTAGCAAGCGCAGGTAGTCGACAGGCGCGGAGGACGTACCACTTGGTGCTTGGCCTCGTACCGCTCAGACTGGAAGTTGAGGTCATGGTTGAGTGTGTGCTCGCCGCCCTTGTGTGCTGCTGTGAGGACGATGTTCATGTCGAACTCGCCCCAACCCTGCTCGTCGATGCGGAATGGCGGCTTCTTGAATACTACACGACGATCAGTATGGCTTCTTACTGCGTACGTGCTTTGCGCACTCACTCTGCTTGTTCTTGTCGAAGGACGGATGCAGGTTGTAGACTGCCTTCTCGTAGACGGTGGGCATGACCTCGTTACCCTGGTCGTCCAGCAGCCAGATCTCGATGTTCCATGATCGCATGGGAAACCCTTCAACCGGTGACGGGCCATCGCTGTAGGTGCTGCGTTAGTGACTGCTTCGTATCTGGCGCGTGAAGGGAATCGGTGCGCGCGAGGAAGGGCGCGCAGTGGTTGCGCGTGCGACGTACATTGGCTTCTGGTGGGTGATGATCTTGACCCAGCGCTTGACCTGCCAACAATTAGCCTTTGTATTTATTGATGCTGTATGCGATGAGTGCGCTTACGTCAGGCATGTTGGCGGTATGCAAAGTGCGACGATTCAAAAGAGGTGGTCGTTTGGAGGTTGCGCAACTGGAGGCGCGTGGAGTGGGCGGAGGTCGAAGGTCGGTTGGTGCAATTGGTGCAAGTGGCTGGACGCGACCGTTGATTTGGCGGAGCGGGATAAGCGGGCGGAGAGCTCTCCTCTTGGCGCTTCAATCAAGCAATGCAGCCTGCCTGCACGCGCGGAAACTACTGCTGCAGGGGACAGATCTGGGTGAGAGAGGCCGGCCTCGTGCGTCTTCAATATAGCCGAGCTCGTAGGGGCAGGTGTGAACGAAGGAGTTTCAATGCAGACTCGTCTGTCTCGCCGTCTTCGTCAACGTCACTGCTTCTGGTGTCACCTTCTCATCACATCTTGAAAAGCTCGCGTCTGGGGGAATGCCGTAGACTCAGAGTCAGGCCAATTTAGTACTATCTAGTATGTGCAGGGTGTGAGAGCTTCTATCGCCGTGATATGATACCGCCCCAAAATGTCATCGCTTCGTGCATGCATGCCTCGTCCCTCCATTTCCGTCCCATCCATCCCAGTAATCCATCATCCACCCTGCTTTACTCCGACGACTTGTTGAACAAAGCCTCGTTCTCTTGCTGGGCCTTGATGAAAGCCTCCTTGAAAAGGTTGGCGTCTGGCGCGTTGTTAGTATGCAAGTCTAGCTTGGATGCGCATCGAGACTTACTCTCGCTGTTGCCAAAGCGGATGGCCAGAGTCTGAGCCTCGGGCTCGCCCTCACTGACATCAGCAGCGGCGTTCCAGACCCAGCTGCGGTCGCTGCCAACGTTGGGCGACAGCTTCATGTCGGGTACAACTGTACACTACTCAGTATTCATCCCACACCAACATCGCAAGTCATCATACCGTAGTGGTTAGCGCAGACCTTGAGTGTCTTGTCTCGGCGCATAACCAGACGCGTCTTGCCGTTCTCCTTGTGCTTCAGTAACCTAACGTCGCCGGTGCCCCTCTCCTTCCACTCTCGCGAGTCGCGGTCAAACTTGAACAGCTTGGCGCGCATCTTGAAGACCTGCTCCTCGAGCTCCTCGTTGGTCTTGGTGTCGACCTTCTCGGTAAGGTGAACGACGGGCGCAAACTCGACGTCGGGCTCCTGGTTCTCGGGGTCCTCCTCCTGTCATATGTTAGTCTTGCAACCGCGCAGAGAGGACGTCAACCACATACAGCGCCAGCCTGTGCCTTGGACGAGCCAGAAGGCTCGTTGGCGTCATCAGCCTCCTCCTTCTTCTCCTTCTTGGGGCCACCGCCGAACATGGAGAAAACATTGTCCTTGACTGCAGCTGCGGCCGAAGTGGCAGCTTCTGTCGCCTTCTCAGTCACCGGCTTCTCGTCGCTGGAGGTAGCCGCAGCCTTGTCCTCCTTGTCGGCGGCCTTGTCGGTGGTAACCTTCGCGGTCTCGTCCTGAACAAGAGTTGCGCTGGGGTTGGCGACCTGCTCAGCGGCGGGGTCGGGCTTAGCGACGTCAGACATGATGTGTGGATATGTGACGAGTATGTGTGTGTTCGACTTGGGTGAAGGCTAACTGTAATCTGAAGGATTCAGTTACAGAGTGTGTGTTTGGGTGTTGTCGTTAGCCTAGCCCACGAATTTGTGGGAGGCGGCAATGGAGGGGCAGCCTTAGTTTAGCTTGTGTGGTCATAGCGCGGCCAGGATCGCAAATTCAGCCCTAAATGTACACTGCGGGATCATGCATCACCATCGTTTGTGACCCTGCACGAGCAAGCCTTCGGTGAAAGGGATTTATCATTGGATATCTACAAAGTACGGGTGTGATCACGTCTTGCCCTTGACAAAAGAAGTTGGAAAAAAGACGACGCCATGTTGCCCCGCATCTGGTATCTGAACAAATCCAACATTCCAACGCCATATTCATCGTCAGTGCTTTAGCAACCGATATGTCGATGATGCATGCCGTCTTCCAATCCCATGCTATAAACCAAACGCCATTACCACCCGATGGTAACACCATCACCACCAAACCTAGCTTGTTGTCTACCCTCAGGTCGTATGCCGTTCATCCCTCCCGCTTCGTCCCCCGAGCATACGATTCCAACTCAGAGCATGCCCGACTGGACTGCTCATTCGGTCCCTTCAACAACCTCCCAGCAGCTTTCTCTGCACTACATCGTACTCGCAGAGCATTTACCCTTGCCTTCCACATGGCGCGCGACAACCGAACCGGAGCCGTTGCCTTCCTCAATCCTGCCCAGGTGGCTCCAGGGACATGCTTAATGAACTCTGTACCGGAGCCTAGACCATCTTTCGTAGCACGGTAGGCTGCTTCTTCCAGCTGCCGGCCTTCTTCTACCCAGTGGCCGAATCTGGGACCAGCAATGTCTGTGAGCTTTGCTTGCACCTGCTCCATCGCCGAGTAAGACATGTCCAACAAGAGGGATTGAGTGTCAATGACCTTGTTCCTGGTAGTTCCGAGCATCTGGTCGAACCAAGTCTTGTTGTGGCCCAGGTTCACTTCGAAAGACTGGCGAAGAAGGGGCTTGGAGTAGCTTGCAATACTGACATTGAACGTGCCGAAGGGATATTCGTCTTCAAGATCCACAAAGTACTCGCCGATGATGGTCCTGACGTAGCGGACAGGGATCAACGTGGTGTTCCGGAAGACTTCAATTTGGAGCTGCGGCTTCTTCCTCGAGCTGGCCAGGTCCTTCGTTGGAGTGAGAACGAATTGCTTTTCACCAGCGGTCTGGATCTCAAATCCACTGAGCTTTTCGTCTTTCTTGTTCTCTTGCTTCGGCATTGGCTGTTTAGCCTGTGGAGCAACGACCGTGAGGCCCTTTGGTACGGAAGACAATGCGGAGGACAGCGAAGAAACAGAATTAACACTCGCAGAGCTAGCTGCTAGTGGTGTGATGAGTGGACTGGATACCGGGATGACAGATGTTGCTGATGGTTCAGCCGCCATTTCTACGGGTTTCTGTAGCACAAGTGGCATGTACACTGGACTGAGAACGAAGGCCGACAGCATTGCCGTGAGTGCAAGAGAAAGAAGGAAAACCTTGGTAGTAGATGGTGCTCCTGTTCGCAGCTGCTTGCCGATCGCACTCAGGGTGCTACCCATGGCCAAGAATCGGGTTTTGGGTACACCGTCGACAGCCGTCGGCACCAAATGCGGGCTGATCAGTGCCAAGTGGCGGTTGATCTGAAACGGCTCCAGCTCACAGAAGGTGAATGCGTCCAGAGGAAGCACCTCAAGCAGCTCGAAATCATCCTCGTCGTCGTTACGACCTTCGAGACAAGCAGCCAAGCTCCGCATATCGTACGTACGAGCGCCAGCACCGTATGGTTTAATTTCTGACAGTTCAATTATGGGAACTTGGTGCTGACGGAGAGCGGTACGAATAGAGTCGTATGTCTGCGTGTCAGTGGTAGATTCGAGCTTCTGCGTATGGCAGAGAATCACAAGGTCAAATCGTGGTGGCGTACGGCGGTCGATCTTGAGGCGTACTCCATCGTCCATGCGAACCATGATGTTAGGGAAGGTTGCATCAGCATCGTGGATCTCGAAATGAGCGCAGCGGTAAGCATGGATGACTGGTCCAAGAGGCTCCATCTGACCTCTGACCATTACTGACCTTGTGTTGCTAGGCGATGCGGTCAGTGCTGCATGGACGTGTGCAGTGATATTGTCCTGCACCCATTTTTCGGGCAACCCAAGATATAAGATCTTGTAAGATTCCGGCGTGGGAATATATCGAGGAGAAAGGGCCGCCCTAATGACCACCCGTACCTGCGACTGACTGTAGCTCTCTAGTATCTTGGGCAAGCTTTGTGTCTGGGTTGGGAAGGTCCTGATGATCGTAGAGCCCAGAGAAGCCTCGGCATTCTCTGTGGGCTCTTCGTCAAGTTGTAGCATGCTCGACCCTGCACTGCCGTCCATATGGTCTGGCACCATTGTAAGCATACTATCTTCCCCGCTTGTTGCCAACGGCGTCTCGAGATCGTGGTCTGTGGCTGCGGCGTGCATCGATTGGATGCTCTGATCGAGCGCATGGTCGTCGTTCTCGAAATCATCGTCGTCACTGAAGGCCGAGACATCGTCTGGCGTAGGAGCGTCAGAGGTGGAGGCAATCGACTCAGTGTGAGCTTCGTCGTCGGAAGTCTCGATTAGACTGTCAGTAAGGATCTCGTAGGTACTGTCGTCAAGTGAGCTGCCGGGCTGCTCCGGCAGTCGACGCGTAGTCGACTTCATCATTAATGTGTCGAGATCAAGACTGGTAAGTGAGCGATCTGCTTGTACAGGCGGATACTGAAGCTCAGGCGTTGCCTTGGGATTACTTGAAGGCATGTCAGTTTGTGGTTCCAAAAGGAGTGCATGTATGAGACATCAACGGGTCATGGAGGGGTAGAGGCTACGAAGAGGCCGCTCGGGTGAAGGTAGGGGCGGAAGCTGCCTAACGCCTAGCGGGCCAGGCGCGTGAAACGGGTGCCTTGCTGGCGACGATGCAAGCGGGGAAGATCAGACAAGCGGCGTACCTTTTTGAAACACAGTGAAAGACAAACAGCTGCTGAGACGTGGTCAGTCAGTAAGTGCAGTCAAGTTGAGAAGTCAAGCCGAGCAGTCAAGTGCGTGTGCAACGTACACTGGCGTCAAGTGGTGAGGCAAGTGAAGCAACCCCGAGCACCTGGCTTACCACGGTCGATGGTGGGGCGCAACCAATCAGAGGCAAGGGCCCCCGCGTTCCCCTTCCTTATCTGTATCGCGCAACGGCGTGATCAGCTGCACAAACAAAGGCATGTGAGATAAAATGCAATGCTCATAGAGAAGATAGCAACCCTTGCTTGATGGCAGGATAATGGCTCGTGTTTGTTTGTCTGCGAACGTATGTGCTTCGGAAGCTTTCGTTGCGCGGAAGTCTATATGTACAATGGACGTGGAGCCTGACCGGCACCGCCCTTAGTCGTTAAACCTCCTCCCATATGGCCAAGCCAAGATGCATCAGAAACACCACC
Organism: Phoma sp. XZ068; assembly: GCA_004835665.1. Lineage (NCBI taxonomy): Eukaryota > Fungi > Ascomycota > Dothideomycetes > Pleosporales > Didymellaceae > Phoma > Phoma sp. XZ068. The sequence continues at coordinate 1,616,924 of RBKR01000002.1, forward strand.
GCGCCGTGCAGAAAGCCAAAGCAAATGCTGGCGCCTCCCAAAATGCTCGCCTGAACGAAATGTAGAATAACAGGAAACAGTAGTCAACTAGGGTCCAGGTGATGCCCAGCCGCCAGCGACTTCGACCCACTCCGCAAGACACGACCCTTCTTTGCCTTCTACATCAACAATGTCAGTATCGCATCTGCAGCGACAACCAACACCGTTCTCTTTAGGTGGATCTGGGTGGGCCCAGTAGTCGTCTTCTTCCTTTCGTGCCTTTTCGTCCAGAGTGGTCCCTTCGAGAAAGGGGATTCGCGGGAGCTGTCGCGCTGGCGCATTTGCAGGACAATGCTGGATCGTGGTGTGTCGGTAACCAAAGTCGCGGAAGTAGTGGACGTCCTGTGGACCAAGAAGAATGCCTGCAGCCAGCGAGTGGATTGGTGCATCACCCCACTATAGAGTGTCAGTCGTGTCTACTATGTTTGAACATGCGCACTTACTCGTTCCATCCAGAAGCCACCACTGCGATCCATCATCTCGAAGAAGTCATTGTACTCCTTGCTCCGGTACCAAGACAGGTTGACAATCTCGAAGTTGCTCCAGAAGTGGCACATGTTATAGTTTTCACCTTCCATGTTCTCTGGATCGATCTCAGGGAGCGCTCCTGTGCCTGGTTCCGAATTTAAAATCTCTTGCGGTAGAGGCTTCTTGTACTTTGGATCGTCCTTTGGCAGCTTGTCCATTGGCTCCTCCTTGGGTTTCTCGACAAACATCTCCCACATGCCCTGGGACGTTATGTTGTTCATCCTTTTGAATGCCGACGCGTAGCGGAAGATGTTAGGGACTGTTTCTCGCAGCTCCTTCACGGCGATGGTGAAGCCGTATGTCTTCTTGTTTCGTATCATATGGATGAAAGGATCGTACGTGATGTCGCAGAAGTAGGTGATCTCCGGTTCCAGGCGCCAATACCATTCATACTTTTGTAGAAGCTCGTGCTTATAAAATTGTCTGGGAAGCATTAGTAGGCTTGTACGCGCGAGCACTGGACAACAGTTTTACATACCCAGAGTAGAATCGACACATATGGTGGTAGCTCTCCATGCCGCCGTACATGATAGCGCGATCGCCCTGCTTAGCAATACCCTCTTTTACAACCGCAGGGTCAGCCCAGTCTGGGAAGCTCCAGTGCTCTGGTGCGATCTTTCCCCACTCAACCGTCGATTTTGTGTGGTTGGCAACGGTCTCTTTGAAGACTGTGCTGAAGTCGCCGTCGTTCAAGAAGACATAAGGGTAGTTGAACCAGCGGTTGAAATGCCTCTCAAACGACTTGATGGACTGTATGACGCCATCAAGCTCCTTGTTTCTCGCTAGAACCACGATTGCTGCGTTTGCCCGAGGCCCGTTCGTCTGTGGTTCAAGACAGCCTACTGCGAAGGGCTTGTCGTACTTCTCGCTGATTTTCCTGCAAGCTGTCAGTTGTCTGTTCGAGAGTGGTCCAGCAAGTCGCAGGCAGCATACCGTATCGAAGGTGGTACGCCTCCTCCAGGCATGTTCATCATGCCCTGTGAGTCAGGCGATCTCACAAAGAGGAGCAGTATCAAGATAATGACCAGACATGGAAACAGCAGGACCAGCCCAAGTGGTAACGAGATGGTCGAGTTTCCCTTGAGTCGTATGCGCCGACGAAAGAAAGCTAATCGCGGGGAGACTTTTTCTGCGTGTCGTGATAGGTCGTCGAGCTTGTCCAGGCTGTCTGTGGAGGACGGTAGCCTCCTCGTGAGGTCTTGTATGAAGCCCATGGCTGCGCTCTTGCACCTCGTCGCACCTCGTGAGGAGCAAACGTACTATGTCCTGCCAGCGGCAGCGGTCTGCTCATGCGACCCCAATGGTAGACTGTCTCTCGCGTTCGGCCGTGTAGGCAGCAGATAGGGGCCCAGGGAGGTAGATATGCGTCTAGGTGCGAGTGTATGTACGAGCAACGTGGTCAACGCGGGAGCTTTGCGCAGGTAACGAGTGGCCGAAAGTTACTCCTAAAGGATGTGTGAAACGTGTGTATCCGGTCCGATAAGCGCGTAGCCGTCGTGGAGTTGTGATGTTGGGATTGGGAAATGAAACTGAACTGAAAAGCCTGTGATAGACGCGCGATTGCGTATGTCTTGATTGATGTGGGGACCCTGCTAGGGAGAAGTTGGCCAGTTGCGTGCCCCCCGGAAGCCGCAGCCCTGCCGTTGCCGCCAAGCGAGCAACTGCTCCGAGATGGCGCGCCCATCCATTCACCCACTGTACAAACATCTTGCATCCTGGGGATAAAGACTGGAGTGCAAGACAATTGACATTGGATCCACAAAGCTCGTATAACCGGAGATAAATCTGCCAAGCGCAAGAGAGCCGCACACGAACATCTCCCGAGCCTAGGAAGGATCGACAGGCGTCCAGTCTCAGCCTCGTGCTACAATGCGCCTGCATCCAGCCGAAATCCCAAAGTACCCTCGCTTTTCACATTCACTTTGACTGTTTAGGCTACTACATTGGCCAAAATGAGTTTCAAGGCCAAGGACCTGCATTTCGGTGAGTGGCATCGCTACATTGGGAAGCTTGCACTCACAGTGACTAGACAGCTCACAGCCCGCGTTTTTGCAAAGGCTACGAGGTCAAATGCAGGGGGAAGACTCAGCACGCCATGAGCGTCCGATCCCTAGGAATAAGAGGATGAAGCAAGACGATGAAGACGATGCGCCTACCTATGTCTTGGAGGACACCAACCAGTCCATGACCAAAGAAGAGTATGAAGCATTCGTTGCCAAAAAGGACTCTGAAGAGGACGGTAAATCAGATCAAGAATATGCAACCAACGACCCGACCAAGGACGGTGAAACGAAGTCCAAGGACAAGATCACAGAAGTTGGAGCCCACACTAAGAAACGAAAAGCCGCCAAGATCATCAGTGATGAGCAGGATGTTGACAAGGATCAGTCAACGGGCACAAAGAACGTAGATACGAAAGGTGTCAAGAAGCCTAAGAAGAAAGCCAAGGCAGTCAAGCTTACCTTCGGCGATGAAGAGGAAGGATGAGGTGGTTTACCATGCTACTTCAACCTCGTAACATGAGAATACTGCACCATTCCCCGCTCCAGGCGCTGCTGTCTCAACCAAATCAGCATTTCAGAACCTTCGCCTGGGCTTTAAACTGCCCTAACCCGAGCATCCGCTTCAGGACGCACTGTTAGTTGCGCGAGGAGGTGTTGCTGGAGTTCGCCCAACAGAGATGCTACAAAGCTCTCATCTCTCACGGAATTTCTTCTAGATGCTTTCACTGAGTGCTTGAGAGCTTCTATCTATGTATCGATATGGACTGCTCGCGGGATTGGGACGATGATTTAATTTATACAAGAGCTTGTCACCTCTACGACCAGCTACAATGACATGATGGCTACGATAGTCTGCCATGATCAGTATTCAATCCAAAAATATACAAGAATGCGGCAAGCGCATCACAAGTCCCAATGCCACGACATCCATGCTTTTGTTGTACGTCGTACCTCGCGCATATAGGTGCTACCAAAGAACACTTCGGAATAATCGGACGCATGTTCGGAACGTAGCGTAGGTTTTAGCGCGCGTGCGACTCCATGCATGCAGTTGAAACACTGAACCTCCGCACTGTACCATACTCTTACACCATGACCAAGTTCTCGCTGGACGTAAGAGACGCCCTTCCGCAGCCTAGCGCAGTTCTGACATTCGTTTCAGGACCTCGACAGGCACATTGAAAACCTACGCGCGCAATTGCAATTCCTGAATGAGGGCCTCGATGCGACAGACCACAATGCGCCCGACTGGCTGGCTACCGATCTGCTGTCGCTGCGCAACAAGTCAGGCAGGCTACAAGACGACATGAAGCGATTTCGAGACCAGCTTGAGAGCGAAGGTCTGGCGACCAAGAAGGTACGCTCGACTGCGCGGCCCAATGTTGTACAACAAGGCTCACAAGCCCAGACCACGAAGGCGAACAAGCGACTCAGTATAGAGGCCACAAAGCTGCAAGAGCCTCCAGAGCCTTCGACGAAGAAGGTCAGGCTTAGTATACCGGGTTCAGCAGAATCAAGTGAAGTCCGTCCTGCCGATGAGGAGCCCACAACAGGAACGGTCGAATCAACATATGTCGTACAACACATCGATGTCACAGAAGAGGTCAACAGGAGACTACAGGAGAGTCGACTGCGCCGACTGATGGAGACACCAAGCACTGCGCAGAAACGGAAACGCGATGACGAGGGAGACACACCCATGGAAAGCGGTACGGAAACAGAAATAACACCGCGGACTGGCTACGACGGAAACGATGATGATCCTACGCCGACAAAACGTATAAGGACCAGTGGTACTTTTGAGCGAGTTGGTAAGAGAGCGTTGGAAGGGAACGGGGCCCAGAACGGGACACAAAGCAGCTTCAAGAGGAGAAAGTACTCTTGGAAGTCAAATTAAGGCCTTGAAATCTGAGCCATGATGGAACGATTGGGTACATGAGCATATGAATAACGTACTTACGATTGTATTATGCAAAAATGGCAAATGTACCTCTACTTGTTCACACCTTTCTCCATGCTATGGGAATGGCAGGTTTTGCCGACGCACGCATCATTGAACTTTTGCGGAGCTCGTCGCACCTCCGCATCACCACAACTCTCCAACAACACCCCTAATCGCGCTGTACATCTCGTCGCTTCCTCTAATAAACTACGTGAAACCCTTCAACACTCTCCAATCGAATGCGCACACCCCTACAACCGCCCTGCACACCCTCACACCCACAAACACAGCCATGGCCCAACCGCAACCCACAATCCTGACGCCCGAGCAGCGTCTCGCGCAAGAAAACGCACAACGCAATACGCGCATAATCCGAAATGTCGCGATCGGCGGCGTAGTCCTCTGCCCAATCATCATGCTCATGCCGCCGCGAAAACTCGATCTTTACACCTTCTCGCTGGGCCTTGGGTTTTACCTCTCCGCCGACCAACTGTGCGAGACATACTACGGACGCGGACTGGTGACGCAGCTGAGCCCGTTCAGAGCAGTGGGGGATTTGCCGACAGAGAGGGCGAAGGAGGTGCAGGCGAAGCTGAGGGAGGCGAGGGAAGAGGAGAGGAGGAAGTTGGGCAAGGCTGAGGATAAGAGTGTATTGCAGAAGATTTGGATGGGTGGTGAGACGGAGGGGTGGAAGGAACGAAGACTAGAGGAGGAGAAGAAGGCGCTTGAGGAAGGGAAGAGTTATACGGATATGATATATGAGCAGATTTGGGATGTGTGGAATTGGGATAAGAAGGGGAAGAAGGGTGACGATGAGAAGAAGGAGTAGGCGCGAGAGATTGTGGTGAAGAGTTAATATGTGTAAATTATGGGCGCTGTATGATAGGACCAAGAACGGTAATGACTGGATGTGTTTGCATACGCAACAACTTCATGAAGTACGGTTGGCGCGTTGGATTTACGACACAGCATCTTCCTCACGGCTTCAATTCGACATTATACCTTACCTCTCGCAACCATGGCCGCCTTTCATTTGAACCTTTCTTACTGCGCTGGTCTTGGTTGCTGTCTCACTTCTGGCGCCAGAATGGCCCTTGCCTCCCCAACCCTGAATGCTTGACGGGTCAGCCTGGTGGCTGTACGTCAACGACAAACGCCTTCTTCAGCCTCACGAGCACAGAGCAGTATCACTTCCATTCTTCCTGGTACACTGACGTTTAACTACCGGCTACAGAGCTTGCCGAAGCCGAAGAGACACCAGCTTGAAGCACTCATGCTCAGCTCGCTAAACGGCCACAAACTCGGCACGCAATAGGTCATGTCTTCTATCAAGGTGTTTGCTTCCTATGCACGATCATATGCAGGTACCCGCTGCTTTGCTGGCCTCATCGCCGCCTTCTCACCCGTACAAACTTGCTTCGTTCTATTGTCTCAGCTGTGGCCAGCCCCAGGACAACGTGACCACTATATCTGATCCTTCATACTCCTACTTTCGTCCTCCGTGTAACAACACCCCGGCATCCTTCCAAACCCCGCGTCACCAACGAGCATCACACGGTATTTCGAAGCCCGACGAGTTCGGGTTTGCACAGTATGTCTCAGCCCAGTGCGGGAGTCTTTGACTTGTCGACGATGAATCAGGAGACCTACACGCCAGACCAATTCGACCAACTCTTCGACACTGTCGGTACTGACCGTACCATCTACCATCAAAACAATGGCGAAGCATTAAATGATCATGATTTCAGATTTGACGTCGGATCATACCTCACACCGCCCGAGTTCGCGTCCCCGCCGCCGGCTCCTGCAAGCAACTTCTCAGCCTACAGCTTTGGTCAACTGTCCAGCGACTATTCTACACCTGGGCCCAATTCTCCGAACCCATACCCCATTGAGCAACAACAACGTTTTGATCCCAACTCAGTAGACGCCCTGCCACTTCGCCAGCGCCCTCAATGCCATCGCTCGCAGACAAGCACAGGTTACCTCCATTCAGCCCACCCAGCGCCTGGATACACCCGCCGTCGCTCTCTAAGCCAAGGTGATGTTGAAAATGTCGCTACATTCAACGCTCAAGTCCCGAATCCGACGTTTATGCGCCTACGAGCCCCACGCTCCCGCTCCGCCACTCCAGAAGAACACCAACACAAGCGCCGTGCCGGCGGACACAGTCGAAGCTCAAGCCAGACTACAAGCAGCGCAGGTGTATATACACGAGACAATGCCCCAACGAGTATGCCATACTACGTGAACGGCATGGTCCCTACAAGTATCGGCACCCCTCTATCACCCGCGAGTCCGCGCTACTGCCACCCTACTACGCAACAGAAATGGTCGGTCCAGAACGGATATGGAGGGAGACTTCCTGAGAATGAAGTGCTGTTCAGATACATGGTGGAGCCGAAACAGATAGAGCACAGCAGGAAGATTATCGATATTGGGGCGTTGGCAGTTACCCGAGCGCTGGACCCGGTGTTGCAGACCCAGGACGACCCTATTATGAAGAAGCTCGAAGATCTAGAGCAATACCTCAAAGCAGAGTGCGGCTGGAGCGAGGATGCGCTGACGGTGTGTGCTACTATCCGGAAGGCTTTGAGGAGGAAGCTGGACATGGTCACTGTTCACGCCGAAGGGTAAGAGCTTTACAAAGCGATATGTTTTGGAATTGGAGGCTAATGCTCTTCTTGCAGCAGTCTGCATGACGGTCCGCCCGTTACCAACACCTTCGATCTCCCCACCATGACCATGCCCACCGAGGGAATTGTTGCCTGTTGCAACGGCGACGCTGACGATGATCGTACGATGGCTATACTCTTGGAGAAAAATGCGAGCACTTGATCGGAAATAACCTCTGACTCTCGTTTGTATGGTTTTAGAAAGGCGCAGGGAGTATTGATGGCGCAGATAGTGGAATTTGGGGTAAGGGGTGGATTTCGTCATAGAATTGGGATGGGAAGATGGGAGGTGGGCATAGCGAATGGCGTTGGGGAGTCTACGAGGCGTTCTGAATTATAATAGACTATACACAAATATCAGCACCATGACTTGGAGCTTGCTTCAATCGCTCTTCCCCGCACCTACAACACTCCCCGTACCCCCAATCCCCAACTCCGCCGCGCTCAAAAACTTGCCCTTCGCCTTCTCCACATCTGTCCAACTCCCACTCCCCTTGCTCCCCGCTCTCCTCCCACCCTTGTCATGCTGCGCTTTCGCATACTCGCCACTCCAACAATCCCAGCCTACCACGCACGCCACAACAACCAGCACAAACACCGCCATAATCCCGAGGATTGCCATACTCAGTCCCCAGAACCCAGAACTAGCATAGGTCACTAGTGAGCTTGAGGACGCAGAAACAAGATGCCGTGGACTCCCCTTCCGCCCGAACTCATCCCAGTCCTCAAACATCATGATCTTCATTGGTCGCCTGCTGCCTTTCTTCTCCCGGTCGCTTAATCGAGCGATAACGATTTCCCAGCCGGGGCCAACGTCGCCGGGACTCTGCAGTGGTCGGGGGAGTAAGATCAGCTCGATGACTCTCTGCTTGGAGTTGTCCAGGTTGATGGTGGTTGGGGGGTCAGTTAGCGGGAAGTAAGCGGAGAAGACGTTGAAGCGGAATACATAGGCGGTGGAATTGGTGACGCGGTGAAGAGAGTAGCCGTATGAGAGGCCGAGGATGGGGCCTGCGGTGTCGAGTTCATTGTTTTCGACTCTTTTTTTTAGGTCCTCGGAGGAGTAGTCCTGGAGTATTTGGCTGGCATAGACGCGCGGGAGGATTGTGGAGTCTGAGAGCAGTGGGGCCTGGTTGATTGATAGATGTGCTGCGTCCAAGGGGAGAGATATGTTTAAGAGCTGGGTGCGTTAGCAAGTGCTAATGAATCATATTGCCCGAAGGATCAGGTGAGCGATATATGCTACCATCCAAACCATATTGTTGTGACACGGCGGCGAGCATGTGTTAACAACATACCAAAGCATTGTCATCGATGCGATCTCTCCAGGTCGCAATTTCTCCATTGGAAGTATCCTGAAACAGGTACGGGCAGTCTATGCAGGGGAGCTTGGCGATGTAGTTGTACCCTTCAGCTAGAGTGGTTATGTCGGGTGCAACGTTTCCGCTAACCCGTGCGACTACTCCGAGCAACCCTACGAGGGCAGCAGTCCTCGATATCATGGCGGACTTCAGAAAGATGTAAAAATACAGCTGAGTGGCATCTTAAGTCGGCGCGTTCAGGGCTGGGCCGGAGGGCGCTCCTGACACGAGCTAATTTTAGCAATACGGAACATGTGACTACGCGACATCGCGTTGGAATGCTCGGCGTAGGATCTGTAATTACGATTCCTTCGATTTTTCGAGTTCTGTACTTTTCATAACATCGAATGCACCGTGAAAGTTGGAGATAGTGTTCTTGGGATTCAGAACATGCAAGGGTTGTGTCAAAGGAATGCGGCAAGCTAATTCCAGGTACCGCCGCTAACGAAGATCATACTTGTAGCAGGGACACTAACCATCGCACCTTCAGGCCATCGCAGTTAGTGATCATCAACAGGAGGCTTGTGTCTCGAGCACTTGCGATAGCTGATGAGGTTTCGAACTTCTTGCTAAAGCAAAAGAGATGAGAACAACTACATTGGTATAATAACATGTTGCCGCTGAGAACCTCAAGGACCACACCTTAGTGCACCTAACGTCACATTTCTAGAAGCTAACCAGGCGCACCCGTCACCCTGTGGAGCTTCGCTAAATGAAGCATCGTTGCGGAAATCCACATGTACGCTAGGAAATGACTGCGAGGCGAGTGAGTCGTGATCTTCGGTACCGGTCACGCACTCCACAACAGCTGATCAACGGAAGCGTGCGCTCCGCCAGAAGTTATTGAAATAGGACCCTCTTCTGGAGAGGCGATCAAACAACGGTCAACTTGTGATCTTGCCCTCGAAGTCCCTGCACCACGTCACTTCCGACGATTCCGCGGTTCAACGTCATCCGATTTGGTCGCTCACACGAACATTGTTGAGTAACAACGTTTGATCGCACGGCACAAAGAACGTCAACGTGAACTATGTGGACTAGCTTGCAGATGATGTCTTTGTTGTCCAATGGCTCTGATTCGACTTTGATTTTGATTGCACGAACTCGTCATAGCGACTTGCTTAGCCTGCTGGTGATGTATGACAGCATGCATATGACAGTCGCAATAAAGCTTTGTGTACCTCGCCAGGTGGGAAACTAGATTGCCATCTTACAACAAATCGACTTGCGGCAGCTGTTCGCCCATCAAGATCAAATATGGCCATCACCAATGCGACTAGCACTGTCCAGGCGATCTTTGCCCTTCATACAGCAACGGCTGGTCTGGCACTACTGATGCTAATTATAGCTGGCTTGGTCTTCCTCAAGCAACTGAAGAGCGGTACAAGTCGTCCAGGTGGATGGAAACGGTTCTCACACAGCGCAGGTGCGCCAAGACACTCCAGCTTAGGAACACACTTCTGGCTCATGTCTGGACTGTTCAACCTGATGGTGGCCTACGCTGCTCAGGCAGCCATCGTTGCTCTTCAGACCAAGATCAACTCGCCTTCCTCAATCACTTCGATGTACTCTTACCCATCATATGGAGCTTCCAACTCAGTGACCAACGCCAATTATGGCAAGGATATATCTATCTTGTCCTTTCTCTACCAATTTGCTAGCATCTTGGTCAACGTCAGCATTGTTGGTGCCATATGGATGCACGCCAACCATCTGGAATGCAACGCGACTGGCATCAACGCACCTGGCTTCATATCGTGGATCTGGAACCAGTTCTGGATCCTGGCCATGCTCGGTCTTGGCTTTGCGTCAGTAAAGTATCAGTTTCTTGATGACTTCCACTGACAATCAGCAGTGCTTGGGGCCTTGCATACACCAAACGCGGCAACGGCAACTCTGCCGTGTACTTCCTGTCCATCCTCAGCTCCAGCTACATCACACGTACAATCTTTGTCACATACGTTGCAGTTACGGTTGCAGCATCGACTAGCGCAACGCTCGAGGCTTTCTTGTGTTTGATTGGTGTCAAGAAAGATGGTATTGGAGGTGTACGTTTTTTGCTCGTCCCTGTCACAGACCTTACTAATATGGTTTTCAGACGGTAAAAAGCACCAAGAGTATCCTCAGTTCCTTCGTCTTCATAGTTCTCCCCGTCGTCTGGGTCCGCAACGCCTTCAACATCGCTCAGATTGTTATGCTTTACTACAACGTCAATAACTGGTCGCAAACTACCAACCAGGCCCTCGCCTTCCTCTTCATCATCTTCGGTGAGCTTTCCAATCTCGCTGTTCTCGCCTTGGTACTCCTTGGTGCCATACGCTTCAGCAACACTCTCAATGGCAGACCAACTTCCTTACCCCATACCAACAAGGAGGCACGTGCTTCGAGCATGTCGAGGTACACTCGTGATGACAGATTCGAGGAAGCTGGCGTGTAGGGTTGGACTGTGAGAGTGGCTGGAGGTTTAATGGTTCATGTCGACATGATGGCATGGCCTTTACCCAGGTAGTGCAGGCAATTCAGTGATACCTTTCGTGTGCATATATCTCGTGCAAATTATCTAAAGTGTGGCAACACAAATCTGCTTGTGTACTTGATATTGAAGACAGTAAACATTCACTTCGAGGATGAAGCACTCGATAGTACTATGTGTTAATAGAAATGCAGTAACGGCCTGAGAAGGCGTAATAGTGTATGCGTAAAGAAGGCGCATAACTTAGATTGTGGTCGCCGGAGATCTGCCGCAAGCGAATCGTGGCTCTTCCCGACCATCTCCTTAACCGCCCTGGCTACGGTCGGAGCTAGTCTCTTTGGCGCTCTCCAGTATCACTTCTTTGATCACGTTCCTGGTGAATTTCGACACTGGCTTGATACATTCTGTCAACGACGCAAACCTTCGACGTGGCGCCTCCGCCAATATGGCACCCACATTGATCATCTTCGCTTCGATTGTCATCATCCCGTTCCTGACTTACTACGCGACTTCTACGTTATTCTTTCGAAGAGCCAACAGCAAATCCACTGACAAGACGCCTCCCACGATACCATACTTCGTCCCCGGGGTATTTCACGCTGTCAGTTTTGCCCAGCAAGGGGCTCGAAAGTATTTTGCAGAGCTCATGTAAGTAGCATTGTCTATGGAAAGTTTATGAACGCTCACAGGATTCGCAGCAAAGATTATGGTGCTTTTGCTCCATTCAAGGTCAAGGCGGGGCCGCGCTCATATGTCATAATTCGTGACCCGATCCATATCAGCAGGGTACTGGACGCGCCAGAGCACTTGAGCACCAATGCAGTAAAAGTCGAGATGCTCGATAAATTGTTTGGCTCGCCCAGAGCCATCAATTACTTTCACGAGAGCAGAAGAAGTGTTCAGCAAGATCATAAAGCAAGAACGCTTGGGCAACTTCCCTTCCATATTCCGGATTCCACTCTCGCCTCAATGACCGAGGTCTACATCTCTATATTATCCGCAAACATGCACGACAAAATGTTCCAATTCGATTCCTGGACGCGAATCGAAGACCTATGGTCTTTTCTCCAGCTAGTACTTATTCGGTGCACTCTGGACACGCTCTTCGGATCTACTCTACTCAAGCAATACCCTAGGATGATACGTGACTACTTGGACTTCAATGCTGCCGTCGAAGGCTTTGTGTACGGCATGCCTAGCATAATGCTCTCTGGGGCAACGAAACCACGCGATCGCTTACATCAGGGGTTGAGAAAATGGTTGAATAATATCCACACTGAGACTAATAACGGAAACGAGCATGATGGTGCAAATCCAGCCAATGAAAATTCATCATGGGAAGATAAAAAGGGACTGAAGTTCATTCGCGAGCATTATAACACCGTTCAAGTTAACAAGGACCTGGAAACTACCACAAAAGCAAGGGCGGCAGAGGTACTAAGCATCTTACATACGTACGTCATTTTACCTTGCCGGACTGTCAGCGTTTTTGAAGATTACGAAGGCTAAGAAATGATTATAGCACCCATGCTGGACTCGTATCGTCTACTTTTTGGATGACAGTTGAAACCTTGCGCAAGTCTCATCTGACCCGCAGCATGACTGCCAGCGTAGGGCAGCAATTCTCGTCCATAACACACAAGTATGACATCCTCGGGCTTACTCAGGTGCCGCTCGTCAAGTCCTTTCAAACCGAAGTTTATAGGCTTCGAACAGCGACCTGTGCAGTCCGCACCAACGAGACCAACGGGTTTCCACTCGACAAGCATTGGGCATTACCCAAGGGGGCCACAGTGGCTATATTTCCCCATGATATCTCTCTCAACATCGACGTGTGGAGGAAACACCAGCCTCGAGCTCTTGAAAGGCCACTTGAAGACTTTTGGGCTGAGCGATTCATGGCTCCCGAACAGAAGAGCAAATCCAAGAAGAACGTTGGCGCTGATACGAGCGGAGCTGCAGCAGAGAATCTTGGAGATCTAGTCACAAGACTCGCCACATGCGATCAGTTTCCAGGTTCTCGCTTCGTATCAGCCTTGCAAATGGCCACACTGGCAGTCCTCTTTGCCGAATTCGAAGTCCAATTGTGTGACACTGAGCAGATAGATGCAGCTTTACCTCCAGTTCGAGAGTTCGCGTACGGGACGGTGAAGCCCTTGGAAAATACTGCAGTGCGCATTCGAAAGCGTAGGACATAGAAATACTGCAGTAGGCGAGCGTTTTGGACGGTCAACTACTATAGCATGTGCAGCAATACAATAATTCCAATTAGACAGCACGATTATTTTGAATACATGTCCAGAGCAATTGAGGGCGCAATCAACAACTCTACTAAATATTTGAACTACATATCAGTTCTGCTAGTGGAGGTAATGAAGAGCAAAGAATTGACCAAGTGGTCCCGGCTAAGGAAGACTACATCCTCGGGCCCCTCATGGTCACCAACGCAACAACACTTCGCACCGGTGAGTTGTCGCTGTATTCAAATGTGTATACAAAGGAGGAGGTCGTTGGCGATGCTAGATGAGATTATGAGCCGGCTGCGGCTATAGTAAGCGGGTGTTATTTCCGGTCTGGTCGATGAAGCGGGGAACTCTGAGCTCCCATGCTCCTAACTGAGCGCTCTCAAACCTTCAACATTCACATACATCACTCAAAATGTTCACAACGCGCTCGATCGTACGACCGACCCACTGCCTCCGTGTTGCCAATTCGTCAACTCAATCATTCTTTCAACGAAGCCCAATCCGCGGCATCACGGCCTCAACGCAGCCTCGCAATGCCTCGGTAGCACCAAGCCGGACTGTGAACCATAATGATCACACCGATAACCAGTCTGTCACCGCCATGGGTCTGACTACCTCTGGTTCTCGCCTCAAAATTCGCAAGTATCCAATATTCTCTTCACTCGAAGAAGAGCGTGTGTATCGCAAACAGCACCTCGCCGCGGCGTATCGCGTCTTCGCGATGCGTGGCTTTGACGAGGGTGTTGCTGGTCATATTTCTGTGCGAGACCCAATCCTAGAAGACCACTTCTGGCTGAATCCCCTATCGACACACTTCTCTCAAATTAGAGTGTCAGACTTGATCCTGGTGAATGAACAAGGGCAAGTGGTGGAAGGAGATCAGCCAATCAACGCTGCTGCATTCGCTATCCACAGCGCGGTGCATAAGCGACGCCCTGATGTACACGCAGCATGTCATGCACACAGCGTGTATGGAAAGGCATGGAGTGCGTTTGGGCGAGAGCTCGATATGTACACGCAAGACTCACTCAGGTTCTTCCGGAGCCATGGCGTCTATAAGCAGTTCGGTGGCGTAGTTTTGGAAGGCGATGAAGGCGAAAGAATTGCAGATGCTCTCGGCGACGGCAAAGCAGCTATCCTACAGAATCACGGCATTCTGACAGTTGGTCAAAGTGTTGATGAGGCGGCGTTCTGGTTCTTGAGCCTCGACAAAACATGTCAGGCGCAGCTGCTCATCGATGCTGCAGCGGCCGGTAGCGGGCACAAACCAAAAATTATACCTGATGAGGAGGCTGCAGAGAGCTACAAGCAAGTAGGTACGCCGGAGAAGGGATGGCTTGCGTTTCAAGGGTATTACGACGAGGTTCTTGCGAAAACGAGGGGCGATTTCCTGAGTTAAACGATCAATCGATGACCTTTTTTCGGATCTCATGTTTTCTGCCCACCATTTACATGGAATTTTGAAGTACAAGACTTTTTTGCTCAAAACATAGTTTGGGTGTTCTGCTGTTTATCCCACAGTGACAAGCAATCTAATTACTAGTGCGAAACTGGCCCTATGACGTACGTCTTGACATACCTTGTTTGTGAATCGTCAACACAACAGCCATCTTTCCACCAGCCACCGATAATGGCGGCCAAAAAGGAGGAGAGGAAGTCTACAGAACCTAGCAAAAATGGCGTATCTGAAGAGGAGGCACGAAGAGAGTCATCCAAGGTTGCAAAGCAAGCGACAGAAGCACAAAAGAAAGCTACCGAACTTATGGAGGCAGCAGCTGCCGCTGGCGATCCCGAAGAACGCCAAAAGCTCATGGAACAAGCACTCGAACAGCAAATCCAATCGAAATCTCTGGGCAAGACAGCAAAGTACCTACGATCAGGTACTTTCCAAGGAATGGCAGTTGGCGCGGGCCTTGGTATTGCACCGGGAGCCTCTTTAGGCGCCATCACAGGTACTCTGATTGGCGGTGTTTCTTCCACTGCACTGGGTGGGCTAGGTGCTGGAATTGGTGCCGCTACTGGTGCGCTGCACGGTCCATTTTGGGATATTCAAAAGGGAGCGGGCAAAGGGATTCAAAAGATTACGGGAAACCTACCAGGGTGGAAGGCGACTGATAGCCAGAAGAAACAACTGGAAAAGATGATCGGCCAGATCAATGAGCAAGATGCACCGGGTGAAGAGGAGCTGCATAGTTGGGGGACTGAGAGTGTCAGTGATGATCAAAAAGCAGCCATGAAGACTGCGAAGTCGGCGATGCCCTCTATATCTTCTACAGAGCCAGACACCTCCAAAGGAAATACGGAGCAGAAGGAACAGGATGAAAAAGACCAGGTGAAGCCAAGAGACTCTACAGATAGCGACCCAGTTGAAGTTCAGAGTGGCCAAGGAGAGTCCGAGGACAGCATACGAGCTACTGGTGGTGATGTACAAGCCAGCGACAAGGGCGGAGCGGTAGAGAATGACAATGCTTCGCAAGTGAATACCCAGGAAGCTCAATCCACCTACAAGGATGCGGCAGTACAGACCGAAGAAGAAGGTCGCAAGAAACCGCGCAAGTTGCAGCAAAAATCAGCTGACGGAAATGCACCAGCTTCAAGGCCATCTACCACCAGGAAGCAGCCGCGGAAACTCGAAAAGAGGTCGACCTGAACTCACTAGAATCACGTACAGTGTCTCGTATCGAAGCGATTCACTCGTGATTTACGCGCAGTCTTTGAAAGATCTGGGCTAGCACAAAGGCGCTAGGGGATAATCAATCCTGAGTATAAGGACAGACCCTTTCACAATGCCCCTCGCTAGACCTTCGCACCAGGAGCACAATGCTCTCAAAGCAAGCACCACATAAGACCATGAAGATCTCAGAACATCTTTGTGGCCATATAATTCAACTCACACTATTCCACCCACCAACCGCAAACAGTGCTCACCATGATGTCCAAGAAGCTTGAATCGACCATCGAGAATGTCAAGTTCCGATCCGCTTATGGCGATATGCACGCCTATAGGGATGCTATTTCAATGGCCGAACATGTCGCAGCCCTTCGTTCGCACGGTCGCATTGACAAAGCGATGGCTGTTGAGCTAATGAAGCCTTTCGACAAAGATAGAAAGTACACCCTTGAGTACCTCCAAACGCACCCTGATTATAATGGCGTCCAACCTGAGATGCCGACTTTGATCACAGCGGAGCGTCATCAAGCGAAGCGAGACAAGGAGATGATAAAATTCATCGAGGATTTTGAGAATGGCAGGATCAATGAATGGGGAAACCCCATTGCCCAAGAGACTACCTCTGATGATAAAGGGAGCGGTAGTGACAACTCACAGCTGACCGATCGTATGAAGCTCGAGACACAGGCCGAAGAGACGGCAAGCGCGACCAGCGCAAATTTACCGCGACGATCTCGTGATTCTTCCTCGACACCGGCTTCGACAGCTGCATCACCTTCATCATCCACCCTACCACATGCGCAGGAAGAAGCACCGCCGCCCAAATCTCGGACTAGGAAGAGGCAATTTAGGGTAGACCCGTTGCAGCCCAGCCCTGGTGCCAGAGACTACTCCGAGTACAAGTACTATGAGCTCGTAGCTGAATGCCGCCGTCGAAACATCACAGGTGGCGGCGACACACAAGAAGTCCGCAATCGTTTGATTCAGGATGACATCAACGTCAAGGAAGATCTGCCAAGGGACTTCTTAATGTACAAGGCGAAGGCACGGAAGGATTTCAAGCATGAAGCGCCTGCCGCACTGAGGCAAGATCTAAAGAAGAACTAGACATATACCTGCTTCTAAGTTTTCTAAGCGTATGGAGTTTGACAACGAGACGGTTACGTAGAAGGATATGATATTGATATTATGACGCAACTTAGCGTCTATGATCTAGTGCCTGATATGGCGTCTATGTATCTGACATGGGTATCTCTTACAACAAAGATAAATGCTTAGGAAAGAAAAAGAGATCCAGTTGATCACGTCGTGCTCGTGTTCGTTTGTCTCCTTGTCAGCTCGTTTTCCAGCTCCTGCCTCTCTTCGATCGTCAGGTCGCTCGAGGCTTTGCCGATCTTTACACCTAAGAACATGAGAATGAGGCCAGCGCTCGAGAGCGCGGTCGCAAGCCAAAAAGCAATCTTGTAGCTCTCCCTCAAGCCCCTCTCTTCCGTCTCGCTAACAGCCAAGTCTGCAAAACTCAAAAAAACGGCGATACCGAGGAACAAGAGACTGTTCATGAAGGCGCCTGCCAGCCCTTGTCGGTGTTTCGGCATCGATGTCGTAACAAAAATGTTGCTGACGTTGTATGTGATGTCTATACCAAGGGTAGCGCAGAGCATTGAGGGGAAAACGTATGCCCAGTAGTTGAACTTGACCGGCAATATGGCGAACAGGAGGGTGCAGAGGATGTATGCAGTGCCGCTGATTAGAAGGAGAATACGGCCAGGAAGGAGGTGGAGAACGAGGCCACCAACGGTGACAAGAATGAGACCGCCAACACACATAGGTGCGAACCAAGCGGCGGTGAGAAGTGGGCTGGCACCCACAACTTCCTCAATATAAAAAGATGCGTAGAACAGGAAGATGCCAAACGTGCCGTATTGAAAGAAAAGAGCTGTCGCAAGCCACTTCATGCCCTTGACGTGGAACATATCGGGAGGTAGAAGTGGCTGCTCCGCGACCCAACCCTCGATGTAGATGAAGGCGCCCAGGAAGATCCAACCAAGAATAAACGTGACCGGGATGTAAGGTGTGGCCCAGCCTTGCGGTGCATGGCTTCCATCTGTGAGAGCGAAAATGACAAGGACAAGGCCTGGTACCACAGTAACCAATCCCCACCAGTCCATCTTGATGCCCTTTCCATGCTTGTCCTCGGGTCTGTTTGGTATACAGAGATACGCCACTACGCCAACGATGGCGAGGATGATCGCACCAATGAAGAAGAACCATCGCCATGTCGTGAACTGTGCTGAAACACCAGCGAAGAAAATGCCAGTGAAGAAGCCAACAGGAGCGAAGGCACCGTAGAGACTGAAAACGAGGTTCTTTCGCGGGCCTGGACGATACTATGGCATGTTAGCTTAAGAATTTTCAGCTCTCCATATGTGTATACTTACAATGCTACCCAAAAGCATAATACCAGATGGCAGAAATGCAGCAGGACCGAAACCTTGGAGTGCGCGACAGAAGATGAGCATGATATAATTCTGGCTGAACCCTGCGATAATTGTCCAGACCAGAAGCCATACGAGACCACTGACAAAGACAATATACCCGCCATACATATCAGCCAGTCGGCCTGCCGGTAAAAGGAAAGCACCTGTGACCAAGGAGAAAACACTGGCCGGCCACGTCTCCGCTTGCTTTGGGATGTTGAGTGCTGGAGTCAACGATGGTAGAAGGATATTGAAGCCAGAGATGAGGTACTCGGCAACGAACATCGATCCAAGAAGCGCAAAGCAGAAACCAAACTCTACCCACATCGACTTGAAAGTAGCTGGTCGCTCTCGACCCAGTCGTTCGATCTCAGAAGCGCTGTATCCTCGCGACTGAGGAGGAGCACCATCCTCGACCTCCTTTGAAGTGGGCATGATGTCTAAACCGGACGAGAGGTAGCAGCGACGGCTGTTATGACGGTATACGAAATCGATAAAGCTAAGGTAGCTGGTCGACACAAAGTCCGGCGAAAATTCGCCGTCAATAAGAGGTGGAAGCTGAAACCAGGATGGGTCGTTACCACAGCTGTGAAATAATGTAGTCGCTATTGAGAAGCGATGGCCAATATTCGTATAACAGGATGA
Organism: Phoma sp. XZ068; assembly: GCA_004835665.1. Taxonomy (NCBI): domain Eukaryota; kingdom Fungi; phylum Ascomycota; class Dothideomycetes; order Pleosporales; family Didymellaceae; genus Phoma; species Phoma sp. XZ068. Next base: position 1,635,981 of record RBKR01000002.1, read on the forward strand.
CGAGATCCTAAGTAAAGACTGACTGGATCGTTCACGGCGCGTCTTTCTATAGTGTGGCAGCCGCGCACCGTGACGACCGCACTATGACTGGAGTCTAATGTACACAACATTTTGGCTGAGAAATCCATTCTAGAAAGCCACCACAGTTCAACTGCGTCGGTGACGTTCGCACCGATGGTGGTGACGGAGTGGACAAGGCCATGCAGGTAATGTGGCTTGGCATCCTCTTCAGGTTAGAACAACCACTAAGGTGGCGAGAACGACTACCCAAAGCGAAGGCCGCTCAAGTGTGCCAAATGTGCAAGTTTCGAGCAATGCCTTTGTCAGCGAATGGGAAGCTCTGAATGGTCGAAGAGTGCGACTTTGGCCGATCTGGCGCGCCGTAGGCGTTTCCGCTCGTTCGGCATTTTCGTGGCGGAACCAACGGCCCAACGTGGGCTGTAAGGGTCTTTCATTCAGGTGTTCAACATCGACCGTCATTAACCCGAGCTCATCTATATCCTCTCTAAGAGTCTTCAGTCCTTTACGGTCAATACCTAACAGACCTTGCATGGCGCTTATCCAATGAGCTCGACATTACTCAATCTACCCACAAAAGCCTGCCACAATTGTCGCAGACGTCGCTGGAAATGCGACCGATCTTCACCGGTCTGCCATAAGTGTCTGTCATCTGGTACCGAATGCCTGGGCTATGGAAAACTATTTGTGTGGAATCGCGGGGTTGCGAGTCGGGGGAAGATGATGGGAAAGTCGTATGAGGAGCGATTGTCGACGAAAGAGGAAGCCAAGCCTCACGATGCACCTGCCATCACATGGGAATCGGATCTTGGAGTTGCACAAACACAGCCAGTGTCCCCGGAGCCCGCGGACAGGCCAATGGCCGAAGATGCGAAAGATGGATCCGCTCTCGGTTCAGCAGCCGAAGGGGATGAGACCGCGATGATCCTTCACCGACCCTTAGTAGACCCACTGGTGAACGACCTAGACCGCCATTCACGCTACTACCTGTATCATTTTGCGACACAACTTTGTGAGGACATGGTCGTATACGATATGCCGGGGCGAAATCCAATCCGCGATCTCATACCTGCGACATCTGCGTACCCACTACTGCTGCACATCATCGTGGCCAACTCGGCCTTCCATGTCTTCAATATATCGCGTAATCCGATGGGCCAGTCAGCATATCAGGCTCAGCAAGGTTCCTGCCTTGTCGCGTACTACCAAGCAGTCAGTCGATTCGGTGGACCTCTGCAATCCTCATATCGAGATGCACTGACTGCGAAGACTAATGCACTCTCTCTGCTGGCACAGAACGTTGCTTCTGTCAATGCATCAAATATCGATTTGGTCCTGGTGACCATTCTACTCTTTGTCAATTACACCCTAGTAGAGTCTGGCAAAGACAAATGGAAGGTACACATGGATGGTGCGATGTCCCTGATCAAGCTACTGGGAGAACCGCCATATCTGCAACAGCCGATGAGTAGACTGCGCCTGACCATCCTTTCCGACTTTTTGGTGTTCTACGTTCTAGGTTCTACATTGTCATTTTCAACAATGTCAAAGTTCGTGCCCGACACCATTGACCTAGAGCCAATTTTACGCTACGCAGAGACAAACAACTACCTGTCGTGTCCAGCACCCCTCCTTCGCATCATGCTCGAGTCATTTGAGCTTCCAGACTCCCGCGACGGACCTTCTGGGAATCTGAGAGAGAGCATTCAGGAGCAGGTCGGCGTCTTATTGCAACGAGCGCTCGACTTCGATCCCATCGCATGGTCTTGCGACTTTGAACCCGCGTCACCGTTCGAAGACCTCAAACAGCGTGTGCGCATTGCTTCTGCGCACCGTTCTGCTGTTTGCATCTATCTGGCTCGCGTATTGCCTTGCACCCACCCACTCCTCGATCCTGCCAGCGATACGGCTCTTGTCAACCTGATAGCTCTCGCCAACGACGTCGTTCACCATATTTCTTACCTCAAACCTAGCGATGCGGTTTTTAAGTGCATATGTTGGCCTTTGTTCTTGGCTGGTGCCGAGTCCGAGGATCCTGCACAACGCGAGTGGATCATGAACACACTGGACACACTGTACAGTGAGATGTACTGGGGCTACTTACATACAGTCAAGAGGGTACTAGAAACCATTTGGCTGTGCAAGGATAGGGCAGGATCAGGAGCAGACAACTGCTGGGTCGACGAGGTGAAGGAGCTAGGTACCGACATTTTGATTGCGTGAGAGCATAGCCTCTCAAGCTGGTCTTTCAGACTGGATTTGGGCACCACTAATATCAACTCATAAATCTTCCGCCAGCACTATCAACTTTGTACTTATCGAAAGAAGCCTTCTGATGTCGAGGACGCTCACAATGCACCCAGTTGATTGAGATGTTGACACGGTTTCGACTATCCTACATGTTGCGCTGGGTATGGGTAACGTGCAGCCTAATGACGGCTTGGTCATTCCTTCTCGACTCGAAAGCACATGAGAGAAGGTGCGACCGGCTACTGATAGAACGCAGTAACGGCCAGCATTCGCGCAGCATGTGCATGGCTGATCTACAACTCGAAGGCACTTGTTGTGGGGTAGTATCGACTTCATCCAAGTGTAGGCCCCTTCCGCCTTCGCCTAGAACCGCAAAATGATACAAAGCTCTTGAAATATAGATATCTATAGCAATTCCGTATGCGCAAAATAGGCATTGTGCGTGCGGGTATTGTTATCGCCTTGACAGGGCCTGCTTCAGGCTTATCGCCCTAGCAATACACATCACACTTCCTACGCTCGTGCTGGCTTTTGCGGCTGCAAGTGCATATCGCTGAGCGCCGAAAAGGTTCAACACAATTTTTCATTTCGATCAAGCTCCAATCGCGGGTCAGGACTTCTTAGATGTGAAACGACACACGTCGCAGAACAGGCAACCCCAAAAATAGCACCAAGGTATACCACGCAACTTTTGACATCTTATCTCCACTTTCCTGACTTCGCTTGTAATTCGACACTGTTTGGTCGTTTCGACTGTTCCTGAGCAAATGAGCGGATGGTGGGGAGGCATGATGCCTGAGGCTCTGTAATTTGGGAGCAGGAGCAACGATGTGTAGCTATTGCTACAAGATGTCGCGCTACAGTTCTGCTTTCTTCACACTCGTTTCTCAGTCGACTGGACGTGCTAAGCACTATCACTACGCTCATTAGTTTCCTGTCAATCGTTACATCATGTATTCGTCTTCAGTCTTCTTACAATCGCTGCTTCTAAGCGTACCGTTCATCCCTAATACATCTGCGCAAAGCATCTACGACGGAGTCACTGATCCTACAAAGCGCGCCGAGTTCGCGCTCTCAACTTTACAGATTTGGTACAATGCCGGTACTGGTCTATGGGACACAACAGGGTGGTGGAATAGCGCCAATGTCATGACCATGATCGCAAACCTCGCCAAGAGCGATCCAGGCAACGCACAGCTCCAGAACCTTGCGACAAGGGTGTTTGCGAACACACTACTACAGGCGCCTGCGAAGAACCCACAGCCAGGTGTTGAGGACGAGGCGAACCAGAAAAGGGATGATTCGAGGGTGGGTAGCCAAGACCGTAGCAATGGCACATTCCTACTACTCAATGAGACGAGCAGAGAATCTGGATACTCGAAAAGCATAAACCCAGATACCAGCGAACCAATCACAATATTTCCCTCGGATTGGGATGCGGACGAAGGCCAATACGTCGACATTCAAAGCCTACCCAGCTTCGCCTCAGCATCAAAGGACACAGCAACTCAAGCTGCTCTCGCAGTAGCTCCAAACCCTAAGGATTGGCTCGATGGCTTCTACGATGATGACCTCTGGTGGGCATTAGCCTGGATCGGCGCTTACGATGTGACCCAGAACATTCAATATCTGCAGCTCGCGGAGGGTATATTTGGTCAAGTCACAAAGGCCTGGCCTACTCGTTGCGGCAATGGCGGTATCTTTTGGAGCTGGAAGAAGGATTACATGAACGCCATCGCAAATGAATTGTTTCTCTCGACAGCAGCACATCTAGCGAATCGCGCGGAGAACAAGGACACTTATGTCGAGTGGGCGGAATTGACGCTGAAGTGGTTTCTGAACAGTGGGATGATCAACGAAAAGGGAACTATTAACGACGGTCTGACTGAAGGGTGCAAGAACAATGGCTACGTGAGTACCTCCACGGATCCCTTTTGTGCAACACGAACTAACAAGTCTCCAGGCAACATGGTCGTACAACCAGGGCGTGATCCTTGGCGGCCTCGTTGAGCTGAACAGGGCTGTCCCCAATGACACGTATCTCCCTCTCGCCACTAAAATCGCCAAAGCTGCCATCACGGAACTCTCAGACGACAACGGTGTCATCCACGACGGCTGCGAGCCCGGTTGCGGCGGCGACGGAAACCAATTCAAGGGCATCTTTATGCGAAATCTGCAGCTTCTTCATGAAGCGGCACCGGATGATGTGTTTGCTAATTCGATCCGAACGAATGCCAACAGTATATGGAAGAACGATAGGGATGAGAGCCAAGGAAACACGTTGAGTGTGAATTGGGCGGGGCCGTTTGTTAGTCCTGCGAATGCTTCTACGCATTCGAGTGCCATGGATGCGCTTGTTGCTGCTATTTCTCTATGATGGTAATGTTTACATTGGGGGCCCCAGTGGCAGCAGCTTATGAAGTAATGATTGTATTAGCGACTTGTGGTTTCACGATCAGTTAAAACTCCCGGTAAAGAGTAATAGCACCCTTGATTTCTCGTTTAGTTCCATGCTTCGGAATTGCGGGCCGGATCGCCTTGTTCTAGGACCTATCTACGCATCTGCTCCCAGCCACTTGATCGGTATCAGTCCCGCCCCGTTCGCGAAGTCGAACTTGCCCACCGGAACACCTTTGTGCCTTAGAATGCCATACATTGTCGTAACATGAAACCAGAAGTTGGGATGTGCGTTGCGCAACACATAATCGAATGCGGTAAACTTAACTTCGATGGGACCATTGGGTAGGTGCTTTCCGATATGAAGTACGACTTCATCGTCCTCCCTCCCATCGAGACTGCTCGCTTCGATACTCTCAATGTACTCAATGGTCTTTTGGACTCGTGCTAAGAGTTCAGTAAAAGTCTTTTCGTCGTCAGGCAGGCTGATAGTGGGGGCTGACGGATTGGAGCGCTCGACAATGAACCTTGCGGTATCGGTGAAGCGGTACACCTGGAAGCAGAGATCGCCCATGTCGGGGTGAAGACGTGCGGTGAGGTAGTCGGCAGAGTCGATGTTGTTTTCTTTGGCGTAAGCTTCGCCTTTGCGAAGCACTGCAGCCGCATTCTTCAGACCAAGGACGATGGGGCTGAGTGCGACGGCGTGGAACGATTTTGGCGCCATGTTTACTATCGGAATTGGTGTTATGGGGTCCAAGTATCAGGTTGGCTTGCTCAGAGGATATATTGATAGCGATAGGCTGTATGAGAAGGGATGGTTGTCGACGTTGACAAGACGAGCCGTGCGGCTGAATTTATACTTCTTCGGGACAGAATACAGTCGCAGCTTACATCCTGCTCTCCCGACCTGTACCACTCATCTTTCACCAATTCAATGATTCAGTTACCCCAAGGAGCGGCAGCGCCACTCGAGTCGGCGAAACTGTCGACGACCCGGACGAATACTGAAACCCGAAATCCTGAGCTGACAAAGCTTGGTCGAAAGAGGCTAATGGAGACGAATGGCCTGTAAGATGATTGGCCGGGAAGACAGTCGACCAATCAAAATCCGCGACTACGCTGCCGCGGTTACAGTACACGAGGTTTTTGTAGGCTTTCTTTTTGGCTGAGTCGCTGTAGAGTGGTGTCTGTTGGGGGTTGTAATGTTCAGAACTCAATGATTAATCATGCTATCATGGCTTCCGTTCGGAAAAGCGTGCCCAGTCCTCCTACCATAATCGAGGTGTAGAGGTCTTCAATCTCTTGGGCGTAAAGGCGCGTAGTCGCGAGTCTCTGAACAGTGTCCTTCAGTCCCATCTCGAACGGCTTCTCTCTCTTAGCAAATATAACATAGCGTTGCTCGAGCTGACCGAAGGTATCCGCTACATCATTGGCCTTGCTAGCCTGGGGCCACAATTCTTTTATGAAGGTCTTCTGCATGACGACATCTTGTGTATAGTATTGTGGATGCAGCTCGACAATTGCTGCAGGCTTGTCCTTGCCGGTACCGACAAGCAGACAGGCATGTACCTTTGGGTGCGTTGCTATTAATCGTTCGTGTAACATCGGATTGAACTTCGAACCGTTCTTGAAAACGATTATATCGTCTTTTCGGCCTTCGTGTCTCCAATGGTATGGCTTCGTCGGGTGCTTCGAGTACAGGTCGCGCATCGAGTATTCAGACAGATGAGGGAAGATCTTAAACACCCCCTGGAAATCTGCGTATTCTGGACTTCTGACGTAGACAAGTTCAAAGAGATCAGCGACCGGCCGCATCTCTATGCCGTTCACAATGGGGTTGATGCACACATACGACCAGTCTTCGCGATCGGTGACGTGCTGTACCATGGTGACAGTCTCAGTTGATGCCATCAGGGACACCAACGGTACGTGTTGAGATACGATCTCTCCAACGTGATGTGAGAGTGATCCTGAATATCGTCAGCATACGTCATGTCAACCTTACGGACCTTTCAATGAATTCTTACCTCCAACATATGCGATGTGTTTGAGCCCTCGTACTTGTGCTAGAACGTTCGAGTTTTTGGCAAGCTCCTCCAGCGTTGCAGGCACGCAGCTCACCGAATCCAAATCCGCGTACTTTAACATCTCACCCATGATTTCTGCGGTAGGCTGCTCCGGCGGACCAAGAACAGTGGTAGTGTTGTTGAAGCAGACGTCTGTAATTCCGGCGCCAATCCCTGCGCTCGAAGATATTGACCAAGCTAGGTAATTGCGACGTCTGGCGTCGAATATAGCCCATACTGAAGGTCTTCCTCCCAAAGGAGACACAAGGTGGTGGTTGTCGGTAGTACTGATTGCCCAGTGAGTACACGTTACTGGTGCAGGCAGACCAGTCGACCCTGACGTGTGTAAGACGAAGCACGGATCGTACTTTGCTTCCTCAAACGTCTTCTTGTACGGAAAACGCTCGCATGGCGAATTGTCAAGGAGCGTAGCCAATTCTGGGATTCGTACCGCTTCAAGCCGACATCGCTCAAGAATGCCTGATACGGGAAAACCAGCTGTGTATAGCAGAGTGGTGCAGTTCGTCTGCCGAACAAGGTTCGCATGCCCCGCAAGGCTATTCTTGTGAGAACTATAGAGTACCTGTCTGCGTCAGCACAGTTTCGAAAGTCATGTAGTCACAATATTTGAATTGGAACATACCTTGTGGCCTGTCTTTATACTGCAAAAGCCTGTCAGGTCTATCCATAACCAAAAGAATAATGTTGCCAGTGCTTCGAATGGACGGGAACTTACGCGGCTACAAGAACGATAAAGCTTCGAATATCGGGGAAACCCATGTACATGACCGTTTCGAACTCAGAGCTCAAGCCAATTGCTTCTTGGAGGAAATGTGCCATCCTGTCGATAGCGTTGGCAAACTAGTGCTGTCAGTTTCGCCCGACCAGGAGCTCGCTATCCTCACGCATCGCCAATTGACATCCTGAAAGCCATGATGCAGATTCGCGGGGCATTTGGGAAACGAAAAGCATGTTCGGTCTGGTTGTTGTCTTGCGTTCTCGTCAACGATATTGGGAATAAGTCGTCTTCCGTACAATTTCGTGTTCATGGAACTCAAAACCGTGTTCCAAAAGGCCATGAACGTTGGAAAGCGCGTTGTACTGGTCCTTTTGTGTTTTTGTGTCCGCGGAAGAATGGATGCGACAGTGATGGCTACCTTCGGTAGTTGAACGAATGGATAGCATGCCACTCACACTCCGTGCCTTCTGACTGGCCGTTGACCATTGTGCCGCTAGCTCTATATTTATTTCAAGCAATCGAAATTGGTTTCGCCAAACATTGGGCTCAGAATCCGAGCAAAAAGTTACGGCATTCCGCCCCAAGCTTGGCGATCTACGTTGCACATCATTTTGCTAGATCAGCGGAAAACGCAAGACAACAGCTACCTCTAAGCAGTGTCAGGCAGCATTCTCACGGCTGTCGAATAGGAGAGAGTGGAGACATGGTTGGCAAGTGTGCCATCGAGTGACGGCACAGCGGAGTTTTGGTCCGAAAGTGGCTCGAGCGCCTCTGCCTCGTTCTTTGACTTCCTCTACCCCCAGCGGAGAACTCGGCAAACCTTCTGAACTTCCTCGTCAAAGAGCAGGAGACAACACCATCAAATCAATGGATGGCGCGCCCAATTCCGCGAACGTACTTGATCAGCGTTTGGCGCTGCCCAAGTTTCGAGTGGAGGGCAATGTGACCTGCGCAAATAGAGGCGCCCAATGTCAACCAGTTCTTTGACTGGATGACACGGTAGAACGGCACACGTTTGGGTTTCAATTGACGCCTCGTACTGTCTAAGGATCTAGTCCTCGTACTTTTATTTGCAAAGTGAGCATGAAGCTGTGATATGCTGGGCAAGGTATGTGGAGGCGAGCCTATAAAGGGTGCAGTGCCAAGCCGACGGCAGACTGTCAGGCTTTGAGAGCTCACCGTCGCAGGAGTCCGAACATCAGCTGGTCGAACTTGCCTATCACTTCTACTTTAAAATTGCAAACCGTTTCTTGATCTCCATGACCAAGGTCCGTTTCGCGGTCTCGCGTCCACCATCTCCCCAGCCTGACAGTTGCAACTTTGCGCGAAGCGAGAGCGCGACTGTATCGACATCAACACACTACCCATTCTACCACATGAAGGAAGCGCTAGGGTTGATACCAACTCCTATTTGCATACAACATACTGCTCGATGCTTGCCGTAAGGTACCCAGCCTATTGTCTCCACATCAGTGCATCACGATCGAGCCGCCTCAGCTGCAATTTTTGCAGATTGCCAACCAGGAAGGAGCTCAGTTCCTAGAGCCGAGTTTGAGTGCGTCTTGCCATCACTGTGAACATTACGTACAGCGGATGGCTGGTACAAGACTTCAGAAGAGTTGATACGAGGCGACGAAGATGAGAACATCATATCGAAGAGCTATCTTAGTCATACATATCTCATCCCACAGTTTTTCAGCTACTGCAAAGCCGAAGTTCAGAGTGCAAGAAGCATGTCTTCACCCGGAATCATCGACTTATTGAACCACGAAACGAATTCCTGACATTGCCTACCACCCTAAAGGCGGAGGTTTCAAAACCAGTGGTGCTCAGCATGGTCTCCAACAGAGCAAAAGACTTTGGGGGTGGAATGTTAGGAACAACCATGTCGAGACCACCACCTGCCCAAAGAAGCTGTGATATCCCTCGCTGAAGTATTGCCGTACTGATCTAATGAGCCACGCAATGCAGTGTGCTAGTCTATATATCACCTCACAGCACAAGAAGTAAGATTATCTGGTATTGAAAAGCAACATGATTATATGCTTGAGTTGCTACTAACACATCATGCATCTGCCAACTTTGAGATAAACAACTTTCTGATCTCATTTTCAGATAAGCATTGGCCACATCGCCCATGTACTATACTTGTCTAGAATGTTAAGAATGTTAGGAACTACCCAACACTTCATATCACAAGACCAACCAAAGGTCCGTACAAGACAAGGCTTCCTGGATTTATGAGAGACTGGATGCGCCCATCGTTCAATCCGAGCGACCTCTACGTCCTCGAGCTAAATCAGTACCTCGAGAAAAAGGTAGGCAAAAGGAACAGCGTATGGAATGAGCTTATGATGACCCTATGGCGTTCTCGTATAGTCTTGGTTAGCGCAAGGATAGTCGAGAAGCAGCATGGCTATGGAATCTTGAAATTGCCTTGGACGACATTCAACAAAATGCGCAGACCTCGACTACACCCTGTACTGTTTGCTCCAAGCTCAAACCGGAGAGAGAGTGTGTGCAGCAAATCCAATTCACTGCTCATGCGACTGCTAGAACGATAGTCTGCTAAAAACAACGATACAGCTGAGCGATCTCAGTATCTGGCGAAACTTCCGCTCAGACTCAAAGTGAAGCTGCAGTGAGAACCACACTGGTGCGATCAAGCCCTAACGTACAGGTCATAGGCAAGCATCATAGGCACATGACAATAGTCACTGTATCGATTAAACTGCAAGTTGGAGGGCAAGAAGGAGGTCATAATTGTCTGAAACACCAGCTTTGGCGTATACTAATCACCACCGCAGAAACTCGAACCCGAGCTCATGTTGATGGACGACTGTGGAACGTACCAGGACATGGAACGCTGAAAATAGCTACACGAAACTCGGATCCTGAAGGCGAGCTGGCCTCAGTGCTTGTTTATATGATTCAGTGAGTCGCAGTTTAAGTTCTGCGTCTAGGAAGAAGTGCCTCAGAGAACGAGAATAAAAGAGATTGAACCTACCCCTGGCGCGAGACCGTCAACCGGGTTGTGGGTTTGATTGTACAGGTATGAATAACCTTGCTCGGTTGTTTTAGTGTTGCTATGTCTGTTTCTTCAGGTCTTTCTTTGATCTCATGCGATGAAGTTTTCAAGTTACGGGTCTCCCTTGTCTCGAAGCGTTCTTGCCTTTCGGCAGTTTTAACGTTTCTGAGTACCAGCTTGTCCAGATACTAAAGTTGTGCTCAATCCTAAGGCGCAACCAACCAGCCATACACCAACCAACGTCAGCATCGCTCGAGTGACGTGTGATGCAAGGAACAAGAGTCATGCAAGGACCCTTCATCGTGGCTCAGTCGGCTAGAGGGTGATTGCAGGATCTGACGCGAGTAATTTCTCCGCGACAGGATGATTTGGCGGGGTGGAGATGCCGCAAGGCGCATGAACACCCACAAGTCATCAAGCTTGGCAAGCAAGTATCCAGATTTAGCAGCGGCACCCAGAGGCAGGCGCAAACAGGGCGAGAACAGGACAGGAACCGAACTGCAGCGGTTGAAGCGGACATGATTGCGTTCGGCGAAGTGTTCGCCGGGTCCAGGGCGCATTCGTTCTGCTAGCCCAGAAGCGTCGATATGCAGGGTCTAGTTAGGGCGCTTTGAGTAGCGATTCCATCATGGGGACCAAGGCGGCGTTGAAAGGCGCGTCGAGCGGTTTCCCAGGAGTTCCGGGCATCTCCTGAATATTCTCACGGTGAACTCCACACAAGTGGGCTCTGTCTCGGTACTTTAAGTTGTCTTGTTCGCATTGCTTGCAGGGTAGCTCTGTTGAGCGGTCCGCCTGACTTAGCTAGTAGTCGCGGCCCAGCGCGCTGCCCCAGACAAATCGATAGCGCCGCCCTGGCAGGCACAGCCGTTTGAACGGCCCCTCCAAGTCGCAGTGCAGCATCAGCGTGCGCTTGGCTGCGCTCCCCGTTTACGTTTCCGACGTCGCCAGCAGCAGCCGCGCCTGTCCTCGCACGCCGTCTGTCCGTTGTGTGTTTGCAAGACGGCCGCTGTCAAACAGAAAGGCAGCTAGGAGCCATCCGCCTGCAGCCAACAGCCAATAGTTGTGCTCGACCTTCACTTTCGGCGGCTGAAACAAGAGCAAGGAGCAACCTGCGTCCCTAACCACCACAGACTAGCCCCTGCTCTGCTCGCCAACGCCATCTCCACCTCCGGACACTGAAGTCCTTCAGCCTGACCGCCTGAAAGCCGGACTATGCCTTCTCGCCGCTCGCCGCCATGACAGCCGCACACTTTTCGTCCTCGCCAGCAGCGCAGGGCGACTCGCAGCACGACGAACTCCTCCGGCGCCTAGACGCCATAGCACTGCGCTCGACTCCCTCGCAGACCCCTTCACACCGACCCTCCAGCAAGCCCACGTCTCCACCCAACGAGGACGAGGACGAGCAGGACGTGTCCCTCTCGACTCCTTCCAGGCTTCCTCCTTACCGACCGGCTAAGCAGACAGGCTCTCCCCTTGAAGACAGCGAAAGCACGGTGGAAGCCAACATACTCGCCCGCCAGCTGAGCAACACCTCAGACGACAGCATGTCGTCACGGCGGCCCTCTACGCCTCGCTCGCAGACCGACCCTGCGCCTGGAACCACGTCTACATATCACCACACGCAGCCACGCAACCGGTCGCCCTATGCACGCTCCCACCTACGCTCTCATAGTGGCCACAGCGCACTTGCTCCTCCCATGACCCGAGCGCACTCTCTGCCTATTGTCATGCAGCCCATTGGAGCTCTTCAGCAGAACAGCGGACGCCTCACTCTCTCGCCCTCGCCCATGCCACTCGATCGACCCTCGTCTCCCCTGCGCTCCCCCAAACCACGAAGCCCACGTACAGTTGAGCCTCGCCTATCAGCATCGAGTATGCAAGAACGATACGGCTCTGGAATACGCCCAGCATCTGTGGGATCATTCGAAGGATCACCCAGCGTCTGCGACATTGCAGAAGATGCAGAACTTGAGCTCACACCTCGAGCCAGCAGCAGCATGTCCGGCCTGTACAGCAGCGCTAGCTCCCTTTCTAGACGGAGGCGCCCAGCATCGCCCCTGTACCACGTCGCCATACCCTTTGGTGCTCCACCCACCAGCACCCCCTCTGTCAGTACACCGACATCTGCAGCATCCTCGCCCATGCTAGCGCCTTCCAAATTCAACGAGCACTACCCGTCCTCCTTTGCTTCTTCATCAGTCCCTTCCACACCAACCTCAATGAGATCCCGCAGCCCCTCCATCTCGTCACTCGAAACAATAGAAGACAGCCCTGATGCAGAGGATATGGCCCTCGAAGCAGAACGTATTGCCCAGTTGAAGGCAGCCGCTGATCGCGAAGACGGTGGAGAGCGTCGAAGGTCCAGTCTGGATGTGCCCGAAGGCCGTGGCCGCAGCTTCAACTTTGGCAAGCGGGACTCCAGGAAGCGCTGGAGTGTCTGTGGAGGCGAACGACGCGTGGACCTCTCGCTCGGCACGGTCTGGGAAGACTGAGCATCGCAGGCGAAGAAGTGAAGATGTTCACGTGGCTTCGAGCTGCTTATTGTTCGCATATTTGGATGTTTGGGGATCATAGCATACTTGGCGTTCTGGTCTTTTCAGCTCGGTGTTTTTTGCGTTTGCTTACCCTGGGTGGTTCTGAGTCTCTCATTTTGTCCACAGCAAACCTCACCGCAAGTCGAATCACTCCTGCGAATGACTCACGGACTCTTTGCACGTATATGGCACGATACTTTTACGACAGCTTACGTCGCCCCCAGCATGATACCCTCCTCGCTATGGAGCTCTGGATTTGTATAGCAAGTACCAAATAGGCTGGGTTTCGGTTCATGTCCGCCTCGTCAATATCAAATATTTGGCAAAGTTCGCCGCTTCTTACTCAGTTGGCGTGATTCGTGCATGACTCTTTCTCGTTTTTGGCGAGGGAGTTGTAGCCAGATGTGGTAACCGCAGCAGTTGACCAATGACCGATGAGGATGGCGCGTACCCTGACATCACATCCTGGAGGCTCCATCCAAAGCTTCGTGGTGGGGTCAAACCAGTGCCCCTCGACAACATCTTCGCCCAACAGAAAATCTAACGTAAGGTCAAGGCATTGGTATAAGAAGTCAATCGCACCTTGCCACTACCTGACATCAATTGCTAACCTTTTCCTTTCCTCCCTCGCCCTGAATCATCCAAGACTTCAACATGGCACCCATCAATTTCGGCATCATCGGCACAAGCTGGATCACCGACTCTTTCATCGAATGTGCCCAAGCTACCAACAAGTGGAACCTTGCCGCTGTCTACTCTCGCACAGAAGAGTCAGCAAAAAAGTTCGCAGCGAAGTACGAGGGTCAAAAGGTAGAGCTTTACACCGACCTGAACAAGCTCGTCAACGACTCGAATCTGTCTGCCATCTACATCGCCAGCCCGAACATCCTGCACTATGAGCAAGCCAAAACCGCTTTGCAAGCAGGCAAGAACGTCATACTGGAAAAACCGTCATGCAGTACAGTCGCAGAACTCGATGACCTGTTCAAAATTGCACGGGCGAAGGACGTTTTCCTCATCGAAGCATTCCGCCATATCCAGGAGGCCAACTTCAAAACCTTGAAGAAGTCAATCAAGAACCTTGGTCCCATCTTCGGCGCCTCAATTACATACGCGCAGTACTCTTCCCGCTACGAAAAGGTTCTCGCGGGCGAGACACCGAACATCTTCAACCTTGATATGGGCGGCGGTGCTCTAGTTGACCTCGGTGTATACTGCGTCTCTGCCGCTGTTGATCTCTTTGGTGCGCCCAAAGACGCAAAGTACTGGCCGAACATCATTGCCACAGGCGCAGACGGTGGCGGCCGCATCGTGCTTGACTACGGCAACTTCGTTGTGCACCTGTGCCACAGCAAGACCTACAACAGCGATGCTCCCTCAGAAGTATATGGCGAGAAGGGCACACTTATCGTCCCCACAATAACAGATATCGAGACAGTCACACTTTGGGACCCGAAGACAAAGACGAGGGAGCAGCTTGCTGGCCCGGAGACAAGAGTCAAGCTCAATCTGCAAGAAGAGGCTGAAGAGTTTGCTCGCGTCATCAATAGTAGGGATCGTGAAGCTGAAAAGCACTACGAGACACTGTCAAGGGATATCCTGAGGATACTGGAGAAGGTCAGGAAGGACAATGGCTTGCTGTACCCTGGCGACAAATAGGAGGAGATTGAATCGTAACAACGGCTCGATTGTTCGACGCGTCAGTTACGGTCTAGCTTTCAAATGGACTGATTTCACGTAAAATACCAAATTCAAGTTACCATAACCAGGTACCACACCGATGCCAGACGGCTTGTTAACTACGTATAAAGACTTTGGACCTCAACGACAGTGGTTGAAAGAGTCACTGATCGTCGGAGGACCTATTGCAGCCCTACACTACACTACCGCAATCTTCTCGACATCCAAATGCTTGAGGTCGAGAAACGGATTTCAGCATCAATGTAAGAGTTGGAATCATGAAATTGTAGTTGTATATAGAAGCTAACGGCGATTACTTCCTAGGTGCTCTTTGAGATCGAATATTGACCCATGCTGCTCTGTGATCATCATTTGTCGTATCGAGATAGGCGGTATGCTCTCAGAACCACATAAGGCAATTGCAGGCTTATGTCAACTACTCCAACAGCAAAATCATAAGGCTTCGGTCCGCCACGGTCACTTGCTGCCTTTACCGAATTCTCTTGTTGAATCCCTTCAGAGGTCGTCACTAAGAGACTTTCGATAATGTCGTGCTACAGACTATTTGCGCGTGAACGTGATCGCGCGATCGATCTGCAGTGTCATACCTTTTCCTACGGTGGTGGCTGCACTATGGCTCCTGGAGTATACCCATCATTCGTCTCAGTATCTCCGTTGAAGTCGCTTAATATCACCCTCCGCAAAGTCCTTCTCCATCATCAGTGTAACATCCCTCAAGCTTGCGAACCTGGTCTCGCGGGCCTGGTCTTGCGCCCTCTCAGAGTCCCGTGTAACCTCGGCGCCACCCGATCGACACATGGGCTGCATAAGCATTGCTGTTCTCACTTCCAGAAGAATCAGATGACGAATGCGGACGGTGGCAAGTAGGAACGTGGAGCCTCGTGCGGACCTGCGCAAGTCCGCGCATTGTCGGATGTTGAACTGCTGCCGTATGTATGTCATCTGCATCGAGCACTACGTTGATGGTCTGCATAGTGCTGTGCGACTATCGATTGAATCTCAAAGGAAACAACACTACCGAGCTGCTTGCCAATCTAATGATTAAAATGACCCATGGTAGGCATCAGGGTCTGGATGTTAGCGATTTCCCAAAGCAGCCTCGAAGCCCATTATTTCCTTGGTTCCCGAGTGGAGGGAGAGCGGTTCTACAATTACAAGGGCTACGCATCGGCAATAGCGAGAGGCGTCACAGTTCCGATTGCTAGTAAGATTTAAATGTCCTCTCTGTGTCAGGCTGTGAGGCGTGTCGAAGGGCAGTTCGAGGCGCATCGAAGGGCAGCTCGAGGCGCGCCGCAAAGCGGTGTGGGTGTCTGGTGGTTAGGCCTGTGTCACTGACCCAAACTTACACAGATACACCAGCAGCAAAGGTGAAAGCACTACAGCGCCACAGCAGAAGAAAGACTACCATGAGTGAGGTCGCTGGATTATGCAGCGATTCCAAAATCTGTCCCTTCCTTATGCAGGAGTATCTGTTCGCGCATACAGCCCAGGAGTGAGGTTCAAAAGCTAGTGTACGTTAGCCCGTCACAAGTGTTCGCGAAAGGTGGGCCAATCATTCCCTATGCGCGATCCTTCTCCCAGACAATCGCCACTGCTCAAGAAAAGTCACCACAATAGATTTTGCATTGTGCTGAAGGACCAGATAGCAATGCTGGGCAGAGGAACTCGCGTAATCGGTGCATTTCACCGCACGAATGGATATCCTAAGGCGCACCATGGTCGCCACCTTTTCTACCAACATGTCTGAATTCGTGTCAACCTGACTTGCCTTACGAAAACCGAATCGGCCAGCTTTTTCCACATATCCACAATTCAGCCAATCCACCGGGCATTGACGCTGCGAGACAAAGAGGTCTGAGTATAGGAAGCCATGTGTGAGTCTGACCTTCGGTCGTACGAACGCGCGCGGCTGTTTACACTCATGACTTGAGGCTTGAATGTCTGTCACACATTGTCATGTCTCTTGCTGACCTCGACTACTTATACTCCTGACCGCCAGCTGTTTATTCTCCATATCAGCCAATTTACAAATTTCTTTCGATTTTCCAAAGCAAAGATGCATGTCACCTATCTTTCTCTACTCGCATCCCTTTTCGGCTCATCAGAGGCGTTCTTTCGTATGTCATGTCCAGGTCGACTGGTTCGAGAGCGTCTTGATCCCATTATCACACCAGGTGTCGCCAGTCACGTACATACAATCTCAGGTGGATCTGCCTTTGCACCTACAATGACCTACGCAGAAATGCGAGCATCGAATTGTTCATCGTGTACTATCAAGGTGCGTATCTTCACTCAGACTTGCACTTAACTGTCATTTACACCCTCTAGGAGGATATGTCGAATTACTGGACGCCGCAACTGTATGTCAAGTTCAAGAACAATACATTCATGCCCGTCCCGCAGATTGGGGACCCGGACGATGTCAGCGGTGGACAGGTAGTGTACTACCTCCAACGACGTGGTGATGACCCCAACGAGAAATTACACGCCTTCCCACCAGGCTTCCGTATGATTGCCGGCGACACATTCGCGCGCAGCTTCAGTGACACCTTGGCCGCAAAAGCCATCTCCTTCAACTGCCTCGGCGGCCCTAACCTCCCTGAGACAAACAAGATGCCAGACTTCAATTGCCCCGGTGGACTGCGCGCACAGGTTTTCTTCCCGGCATGCTGGAATGGTAATGACCTCGACTCTCCCGACCACAGGTCGCATATGTCTTACCCCGTCGGCCAGGAGTACAACACGGGCGGGTGTCCGCCCGACTTCCCCGTGCACATGGTCTCCATTTTCTACGAAGTGCTATACGACACAGGCCCGTTCCTAGACCAGTGGGACGGCAACCAGCACCCCTTCGTCTTCTCCAATGGCGATGCCACAGGCTACGGCTACCACGGCGATTTCTTGAACGGCTGGGACGTTCCGACGCTGCAAAGCGCGATTGACGTATGCACCGACGACTCCGGTCTAGTCGAGCGCTGCCCAGCAGTTACACAATTCAGTTACGAAGAATGCCAGTCATGTCGCCTACCCGAAGACGTCGACGAAGTCATCGACGGCCATCTCGACAAGCTACCCGGCTGCAACCCCGTCACGTACGGCCCTGATCGCGTAGTCCCACAACCGTGCAACGACGGCGTTACCCTCGGCACCAGAAAACTAAACTACATCGACGTCACGGGGACAAAGCAGTGGGAGTACATCGGCTGCGGACGCGATAACATCGGGGACCGCGCATTCACCGGCGCGTACTTCTCGGGGCAAGACACCACCGTCGAATCCTGCATTGACTTTTGCTCTGCCGGCGGCTTCTCGTACGCCGGGCTCGAGTACAAAGGGGAGTGTTTCTGCGCGAACGAGCTGAATGCCAAGTATGCGCCCAAAGACGGGATTATGGGCGCCTGCGTGATGAAGTGTACGGGTAACCCTGACCAAACGTGCGGTGGATGGGCGGCGATGAGCGTGTATCATGCTTGTCCGGCTGGAGGGCCTTGCCAGAACAATGAGGAGTTTGGTAAGGCGCCGGTGGTGCAGCAGAAGAGGGCTCTCGGGATTGAGGCACCGAAGCTGAAAGGTAGAGTGCATGCTAGGGAGATCTTGGGGGCCTGAGAGACCAGAATGACGATCCGCTTTTTGATAGTATTTGTTCGAATGACCGGTTGACGCTCTAGCATTGTGTTGCGTATTTTGTAGATGCTGGCTCTGTACTTCGTAATCATATCGATCATTTGCAATGCAGTTTGCACACTAGTCCGTGGAGTAAATGCGAACATGTTGATATGGAGCCGTGTCCTTCGATTATGTGCATGCGCAACGGAAGACCAACATCTTGACTGTAGTAGTTTGAGTTCCGTCAGTTCCAAGCTAGGCACCACGCATTGATACAGCACGAGCCGTTGAGAAAGCAATGCATTCATTTCTAAGCGCAAATGAGATTGAAAGAGACCCTAGAATACACGCCGTCAAATGGATCGCGTTTGCCGTCCCTCGACTCCATTATCTACTCTTCCCCATAACTCTCCTCGTCGCTCAATTTCCCGGGTGTGGCTAGACACCGCTAAGAAGATACACAAAAGGTAGACGTACAACATGCCGCGCATGCTTTTCATAAGCGCCATGCAAGATGTGATTGTGTCGTATACGTGTTGAGCCAAAGTGGTGCCAATGTTCGTTCGATGCAGGCGCGTTGTCGTTGGCTACTACCGTGGTTCGAACGGTAGCATTTACGCGCACTTGCCCTCAGCACCCTTGGAGTTCATGAGTAGGGCAACAATGAGACCGTAAAGACCTGACTTTGATTAGCGTGCGCTTCTTCGTCCATGAATGAAGAGAACGTACCCAAGACTTCGGCGAAAATGAGAATCAGAATCATTCCGACGAACAACCTGGGCTGCTGGGCAGTTCCTCGTACACCAGCGTCACCGACGATACCAATGGCAAAACCAGCAGCCATACCCGACAGACCGACGGAGAGACCGGCACCGAGCTGGATGAAGCTGGTGAAGAGAGAGACCTCCTGACTCAGGCCGTTGGAGATCAGGACAGAGACTACGAGACCGTAGATACCAATAATACCAGCCATGACGACGGGGATAATGTCTGCGCCATGTTAGCTAATTCGGTCGCCGCAAGGGAGCTTCCCAGAGCTCTGATAGCCCAATGAGAGGGTATGCTTGACATACTCTTGACGATCAGGTCAGGGCGGAGGACACCCATGGCGCTGACACCGACACCAGCCTTGGCGGTACCGTAGGCGGCGCCGAAGCAGGCGAAGACGATGGCTGATGTGCAGCCCATCGCGCCGAAGAAGGGCTAAGGAGGGTCAGTATATTGTAGGCCCCGTAGAGTATTGTTGCCGGCGATGCATCGAGGCATGACGACGGTTGTGGGCCGTCGCGGTTGCTGACTGCGGAGACTAGGCGAAGGGGCGGCGGTATCGCGAACTTACAGCATACACGGGGCTAGAAGTTCGTGTTAGCTGTTGCTCTCTATGTCACATACAGAGGACTGCTCCATTGTCACAGATACGCCTCCCGCATCGAGCTTATCACTGTAGAGGCAAGCTTGAAGTTGGCTGCGGCCTGAACAAGGAGAGCTCCAGTAGCACTCACCAAGACTCCGAAACCATTTTGGCGGCTGTGTAATGGATCAACGGGTGGTCGAGAGGGCGAACTTGATCGTTGATGAGATGGGCGGACGGGGTGGAGACAGCGACGGAGGCGTTGTGGTGTCGATGGCAGTGGTGACGATGTTGGCGAAGACTGCGGCCGTGGTTGGCTGGTTTGGCACTAGTCTGCATGCGAGCTAGCCGCATCACGTGGCAGCCTCACGTATGCCAAGGCGCTGCTGACTACTCGGATCCAAAATTTACGGCGCACCAATCCCCGATCTAATCGCAAAGCCAGAACTTTTTGTTCTTCACCACCTTCACCCACCAACTTCTCCCACATATCTACCGGGCGAGCAAAGCAGTGAACCTACGGGCGAGCTAAGCAGTGAACCCTACATCAACCAACACTCCACTCGAATCATCTACGATGGCTGATACCAGCGCCGCATGGCCCCAGGCCGGTAAGCTTTTACCACACTCTCCATTCAGGTTCAGTCACTGACGTTTTCCCTTTAGACCAGGCTCTTTCTCAGGAGATCCTCGATTTGGTCCAGCAGGCTACCCACTACAGGGTAAGTCTACTCCTTCCAAGATGTATCGCACAACGACTAACAAATTCTCAGCAACTGAAGAAGGGTGCCAACGAGGCCACCAAGACCCTCAACAGAGGTATCTCTGAGGTTATCGTCCTTGCTGCCGACACCAGCCCTCTGGCTATCCTCCTCCACTTGCCTCTTCTCTGCGAGGACAAGAACGTTCCCTACGTCTACGTTCCCTCCAAGATGGCCCTTGGCCGCGCCTGCGGTGTTGCCCGCGCCGTCATCGCCTGCTCGATCACCACCAACGAGGCCTCCGACCTCATGGGCCAGATCCGCACCCTCAAGGACAAGGTTGAGAGGCTCCAGATCTAAGCGCATATCAGTGTGCTAGACCGTGACCGGGGACAGGATTTGCATGGTTTTGGGTATTGAATTGGCTACGAGAACGACAATGTACCGGACACTTGGGCTGAGATACCCTGAGCACCTCTGTGCGTAGCCTGAGAATGAAGCGCTGGATATGCTCTGGCGCAGACTCTTACCAAATCAAACGCGTATTCACCCCACACCATTCGTCAGGCATTACTGCTTCACCACTCTTTGACTACTAAAAGTGACCAGAATCAGTCTTTACATGTGATATGCATGATTTTGATGAAGGCACATACATGGACCTGCGCACAAACATCCGTGCCTGAAAGCTTGTCTAACAATCCCGCTGACTGCGGCTGATGTTCACCAAAGATGCTGCTTTGTCGATTTCCAACGTTCCCATTGTTTACAGGGTCGCTTACTCCTCCTTGATGCTCGTTTTGGCGCCAGGGTCAGAACCGCAGAACACAACCTTGGGACTAAATCCCTCAATGTCGCACTCGAAAATCCAGATGTGATATAGCTACGGTAGAGAATTGAGAATCCCTTCTGCTACAGACCCTAAGCACACCTTCACATATTCTTGTGGAAGTTGTTTGTCATTGGAGACACCAAAGTTGTCTCAGTGGCCCAACTACTGTTTATAATAGCGCTAGTCTTCCTTCACCATCACCACTTTATGATTTTTTAACAGCTACGTCATAGAACCACGGCCTTGAAGCAAGTCTTGACGAAGTTACGAAAAAGTAGGCCGGCGCGCCGTGTCTCGACCTATTCTCCAGTATTCCAGCTCTAGGTGCAGTGGCAGTTTGAGACATGCAAAAACACAAAAAACATACAACAGTGGGTATTCGCTCCTCCGGCGACAAATCCACGAGATTACTGCAATCCAAGACACCGCTCTTCAAGGCGTCCCAGTGTTCGAATTCAGCGTCAATGAACGTTTGCAATGGGCACAGACAAGACAGACCACCAGAAGAAGACAAAGTGTACTCGCTGCCTGGCTTCTTCGGTGTTGACCTCGCCCCAGTATATGGCATAGGATATGGCGAAGTGTTTCGGCACTTGCGGGACGAGGTGAAGAAGTCAGAAATCTGCCTCCGCGACTTGTACATGCTTCATCGTGGATTCTTGGCGCACCAGAATTTTCTGAATGGTACTCTGTAGCCAACGATCCATTTCTGTGGATTCGAGGAGACCCTGGGAAGGGTAAAACAATGCTTATGTGTACCATTGTAAATCACTTGGCTGATATAAAGGGCAGCACAGACATTGTCTGCTACTTTTTCTGCCAAGCTACTGATGTACGCCTTAATACCGCTTCTGCTGTCCTTCGAGGCTTGTTATACATGATACTTGAGCAGCAACCCTCTCTTACGTATCATCTACTCAAGAAGCAGAAGAGTGCTGGACGCCATGCTTTCGAGGATGCGAACGCGTGGATCCTTCTTACCGACGTTCTGACAAGCATACTCAAGGATTCTCTGCTACGGACAACTTATCTACTAGTTGATGCCCTCGATGAATGCGTAACCGATCTGCCCAAGCTGCTTGGTTTCGTCAGCGGAGTGTCATCTGCAACTTCGCAAGTGAAATGGATCGTCTCAAGCCGCACTTGGTCGAGCATACAAACTCGGCTCAATGACAAGATAGGGCTGAGCCTTGAGTTGAACGCAACGTGTATCAAAAGAGCGGTAATTGCGTTCATTCAGTACAAAGTTGCCTATCTGGCAAAGAAAAATCGATATGATGAAGCTCTAGAGGCTGCGATGCTGGAGTACGTGCTGGCAACTTCGCAGAACACATTTCTCTGGGCGGCCCTGGTTGTACTGAATCTCGAAGATGTAACCCAGCGACATGCTCTGAGAAAACTGAAAGCTATGCCTGCCGGTCTGAACGCTTTATACCAGCGGATGCTGCACCAGATCAATTCTACAGATGATGCTGAAGTCTGCAGACGGATTCTTGCTGTCGCTACCACAGTCTTTCGACCCGTAACTATCCTTGAATTGGAGGTTCTTCTCTCGCAAGATCTGAGCATCAGTCTGGCCGAGCTGACAGAACTCGTTGGGCTTTGTGGATCGTTTCTCACCCTTCGAGACGAGACCATTTTCTTGGTCCATCAATTGGCTGCAGACTATATCTTAGATGTAACGACAGATGTAATCTATCCATCAGGACGAAATGGTATCCATAGCATTATGTTGCACCAGTCACTCAAGGCCCTCACTGTATTGCATCGAGACATACATAGCTTGAAGCATCCCGGATGCAGAGCGGAGAATGTCGTCACGCCCGACCCAGATCCGTTATCGAAGCTTCGATATGCCTGTGTGTACTGGATGGATCACCTCGCTGAACTACAGGGCAGTTACATGCCCAGTGTCGAGCTATTGAGCGATGGTGGCGTCGTCTTTGCGTTCTTACAAGAGAATTTCGCTATTGGCTAGAGTCGTTGAGCTTGTGCCTAAGTGTGCTTAAAGGGTTGGTGTCGATAACGAAGCTTGCAAAACTAGTCCAGGTACGTGATGGAGAAGTGTTTGAACAGTGTATTCTAACATAGAGAAGGGTCAAGCAGCCGGCCCCACATTGATAGATCTAATACTGGACGCAAAACGATTCATGATGTATCATCAGCACGCTATAATGACCTATCCACTCCAGAAGTATGTGTCTGCCCTTCTATTCAGCCCAACTGAGAGTCTCATTCGACAATCCTCCCGAAAGGAGCATCCTAGTTGGGTTTCTGTCGCACGGGAAATGGAGAAAAGCTGGACAGCATGTGTAAGAGTTTTCGAAGAGCATTGTAACGACGTCCAGTCTGTTCCCTTCTCAGACGATTCTAGTCTCTTGGTGTCCACGTCCACGACACATTTAGAGAGAGAAGTCATGATTTGGAACACAGTTAGCGGGCAGCTTTTGCAAACACTGAAACACAAAAGCACTCTCAATAGTGTTGTTTCAGCTGACGGCCATAGACTCGCAGTACTTCTCCCGGACTTCAGAGTTGAAATTTAGGACACGCTGGCGGCCGTACTGGTCTCCGAACTTCGAACCCCAGGTCTACAACTGAGTCAAAGGCCTCACAGGGACTTTATTGCATTATCACCCGATTTGAGCTTTGCAGCGGCAAGTGGCAATGATACAATAGTTGTTTGGAAAACCGATATGCTCGACAGTTTACATACGCTTCGAAGTCAGGGATCTTGCATAATTTCCATGGCATTTTCAGAGGACAACTACCGACTCTGCGCTGTCATGGAAGATGGTGCTATGTTGCGCTGGGATGTTCACAGCGGCGAATGTTTGAGTGCTCTTGGAGGCGAACATGCGAATGTAATCGACGCTGTTCTATCCAGAGATGAGCAGTGTGTGTACTCAACGCGGGACCCCTATGGGATCTTCTTGTGCGATACGCAAAGCGGTCACTTCACCGAATTGTCCATGGATTACGCATCGATCATTGCCATCGATTTCAAACTTACAAGATTTGCGTCAGTCAGCGGGTCAGAGGTGTCAATATTGGATGTTCCAAGCGGGTTTCGCTTGCGTAAATTCACATGCCAAACAGACGACGTGCTTTCGGTTGCATTCTCCCATGACTCGAATTATATCACTATAGGGACACGAGAGGGAGATATCCACATGTATGATCTGACCGTAGGGGAAGCGTCGCAGATCTATCAAGATTACGAACATATCACTTCGATGTGCTGGTCTCCCAACGGCTCATACCTTGTGGTCATCTCTTCCAGCCTCTCCGTTGATTTATGGGACGCTCGCACCGGTCAACGACGTCGCTTTATACAACATGATGACGAGCTAATCTGGGCTGCATTCTCTCAAAGTCAGCCCGTTCGACTTGCAACTGGATTCAGGGATCAGGTGATAAAGCTTTGGGACCTGAGCAAACACGTATGTGTCCTAGCGCTTACCGGGCACAAGTCCCGTATATCCTCGATAGCATTCTCTGCGGATTCGAACCAATTGGTAACGACCTCGGTAGATTCAGTAGTCAAGTTATGGAACCTACACACTGGTCAAGGTACAAGGACTTTCGAGTATGATTTACAGAGCAAGAGGGGTGTCCAAGCCATCTTTTTCAAAGACTCTAAAAGAGTGCTTGTAGCATCCGATAGCGTCAGGATCTGGGATGTAGATACCACCCTGCGTCACCAAGATTTCCCAGAACTTGGCGGATTGTATGATACAATCAACCAAACAGCAATCGCACTTACGCCCGACAACGCATCGCTAGCCAGGTCAACACTGGATATAATCACAATCTGGGATCTATCTCAGCGAGAAGTCACTCTTGAGTTTCGTTGCAACTTGCCTACAGCTAATTTAGCTTTTGACGACACCGGCCTTTATCTTGATAGTAGCATTGGAACGATTGACATCGCTGCGACGGTTGCTCAGCCACAACGTGGCTTGGGAATGCCCAAGGACCCGGTGTATCGTGGGTTGTCATTGGATTCTATGGGACAGATGATAACATACAATTCGCGTCTGTTGTTATGGATTCCTGCAGAGTACCGCGCAAGTTGGCTTGGCTTCGCCGTACACAACAACGGTGTCGCTATTTTTGACAAAGCTGGACGACGTTGAATGTACAAATTCGACCTAGATCAGATCGAAGCTCTTGTGACTGGGACCGACTCTGATATTCAGGGTCCACACACTTGATTACAAGCATGATAATGTTACAATCCAACGGGAACGGACAATCAAACGACCCAGCCAACAGGAACGGGCGGCCGAACGAACCAGCAGACCAATCAGATCCGACGGCGTGGATGTATCTCTGATGATTCGACCAACGAACAAAGCGGCGGTGCGCACTCCTTGGCGGGTGAGCAACCAAAGGAAAGCTCACGGCCTGATCCGATCGTCCTGTCCTACACGCACTGCGGGGTACGTCAACCGAGAGCAATGCAGCTCCTGATTCGTTCAACCGTACTACTCTCTCTGGGGCCGTATCTAAGGAGAGAGTACTACCGCTGTATATAAATACCTCTGGACACTGTCCTTGGGACGGTGTGTTCAACTTGACAATCTATTGTGTATTGAGTTCTCATCAACTCCTGAGTCGTTCGAGTGGCCCACCCATGCACCGTGGGTTGTTCGAGTATACTAGCAGACATGGCTTGGTCGTGGTATGCACTGCCGGCCCCTGATCTTGGACGCCTTACCACACCCATGATCCTGGACGCCTTTTTGTTAAGTCTGGATTATGAAATTTACTCGACTCAATAATATGTTATGATACCTCCTGTAAAGTTCCTATTCATAGACGGGCAGACAGAGCTTGTCTAGAACAACCTATGGCATAGCATGGCTCATAACATGAACATAAGGATCGTCTGCGACTTCAATAAAGAATCAATCGCTGTGTGGTTTTGTATACGCGCTAGCCTTATAAGCCTTGTTCGCCGTAGATAAGCAATCCCTATTCCACAACAGGAAGTGCGAGCTGCAGGGATAAAATTCTTGTTTGAGCTTACCTCTGGTTCAGGCCTGCCATCAAATATTGGTAACTAGAGTCCAATTGAGTGGAATCCTGGTTATTTTCGGATTACGAAGACATAACACGCCCTCAAAGATCTACAGGATGCGACACGATCCTACAGGGGAGTGTAAAATCCTCTCAGCGTATGGGGACACAGGACTTCCACATCAATGTAAAAAATACGACAAACCACGCGAGGGGCCTGAAATCTCGAGTCAACTTCCGGACGCATCACTCGTTAGTACTTCTCTTAGATACACAACCCGCACAAAAGGCGTGCCATCTCCGTAGCCTGTCAAAGGATTTTACCGGAAGTCCCAATGCATCTGCTGTATCGCTCTGGAGTAAGCTGATCGTCTTAGAACTTTGATAAGAGCACCCTCTTGGAAATGGGGATTGGTTGTCAGGGGCCGTGTCTCAGATGTTTGCGTTGTCGCTGACATTGAGCAACTCTCCACCACCCAAAATGAACGTAGTCTCGCTCCGCTGCTGCTACAGTTCTGCATGAACGCACCTATACATGAGTGAAAAATTATTGAAGCCTGTTCTGGCCAGTATTGGGCCATACTTGGAGCATATTAGCCGTTCTTTGACCGCCTTAACGATGATGGTATTGGCTGCCTGCAAGGGGCACCGTGCGACTCAGGCAGAACCCGTGGACGGTTACTCTTGGCATTTATGCCATGGAGGCTTGTATTTTGACTCTTTCGGCCGCCTAAGATGTTTCTCTAATCCACCAATCAGCTAATGGTTAGAGTGCAGGGTGTATACGAAGTCGACAGTATATAAATGGGAGATTGTGCCGCGATCTCACATCATCTTATTAAGCCTATGCTAATAGAACACTCTCACCCAGCTATCTTCAATCATTAATCCAACAAGGCCGTCGCACACAATGAAGTCCTTACCTATTCTCGTTGCTTCTTTGACTCTGACAGTCCCTACTCTTGCTTGCCTTCGCCTCAAAGGCGGTATTACTCAAGACCCTTTCCCAGGATTGAGTGGTACTTGGAACGTAGAGGCTATAGACAATGGTGTCCAAGTCTGCAACGGAGAATCCCGCATTGATCAGGACGGTCACTATTCTATGTAAGTGGTTGATCCTAACACGAGACGCCTCGTAAGGGGTACCATCGTTCGTCCTCTCAACGTCCTAGAATGCGCGTCTCGTGTCCACGTTTACGTGGAAAAGTCGTGCTAATTCTTCTGGACAGGAAATGTCTGCCTGGATACGTTTATGCCTTCGAAAAGAATGGAAACACGGCCTGGTTCGCTAATCCAAGCCAGTCATGGTCATTTGGGCAGCACCCATCTACCTCTAGGTACTGCTGCCACGGCGCGTGTGATGACAGGGGGGTTCATATTGGGTGCACGGATTATGAATGGGATTTCACAATGTTTTGCTAGTAGATATCTTCACTGTTCTAAGTTGCAATATTACTGTGTAATTTGGAAGATGGTTATGTCATTGTCAACCTGTCGATGTCGCTGCGCAAATTTGCAAATTGGTGTAAATATCTGTCGCAATTTTAATCTTAACATGCAACAGCAAATACTGCTAAATATATGTATGCATGTATTTGTAAGTATCAACGTACCTTACAGGCAAGCCGGTCACCCGGGCGAGCAGGTCACTTTTGCCAAGACTATATTAAACCTCACCTACTCTATAATGCCTTAACGCAAGAATAAAGTCGTCACGGCCCTTTGGTGGGAGATGAAGCTGACCGGAACGCCCGGAGAGTCGACTCCAGGTCCCAAGTTTGTGCTGATCTATGGGGACTCTACGGCCAGCGGCACTTTTACTACCCAACGTGGATGTACGCCTAGAGGCTTAGATCTATCCGCTTCCAAAATATCCGAATGAAGGCAAACTTCTTCATCATACCAATCCAGCTAGCAGAACCTTTGTGATCATCATTTTGCTGAGCTGGAAAAAAATTCTTTACAAATAGTAACGAAAGCTCCTGTTTTGCCAGTCCGTCTCATCTACCATAACAGGGTTGTTGCTTAATCCTACAGCTGGGTCATTGTTGCGTGGCTCAGGCTCAATGTACTCATTCTGGGCCTTGTCTCTCCTTTTATTCTCCCAATTGAGGTACTGCCTGAAAGCAACAAGGAGGCCTATAACTAAGCAATAGATTATCAAGAGGGCGTTGAAGGCAGTCTACGTAGTGTTAATTGCCATTTGCGTCTTCGGAATAGCACCTGACTTACGGGGTATCTGGGTGCTTCGGCAATGACGAAGAACTGTGGCCCACCGATGTTTCCTGCACAGTAGCCAATAAAGAAAACTGCGTTTACGACTGCTTTCTTGGTGAATCCGCCCACGTTACTCGAGATTATACTCAGTAGTAATGGGAATATATTCGAGGTCGCGACCAGGAACATAACACCAACATATTTGGAGCCCTTGCCCGATGCTGGGAGCTGGCGTACCATGACTACACCGACTAGTCCGATGCAATAACCACCGACAATGACGAGAAGCCTCGACTTGCGAACTCTATGGGCGATAAAGGTTGAGATGCTGATGCATATGAATTGAAAAGCGGCAGTGGGAAGTCCAAGGAGAAGTGTTTGTCGTTCGTTGAAACCAAGGCCCTTTATTATGAGCGAAGTGAACTGTATTAAGTCAGTACAGTATAATTGTTTGAAGTCAGGTTATTGAGCTTACATTCGAAATAACGCCGTTGGTCAGCGATGAGATGGTGATTAGAACAAATAGAAACCATGTCTTTGGATCCTTCATGGCTTCGATAAATTGGCTATTGGACCACTTATCGGTCTTGAATGACCTCTGGATCTTTTGGGGTCGCTGATGCGCGATGATGCGCTGATCAGGGTTCAAGAACTTTGCCTTTGTGGGCGAGTCTGGCAGGGTGAAAAGTAGAACGATGCCCCATACTGCGGTCAGTATACCCAATATAATAAATAACCACTGTTAACAGTGAGCGAGAGATCATATGGATTGGACGACGTCTCTACCAACCCTCCAAGTGTCAATTTTGCCTGGCTTCATGTAGGTCAGTGCCCAGGCAATCACGGAGCCCAGGAGAGATCCCAGGGAATTTCCCAAGAACCAAATCCCATGACGCGCAGCGTGCTCTGAAGGCTTGTACCACATGCCCGTAATGAGTGTGAAGCCTGGGCTTGTTGTACTCTCGAAGATGCCTAGGAGGATACGTAGAACGCACAGGCCAATGAAGTTGTTAGCAGCGCCATGGCAAGCGAGCACAACTGCCCAGATGATGCTTTAGACTTCATATCAGCATAGCTCCACTAACGGGCCAGTGGGTTCTCGTACATAGCGATTGCCATGGTTTTACCGAGCGGCAATTTGACTAGGACAACGGAGACAGGGTAATTGGCAACCAGATAGCCAAAATAGAATGCGCTATTGAGCCATGAGAACTCCTGACCAACGAGTTTCTGCAAATTTAGTCAGTATGGTGCCAAGCATGGGGAGTGCGTGTTCACAAACCGTATCTGGGATAATTCCAAGGATAGCTGAATGGCCAAGGCTAGTTTTGTCCATGAACTGAACGATGTATGACAGGACGAGTAAGGGCAGAAGACTTTCTGTTGTCAATGTTTGCAATGCGCCGGGAGGGTGGAGATACATACTATATGTCGATCCTACGTACAATGGCACCCTCGTCCTCTAGAGCCAGCGAGACATCTCCTTCTATGAGCTCATTTGATTTCTCGAGCGAAGGAGTCATCTTCTCATCAGCGTTGTTGGTGGCCATAATGGGTTACAAATGATAGGTAAACGGTGTAGTGATACTTTGCAGTGACAATCATGTAAAATACAGAAGCATTTCAGTTTGCCTGCTACTGGGGAGCTGAACGGAAATTTGCTGGCATTGTTCTTATACATCCTCGCCTCCGATAAGGGCCTTGTTATTCACGAGAGGTAGCATAGCTGGAGACTGATCGTCGCTCTTTCGGTTGTCGGCAAATATGGCTAGCGCGTTCGCCCCGCATCCGATCAGAGCCTCCGAAAATGATAAGGTATTGATTGGTTGAAGTTGACGACGCTGAGCGCCAGCGAATCCTCCCGAGGTATTGCCTCGTCGCATTGATCGCCGGAAGGAGATATCTACCTATCGCTACATGTACAGTCTTCCCAAACACCATTATCTGCATGCCGGAAAATGGAGGCAGATCATCGTCAAGAAATGTCGAGTGAAAGCGCCCGGTCGACAAGGAAAAGAAGAAACCCTGGTCGCTCTAAGTTAGGTACGTACATGGAATCAGCCAGCAATCCTTGAAAGTAATATCTTAGCGCAAGGTCTGGAAATTCCTCTGGACAACAAACACCATGACTGATGTGCGAGGATCATCTAACATTCGTCATTAGGATGCCTTACTTGCAGAGCCAAACACGTGAAGTGTGATGAGCAGGTCCCTCGTTGCCGAAGATGTGGAAGGTTGGGACTCACGTGCCGTCCATACTGGTCTGGTCGTTCTGCGTCGTCAACGCGTGCCCCACTAAAGACGAATTACAAGGTTCTCAGACCAAAATTGATGAGTGAGAGCTCCGCTTCCCCAGATTATTTGGTAAATCCCGTCGACGCGCTGTTGTCAACTTCGCATACGATGGACTATACTCCCTCTAATAACGCGGAGCCTCAACATTTTCCATTGATTGATGGAGTTTCAAATGACGATGCGTCTCTCTCGCCCATTCTAGACTCACTGGCTGGCTTCGAGGCATGGCATGCTGAGCAGGCCTTGAGCTCCACACACGGTTTCCTGGACGTAGGGACGTCTGATGAGATTACAACTTTGATGTTTGAACCTAGTTCTTGCATTCCTTATCCGCTATCGGCCTATCATATACCACTACCAAACGCCATGGTTCTTACCAGAGACGAGCACTCTGCTTTAAAACACTACGAGACGGTTTTTGCTCTAAGCCAGACCTCGAAAAGTGCGCAGTGGTCTTTTCCGAAACTCATGCTGCGTGAGGTGATTGGCAGTTCCATGGCCGTACATTTTGTGCTAGCGGTATCGATGCAGGATTTGGAGATTCGATGTAGCGCTTCGACAAGGAACACTCCAGCTCACCAACACTTCAACCGTGCTGCATCACAATTCAAGCATGCACTATCAGAAGAATACGGCAAGGACCACATAGTAACCTTGGTTTGCTTCTACTACATTTACGGTTACTTTCTGCGCCAGAAGGTGGTTAAGCGATCCCAATTGAACCAGCTGAGCAAAGCTGTCCACGATTACATTGAAACATTTTCCCTCGACTATCGTTTGACGAGCCTTTCAAGCCAAGAGGATTACAACAGTATTTCGAGATCTTCAGTGGATTCGCCGGTCAGTCCGGTAATGCGTAGCTTCCTCTGTCGACTACTCTTTTGGCTGTACAAAGAAGATGTGTTCACCTCGTCGCTACGGTGTACCGCACACGTAGCCCGACACTTTCAAAAGGCTCCTACTTTGCTCAAAGACCTTTGGGAGTTGTCCCGGCCAGTGATGCAACTAAATTGGGGTCTGGACTACCCTGACAGTCAATATACAAACGACCTAGAGACGTCCCATGTGGTGGATATGACCGTAGATTTAGTCCAGCTCCGTTTTGATGTAACTGAATTTGGCAACCTTGGTGCCACGTGTGCCATGTTGCCTACAACTATAGAGGACAGATTCTTGAGTATCAGAACGGTAAGTTTATCGAGTTATGCATCGTCAGTCGCTAATGCACTTAAGAAATTCTGTAATGTATTCCTCATTGCAATTTCTGCCTCCGAGCCACTTACTAGAACCACTGCATATGCGGCGGCTGCCGTAGCCACGTTTCACGCTCTCGAAGTCTATTACTATCGATGCAAAGAGTATCACCTGCATACAAACAGCAAGACCAAGATAAAAGATTCTTTAGAACAACTCCTTCGTGCGGCGTACCGGGTGTCTTCATCAGGGTCTTCCTGCGCGTTCTTAGACGTCTATCAATGGGCACTCTTAGTCGGAGGGCTTGAAACAGAGGATCAAATCCATAGAGACTGGATTGCCAGCAAGCTTATACTACCACGCGATCAGACCGCTGTGCTGACAGTTTCTATGAGACAGGGCTGCTCTGGCGGGTGGGTACATATTCAAGCTATCAGCGATATCCTCTGTGGAACCTTAGACAAGCATGGTGGAGATCTGAATCTGAAGTCAGCAGACGAACAGTTTCTCTTATGAACCCGAACGCGAAGCGAGCCTAACGGGATGCACTGCAAGAAGACCTGCTTAGTAGTAGACCCTTACAGAAACAAATAAAGAAGAGTATGCACATCTAGGGCGGTGCTTAAGCAACTTTGCTGTATAATATGTTCAGCATCTTTTAAGCTTAGGCAAACAGCACTTAGCTCATTGTCACTAGTCCATCTAGGTTGAACCAAAAGTCAGGGACGATTTAGTCATCAAATCTACGTTGAAGTTAAACTGATACCCACTCCGTCAGGCCTGTTGTGAAGTAAGTACCGTCGCTAAGTAGAACCCACGCTCCTGCTACACGCTTTGTTTAGTCATATTTTACTATATCGGTCTCGCATTGGTGTATATAGCGGAAGGAATGTTATCAGCTGCCGAGCCCTGATTGGTCCAAGTTGACGACGCATTATCATTGCTAGCCGACGATCAAACTTCAGGATAACAACTTCCGTCGTTTGCATGGCCAAAAAAAGAATATATTGAATTCGATTGCTTTTAAGGTCTTCTTCTACATCAATAGCAATTCATCATCTGCTCCGGCTATAACATCAATAAACATGGTCACTTTATCCCGCATTTCAGAAACATGCACCTCCACGGACAAAGCATTGCAGTCCATATTCCAGGCGATCGACAGCGCCAATCAGGAGCTTCGACAAGTCAACACAACGGTACTTGAGCTATGCAACAAGTGCGCAATGAGCCCATCGTTAACTTAAAACAAGATACACGATAACCCTGAATTATGTTATAAAGAGTTCATTGCGCATGACACAATAACCGAATTCTTACAAAACCAGGGCTTAGAGGTTACTCGAAGTGCTTATGGACTTGAAACCTCATTTTCGGCCGAGTTTGGCTCTGGTGGACGGCTGCTTGTGTTCTGTGCGGAGTATGATGCCCTTCCAGAGATTGGCCACGCTTGTGGACACAATCTCATCGCTACAGCGTCGATCGCCGCCTTTCTTGGGGTTGTTTTCGCGCTTAAACAATCAAAAGCCCCCGGACGGGTGCGATTACTGGGTTGCCCGGCAGAAGAAGGAGGCGGAGGCAAGATCAAACTCATTCAAGCTGGCGCATTCTGTCATGTCAATGCCGCGCTGATGCTGCATCCGAGCCCTGCCGATGCCAAATCTGATCTCTCTGGAGTTTCTTACGGAACCAGTCTCGCCTGCGCTCGTTTTCTGGTGACTTTTACGGGGAAATCTGCACACGCGGGAGCCATGCCTTGGCTAGGGCGAAATGCGCTTGATGCCGCAACACTCTCGTACAATGCCATCAGCATGCTGAGGCAACAAACTCAAGACACAGACCGGATTAATATCATAATTCGAGAAGGGGGTAGTTCCAGCAATGTGATCGCTGACAACACAGTCCTTGAGATAGGCACGAGGTCAGCTACACACAAATCACTCGTCGACTTGAATGCGCGCGTATCCCGGTGTTTCGAAGGCTGTGCCATAGCGACGGCGTGCGACTTTGAGATTAATCATCTGTGAGTTGAGCTTATATCTTCATTCTTCGCTTCCTCATATGTGTACGCCTCCAAGCTAACGTGTTTCATCAAGGATGGAGCCATATGCCGATCTTCGCCCAAACGAGGCACTTTGCTCGGAGTTTTCGCAGGGTATGTCAACACATTTTGGACTCAACTTTGCCTGCAACTTGAGTAAAAAGGAATTCGGTGGCTATGGTACCGATATGGGCAATGTGAGCTACGAATGCCCGTCATTTCACGGTACGTTCAGGGTCCCGGTGCGGAACGGTGAGAACATTCATGGACCAGGCTTCACACGAGCTGGAGGGACTCCAGAAGCGCATGACATTGCAATCCAAGCTGCCAAGGGAATGGCTACTACAGGATGGAAAGTTTTAGCTGAAGCCTCGTTTGCAAAGTGGGTTGAAGATTGTTTCCAGGCCGACAAGCTTAAGCGTTGAAGCATGTACATTTGAATAACAACCGAGCCACATGCAGAAGGGTTTTACAAGCGAAGAATAGGTTGTATTCCTAGTACGAAGAGAACGTAACGCGAGGAACGGCTTATACAACAAAATATGAAGAACTAGCATGTTCGTACCGCTACTAGGTGGCGCGGGTTCAGCAGGCGCAATATTCCCAGATTTAGCCACAGCGTTGCGAGCCTCCTAGCCGCAATACTTTAGGCACCCTAGTCTTTTTTATATAGAGCTCTACCACAGAAATAACACCTAATAACACTAAATCCTAAGCACAGGTTTATGGGTAGAGAAAATCAGAGTAGGGGCTGCATGGTATGCTGCTTTAGCAACGTCTAACACTAAGGTCTGTACTATAATATTTATTTTATACACTATTACCTACCACTAATCAACCAAGCATTTAGTAATTCAAAGTTGGTGCTCTATGGTGCTCTTTAACGAGCTCTATTACAACTAATAAGCTAATTTTTATAAAGCTGTATAGCTTTGTTATCTACTGATAGAGGAGCCGAGTTCAGACCCCAAGGTTGTTCTGATCTATGGGGGCTTTACAGCCAGCGGCATCTTTGCTATCAACTGCTGAAAATGTGAGTAGCGTGTGGCTTTCCTGGTCCAGTTCAGGCGCGAAAGTGGGTACCGAGTGCCGTACCAGTGCATGACAACTGATCAAATGCGCCCCTCAGGTCGGGCTATCGAGTCGTCACGGCGTGCTCCTCCAAGAACTTCGAGCTGGTGGAAAAGTATGGTACCGAGAAGGCCTTTGCTTATCACTCGCCGACGTGTGAGGGATATATACGGGCTTACACTAGGAATATGCTGGGATACACAGTGGACATCATCATCGAAGGGATGATCATCCGCCGGTGCTACGCGGCCATGAGGTGTTGATGGCGGCAAATACGTTGGATTTGAGCTCCTACCGGAGGATTTGATGGCTACGATGCGAAATACCGTCAATCCGACTTGGATAATGGGCTTGGAGGTGACCGGGCTTGAGCTGGATCTACCGGGAGGGTATTATCGCAAGGAAAACCGTGAGCTACACGCTTGGCTAAATGAGTGGGTCAAGCGCTTTGCCGCCTTACTCAATTGTGGAATATGAAACCCGCATCCCATACAGGTGAATTGAGGCGGACTAGCAAAAGCCATTAATGGCATAGGGGCTATGCAGCGCGAGGTCGGCTCACAAGCCGGTATATCTCTTGTACGATTGTTAGGCACGAAGCGCAATAGTCATAGACGATTGAAATTTACCTAATCATGGAGAAACGCTAGAGAGTCTTTGATACTGGCTCGTATCGACTCCACGTATGATTTATTACCCAGCCGCGGCTTGACATCCTCCTGAGCCATAACAGCCCAGAACAACCGTGCTCGTTGTGCGGAGGAGAACATGCCTGGTGCAGTCCCGACGGGTGAGGTAGATGTCTCACCCGAGAGGCAGTATTCGGTTGGAATCCCCATACTATGTTCCAGTGTTTTCACTTGGCTCTGGATGGCATCGAGAATGCCGATGGCATACGCCCTTAGCGGCATGTCCTGAAGCGAAGAGATGCCACCGATACGGAGTACTGATTTAACCTTAATGGAGTGGTACGATTCCGGCGACACCTGGCAGAGGTATTTGTAGATGCGGTGGAATAGGAAGTCGAAGAGTCTCATCAACGCAAGGTAGCTGGACATAGCCAGGAGCACGATCTCCGTACTGAGCGCATCCTCGGTCCGCGTATGCATTTGAGCCACCGGTATCAAGCTCTGGATTATGTTGGTGAGCTCTTTGATGCACGTAAGAAGTAACGCTGCCGGATTGTCGACGTCTTGGGCCTCGCAGTCATCCTTGCAGCGCTGCAGAACTCTGGGGGAGTCTGAGTAGTATTCGTCAACCCGCGCAATGTGATAGTCCATCTCCTCTCTAAACTTCACCATCGAGCTTGCCGCACTAAAGCATTGTGGTGGAGCAGTCGGGTGCTGAATGTTCTCCCCATAACCGAGATGCGGATCAATGTACATATCAAGGGCAGTTCTGGAGTCCTCCCCAATGTGAAGCATCGCGTTGAATTCATCATCTGCACTGAGAAGCGCTTGAAGCTGTGATGGGCCGCTCAAGTGATCTGC
This sequence comes from Phoma sp. XZ068, assembly GCA_004835665.1. NCBI lineage: Eukaryota > Fungi > Ascomycota > Dothideomycetes > Pleosporales > Didymellaceae > Phoma > Phoma sp. XZ068. Next base: position 1,672,537 of record RBKR01000002.1, read on the forward strand.
CGGGGAGCGGATATCTTCGCCCGGCGCAGGGCTTTGATACACCGAAGGGGAAGGGGAGTCGAAGAAAGAGGACATGTCGCCCGGCAGCATCCAGAGATCTGGCTGCGGCTCACAAGTTCCTAGGTCTCTTGGCGAATGTGGACGCATGGTAGACTTGGATGCAGGTCCGGGTACTGTTGCTATCGCCTGAGTATGGACTTGGACGCATTGCATGTCTCGCAATTTCGACGCGCATTGACGCCTAAGAGAGGAGACGGCGAGCCGCTGCCTTGGCGGTCTCCCAGGATGGCCGGAAGCGCCTGTCACGCATCGCGCGCCCATGTAGCAGCAGCGAGCGCAAGGCTCCGTGCTGTCTTGAGCGCGAAGGCATCGAACTCGCTTTGTTCTGCACTGGTCGCAGGCAGAGCGCCGGACTGCGGACTTAAGCATAGCTAGTCTTGTGTTTGAATAGACATGAGAAAGTGATTGCAAAGCACCCGAGCGAATGCGAAGATCTTGGTACGGTTGGGTCGGATTAGGCTGGTCGTGAACGAGGTTGAATATTGGGTGAGTGAGTAGGGTTGTGAAACCCTCCGAGGAGGGTTTATGGTTAGCCAATCAGCGAAGAGACGGTACGGTCGAGCATGTTGAGGACAAGTAGCGAAAATGGGTACATTTAAGGGCATCTATTTAGTATCTAACGGCTATGATGATAGTTTTGACCTGCTCGATTAACATGCTACAGGGCAGCCTTAATGCACTATGATACAATAGTACCTAGGTAGTATGCGGCCGTACCGAGGGAAGTGCCAGGAAGAAACCCTGTATACGAGGCGGCTTCCCGGGAAATAAAAGGCGAAGTCTCCTGTTATACGCTCGCCTGTAGTTTGTCCTGCTGCCATATTCAATCCAATGTTACCCGTCTTGCATTTGGGCGACGGTATCGTAATGTGGCCGCTGCGACTTCATTCACTGCCGTACCTTATGCCTCTGCTTCCGCCCCAGTAGGCTTGTCTTCCTTCTTTTCCATGCCAAAGTCGGTATTGTTGTCCCTTCTTAGCGGTATTTGCTTCATTAAAGACGCAGCGATGAGCCCCACCGCGCCAAAGGCAATGGCGACTTGCCAGGACCGCTGGAGCGCAGCGCCCTGCACAGAGATGACCTCAGCACGCGTATGTTGCGAGAGCGAGTCTAGAAAGTCAACTTCAGCGGCGGCATATGCCCCGCCCGTCATGAACTTGGTGGCCACTGCGGCGTCGCTGATGGCGCCGGTGCGGGCCAGCTGCGCGGCCCGGCTGGTGTAGATGGTGCCCGCAATGGCCACGCCCCACATAACACCAAAGCTACGCATGAAGCCCCATGTGGCCGTCGCCAGTGCCGTGTCCTTGTCGGTCAGCGGAGCCAGCAGCGCCGGGAGCATAGCGCCCATACCGAAGCCCGCGCCGAAGGACTCCACCACCTGGAAGCCGACCCAAGCGCCCGTACTCGAGTTCTCGTCAAGGAGCGTGAATAAGCCGAAGCCGACGATGACCAAGGCGAAGGTAAAGACGAGAATAGGTTTGTAACGGCCGGATTTGCTTAGTAGCAGCCCGCCCATGATAGCGCCCGGCAGGAGTGCGAGGATGGTTGGGAGAAGATGAATGCCGGCATTGTAGGCACTCACGGCGAGAACGCCTTGGAAGTACACTGGGAGGAAATAGAGTGCCCACATGGTGACGATGCCGTGGAGAAAGGTAACAAAGAAGATGGTGGAACTTATGGAATTGCCGAAGAGGTGGAGAGGCATGATAGGATTTGGCGTAAGGCGAGAATTGCCTTCGACCGCGACGAAGACTCCCATCGTGGCCAGGCCGACAATGAGCGGCACGAAGACCTGATAGGATGACCACGAGTAATGCCCTCCTGCCCATCCAAGGGCAATCAGCACCGGAACGGTGCCACCGATGAAGAGCATGTTCCCTAGCCAGTCGAGGCTCGACAACTTGGTGGCCCACGTCTGGGATCTATCATACTTCACTCGCAAAAAGGCAATCAGCAGCGCAGTCGCAACACCACCGATGGGTAGACTCATGTAGAAAGCCCAACGCCAGGTGCTGTAGCTGACGAGCAGTCCACCAAAGAGAGGGCCAAGGGCGGCTCCAATGCCGACCATGCCAAACACAGCGCCCATGTAGGTGCCTCTCTCGCGGAGCGGTACCAGATCACAGATGACGATCTCGCAGAGGACGCCGATGCCCGCGCCTCCAATCCCCTGTATGGCCCGCCCGGCAACCATCGCGGCCATGTTGGTAGCACTGCACATGCTCGTCAGAAAGGCTCTGAGCTCTATGGGACATATTGGCCCGGTATAAAGAGAGCAGCAACTCACCTGCCACAAACACCGCTTCCAATCATGAAAAGAACACCGGCTGTAATGAGGGGCCATCGGCGGCCAAACACGTTTGCAAGCTGTCCAAACATGGGCATAAGAGAAGTCCTACACAGAGTAAGTCGCCGCTTCGGTCAGACACATGAGCAACCATAGCCCTTGGCTCAGATTCGAGGCTGCTGCGTCTCTGTCGCGAGGACGGACGGGTGTGAAAGCTTACATGCACAAGAAGTATGCGTTAGAAACCCAGATGTATGTCTCGCCCCCACCCAAATCGGCAACAAGCGAGGGCATGACTGTCGAGGTGACTGTAGCTTCCAGAGACGTGACGAGGCTGATGAGAGAGAGGACAACAATGATGGCCCAGAACCTCGGCCCTTTCTCAAACTTGGGCGCGTTCATTTCCGTGGTTGCATCCTGGCCATCGACTGGGGCATCTTTAAACTCCCGAGGCAGAGCGGCCGCATCTTGTTGTGTCATTATGCGCAATGGTGCTGGTAGTGGTAGTAGGTGTGGCTAGTGTTATGGGGATAATAGGCAGGCCGTGCAGCCGATGCAAGGCCAAAGTCGTAACACCTGTAATTTTTCGCGAAAAATTGTAGGTACCTATCTGTCTAAGGCCGAATGGAGTCCGGTAGTTATGGGGCCACAATTCGTCTCTTTGAGTGACCGCCGCGGAGGGTTTCGCTGGAATATGCATGTCTGACCTCGGAGGGTTTTGATATCTTTCGTGGCTGACGTGACTAAAAGGTTCAATTGTGGAAACCAACGTAGCAAGATCAACCGTCCTTCTGAAGAGAGTGAATAGTTGTTCTGTAAGCATGCGATGAACGTTGGTGCTACCAAGGCATATGATCAACTGTATGGATCGCTGTTCGTCTTGGTAAGGATGTGGTGTTCGCAGTTTCATTGCGCTTGGATCTGACTTGGGTGCAGTGAGGCTCGTGATGATTTGTACTAAATGAAAACTCCTGATATGTAAAACGTCATCTCTATCCTAATTACGGTCTGTACCTGGCTGTGGTCTAGAAGCATTTATCTCACACCACTGTCTCTGGCTATCGCATCGTCCGAAACACCTTCATGTACATCTTGCAGGTACTTGTCAAACTTGCTAGATACCTTGATAACGTGCTCGAGGTGGCGATACTTCATCTTCTCCTTCTTGAACTTGGCTAATTGTCTTGCCGTGGTTATCGCATTGCGAATTTGACGTCCGTTCATATCAATGGCTGCCAGATCACTGATATAGCCGTCGATATCGTCGAAGTCAATATCGATAGGCTCAATTTCTTTGAACAATTGAGTGTTAGGCTGCGCCGGTTGTTTTGGAGGCATACCGCTCATCTCCTGGAGACGGCTGAGGAAATTCTTCCAAATCTTCTTTCGTTGACGCTTGTCCAGATTCTCATAATGGAGGGACAGCTGGATACGGGACTTGAATGCTTCATCAAACGTGCCAACTCTGTTTGACGTCAAGATGAGAATGCCTTCGTAATACTCAAGCACTCTCAGAAACACCGAGACAAGCGCATTGCGCTCTAGATCAGTAAGTGTTCTCTGCTCAAGAAAAACATCAGCTTCATCAAGAAGTACAACACATCCCCAGCTCTTACTAAGATGAAGCACGGATTCCAGGTATTTCTCGACCTCTTCCGGTTTTGTCCCAATGTCACCGCATGTGACTCTGAAAAGAGGCTTTTCGGCCATCTCGGCAACACTTTCCGCTGTGAACGTCTTGCCAGTGCCGGGGCCGCCATGCAGGAGGATTATCAAACCATTCCCTTTACTCTCAATAATGTCGGTGCCTTGTTCCCGCGCTATTTGGTTGGTGACAAGCGCTTGGACAAGTTCTTTGGAGTCGTCGTCAATGACAAGGTGGGCAAAAGAATGCTTGTTCCAGGAGACATCTCGAATCATATCGATTTCGAGATCCACTGTTGAAAATTAAGCACTGCTATGGTGGCACATGGTCTCAGAGATTGTGTCACATACCCCATTTCTTGCTGCGTAGATTGTACGCAGGAACTGTACCTGGAAATGCGTAAATTTCTGGACTTGTTGGCGGTTCATCAGCGTCCAAGGCGCTTGGATCCATCCTTGTCACCTTGGGGTCTTTGATGGATTTGTATTCGCGCTTGAAAGCGTAAGTGTTTGAATGGAGCTGCTGATACGTGTGGAAGTCCACCATGAATCGTTCTGCTGCCTACATTTCCAACTTTAGCAAATTCTATTGTCGAGGGTCGAGGAGAGGTACAACTTACTCCGTATATCCCTTGTTTATCTTCGTATGAAATCAAACGCTGGTGTCTACAGCTCCAGAAGATCTTCCCTCGAGATTCCAATAACTGCCGAGTCTTCTCATTGGCGTATCTCAGTGGATAAGCATTCAACTGACAGATGGCTACCTGTTCATCTGCCTTTTCTACTGCAATTTCAATCTCAACGTATCGATGATCTTTGAAGAACGATCCATCGTACTTATATGCCCATGTTGGCATTGTCCACTTCCACACGCGCTTTGATCTTCCGGATTTGATCCGTTTCGCCCACGGGGAGCCAAGATCATCAACTCTGGTATGTAGCACAATACTTGAAGGACAGCCATCGGCTATAGAACCGTTCAGAGTCCCATCTTCACGGCCCGGCTTACTATTTAGGACAATAGCGTCTCCTCGTTTCATCAAGAACACCATTGTTTCAGAAGTGACAACACCTTTGGCCAGTTGCTTATCAACGCGGTGATATAACTCGCCGTAGTTGTGGTCAATCCATTCTGTTAATTTCCTCATGTGCTCCTCTTGCAGCAGAGAGAGCCCTTCAAACGCTTCCGGTGATTTGTTATGATACCAGAACAAATAAGGTGCTGAGATCGGTGCCATAGAGTCGAATTCTTCAGATTCCTCTCTGAAACCGGGAATTTTGGCCAGAAAAGCCTCCATTGCGTCTCTCATATCTGCAGACTCCAAACGGATTGTCTCTTCTCTCGGTTTTGGAGGAGAAGGAGTCCTTTTCTCTCGTCTCGCTCTCTGAATGTCTTTCTCTTGCGTGCCTGTAGAGTAGAATTTGCCAACAAGAAAGGCGGCATGCCTTCTTTGCTCTATATATACTTTTACATCAGGTATTGGGAAGTGGGATTTCAAGACAATCTCACCACGAGGTCCCACTGCCCATATGGGTTCATCCTGATAGGCTAGTGGCGACGTATCTCGTTCATTATGAATGAAGTAAACGGTTTCGTATCCGACTTCAATCCGCTTTGATTCCTTCAGACTCTTGTTCTCTGATTCAAGACGTGATATTCGGTTGAGGAGATGAGCAGCTGAAGCGAATCCATCGGCAGTCTCCCGGTCCTGAGAACCCAGACTAGCATCGCCTATCGGGCTTCCATTGGCAGGTCCTTGACTAGCCATCAAATATTTGGTATCTAGCGTGGCAACATGCACCATACTGTCTGTAGACATGGCTCCAAAGGAATACGGTATCAGTGACTGGCTTTGGAGTAGCTCCGATTTAGGCGTCCGAGTCGAGGCAGAATATTGGGTGTATGGTGATCTAAAGAGGTACTCCAGAGGTGCTGGTGCGCCCGGGTGATGATTAGGGCCGGTAGTTGCGTTCATTAAAACAGGAGCGTCCCTTTTATCGTCCAGAGATGCGTGGAAGATCAATAGTAAATCCTTCTTGAAATTACTAGAGCTAGTCTGGTCTCTTGAAATGGTGACGTGGTTCCAGATAATTCCAAGGCTTTCGTCTGCGTTTTCTTCTTGGGCAACTACCAGATATTCTTCTTTGGGTGCTAGCAATTCTTTTACGGGACCAAGAACTCGTGATTTCAAACGGTCGATATAACTTACTACGCCCCGCCGGGTTACATTTTTGGTCTGAGCGACGTCCTGGAACAAGTGAAGTTTGATGTCTTGTCTGATATCCTCCGGGAAAAAAAGTGAACCAGCTGTGATTTTCCCACGCAAGATATCGCACAATTCGTTGATTAAAGCAAGAAGATCTTCCAAAGTTATATCATCGAGATGGCTTTCACTTGCTATGAGTGGCTTGTCATAGGCGCGGCTGAAGTAAACGTTGAACGTCCATTGAGAGAGAACACGGCTTATCCGTTCTAAAGCGCTCTGAACGACGGTTTGAAATTGGATCTTTAGCTTGAAGTAGTCGTCTTGTGGGGATAGTCCAGATGGCTGGTTATTGTTCGGCTCAGAATCAGGGACTAGATCTGGCAGCTTTTCGTCTATGAAATCTTCTCGAGTTTCTCTATTCAGGAGTTCAGAATCTTCGATATCTCCCGTTTCATTGGAGCCCTCAATCTCGTCGGAGTCTCTGAGGTCCTTGATGACTCGATCTATTTCGCCCTTCAGAAATCGATCTACCGCCTTTAGATGACCATTAACGTCTTGTTTGTGAAGTAGGTCTAAAAGGTACTCAGTTTTGTCTTCCTGAGGTCTTGCGTGATGCGCGTGATGAGGAAAGAAGAACTCCAGTTTTGCGGCCGGGACTTTGACAGTGTCGTATATATCGCATGCAGAGGTCGGCGGAGAACCTATGCGACGAAGATTAAAATATATAGACAATCTGTACGCGCCAAGCCTGCGGGGTTATCGAAGTCTGCAGTGTATATGTTGGGGCCAAAGGATTGAGTGGCTTAGAGTGATTGATATTATTCGCAGGTGTCGGCACACTCAACCGTGTCCATGCACATAATGCGCTTACAGGGCATTGATGTGCTGCAATGCGTCCAGATCGTACAGAAAGCTCACATTTGACCGGTTTTTGGGCTTACCAATAGAGCAGTGACACGTAAACAGGATCAAGAACGACCAAGGCTGAACCTGCTGCAGCCTGTTCCAAAACTACCGAGGTTCTGATCGCGGCTGACGACTATACTTTGCGCAACACCGGCTGGGAGTTTCATAATTCAGGTTTGCCGAGTCTCTCCATGTCTCAAGGCTTTAGTTTCAGTGAGTGGTATGAGAGACCTGCAAATGCAGTCGGAAGGTATTATGCACTAAACATCATGTTGAACTTGTGGCTAAAACAGGAGCAGCTGGTCGAACACCGTTGCTGAGGATGCATTTCAAGCTGCGAAAACGAAATTTACATCTGATTCAACGAAAGCATCGCAGAAAGTGGCCTTCGCTCATTCTGCGTCTAGACTGGAGGACGTCGCAACCGTTGTCCAAGAGGCTATGAAGAAGTACAGTGCCTCTCGTAGCGTCAATGAATCCCAAATATGGCTGGTCAAGCTCTCACAACGAATACATTATTATGGCGGGGTCCTTGATGTATTTGCCCAACATCATCCAGAGTATGTGGCTTTGGCATGGGGGTCAATGAAGTTTCTTCTCATGGTTGGTTCCACAAGGCGACGGCTACCAGAAGGCGAGCTAACAGACACACAGGCAGTCTTAAACCACGAGAATGTAATCACCACTCTAGCTAAAGCCATGGCAGAGATTGCTTGGAATCTTCCTCGAGTCCAACTTCACTCGCTTCTGTACCCTACTGATCGAATGAAGGAAGCTGTAACGAACCTGTACGCGTGTATCCTTAAATTTCTAATGCGTGCTCGCAGCTGGTACGAGCAAGGAAAACTTCAACGTTTCATACACAGCATCACAAAGCCTGTTGAGCTTCGCTACCGCGACTTGCTCGACGAGATCACCAGTAACACACTTATCGTTGATAACCTAGCTAATTCCGGGTTACAAGCAGAGATGAGAGACCTACATCAAAAAGTTACCAACTCACTAACAGAGAACCGGGACATGCGGCAACAGCTAGACGATTCAATTGCCCTAAACAGGGATATGAAACACAAGGTCGAAATGCTGGTTACATTCATGGAAGGTATGAAGGTCACAATGTCATGTAAGTGGCCTCAGCATAGCGACTGATGTATTGGAGACTGATATATGAAGCTCACTTGAATGTGTCACTTGATACGAACCATCGTGTCACAGATTTGCAGTACAGGCTCAGCATGGCTGCCCTGCCGGACGTCCCGGTACTAGAACCCGAGAAGTCATACCAATATCAGCGCACTCTCAAACGGCAAAGAGCATTCGCTGCCACTACCTATGTCATTTCGAACAGCTTCTGGCGATCTCAAAGGTTGCAAAACTGGTCATCTATAAACGGCTCTGCTATGACTGTGGTCGCTGGGGGGTTCCAGACCCGTTTTACGTTGAGAGACATGTGCATTGACATCATCGAACAACTTTACGACGCGAAGATACCAGTTCTGTTTGCATTGCGAGTGCAGCAAACAAGCGGTGACTCAATTGAAAAGATATCTGCAACCGATGTACTGAAGTCGCTGTCACGACAAATTATGGAAATACAAAAGGAGCTGCAAACCGAAAAGTCCTTGGCTGGAACTCACGCAAAATTCGACGAGGCTGTTACGGAAGTGGACTGGTTTAGAGTCTTGGAGGCTTTACTGGCTGGTATAAGAGGTTCAATCTATATCATCCTTGACCTAGGAATACTACCTTACGACTCAAGTCTCTTGGAAGGATTCTCATGGACACAAGCCTTCCAGCGCTTCTTTGAAACTCTTTCTGAGCGAGGCTCTTCGGCAAAAGTCAAAGTGCTACTCGTCAATTACGGTATCCTTCCGTTTCGACTGACCGTGGAGGAACGTGCGACGCTCGTGGCCACTGTGAAAGCACAGCTTGTCACAGCCCGTCAGCGGAAAGCGGGAAGGGCCCCGCGGGTGCAACAGAATAATTACCGGTTGAAAGATTTGGGGAGAATGTCTTCACGGAGTAGGCTAGAAACGAAATGATCGCGTTATCATGTCTTCTAGGATCGTGCGCAAAAGGGATCGAGAAGGACACAACCGGCCACTAAAATTGGCATCGGTAATCTGTTGAGTTTCACAGTGTGACTATCGTAAACTCGCTGTCATTCCTTTCACTAACGAACAAGCATTTTGCTCAGCATAGAAAGACGATAATGGCTAATAACTACTGCGCAACATCTTGCAACACCCTCTGTTGACCAGCGCGAAAGCTTACCGTAACAGGAATTCGAAGTCACCAACGTCGGTGTGGCAGGTAGAGCCTCCAGCACCTCAAACACCACCTGCAAGCACCAGAACTATCCCTTGGGCGAGTACCGTTGAGAAAAATTCTCGAGGAGCACAAGAAAACGCATCAGACCTCACGATGTTGAGGCTCAAGTAATCCACCCAACAAGGCAAGCGTAGCCTCCATTGCCTATTCGGGCCATCCGGCAACGCGGGGACCTGCCCAAGCTACCCCTCACGCTCATGTCAACAACCCCACCCTCCTGTCAGGCACAACCGGAAGCGCCCCGTGTGAACGCGCGCCGGAGTCTAGGTCGCGCGATCGAGGGTCCTCCAACGTTCATAGAAGAATTGAAAGATGACCTGATCCCTCAATCCACGTTCCACTTCGCAATTGTGACTTCCACTACTAACTCAGGGATTCGGAGAGCAGCCAATTGCTCCCTGCAGATCGTTATGTCGTGTGAGATGCTTCCCCGGAGTCAAGACGATGCGCGAGAGTAGATGGCTAATCATTCATACACAGCTAAACACTTCATCCACGACCCAACGCACCTCGTTCACACCGCGCTGCTTAGCATCCCGCACACCAACCCCGCCGTGCGCTGCGACATTGAGAATAAAATCATCTACACCAAGAATGCCAAATCTCAGGTTCCTTGCCCGTTTCACAATCGATGCAGTCCAGCAGCTGACTCCACCAGGTCTCCGTCGTCTCTGGTGGCGGTTCGGGCCACGAGCCGTCTTTCAGTTCTTTCGTTGGCCCTGGGCTCCTCTCCGGCGCTGTGGCGGGCACGATCTTTGCGTCGCCCAGTGCGGAGCAAGTTCGCCGATGCATTCTCCACCGTGTGAGTAAGGAGAAGGGTGTGCTGGTTGTGGTGATGAACTACACGGGAGATGTGCTGAATTTCGGTATGGCGGTTGAAAAGGCCCGGGCCGCGGGGATAGAGGTCGATATGGTTGTCGTGGGGGATGATGCAGGAGTTGGGAGGGCGAAAGGGGGAAAGGTGGGCAGGAGGGGGATTGCGGGGACGGTGCTGGTGCAGAAGATCGCTGGTGCGCTGGCAGCGAGAGGGTATGTTTTATCCCCGAGATATGGAGTCTGGGAAGTGCTGACATTGTGTAGGGCGAGTTTGAAAGATGTCACGAGGGTCGCGCAGATTGTTGCTGATAACACCGTCTCCATTGGGTCGTCGTTGTCGCACGTACATGTACCCGGTCGTAGAGAACCTGAGGATGATGAGCTGAAAGAGGGCGAGGTCGAGATTGGCATGGGCATCCATAACGAAGCTGGATCTGAGAGGAAGTCGACTGATCTACCAGGGTTGGTAAAGACTATGCTCGAGCATTGCTTGAACACCGCAGACCAAGACCGCAGCTTCTCAAGCATTACTGAGACAGACGAGGTTGTACTTCTGGTCAATAACCTCGGCGGTGTCAGCCCGCTTGAGCTGGGAGGTATTACAAATGAAGTTGTCGAGCAGCTGGAGGGTACCTTCAAGATCAAGCCTGTTCGGATACTGTCAGGGACGTTCATGACCAGTCTGAACGGTCTGGGCTTCAGCATCAGTCTGCTAAAGCTAGCTGACCTGCAGCTTGGCGGCGGTCCGTCATTCCTGGAGCTACTGGATGCACCCGCCGAGGCAAGTGGCTGGTCTGCAGCCGTTAGCAGCGGCACCTGGCAAAAGCGAGGACAGGCCGCAGAGGAAGAAAAACACACAGATGCTGAGGAGATCCAGCCAAGCACACTGAGGGGTGAGTCAAAAGGTGGCAATGTTCAAGATACTAGCGCTAACCATGTCAGTTGACCCTACACAAGCCCAGTCAACATTAAAGACGGCATTAGAGCGACTCATTTCGGTCGAGCCTGACGTCACGAAATACGACACAATCGTTGGCGACGGAGACTGCGGTATTGGCTTGAAGCGTGGCGCGGAGTGTAGGTTCTTCATCACGTGGTCTGTTGCCTACACTGACACATTACAGCGATCCTCAAGATGCTGGAAACAGCAAAGAGCACAGATGATGTCCTGATTCTCCTTAATAACATTATCCAAGTGGTCGAGGTATCCATGGACGGAACGTCTGGTGCCATTTATGCCATCTTTTTGAATGCGCTCGCCCACGGACTGCGCCAAAACGCGCCCTCGTCCCCAGCACCAGTTACTCCCGAGATCTGGGCCAAAGCCCTGGACTCATCTCTCAAAGCGCTGGGCAAGTACACGCCCGCTCAGCCTGGAGACCGGACATTGATTGATGCTTTGTATCCGTTCGTCCAAACGCTGTTGAAGACGGGACGTATCGACGAGGCTGCGGCAGCCGCGCAGAAGGGCGCGCAAGGAACAAAGGGCATGAAGGCGAGCTTAGGCAGGACCGTATACGTAGGAGGCCAGGGGTTCCAGGAGGTTCCAGATCCCGGTGCCCATGGCCTCGCTGAACTGCTGCTGGGCCTGAGTGAGGGATTGAAGAAGTAAAGGTGGAGGGTATCGCTTGATTGATTCGTTCGGTGGTGCTCGCTGGCGGTGCGATCGATATGTAACTTTTAATGCATTCCAAACTCCAAGATGGCCATCGAGGTCGTAGCCCAAATCTGCCACCGCCGTGCCCCCAACGCGCTTAAGACAACAGAACAAGAATAACTGAATCGCCACGGAGGAAACTGCAAACGTTAGTAACCTATGTGAAGGTGGTGGGGCATGACGTACAGCTTCGAGATGAAACGGTCCTTGTTGACCTTCCTTCCCTGAGCGCCGTTTGCTAACCGGGGGGTCTCAGTCCACATCTCTTTTGCGTTCTCGAGGACCATGTTGCAGTGACGGTCGAAAGCCTTGACGCGGGCGAGGATCTTGCGGTTGTTTCGGCACGAAATCAGGACTTGTGTGCGCGAGCGGACGGCGGTCTGGAGGATAGAGAGAGGTCCGGTGGTGAGCTCGTGCTCCTCGACCTGGGCAACTTCGTACTCGCTGCATATCTGTCAGTATCTCGTGGATGGGTCAAGGCGCAGCGGGGTGTACGTACGTCAATTCAGAACGGGGCTTCGCGAGAAGCTCTCTGTGATGAGTTAGCACATGCAGGTTGGATGGGGGACGAATGTACGCACTGGACCTTTGCGTCAACCATCTTGTCGAGCTATGAGGGCGTGTGAAGGATATGCGATGTAGATGCGGCGACCGAAGCTTGGGGTTTGTTAGCTGGTGCTGGTGCAGCTTCTGCTCGTAGAGAGCAGCAGTGTGCCGGTCGCAGAGGTGTCGCAAAGACCTGAAGCCTAGCGCACGTGACGCACAGACGGGACGAGGGGGGCTGACCAGCTATGTATGAGCAGAACACCACGGCAACGCGCTTGGATGGAGTCGTTTCGGCGGTTGTAGGCGTCAGGCAAGAAGTTGAAGTCCGCTAGCTTGGACGCAAAGACGATAGTGGAGGCGTTAGTCAGCGAGGCCGGCCAATCAACGCGTCGCGCCTCACCGCGCTCGTGCGGCTGCTGCAAGAACCACCACAAGGTCATCTCGACGCTCTCACGCCGCGAGTCTTTATTCCTACGCGTGCGGATGCCTGTTGGAGCTTCCCCAGACGCAGAGCATCATATACAGACCTTTACGACCCCTCTACGACATTATTATTACGTCTTCACGAGCTTCTTTCGCGTTGCGCGGTTCACGTCGCGTGCTCGAGCAATGATCGCCCAACCTCGCGTTCTCTAGTGTGGATCCCGCGATCTCGAATTCCACCCCTTCATAACGCGCCTTCGACCTCTCACCTTCTCCACCACACGGCCAGCCTGCCCTCGGTCAACGCCTAGGCAGCCATGTCAACTCCATCCACCTTGGCCGTGGGGAACGGTGCTCTGCAGCAGTCGTCGATGTCGTCGGCGTCGCCTGCTGCCAACGACGATGACAACATGGGCGACATACCGCGTCGTCCAATGCGAGGCAAGCATGTCTAGCACCGCTGATGGCTTCTGTCTAACCAAAGGGATATTATAGTCAAGGTCCTGTACACATTTGACGACCAGAACAAGTCAAACTGCCTGGCACGTCTGCCAAACGCTCTCAGCGTCCCTGTCGTGTCTCTGGACGAGGACACCCAGGTTGGTGTCATCGAGCTCAAGACATGCATCCAAGCCATCGTCTCTGCGAGGTATGCTCGTCTGCCTGTGTGTTTGAGCTCTTTCCATCAATACTCACCGCCATAGTCCTGAATTGACGGCCAAGCTGGGCCACGACTACACCGTATACGCATACGACTTCTCCGAGTACGAAACCCCTCTTGTCGGCCAAGGAATGCTTTCGTGGATCCTCGCCTCCGCCTCCGCCACCCCCAATGCTCCCGCCGAAGACTCGCAGACCATGGTCACTGGTCGCGTGTGCAAGAACATCCTGGGTCTCTTCTCGAACGGTATCAAGGAGACGTTGGAGGTGAAGCTCAAGCTCGTGCCCGTGCCCACGTCAATGCAGAAGGAGTACGTGGAGAACATGGAGCGCTATCACAGCCTGAGTCAGATCATGCCTGAAGGTTTCGACTACACCGCGTGGTCCGACTTCTTAAAGGAGAATCCCACCCTTGGTCAGCTGGCCCAACCAACGCCGAACACCCCCGCACAACCTCTGTACCGCTCGTCCACCGGTGGCTACGAGCCATTCCACCAGATGCTCACACGCCACAGCCCATCACAGGAACCCGTCCGGAACGACTCCTTCTACAAGCAATCAAACGCATCCTTCATGTCTCAGCAGTCACGGGCCTCTAGCCCCGCCAACAGCAATGCCTCCTTCCGCCACGTCCCATACAACCCGGAACCCCGCCCTTGCTCACGAGCATCTGTTCGAAGCGAAATGTCGACACACTCTCAGCAGTACCAGGCCGATCCCCACTACATCATCGAGCTCCAAGAGGATGGGCCACCAAAGAAGAGGGCACGCATCACCCAGGCAACGAGACCACGCAACACCCCCCTGACAGCTCGCAACGACTCGTTGCACAAGACTGCCGCCACGGCGTCGTCTGTCTGGCTCCACAGACCGATTGCTGCCAACGCAGCTTCGAATCTTGCCGATGCCGAGATGCACCCTCGCGCCCCAACACCGCGACCAGGCGACAGAGCCTTTGGCGCACGGGAACCCCGACGACTACCAGCTCCGAGCGCCTTACGACATGGGTCCATGGATGCAGGACGGCAATACATATCACCATATGATGCGAGCACCTTTTCCGACGCTGCCGTAGACTCAGGCGACGATGATAGAGATGGAAGTCCTGATGATACGCCAAGAGACATACCGTCTTCGCCGCCCATAGTCTCGCAACGCACCTCACCTACGCCCTCTAGTCCTACGTTGCCAACCTTTCCGCTGTTGACGGACTCGGGCTTCGTTAGTGACGTGCCGTTGAGCAGGGAAGAAGATAACATGGATGATGGTAGTAGGGCGTTGGGTGGAAGTGATCTCGCAGCAAGAGATGCAGCAAGAGACACGACGAGACGCCGCAAGCAGCTTGCCCGGATGGAGGTCACCCCTTACGACAAGTCGCACAAGCCCTGGCAAGAGGTCACTCCAGGACCCACAGAGCGCCTGCCTCAAACCTATGTTCCGCCCGCAAGATCTTTCACACGTGATCCTTACAAACAGGTCGCACAAAGCATCGAACCTGAGACGGGTAAAACAAAGCCCGCTCGATCGGGTGCTTCGAGAGCGAAAGCGCCAGGTCTGCCTCGGTCACATACACTACAGGAACGTTCGAACGCCGATGTGCCAGCTGTGAGAACACGACAGCCGCCTACTGATTCCTTCCCCTTCCCTCCCCTCGAGCAAACACAAACGACTGGAAAGGCAGGTTCGCCAGATTCTATATTCTCTCAGTGTTCCCCCGAAAGTGAGGCTGGACCGCAAGTCTACAGTCGCGAAGCTACACCGAATGCCCCAGCAAAAAGGCCTAAAGCGTCCAAGTCAAGAGGTCTTCCTAGATCTCACACATGGTCCGGCGCCGCAGAGCCCATGTCAGACGCTCCTACACCATCCGAGTCTACAGGAATTGAACCTGACGCCCCACGAAGCGGCTCTCACGCAAAGCGGAAGAAATATATCAAGGACAAACTTGAGAATGCACTTGCAACTGGAGGTATGCCCGATCACTGCCACAATTGTGGTGAGATCGAGACTCCGACTTGGAGGAAGCCATACACCCGCATCGAATATGGTACACCCGAAGGGATTGAGATATCTCCTACCGGCATTGTGGCTTACGAAGTCATTGAGACCAACCCGGAAAATGGCGGCGAGCCCATGTACCGCATTTACAGGAACAAGATAACAAACGAAGAGAAGCTGGCCAACACCTACGAGCCAATGAACTTGTGCAACCCATGTGGTCTATGGCTTGTCAAGAATGGCAAATCGCGTCCACAGAGCATGTGGGACAAACCTTCCAAGGCACCCCCACGTAGGAGGCGTGTACCAAGCACACGCAGCAAATCACAGTGTCAGAACGAAGATATTGCATCGGACGCCGTTGTGCCACACTCGGACGCTGTGGGCCCAGAAGAGCAGCAGGTAGGCGTTGCGTCCTTGGACGGTCAAGCCGACAAGGTTATGCCACCACCGTTCACCAGACCTCGCGCCTCAAGCCCTCCAACCAACGATGATGTCACGGGTCAGGATGAGATCCATGCGACCGCCGAAGCTGAAGCCGCGTTGCAACGAGCTATCCAATCTAGTCCGGCGGGTTTCCGGAAGAACAAGGATTCGTCAGTAGATGTAGGCTCCGACCTAACTCCCAGACCTACCCGTCGATTGCTCTTCCCGTCTCCACGCAAGAACGGCGAGGTCAAATCACTTGACTTGGTGCAAGGAAGCTCGAACACATCAGATCCTCACAACATCACTAGTAACAGAGATGACGAACCCGAAAAACCTCGATGCGAGCGCTGCAAGAGACTTAAACGAGGTTGCGATCGTCAGCGACCATGCGGACGCTGTGTTTCGCATGGAATTGGCTTCGACGAATGCATACCGTCCAAGCCAGCAATGAACTGTTATAAACGTGTTCCTAGTGTGCCTGTCGCACCCCCTGCGCCTACAGCACCACTTGAGTCTACACCGTCTGAGCCGGGCGTGCAGGCTATGGATGCTGTTCCTACTGCAGCTGCTTCGTCCGCTGCACCTGTTCAATCAGATGTACAAATCTCAGCCGTGGTAGACGAAGGAGAAGTCGACAAGGAGAATTGCCCACCACCTGCGCCCAACGAGGGCCATGATGATTTCGCGTATTTGTTCGAGACTCCGGGCCCCGCAAAGACAACCCCGAAGAAGGAGGACCCTCTCCTAGACGTTCTTAAAACTCCTACTACAGGCTCTCGTCGTCGCCTACCGCTGACCCCAAGACGAAGTGTCAACGATGCCGATCAAGCGATGACACCGTCACGAAGCATCTTTACACCTCGGACCATGCGTCCTGCAACAGTCGCTCCAGAAACCCCTTTCACCCGACAACTCAACGCGATGTTATCTGATGCCATGAACTCATCTCCTTCTCAAGCCATTGACTTCTCTGCCTTCCCCGTGTTCGGCACTCCTGGTCGCGCAAACGGTGCACAATTCTCCGACCTCTTCAACGACGACTTCCTATCCAGCGACATGCCAGTCTCAAGTTCACCGGCGAAAGACAGTATGTTAGGCCTTGGGTTTGACCTCTACGAGGATCCCAATACCTCGTCTGTTGGAATGTGGAACGATCCAAGCATGTTCAGCAGCGACGCCATCATGCTGGATGTTGATAATGACACCAAGGGTGGTTCAGACATGACTGACGGTACTGGTGCGACCGCTATGCTTAAGATGACAGTAGGCGGTATCACTGTAGACTTCGCCTCGATGATTGAGGAAGTTGTTGGTAACAACGACGAAAATACGGACACTCTGGACGCAGAACAGGGATATCCTGAGGCGACTGAGGCGCAGCTACGTTTTGAGACGACGGCTGCACAATCAAATAAAGAGGTCACCGAGACGCAAACAAGCCCAGAGACGAGGAGCCAGGGTATGGCACAGACACCTGACGCTCCTGAGGTGGATTAGACACAGTATGATGATACGAATTGACGGCAGCAGCTTGCCGATGTATGCACTTGGAATTTTGGAAGGCGTTTTACAGCGATTTGCACTTGCATAGCACGGCGTAGTCTACGGACATCGAACAACGAGGCACGATTTAAAGATATACCAAGGCATTACGAGAAGCAGCCAAAATAGATAGATATTATAGTATTACCATTGTCTTCCTTATGAAGACCCACAACGAATCAAGACATTCCCTATAACTGTGATAATTGCATACGTCTTGCAACTTCACTCGAACATAACGATCGTCCTCTCCAAAACAGATCATCCTCGTCAGAACCATCTTAAGTTTCACGACACGTGCGCGCACTTCGGTTCGTCTCAGGTTCTTCCGAGAAGATCTGTTTCGACAAACGCTGGGCAAAAAGGGATGAGAACAGGTCAAAACTCTCAAAAGGGGATGGGTCCCAAAGAGATGACAAGCTCTGCCTTGTCCAGGCATCCGTGAGGATCCCGCAGGCCCCACGGACATCGTCGTTGTCTCAGCTTGCGCTCTCTCCCAAACTCCCAAACAGAGACAAGGACGTGGGTTCTAGAATAAATATAATCTCCACCGGGCGATGCCCGAATGATGTCAGAGCGTCGTTTTTGGCAACGATGCTAGGATCACAGCATGAATTTGACAAGCAAGAATTCGCGTAGCGCGAGGTTTACCGGGATTTCGCAATGACGGTTGAGCCGGCGCCTTCCCTATTCAAGGGTAGACGCCGTCTTTCCATTCTGAGCGTCCCGCCGCTTAGCACCTGCAGGTGTAATTTGAAACCCCCTAGCGAATCTCGTGCCCGTGGTTGCTCACCACTGTCACAGCTCACCCCACCACGTTCGCAGCCCGAGACTTTGGCACTCTATCGTGAGTCGGTACAGTGCAGCGATGCACCTCGGTCGCTACTCGCACCGTCAGACTGGGCATTATGCGAGACACTTGATAGATGAGAACCATCCGACTCGGTCCTACCCGACCACACTCACTACGCGCAATGACGCCTCACTTCATCTATCAGTTTGACAAGATTTTCTCCGCCATTGTTTTGGGGGTTGTTGAATCCGCGCGAGGTTCTTGTGACCGCGACTTACAGGTCTTAGGGCTGGGTAACCGCAGATCGTGGAGAATTAAACGCACTTCCGATGGAGGATGCGTGACCACTTGACACCTGTAGCAAGCTGTAGCCAGCTGTAGCGCCAACGTTGGCGATTCGCAACCACGGACAAGGCCGCTCCGGGCTTACTGCGCCATCCATAGATTAAAGAGGTCCCATCTCGCGTACGCTGTTCCCTGCAGTTCCACATAATGAAACTCCATTCGGCTAGCAGCCACGAGTTTCCCCAGGATCCCGGGGGGTGCAGACAGTTTAGTGCAACAAGGCCCGAGAGGCAAAGAACGGTTGTTCCACCAATTCCTTTTCAGCACAATTCATTTCGACATCCCGGTCTAGAATCCACCGCATCTGCTGATTGATGGCAATGCCTCGATTCTGAAAAGCCACCGATCCTCGTTTGGATGCGGCTGGGAAGATTCCTTCCTTTCCCCCTCGTTTGCCTTTTCTGATATTACCATTTGCGCCGACTATCCGCCTCTCATTCTTATATTTCCTTTCTATTAACACCCCCGTTTCGAATGTTTGGTGGCCGGGACGAACATGTAACAATGCTGTCGCCACGAAATCACGACAAAGACCACCCGCACACGTACGTGAACCCAGAGGTGCCTTTGAATCTCGGCCTGTGGTTCTTGTATGCGGGCGCTACCTTCTTCCTCACCCTGCGCGTATGGATCAAGATCACGAGGCGGCATGGACTGTGGTGGGACGACTGGATCTTGCTGGTCACTTGGGTATGTCACTACATGACTGAGCTTGATAACAATGACTGACTATTCTAAAGATCATCCTTACAGCAAACAACAGCCTCATCTCACTTGAATATGCGACAGGCTATGTCGTTGACAAGTGGGACGACCGCATGCAAATTCTTATCAACATAACTTCTTGCGGTACCCTTATAGGGCAGGCCCTGAGTAAAACAGCATTTGCTGTAACATTATTAAAGCTCACCAAAGGCTGGCCTCAATGGATTCTCTGGTTCTGTATCGTCACCATGAACGCGTACATGA
This sequence comes from Phoma sp. XZ068, assembly GCA_004835665.1. Lineage (NCBI taxonomy): Eukaryota > Fungi > Ascomycota > Dothideomycetes > Pleosporales > Didymellaceae > Phoma > Phoma sp. XZ068. The sequence continues at coordinate 1,692,147 of RBKR01000002.1, forward strand.
TTGTCAAGTGCTTCTTCCAGTGGGCAAAGATCACCGACAAGCCGAGCTACGATGTGTGGTACCGACTCAACTTCTATCTGGACTGGACCTTCCGCGAGAACTTTAAGGAAGGTGGCAATGGTAAGCAAGCTTTTAGGGTCTAAACATTTATCATTTCTAACATTGCGCTCAGTGTACAACATCATCATGGACTTTGTCATGGCTACTTTCCCGTGGCTCATCACCTGGAACTTGGATATGCGCAAAGTCGAAAAGGTCGGTCTCTGCTTGACAATGAGCCTAGGAATGATTGTCGCCATCATTGCCGCAATTCGAACTGGCTGGAAAGACGGCGGCAACCCCAAAGACGAGTGGTACTTTTGGCGCAACGCACACTCAAACATCTGGTATTCCTCCGAGATCGTCGGCACAATCATCGTCCAGTGTATCCCGGTATTGCGACCACTTATTCGCGACATTCACACCTCCCTGACTTCGAAGAAAATTGCCTCGCATGGCGGAGACACCGCTTTCCGCCGCAGCAAGATGCCCGCGGGATACATGACCAGCAACCACAACGCCAGAGCGTACTCGGATGCAAAGGATACAGTCAACGACGACTCGATACCGGACTCTTGGGACAACCAGGGCATATACACGAAGAAGGACTTTGAGCTTACTACAGTGGAAGTCAAACGCAGTCCACAGTCGATGGTTTAGATACAACATTCAATTCATTCTTTTCCTCAGAAACTCCTCACTCCCAATGGACTGCTGGCGCAAAGCCGGCCAGCACACTTTGCATGCGCAACAGCTTTCACATGCACAATGTCAGCGCCCTGACTCACTCGGACATTGCGATATCTGCATGCAGCACTGCGGCACTGCATATCTTGGAACTGCACCTGTCGCTCAACTCACCGCATTCGAAAACTCTCCGACAACTGCAGCGACTGAGAGTCAGTCACGACCACACTCATAAGATGAATGACGCGCTCAAGCCTTCGTGCAACGATGTCAAGTTTCAACAACCCAGGCGCCGGTCGACGGAAAACGCGTGAGAAACGGTCCGTGTAACGGGAGAGGATTGCGCAGCACGATGGAAAAGGGACCCATGAGGTGACCCTGGCTGAAGCTGCGGTCTTGGCTCTAGCCCTGCAAGTGGCGTTGCTGGCGCTGCGCTGACAGGGTTGGGACAGGGGAAGGAACTGGAGCAGGGGATCGAAGGCAGGCGGAAACGAGTGTGGGTACAGGCCCAAAAAGGCCAGCAAGAGCAACAGTTACGCGTCGCACCAAACGTATATAGATGAAAAAGAAACTCTCAAACTGCAATGAGGCACTTAGTCATGAATTGACCAACTTGGATGCATGCTACTATTGAGGTGAGTCCCACAATCTTGCACTTGGCGTTGCGGATTCTTTTGCCCGTCAGTGCTTATGTTGACTTGGGAGAGAGAAGGGGAGGCCTTGTAATCTAGTCCAACGGACCCGGTTCTCGCAACGCGTCGTTCCGCGAATTGGCTTCTGCCCAATGATTGGATGCAGACTTCGGATGTTGCTGTGCAGATTTCACAACCGTTGTGCTCCACCAGCATATCTCCTCGCGAGCGCCGCATGTGCTGCCAGTGATCCAAACATCCTCATCGCCAGCCTAAACCACGATCAAATGACGCAACACCAAATCTCGATGTTCGTCCACCCACGACTCGTCACATTCTAGATTCGTTTAATTAACCCTGCACCGTACACCCGGTCGGCCAACAGCCGCGATATTCCCGTCCCGAGGCTGCCGCGCGGTGCTAACTGTTGAGTATAAGCTGGGTAGCTATATGATCGCGTGCAAGTGGGTTGGGACGGCGTTCAAACGAAATGATGAACAGCGCAGGCGGGGCGCCGTTTGGAAATATATCGCGTGTGTTAAGACCCGGGGTTTGTCGTACAGCGTAAAACGTGGACAGCGACTATACCACTGCAGACGTTGGCGCCATTAGACAGCCGGTGAGTGTGGTTTTACTGTAATTTGGGATCGAGCGTCCGGGAAGTCGGAGCGATTAGCTAGCAGGCTTGTCCGCAACTTACCCCGGGTATCGCGGTAGTTGGAGTTGATCCGTTGGGTTGCTTGCTTTAAGATCTAGGTATGCGAGATCGATACTAGTCTCAAGAACCGGTGTCAGCATTTAGGCTGAGACTAGAACGTCAGTTAATCAATTGAATAATTGATATACACACTTGTCAAACGTGATAATCACGTAGGTCCTCTATATTTCTTGTCATTCTCAAACTTAACTTTGTCAATCCACCAACGGCGCTGCTCCCCTAGAGGGCCAAGATTTCCCCATGCTCGGCGTCGTACTGATGACAAACTTTCCACCCCCATTGAATTAACCTTGCAACAATTGTGGGCGAGCTTCGTATGGGACTAATTCATCTCCGAGAGTCGCTGCCAGCTCTTCGCCAAACTAAGCTCGGTGGTACAGAGAGACTCACGCCGTTAGGATTATCCTCCTTGTCTGCCGGTGCCCGAAGGTGTGATGGTCTGTCTGGCTCAGCCACGTTTTTGTTGTCGCATCTACTAGCGGATGTGGTCTGATGCACACCGTTGGCGAACAATATGCCTCGTACGACCCAAGACAATGATGATGCTGGGCAAGTGGCATCAATTATCAGACATCCCACCTTTGAGTGGGCGACTATACATTTACTGGAGTAGGAATGATCTGACGCAAGTAATAACTGTTTCGAAGATAGTCGGTGTAGGACTTCGAACGGCTAATCTTATAAACCGACGGCTACTGTGAGTTGTGTAGCCTCCTCATTCATTACAGTGGATTCTCGAGTACACAAGGTTAAGATCAAATGCATAAGCACGTACGAAATACGCAAATAGGCATTGGGCATCTTGAAAAGCTATCTCCGACAAGCTTTATCATACCTCAGTCCTCAGTCGTAGTCGAGAGTCATGAACTCGTACCACATCGGTGCCTTTGTTCGGTCTGTTCTCTGCGAATGTTTCGAAACATGTCTGCGAAAGAGACGTGCAGGGATACTCTTCTGGCAATCACAGTTCAGACAATAAATTAGAGGCCCACATCTTCTCAAGATCACTAATCCTTGCTACAGTCGTTTCCCAGGACGTTCGGGATAGATCTTCCGGTGTTCGCATTCGTCGTGGCATTCAATATGACTTGGAGGTCCTCTGTGGCGGGTAGATTGATTTGGCATTGTTCACAGACTCAGCGGCGGTAAAAGTGCCGGAGGATTCGAGGGGTCGAACGTGAATGCACAACACGGGGGTCTCGTATTGTACAACTACCATTAAACTACCCACTGATCTTCTGTGATGTGCTGAGGGACGCATGTAGGTGCTTTGACATGACATCGTCCTTGATGACAAAACGTTTTAATCGAGTCACTAAGATTTGCTGCACTGGCTCCTTCACAGCTTCTCTTTTGCCAAACCAACGTAGGAAGCAATGTTTGGTATCTGTCATCTATGAAATAAACCCCATAATAGTATGTATTATTGCAGAGAAGTTGTGGTGTCCAATCCACTACCCACTTCATCTCCACGTAGCACCAAGTCAAAGTCCGTCTCTTACAAAGTTCTCTTGCCACAAACATACCGCAAGCCATATGAATGAATCTTAAGACCTATTCGGACTATGATCAGGCATGACGTTCCGTGCCACTGGACTCATCCAATGAACTGTCTTTTTACCAGACCGCGATGCAGATGATTTGTCGTTATTGGATGCCCCCGAATCTCTGTAAGCGGTTGACGATGAAGTTTTCGAATCATTAGTGTTGTATTTGGCAGAAGCTGAATTCGTGGTTGAAATACCCCAATCTGAGCCCTTGCCGATGCCTGTAACGGATAGTAGTGATGAGAGCGTTGAGTTTCTCGACATTGTGTGTTAAGGAATTGATGATTGGAGCGGACAGCTATGTAGCTCTTAATAAATACATCCTAATGGAAATAGGTAGTGAAGTACATGATGTTGTGAAAAACCGACCGTATGTGAAACAAGTTGACTTGACACACTGCGAACAGTGAATGGGTCAAACATGCACACGGTAGGAGGCAGCGGTCATTGCATAGTAACTTCGTATTGTGATATGTACAGAATGTGATGCAACTTTGCGTCCTGTGATCAATTATATGCGCAGCGATGGCACGAATGATCAGAGTCATAGAGCTTCCCCCTTATATCACAACTTTTCAAGACATCAACCTCCAAAGCAAGCAGTGCTCCTCCGCCATGGGCTCACATGACAACACACTGCACTCCACGAATGTTGTTCTTGCTTCCTCCCACCAGTATCGCCATCGTCGTTGCCTGTACCGACAATCCAACCCTTTGCGATTTTATCCGCCACACAAGTGTCCGCGCTGTTTCCTCTTGTTCGAGTTGTAATGCTGTAGAAGCTGTATGCTCGAGGGCAGCGCACTCCGGTGTTCTCGAAGATGTCATTGTCCTTGCTATGGACATCGATTGAACGCAGTCTTCAATGGGGTAGTGAATGTGATTAAAGGACGAGTCGGAAGAAGGTGTAGATTTCAGAGACGCTATTGGCTGTTTGGTCGCTGTAGTCGTATTTGTTCCTATGGAAAGGACAGTGGCTATGGGACCAATGGGTTCTGAGAGTTGAGCCATGGCATATGTTCGTGAATAGTGAATTGTGAAACCTTTTGGCATGCGCACGTTCAGACTCGTCCTGCGAGGTGTCGATGTGTGTGTTCAATTGCGCAAGTTTGAAGGGGTGATATAGAACTGTGATATGCTAGATCGAAGTCAAGGGTGCTGCAATTTATATTGAGCCCGATACTCACCGGTAGACTGCTTAGCATTGTTGCAGCTTAGTATTGTCACCTACAAAATTTGCCTCAGGCCTCTTACCATTGTCTTCATGTGGGCACATTGACGACTGGGTCTGCGAGGTGAAAGCGGACAGGATATCAGAAGGAAATAGTATAGTCGTACGGAGGTGAAGACCAGACAGCTGGGTAGACTTAAAGGTAAACCGCTGCAATCATTTCTAACTAAGAAGCTAAGTGGTGTTTGAGAGTGCGATTCGTGTTAATTGGGTATAATAGGGTTTGAAAGTTACTACTAGCCCAGCATGCTCCTCTTACGACCCCTCAATCTTACACCTTCCAGTCTCTTCAGCACGCTCTTAGCACCCTTGTAGCTCTTGCCATATGACTCGAGCACTGCGTGGAACAGAGGTTCAGCAGCAGGATGGGTGGCCGAAAAGGCGCGTTCAAGAACGTACAGGTCGACTGCGCGGTCTTCGTCTTGGATCGTCGAAGATGTCAAACCGAAGTCGATCAGGTAGATTTCGCCAGCCAGCGACTGGTGCGTAGGAGATGTAGATTCATCCTGAGGTCTCTCCAGCGGAGGAGGATCCTCTCCGTTCATCGCCGCCTCGCGCATAGCACTCGTCGTCATCCTCCCTGTTGGCTGTGTCTTTACGCTCTCTTCCTCATCTGCAACTCTCAGCATAAGGTTGCTCGTTGTCAAATCTCCATGGCAAACCCCCAGCTCGTGCAGTTTGCCAACCTCTCTCCCAACCCGCGCCATCAGGTCCATGATTTCATCCTGCTCAGTCCCTCCCGCTCGTGAAAGTTGCCCTACATCACCACCCTCAGAGAAAACACGTTTCTCCTGCTCCTTGACCTCCTCAGCCCACGAATCTAGCACCCTCCGTATTGTTCGCCCATTCACATATTCCAACACCAACCACCCGGCATCTGCGTCGCATCCCAGCACACCAGGAACATTCACACCCTCGCGCTTCACGCGTACCAAACTCCTAGCTTCGGCGAGGAGGCGCGACCTCGTGAGGCGCTTGTCGAGAGTGGGGTGTCGGTACGGCTTGGGTGGGCGGTATTTTACGACGGCGGGCGTTGAGGGTGTAAGGAACGTAGTTTTGTAGACAAGGGCTTCGGCTCCTTGGGTTATGGGCGTGAGCGCATCTTGCGAGAAGGGTGGTGGGAGTGTATGGAGTGGGCGTTCTGTAGGTGGGTTTGGCGGGGGAGAGATTGGTGGAACGGCAGGCTCTGCCATTGCGGGTGCTGTCTTCGATGGCTGGATCGAGGGATATGATGCGGTATCGACAAAGAAGGTGTATCGTGTGGTTTTGAGTGTTTAGGTACGGGATGGCGTGTTGGTGTAGTTCTCTGGAATTTCGGTATACATCTTGAAGTTGTAAGCTGTTGCCCCACATCACTTTTCCAGAGTGCCCCTCAATGCCATATAGTCGACACAGCACGCGTCAATCCATCAGTTCTGACGCGACGAAGTCCGTGCTATGATTGTCACAGTGTGGCTAAGGTTCATCAAAAGCGCAAGGCTCGAATATGTTAGGCTTGAGGCTTGATACAGAAAAAGATATTGGATCTGGAGAGACCAAGGCAAAGAACGTGAAAATTGCTTGCTTGCTGGCCTAATAGTATAACACCGGCGATTAAATGCCTAACTCTGTTTGTAATTGCAAAGCTTCACCCTGTTGCACCGCTAATGTATAATTGTCTAGCGGACAAGTCCAAAGACGGGCACGTGCTCACGCGTTGATTGGGCGCGCCTTGACCTTTAATTCACCGTAACTCCTGCACTCAACAACACTAAATCGCTAAGACCCGAAGACCCAGTAAACATCACCTTGGGAAAGACAGCCCGTAGATAGAGATTACAAAAATCATGTCGCGCCCGGCTGCAAGGAAGGCAGCGCCGAAAGGCGAGTACATCGAGACGGTGAGTAACAAGTCCATTAGCTGTCTCTCTCAGATGCAAGATGCCTTCCATAATTCCCAATTAACATTTTCTCATCTTGTCAATTTACACTTCTCTGCTTAGTCTTCGTGCTTCTCTATCATCTCTCCCTCGATCTCTCTCTTCCTTGATGATTTGGCAACGATATTCCATCACCTCGCCGCTCAAACCAGGCCGAACGACTCATCTCGCCAGACCGCCCTGTCTAACCCCATCCCAGGACTCAGGGAACAAGGTCTCCCGACGCGCCGCCATCACAGGAACCGCCAATATTACTCTCGGCGGGCGAACCGTCATAATGGCCGATGTCCAACTCCGCGGCGATCTCCACCCCACACGCTCGGCACCATCACAGTCTGGGCGCGAAACAACACCAATTAGCATCAACATCGGGCGGTGTACAGTCATTTCCACAGGGAGCGTGATCAAACCTCCAGCGAGGATAAGTAGGGGCCAGGTGCATTACTATCCTATGAAGATTGGGGATAATGTGTTTGTTGGTATGTATTCTCGCATGCCTTCGTCGGTGGATTTTGCGATTGTGGGTTGGGCGTGGCAAGCTAACTGTTTCGCAGGACCAAATAGCACCATCTCTGCCATCTCTATCTCATCACATGTTCACATTGGCGCCAACGTTACCATTCAGCCCTTTGCCATCATCAAAGAGAACGTAAAGATCCTACCGCACACCGTAGTTCCAACGAACATGGTCATCGCTTCTGGTTCTGTAGTTGGTGGGCAACCTGCGCGTGTTGTTGGAGAGGTAGGAGAGGGGTGGGGTGTTGGTGGAGGAGGAGCGGGTGGAGGGCTGGGTGTTGGAGGCGGTGGGGAGGAGAAGTGGGTTGAGGGTGGAGATTTGCGGGAGCTGGTTAGAAGTATCAAGTAAAGTAAGATGGATACTTAGGTTGAAGTGCAGCTTGTGATTTAATTGGGATAGCATCTAAATGCGTTCTCACGAAGGGTTGAAGAACGATCTCCATACGGCCATTCTCATTCATGCTTGATGCTTTCTACGAGCTTGGAGCTTGAAGCTCGCTCCCCAGGCGGGGAGTTCCTCCTTCTTAGCGCTCATCTCGTGTCTATGCAGTATCTTGTCATGTCGTGGACCCTAGCCAATGGTCGACAAGAGGGTCTCGTACTTCTGCTTCCAGTATGCAACATCACCACCTGCGGCACCCACACCGTTAGACTGAGAGGCCTTGGCAGCAGCAAGCTGGTGCTTAAGGTCGGTGATCTGTGACTCCTTCTCGCGAGCAGCCTGTCGGTGCTTTTCGGCGTCCTTGTAAGTTGGCAACATGTCCTTGTACTCCTTGTATGAGCGCTGGAGATTGTCAGTAACGCTACGAGCAGACATGTGAAGAAAGCCCATACTTTCGCCAGCTCGGTCCATTCTACAAGCGCATCTTCCAGGCTGCTCTTCTTCTCCTCGAGCGTCTTGACCTTCTCCAGGAGACCTTTGTCGTTGCTCACAACTGGTGCGGTATCCTTGGTGGCGAGCTTTGCCTTGAGCATTTGCACGTTGCCCTGCGCTGCCTTTGCATCGTTCTTGGCCTCGTTGACTTGCGACGTAAGGCTGTCCAACTGCTTGATCAGATCATCTTTGGCCTTCGAAAGCTCCGTATTGACCTTCGTGATGTCGGTAGCTTTCCCCACCTTGGCTTTCAGGTCGACGTTCTGCTTCCGAAGATGATCGATGTCAGCGTTGAGTGCCTCAACCTTTTTCGTCTGCTCATTCAGTCGCTGTTCGAAGTTGTCAGCCACATATAGAGAGATCTATTGGATTCAGAGAAGCATACCGAGAATGCAGATGCATGCTCCGACGCTTGATTGTTGTAATTGACACTGAGAAGGCGATGCTCGGTCTTGAGCTTGTCGAGTTCCTTCTTGGCAGAACTCTCTCCAGTCTTCAGGGAATTGATCAGAGTGTTGAGTGAAGCTGTCTTGTTAGTTTCCTTCTGTAGCTCCCCAACCTTAGCCTCAAGTTCTTTAGAGTGATCGGTCGCCCTCTGCTCGCTGCTCTTCAGCTGCTCCCGGAGGTCAGTGATCGTCTTGCCAAAAGTCTCGCTCTCCGCTTGCAATTGCTTCTTCAAGGTCGTGAGCGTCTCGACTTCCTTGTGCAAGACATCGACCAAGTTCAGATCTTTGGCTTTGCTCGCAGTCTCCTGTACCAGAAGCTCCTTGTACGTATCGACCTCGGTTCGAAAGTTACCCTTCTCGAGCGTAAGACGTGAGACACGCTCTTGAAGGCTCTCAAGCTCCTTAAGCTTTGAGGCAGTCTGCGCCTTGAAGTGCTGAAAGGCATCCTGCTGCTGAAGAATCAGATTGTGCTGTGTGTTTACCTTCTTGTGTTGAAGATTGAGTTCTTCCTGAGTTTCACGGATGGTCTCATTCATCATTGAGGAATGGTAGAGGCTCATATTGTCGCGCTGCTTCTCCATGAACTCCGGCAGAGCGGCCTTAGCATTATTCGCGGCTTCGAACAGCTGTTCGAGCTCCTGCCAAAGGCTCTCGACCACTTCTGAGCCAGATGTGGATTGACGAAGGAGGGCGAGAAGCTGGCGAGTGTTGGTGACGGCACTGGAAACTGTTCTAGAGAACTTGGTGGTGTGCTCGTCGATTTCCTTCTTCAAAGCTGTGCCCTGCTCGACGGCGAGCTCCGCAGCTGGCGGTGTCACCTCGAGTGCGGACTCTGTGGCAGCGATCTGCTCTTTGGTTGCTATAGTGGTGCCTGGGGCTGAAGGGGTAACGATTGGTACCGCAGATGCTGCCGCAAGTTGTACCTTTCTCTGATCGGAGCTGGCATATTTCGAGAAGCCCAGCGCCTTCGGACCCTCGTAGGTGGGAGCTGCCATGGCTAGCGGTGGAATCACTACGGACGTGGGCTAGTTGCGAATTAATGAGTGATCCTGCGTCTGAGTGAGAGGTGTGCTGCCTCGAATAGAGAGCGTTCTTTGCAGGTATGGTGGGACGATCCCTTGATGCGCAGGATTCTCGCGGTAAGGTAGCAAGGATGTGGAGTGCGGGCTTGCGTTTGGTGAGAGAGGAAAGACTCACCAAAGATGCTTGCAACGAAGCTATTGCACAGTAACCTCAAGGTCAGGCAAAGCAGGAGCAGTTTGGAAGTGGAAAGCTCGCGAGCTCGTCTGTTTGATGTTGTTGTTCTGTGGGTGAGAGCAAGTCATTGGAATCAGAAAGAGCAATGACGATGGAGACAAGATGCCGACAGCCCGCGTAGCCACAAAGAATATGACAAGAATTCCTCGGTGATGGTGAAGTGAACGTCTCCCAGCACACCCACATGCAAAATGAAGGACGTAGCAGCTCGCGTTTCCAGAACATAGAGGCAGAACCGTTAACGTTCCTACTTTTTGCAGAGAGCAATTGAGCTGTCTATAGACCCTAGAGTTTACTCATCCAAGACACATAGCTTTGGCGTTGCAGCAAGACACATAGCTTTGGCGTGCCAGCGACACACAGAACTCTAGCATCGCGGCTTTGCTGGCCTCAGGGAAGTGCTTGGAGATAGGTTGCTTCAAATGAGGACACGGAGATGCAGTAGATTTTGTGAAATGAGACAACGAAATTGACTTTAAAGGCTAGAACGATAATCATAATGGCTGAGAGTAAGGGCAGAGACTACAACTGAGTTACAGATGGAAGGACCTCAATGAGAAATGGAGTATAACTCGCGATGAAAAGCATACTACGAGAAAGATACTTTCTAATGAGAAAACTTTAATACCCACATATCTAGGCAGAACCATTCTGCAATCAAAGCTATATGCACTCATCTTGACCAGGCTTATATATGTTGCGGCCCAGCGCAGATCATTGATCAGTTGTGGCGATGAAGAAAAAATCCCACCAAACGTTGTGCTTCCCGCTTTTGACAACGCCGATGCATACAGGCTTCAAGTGCTCGAGCTTGTGTCTAGATACGAAGTCATTCGGAAGTGACAACGCATATAGGGTTCTTCATTAGCAAGAAGACGCGTACGACACAGGACGAATCACGCATTGGCGGACATTATCCGGTGTCCAGCTTAGCAAGCGACAAAAGCAAACACACGAGCACAGCCGGTACTTTTTACTCGCCCATTGGAACACCATTTCATAATCGACTGTGAAAAGGAGGAAAAAAAAGCAAAGGTCATGTCGAACGCCACCTATCCGTCAATCCCAGGAAAACGGGTCGGGGGTACGCACTGAAGTGGATTATGGCGTGGAGCATTCACGTTCTCATATCCGCTGAAAGGGCGAATAGCACCGAAGCCTGAAAATGAGACCGAGAGAGTACGACGGGTCGTTCGTGCAGATTCCGCGCAATGCTCCAGGCTGGCTCGCAAGTGAAGGCGAAGGTCGTTTGGCGAGCAAGGCTGCATGATGGGTGCTAGATTGCCTAGCATGTCAATGGTCCCTTGTACTTGTACGCCATCGGTGTGATGTTGCCATTGGACGTTGATTTGTCGAGATAGAGGCCTCGAGATTTTCCAGGCCGTCGTTTTGGAGATGTCAAGTAGCCATTCGTAGGGGAGAAGCAATTATGCATCAACTGTCGATACAAGATCGAGAGAGGCTGTCAGCCATAAAAGACTCCGCTGCAAACAAGCCGATGCTGAGGCAGGCACCGGGAAGAGCCGAGGCCTTGGCTGATAGAAGTGGGTCCACTCTGAAACAGGCCTTTAAACTTGAAAGCGAAATCGGCTGATTGTTGCCGCATTGCTTTGTGATCTGTAGTTTGTGATCTGGACTTCTTGATGTGGCATGGCGATTTGCACTGCAAGATCTGATTTGCACTGCAGTACGGGCAGATCGCGCGCGGAGCAACCGAGACAAGGGAGCGGCTGTGCGTGGCTGCGATGTCCAGTGCGACATTCGAGCAATCTCGGTTTGCTGGGAGGTTGCACGACTCGCTGGCCCAGTGAAACCACACGACATGCAGGGGAGGTTAATGGCAGGGGCAGACGGCGAAGGCGGCTCGATGGAGAATCCAAGATCCTCAGCACCGGTTTCTGCAGGCTGCGCAGAAGAAGCATGTCGACCGGAACTACCTGAAACAGCAGCGAATGACAGTGGTGGTAGGCCAGCATACTTGTAAGCTAGTGTTCTTTGTCCGATGGAAGCTGCTGCCGATTCCGAGCGACCTCTTTGGGCTTTGGTGTCTACTCGTGGTTTCTTCGGGGCCCATCACGTTTTCTGCGCCGCCTTGGGCATGGGCAGCTGCAGATCGTGTCCAGAACAGTGCGAGCTGCGTGGGTGACGCCAGAGACATGTTATTAGTGTGCCGTTGCACCCTGAGCACTGCTGCTGGAGCCCTGCAAGATTCGCAGCACTAGCCTAGAAGGTGCTTTCACGCTTTCCACTCGTCGGCTGGCATTCCCCCAACTTGCCTGCTGCACATCAGGGATATTGTCGGGATTCAGCCTGACAAATTCGCAACTTTTGCGAGCAACTGTCTTTGTACTAGACGGCCCGTCCGGAGTCGACTCCACCCCAAGGACAGTAGCTCTTTCGTAACGTCGACTACTTACACCCTGCGGCACGCCCGCTCGCTCGTTATCTTGCTGCTGTGCTCTCCCTCGCCCTCTGCCACCCTCCCCGCATTCGTTGTTCCTGGGTCTCCAGCTGCACCCGCCTTCGCCAATCGCGTGCACCCTGTCCAGCACTGCGCTCCACCCCTCCAGCCTCTGGATATCGTCCGCCACTGGCCCAATTGCACGGAAGACCCTGGCCCCACGCCTAGAAGTGGCCGTCGTTCCCAAGCTTCGACACTACTGCATGCGCGCAGCCCATACTTAGCCGTCCACACACCTCTCCGGCCACTTTGCTGCTGCTCCCCGACTCCAACTGAGGGCGTTACATGGCACCCGCGATAATGTGTTTTGGAAGGAAACCCGTGGACCCCAAGTCCAAGAAGAATGAGGACATCGAGAAGAACCTTCGCATGGACAGGAAGAAGGCGGAGCGCGAGGTGAAGCTCCTGCTGCTTGGTATGGCGCGACACAGCTGAAGGCGCGAGATGTGTTTACTGATATGCAATACAGGTGCTGGTGAAAGTGGCAAGTCCACGGTGCTGAAGCAGATGCGCATCATCAACGCCGGTGGATTTGGAAAGCACGAGCGCCAGACATGGCGTGCGACCATCTTCAACAACTTGGTGTCTGCATTCCAGACCATCTACGCTGCCATGCAGGAGGACGACACAGATTTCGAGGACGAAGAGTGCATTGTACGTCAATATGCGCCGTTCTAGCTGCTCGCGGTTCCATTTACTGACTTTGGCGTCACAGCGTTACTCCGAGATGGTCAACTCTGCGCCAGACATTGGCACCGAAGAGCCTATGCCGGAAGATTTCCTCCACGCCTTCAACTGCCTGTGGGCCGACAAGGGCGTGCAATTGACGATCTTAAAGGGCAACCAATATGCGCTGCACGACAACTTGAGCTAGTATGGTATGCAGGGACTTAGTCTTAAGCAATCGCTAACACAACGACAGCTTTTTCCAAGACATTGACCGACTCTTTATGAAAGACTTCCTCCCTACAGATCAGGACATTCTGCGCACACGACTACGAACGACCGGTATCTCCGAGACAATCTTCGAGCTGGGCAACCTCACATACAAGATGGTCGATGTTGGTGGTCAACGATCGGAGCGAAAGAAGTGGATACACGTTTTCGATAACGTACAAGTTGTGCTCTTCTTGGTGGCCATCAGTGGTTATGACCACGTTCTGGTAGAAGACAGGAATGGGGTAAGCAAGATAGCGGATCGCTGGCAAGACTCCACTAATGCGACAACAGAATCAAATGCACGAGGCGCTGATGCTCTTTGAGTCGATATCCAACTCGAAATACTTCGAGAAGTCGGCCCTGATCCTCTTCCTCAACAAGATCGATCTCTTCCGCGAGAAAATCGCCGGTGGCATGAGCCCGATTAACAAGGTCTTCCCAGACTACACCGGAGGGCCCAACGATATTGAGGCAGGACAGGAGTTCTTCGCCAACAAGTTCCGCAACCTCGTACGACAGCCGAAGAAGGAGGTCTACGTGCATTACACCAATGCGACCGATACGGATCTGTTGAAGAAGACCATGGCCTCCGTTCAGGACATGATCGTCCAGCGCAACCTGAATGCTCTAATACTCTGATTCGGCGAATTGAATCACCCATCCATCGACAGACCCGCTGTATCGAGTCAGCTCCAGCTGTACCTCTACCAAGCGTCGCCGAATGTCACCGCAAAGCTACAGTACACGCATCGCGCGACGACTGCCGGGGCAAGTTGACCTCTTAGAACGTCGGCCGGCCTTACCCAGCGACTTCAGCGCCTCTTTCCAACATTATACCCCCGATATCTCGACTGCGTAATTTTATTTCTCCTTGTGTTAAGACGATCTTGACGATATATTTCATTGATCAACGCCGTAGAAGCAGGCGGGCTGCCGAAACGGCACAAGCACTAGTATCAGCGACAGCACGACAGTGGACGGTTTGGAACAGGGGGACTTGGTGTGCACTGATGGTTTGCACGCTTGCAAACGAACAAGCTGCGGGCTCAAAGAAGTAATCTCCACTCTTGGCATGTGGTCACCCGGGCGTCATGATTGCATTTCTCTGGCATTAGCGGGTGGGATCTTCTGCGATTTATCTGACCTCCAACGTGTATTACAAAAGCTGTTTGAGCGTAATGACGAGCGACCAAGAACTTATAGATGATCAAAATGCTGAGCGTGACCGACATGAAGCTGCGTGATGCTGAACATGAGCAAACTATTGGCCTCGTGACTGTTTCTAGCTCATGGAGCATTGCGTAAGGGAAGTTGAGTAGATCGGCTGTGCCATGAATGTGCATGTCTTCTGTGGCGGCGTTGTTACTATTGTGCTGCGCTCTCCCGACGCCGCGTCGTGGAAAGGTCGGTCCGAGCGTTAGCGGCAAAGCGTGACGGCGCTGTGCAGGATTGAGCCGCAGCCAACCAGTCAACCACCATCACCACCACAAGCACCCCTCCACAGCTGGCCATGTTCTCTCCTGCGCTTGGGAGAGCCGTCCGCTCGACCAGCGCCATCACGGCGGTGCCGACCAGCTCGGTCGGACGCGCTGCGATAAGCACCGCGCAGCAGCCCTTCCGACCGAGCCACCAGCGGCGCCTATCCTCGTCGAAGCCTTCCACACCTCCCGACAACTCGAAGAGGCCCACCGAGAATGCCGCGGAAGAGCTGAAGACGTCAGAGAAGAGGTCGAGGAGGAGCAGCAAGCTGAAGGCTTCGAGTGCGTCTGCGCCGGCCACAGCAGCGCGCAACATCCCATATGTGAAGCCAACAGACCACCTCATGGAGCACCGTACGCCGCCAGACAGACCTCTACTGGGCCTTGTATGCTGACAAACCGCAGATCTCGTTCTCTCCACCCTCTTTTCGCAACACCGCCCCATCTCAATCAGCCCAGCCCTGGAACAGTCCGTGCCGATCGCGGCCTCGATGGAGCAGTTCGAGGCCATCTTCCAGCCCCAGAGACGCAACGAGTCGGAGATCATCGTCAACACCCACAAGACGTTGGCCGAGTTCATCCAGGGTGTTCAGGCCTCGGCCGACCAATACGAGGCCATGGATGCCTTTGAGGAGGCTGCGGAGGAGATCTACCACCTCGACAGCTTCGCGCCCGCACAGCCCGAGTCTCTGGAGAGCTACGCGTTCAGGCCACCGCCTGCGCCCGTACCTTTCGACCCATTAGCGACCGAGGAGGCGCGCGAGATCACCCTCCCCACCACCCACACCGGTCGCTCCAAGACGTTCCGCGAGCACGTCCGGAGGAGGCGAAGCGGCATGCTCTTGATCAGTGTCAAGAGGCAGAGGAAGCTCAAGATGAAGAAGCACAAGTACAAGAAGCTTATGAAGAGGACGCGTCTGCTGCGAAGGAAGCTGGATAGGTTGTAGTTGGTCGCATGGATCCGGAGTACTCCATCCATTGATCCCACGGCGTTTCGAACAATCTCCTACTCTCTGCATAAATATTTTGAGCATTTTCTGGTGCTAGCCAGCATAGATCCTTCGGCGCATGGCCACCGTGCCCGCCATTCCGTTTCCAATACCAGCACGCAAACTTCATTATATGCGCGTCACAGCTGTGCATCATGTTTCTATGCGCAATTTTATGAAGAACACTGAAATTAACCACCGGTGTAGGATTCGTTGATGGTAGAAACGCATTGACTTGGTGTTCGCCAAGAGGGCGGCTATAGGTGTCATATAGCCCTATGAAACCCTACTGCAACATACACCGACTGAGGCATCCATACACCCCAGCATCAGCCCTACAAAGCCCCACATGACTTCCACATTAGGCCATAACATCAGGCGTACCGAAGTCGCAGCCTGCAAATCAAACGTTCCGCAACGCTACAGAAGTCATCCTCCTCGTTGTGAACGCTTGACTCAGCGTCCTGTACCTACACTATGAGCGCTTTTGCGATCTCGACAAGCGGCTAAATGGGCTAAACAGAGTTTTGAGACACGGCGCGGCGTCATGTCCAAGACCTGGTGACTGGGAATGGTGATGGAGGAAGTTGGTGAGGTTTGTATAAAGCCTCTACACTGCCTCCCCACATTGACAATCCAGCAACCGCAACTCGCAGCAGCATCAGCAATCACTTCTCCTCGCTTTTACATTCTTTTTGTCTATTCACCTTCTACTGCCACCGGCTGGCCTTCTTACAACTCAAGAGCTAGTCTCACAATCATTATTGCTATACATTATACCTTACACGTTCACTATCACTAAGACGTTCAATTCTACACGACATCATGGTTTCTAAGGTTATCTTGATCACGGCTCTCATCGCCTACGTCGAGGCCCGCTTCGGCCAGGAGCAGGTTCCCATCCCGGCCATCTCTGCCGTTCAGGGCGGCGCCGCCGGAGCGGCTGCTACTGTTGCAGGCGCTGCTATCAGCGATCTTCTCGGTGGAGCCAACGCTTGCGCAAAGGTACGCTTACTCCGCTCTACTATAGCTCTACCATGACAACTTGCTCACAACTGCACAGCTCCAGCGCGCCGATCAGGTTGTCACTGAACTCGGTGGCGGCGCGGACGCCATTGCCGCAGCCATTGGTCTTGTCACTGCTGAGAAGAACACAAACCCTTTCAACAACGGCAACACCCAGAATGTCTGTGGTGACGCCAGCCTCCCTGCTACCCCAGAGCTCCGCGGTATCACCCCCCTCATTGACCCTGATGTCGATGCTGGCGGTGCTGCCGCAGCGCTCAGTGCCAGCTCGGCCGCGAACCCTCTTCCGGCTGATGGCCTGAGTGTCTTCGATCTCATGAGCCAGGCTGGATTGGGTGATCTTGTCGCCTCCCAGGCAGCTGGTGGAAACGCTGCTGCCGGTGGAAACGCTGCTGCCGGTGGAAACGCTGGCGGCAACGCTGGAGGCAATGCTGGCGGCAACGCTGGAGGCAACGCTGGTGGTAACGCTGGCGGCAATGCTGGCGGCAATGCTGGTGGTAACGCTGGTGGTAACAATCAAGGCGCCGCCAACAACCAGCAGAAGGGAAACCAGGGCGCAGCCGCTGGCAATGGTAACGCAGCCGCTGGCAATGGTAACGCAGCCGCAGGCAATGGCAACGCAAACCAGGGCGCTGTCACCGGTGGTGCTGCTTGCAACGCTACAGCGGGCGCCGGCAATGCTGGTGCTGGCAACGCTGGAGCTGGCAACGCTGGCAACGCAAACCAGGGCAAAGCAAACCAGGGCAATGCAGGCAACGCAAACCAAGGCAACGCTGGCAACGCTGGAGCTGGCAACGCTGGCAACGCAAACCAGGGCAAAGCAAACCAGGGCAATGCAGGCAACGCAAACCAAGGCAACGCTGGCAACGCAAACCAAGGCAACGCTGGCAACGCAAACCAAGGCAACGCTGGCAACGCAAACCAAGGCAACGCTGGCAACGCAAACCAAGGCAACGCTGGCAACGCAAACCAAGGCAACGCTGGCAACGCAAACCAAGGCAACGCTGGCAACGCAAACCAAGGCAACGCTGGCAACGCAAACCAAGGCAACGCTGGCAACGCAAACCAGGGCAATGCTAACCAGGGCAACGCGAACCAAGGTGCTGCTGGAGGCGCTGCTGGAGGTGCCGCTGGAGGAGCTGCTGGCGGTGCTGCCGCTGGAGGAGCCGCAGACTTCGGAAAGTGCACACCCACCATCATCTTCGAGGGCGGCCAGAACGGACGCCCTGCCGACGAGTTCACCTTCCAGATCGCCGACCCCGTTGCTCGCGGCGGCCAGGGTGAAGCCCTCAACCCCAACATCATCACCAACGCTCTCTGCAACCAGCTCACCAACGTTTGCGACGCCAACGATGCTGCTAAGGCGCTCTGCGAGGATGCTAAGGCCCAGGTCCAGGCCGCTGGCACCAGGGATCAGAGCACTGCTGACCTCTTCAACGCTGCTCTTGGCTTCGCCAACGCTAAGAAGAGGGATATGAGGCGCGGACTGAGGTTGTAAGCGTTGCGAGTGTGAGCCAGGCAGGGTTATCAGAGCATAGCTCCCCTTTGACCCTGGATTGGGAGCGGGATCGTTGATCGGGCAGGGTTGTTAGAGCATAGTCTCCCCTTTGACCCTGAGACACGAGCATTACGCATCGATACGGTTATGGAAAAGGTTGATCAGGCAGGGTGTTCAGAGCACAGCTCCCCTCCGACCCTGAATCAGCGTGTAGATGGAAGGATGGACAGATTTCATAGAGTTCTCTTATTTTATATCTTCTCTTGTGGGTATGTAAGATTAAGATTATGATGACGAATATACGAGTACACCACCAAGCCTCAATTCTTTCTTCATCTCAAGTGATTCACTGTTCCTGACCTTTCCATACATAGCCTCTCATCTTCCACTTATCCTTCGCATGTTAACCTTCACATGTCGCTAGCAACATCCTTGCCCTTCCTCGCGCCTGGGCGCCTCCATCTCGGCTCATCTACATCTCCACCATCTGGTCCGAACTCATCAATCCCCTCGACCATCGCCCTCGCCTCTTCATACTTACGCCTGCACTGAGTAGCAAGACGCTCTACCTCTCTAACATTGCGTCTCATCTCCAGAAGAAGAGCATATGGACGCATATCGGTGCTATCGGTCGAAGTGGAGAGGGAGCTGACGATTGAGAGCCTTCGGTTCGCTGCGCTCTCATCACCGAGAGATGCCCAGCGACGTCGACGAGCAGCGCGTCCTGCCTCGGCCTCGAGCTCAGCAAGCTCGCGATCCGAGCGAGCAAGGAATTCATCCATGGTTTCCTCATGTTGCTCTGGCACTTGCTGTCTGGTGCGCTGTCGTGCCCCTGCGTCGAAAGCGGTTGGTCGCGTTGCGCGAAGATTGCGCAGGCGTTGATGGGGGTCACGAACTGTGCTTTTCTCGAAGACAATTGGTTCTGAAAGCGTGCGGTGGATGCGGGGTCGAGGATTCTCTCGCGGCATGGTACGTGGTGAGACTGGAGTGTCCTCAGTCCAAGTACGATGAGGCTCAGCAGACTCATGGATGTAAGCGCCGCGGCGAGAAGGCCCAGCTGATGCATCCTGAGGCTCATAACGTCCAACACGATCGCGCTCGTAGGGCAGCTGGTGGTGAGGAGGCTGTTGAGGGCCAGTGTGCTCATAAGAGGAAGCTCGCTGAATAGGTCTGGCCGATGCGCTTCTCACTAGACGCTGATAAGTCACATAGTTCATAGTATACCTCATCCTCCTAAGTGCAGTCCGATCGTTCATCAGCTCACTCTGACGCGCGACAACGTGCCAAATCGGAAGGACAGGACCCCTGAAAAACATATCTAGTATAGACATTCTGCCGGATTTCAAGAGGTCCCAGTCGCTCTCGGCGACTTGTCGTCCGAATTTAGGGTCTAACCAGTGCTGAAACTCTGCCAACTCGAGGAGGTAATCGACATCGAATTTGATGCGGGAAAAGTCTTCGGGATGAGGAAATCCTGGCGGAGGCATATTGCTGATAGGACGATATCCACCCATGCTTAGAGGAGCTTGGTAAGTGGCCCGTAGAATGTCGTTCCAGCAGCTGCGTGCCTTGAGGGGAGCATCTTCGTCAGGGCGGAATCTGATGCTAGCAATGTCTGACATGATGCCTTTCTTGATGATTATATCAAAATAAAGTTTACTTAATTGTATCGATATAGTACCGTAGAACAGTTGATAAGGTGTGTTGTAGAGCAGAAGGGGAGGCGAGCATACACTTATATACAATGAAGACCTTGTCAGTGAGTGACGTGCGCTTGTGAAGCACGGAAGTGCAAACATCAGTCATTGACTGGTTTGTGTTGAATATGCACGCGCAAACCTCGCCGTTTGAAGGATTGAACTCTGTTAGTGTGAAGGATCGACATCATGAGTTGATCACTCCTTCCTCGTCAAACGAGGCAGCCATTGTCACCGCACCTATCAAGTACGTGACTTTTCTCAGACTCGCCATTTCACTTGCCATAATTCAAGGTGCTCACCGTCACACCCAAGTACGCAGCATCAGTTCATATAAAGCTTACCAGCACACGCTCAACATCTAGAACATAACACACTGACGAGCTCACCTCGAGTAACCTGTCAAACCCGAACCAAAACTTCAAACAATCAACAACACCAACAACATGTTTCCCCACGGCCATTACGGACGCCCTCGTGGCCACGGCTCGTTCCCTCCCCCGCATGCACCTGGCATGAATCCTGGCATGGGTCCTCCGAATCCTGGCATGGGAGGTCGTCCTGGCATGGGAGGCGCTCCAGGTATGGGAGGTTTCTCAGCCCCCCGTCACCGCCTTGGTGGAGTGCGATACGATCCCTACGGCTACGGCAGCGACGACGAAGACGATGCGTACGAGATGGACGGGCATCATCACCATGGGGGTATTGCTTCTCTTCCTCCACATCTTCGTGATTTGTTTGAGAGGACTGTCGAGCTGGCGCATGATATTCGTGAGCAACGCGCACGTGGCGGCATGGGTGGGTATGGTGGTGGCTTTGGTGGTGCTCCGCGTGGAGGTCGTGGAGGACGATATGGAGGTGGTATGGGTGGACACTACGATGACGATGATTACTGGGATTAGAAGAGACTCGAAACTCTGGGTGTGGCTCACGAAGAAAGCATACATGTTGCGGCCTGGGAGTGCTCAGATGCGTACAAGTAGTTGTTAGGTAGCATAAGATTTGAATCTACCTACGAAACTAAACGCAATCGCCTACAATGACTATTTCCTGACTGACTGATTCAACCTTCTCACACTCTCCTCTTATCCTGAAGCTTCCACGCGCTACAAATCCGTTTCGCAACCCCATCGCCCGCCCACCACGCACCAGTCACAGTCCCCAACGCCACAAATGGCGCTGTGTGTTCACCTGCTAACCACAATCCCCTCTCAGGCACACCCCTCCTCATAACCTCAACATCTTCGTCGCCCCTCTCCAGTCCAGTCTGGAAATTCGCATACGACCCAAACCCAGCCAGTTCATCGTTTGCCCATGCCGTTGCTAGAATGTGATTCGGTCGGTGGGCGGCGTTGTCAGGGTCGAAATTTGGTAACTTAGAGAAGTAGGGCTCAAAGAAGTCGATCAGTGCGCGTTTCTGAGCTGAAGGGTCTGGGTGAGTGGATACAATGTCTGCGACGTGCTGACTCGTAGGGCCGTACGTATAGAACAGCAGCGTTGGGTGAGCGGTGGAGCCAGGAAGTGCGGCGAGGTTAACGGCTTCTTGGTTCCAGTGCTCGGGATTCGTGGCTGAGGCGTACAAGGGCGCGATGAAAGATGTGAAGCCAGCATAGTGCGAGGGGTCCACGGGTGAGTCGGCGGCACCGAGTTGGTGGACCGGAGCTGCTGTTGCTGGAACGTTGGGTATTGTCGGTGAAGTGCTTGAGGCGGGCGCGGCTTGTGAGGTGCTGCTGGAGTTTGATGTATTCCAGAAAGCTGTGGGGAAGCTGATGTAAACCTATTTTCGTCAATAAAATGAGCGTTGAAAGGAAAAAAAAGCATCTAAGCTGACCTTGTCCAAATGTCCATAACCAATAGAAGCTATTCCTTCCTGTAGTCTCTGCGGTAACGCCGGTTCGAAAGCATCAAGATTCTTCTTCAGCCAACCCAATGGCGCCGTCATAACAACCTCATCGAACTCCTCTCTTTGCTTACCCCCGGGGCCTTCAAATTCGATTGTCACCGAAGGGTCTGCACCCTCATCGCTTGGATTAGAGACCAGCTTCTTCACTGTATGCTGGTAATAAATGCCTTCGTTTTGGGCCGGCTCAGCAATCTTTTCAAGCACCTTCTTATACGTCCCGGCGACGAACAGGTTCTCGCCATCAATGCACTCCTCCATCCAGAAGAATCTCAGACTCTGCTTTTGGATCTCACTCCCAATAAATGCACCCCACATCTCTGACATCTGCAAGATCGTCTCTCTCTTCTTTCTCGCCTCCTCCTCTTTCTCGTCAGCGAACAGCTTCTCCACCGCTTCCTCAAAGAAGTTGTACAAGCTCTTCTTCGGATCTATTGCTGCGGACTCTGCATTGGAGTGTTTCATGGCCTGTTCGATGATTGACCACACAAGCTCGGTGTTCTCTGAAGCTTCCTTGCCTGACAAGTAATTACCCAGAGCATCGACGACGGATTGCCGACCGTCCCAGTTCATAGTTACTGTGTTTGTCTCCTTGGCGAGGTCCAGGATAGGGTTATCTTCTGTACCGTGGATCCAGTTTGGGCCACTATGTAGTCCATCAGCTCCTACCTTCTACACTAAGAGAAGGCACACCTACAGATCGACTAGATGATCACCCACTTTCCCCTGACAAAATCGTCCACCGACTCGGTTCCGCCCCTCGAAGATGGTTACCTTGGCACCATGCTTGAGTAACACATCCGCGCATCGTAAACCAGCCACCCCAGCGCCTACGATACCGATATGTGGTATCTTGCCTGCGGCTCTTCGAATCATGGGAGCGGCATCGCCGTTCGAGGCCGGCAGATCGAGATGTATGCGGTTCCCCGTCGGACTAGAGCCCGCACCTACGGTATTTGGACTGTTGTGAGGTTTGTAAGCCCGGTTCTCGTTACCTATATTACCCATGGCTGTGAATATGGCCAGGATACGGCTTGAAAGAGGAAGCAACTGGGACTAATATGAAATGTATTGGCAGCTTATGCGTGGCTTGTAGCAGGGGGCCTTTGAGCGGGGTTACGATGGGAAGGGATGGTATATTTTCGTGGGGTAAGAGTGTATCCTCAGGACCACCTCGTAAAGTGAGTGTTACAAGAACCGACATGATTTCAACCGAACTTTGATATGCTGGTGTTGGCACGCGCTCGGTCAAGAACTACTCGTCTGGGAAGGAGTGGTAAACAACGCCAAGCATGGGGTGGCGTCTGCTACGGCAGGCGTGATGAAAGTTGGTGAAGAGACATAACCGAACTAAACTCGACTCACCTGATACCCATTGGAGGGAAAGACCGCTCATGCAGTATGCCAATTCGCGTGACTATCTTAAAGAGCCTCAAGCATGCAAGACGGTCCGGATGCAGTGCAAGAGGGTGTAGGGAACTAGCGCGTGATAAGACATTTTGCCTTACTGACGGTCGACGCTAACCAATTTGGGTGCCACGAGGGCTTACGGTGACGCTTATTGGGCAATATACAAGGGCTTACTGCTATGGGCTTGAATGTCCTCCATGTTGTCACCGATGCAGATGAATTCAATTGTTTGGTAAACGAGTGTGACATTTAGGTTTTCATCCTATATAGCCCACCCTTCCTTGGTACTTCGTACTTCCTTCACCTTCCTATACCCTTTTCACAAGGTTGACAAACAAAAGCTCAGAGAGTGCAATGAGCTCCAGCCACAGGCGCAGAGCTCGTTCTCCATGAAGCATATTCCCTTCCCTTTCCAATGTACTTTATCCCAAAAAACGTGCAGATAACAAATACAGTCATCCACATGCTCATTAAAAGCAGCTCGCGTAAAGGCCGGGAACGCAAGAAGTTCAAAAAAAGATCTCCTCAAGTCCCGAGGTAGGACTAGAGAAGAGACGAATGGTAGATATTTGAAAAATGGAGCAGTCTGAAATCCGCCATATGCACTTCGCCGAACGCAGAACAAGAAGGAAAGAGTCGTAACGGGCCGTAAGACTGTGGTATCATAGATGCCCCAGTGATATGCACAAAGGAAACTGGTTCCCAGTGATTCTTTCAAGTGTCTAAAACATGGTGCTCTTGCGCTTCTCAGCGCTGGTGAAAATGAGCTTTGGTGTCGAGCGACGCTGGCCAAGGGTGGGGCGGACTTCGACAAAGCCCTCCTCGCTGCTTACACTTGTAGCAGTGTAAGAACGGTCGATGGAGGTTCCACGGGAGCGCTCCTTTGAAGCCTGGCGCTCCGAACCAATAGCGCCGTTGGCAACAGCACGAAGGCTGCCAATGCTGGGCCTGCCGGAAAGGCTGCCGCTGCCGCCGCTGCGTACGCTGTCGGAGTCGTTGTCTGACGATGGGAAGTTCTCGCTGTCGGGGGATGCGCTGCCGCTGCCAGTGCGCTGACCTCGACGGCCGATGCCAGCACGAACAAGGTTGCTAATCGCCTGGCGGCGTTGGCGGGCGGCGAAGTTCTTGCTACCCTCGTGCTTGGAAGTGGGGCTGGCCTTGAGCTCTTCGATCGAGGGAGGTCCACGGGGCTGACGGACGGGATGCTCTCCAGCACGGGCCTGACCAGGACCGAACGTTCCGGTCATGGGAGTGGCTGGGAAGCCAACAGAGCGGACGAAGGCAGACTTGGGACCCTCAGGCATCTCAGCCCTAGAGTCAAGCGCAAGCGACGAAGGCTGCTTCTTGTGGCCACGACGGAAGGCGTTCGCGGATGGTGGAGGAAGAGGAACAACATCCTGAGGAGGTGTCCCTGACTTCTTGGGAGGCGATGCGCTGCGTGCCCATGGGCTGGGGTTGACCTCGTTGGGAGGGGAGACGTGGAGGACCGGGGTGTCGACCTTGGGAGGAGAAGGCGCAAATCCGGGGGTTGGGGGCGGTGGAGAGTGCGACAAGTTGTCCACCTGCTGGTAGGCGGGGTCGACAACGTACTGGTACTGGCCGGTCATCTGGTTGAAAACGAGATAAACACCAGCCTGTCCAGTCTCCTGAACAGCGGGGGCGCTGTGCTGGAACTGCTGGCCATAGGCGTTGGTCAAGGGTGTGGCAGGGTACTGCTGCGCCTGGCGCATGCCGTTGATGTTCATGTTGCCAAACTGCTGGGCAGTAAGCGCGAGAAGCTGCTGCTGGAGCTGCTGCTGCCTCTGGGCAAGGTAGACCTCGGTAGCGAGGAGCTGGGCGGCAACAGCGGGATCCATCTCGCCGTCATCGTACTGCATGGCAGGAGGAGCGAGAACCTGGTCGTAGAGCATGTTGTGCTGCTGCTGCTGCTGCTGCTGGTACTGGTTGGCACCACCAAAGCCAGAACCAACGGCAGTCTGGGGACCGTTCTGGTTGAAGTTCCTGGAGAGGCGGTTGTTCTGGTTTCCGCCAACGCTGTGCTGTCGCTGGTTGTAGGGAGCAGAAGCAGGAGGCTGGGCCGACGACGGTGTCTTGGGCGCAGTGCGGAGGCCGGCCAGAAGATGGGAGCGGCTGGTGCGAGGAGTCTGAACCTCGTTCTCGGCGATCGAGGCGACCTTGGGTGGGGACGCGACGCTGAGACGTTTCAGAGCAGCACCCTTGCCGCGAGACGCAAAGCTCGAGGTAGGGTTGCCGAAGCCCTGGGACTGGAAGTTGTTGTAGGACATTTGAGCAAGACCGCCAGCGTCCATGCTCATGTTGAAGTCGTTGAAGGGTACGAACAAAGGGTAAGACTGCAACAAGGAAGATGCGCTATGCACACCAAAAAGGATATCGAATGGAAGGGGAAGTCTCGAGTCGAAGAGTCGCTGGAGACGAGCACAAGGATTGAGTTGCGATTACGTGATTAAGGATCGTACTGATCGTAGTGGTAAGGTAGCGTTATGATCGAAGTCCGGCCGATGGGCAATGCAATGCAGATGGAGCTATTAACAAAGAGTGCTTCCGTATCCAGGAGCTGGTTTGGCTGTCAAAGGCAGGGTCCAACGCGTCGAGCTGCGGACGGAAGGGGCGGTTGGCGAGACAGGCAGGCGCGTGATGCAGGCGTGTTTGCAGCAGGGGCGGTAAGCAGGCTGGAGGCACAAACGGTTGATGCGGCTGGAAGGCGGGCGAGTTGCGGTCTTTTCTCACAGGCAGAGCGACGGGACTGGCGCGCGCTCAGAGGTCCCGGGATTAGGTGGGGTGGCTAAAGCTGTCCAAACAAGCAGGACGATATAAGATGCAGAAGCTGCACTGAGGCAGAGAAGAGAGTGAAGAGGTCGGAGGGAATGGGCGCGAGCTCTGGAGGGGCCAGGAGAAAAGATGACAAGCGGACGGCAGACGAGGGAAGCGAGCGGGCGGGACTATTTGATGCCTACTGCCTTCTGGCTGCTTGGCTTTGTGCAGGGAGCCCTAGCGCGCACACGGCTAGCTCCACCTGGCCCCTGAGGCGCTGCAGCACTGGGTGCAGACGATGAAACAGCGGCAGCCATGCGCAGATATCGAGGGATGGAGCGCCTGCTGCCCTGCTCCTGCGCTGATCGCTGGTGCAGCAGCGTCCAGCATGCTCGGTGCCCGCGATGGTGCTGTGAAAGCCTGCGCGCCCCCGTGATGCCCTGGAGCAAAGCCCTTTCGCGCTGGCCCACGCCCGGCAAGCCATGCCCCAGTAGTCTCGCTGCAGACACCAGGGTTCGCTGTCCTCGCGTCGCCGCCGTTGCCAGTAGCTGCCAGCAGGTGCAAACAGCCCATCGCAACGGCGCGCCCTCATTGCTCGAGCATCCGGCCCTTCGCACACCGCAACACGCGCTCCACGACTGCGATGGCGTCTGTCTGCGTGCGACGTCCAGTCATTCGCAGCGACCGGTGACTTGGTCTGCCCTAACGGCGGCTCGCGAGGAAACCAACTCGCTCGCCCTGCGCTATTGGCCACGACTCCCGCCCGCGGTCAGCCACGAACAGCTGCTCTCTCATTCTAATTATAATCCATGCATCTTCACCGAGACGTGAGCACATCTCGCCGTGCATCGCTGCCTGTGGATGTCTGCGACCCAACATTGCCGCCATCATGCCAAAGTCCCCATTGAGCTGCTGCACGAGGCTGGCAAGAGTCAAACGTTGCGCCGAGCCGCCCACTAGTGCAAACTGCCGACTATCGACTGTCAGCTCCTCGATGCCCGCTAGAGGCCGTCTTCCCACGCGCAATCTGCAATGCATTTCCGCAATCCGTGCGGGACTACCTTCCGTGCTAATGATAAGCTTCACGCGCGTCACCAGCACTTGGTGGGTAGCAATGTTTGCAAGACTCGTACAGGCACGCAACACCGCCTGCCCTTACGCGTCACCTTCGAACATCGCACTCTCAACACCAACGTCTGCTCGTGTGGTCTCGTTGTCCTCTTTTCGCTCTCCGTCCAATATGCCGGGGAAGCCCTGTTGATCCGGTCTGAAACCGTCTCATCTGGCGGCCTGTGCGTTTTATCTCATCTCGGTAACACCGCCTGCAGAACTCATGCCTATTCTCGACCCAATTCGGCCCTGAAACGTGCTCTGGTCCTGGTTGGATTTCCGTTTCGTTCTCCGAGGCACTGGCACTCGACATCCTTGCGTGAAGGCCTCGAGCACATCCTGTTCACGTAATCTGCATCCGCGAGCATCCTGCTATCCGGGGCATCCTAACGCTCACGTGATTGGGAACCAAATCATCTAGAGAACACCACTGGACCCTAAAAACGTCCAGTCTTGTTACTGCCGATCCCATTGCAGATATCTCTAATCAGAAGGCATAAAGTAGGTAGGGCTGAGGTAGCCTTCCCTGCCGCCCACTGCCGCTCGCTACCGAAGAATGCTAAGCGCAGCGTCGAATAAACGCAATGTTTCAAGTTCGACAGATGTCATGCGCGGCATGACGAGGAATCTCCGCTTCCGCTGGCCATGAGGCAACGGCTTCGTCGTTCGCATTGCGGAGGAGATTAGATTGTCGACGTTATATTGACTAGGATCACGCACCCATGTGTCTGGGTGATCGGTTGCTCCACCTGTCCAGCATGCTGGCTGTACCCGGCCTGTGGATGAGATAGCACAGTTGTTTTGTCACTGAAGCAACCACTCCTCGCCGGAGGACAGCACGTCCGCCCGTTGAAACGATTCTAGAAAGAAAGAACATCCACATTCTCGCAATTCTCGCAGTAAGGACAGACTCAACTGTTAAATGTGCCCAGCCAGGATTTTACGATATTATTGAAGGGAGTACTATATATTGCTCAAACACTCTCCTATACGAACTAAGAGCCATCAATAGCACCGTGAGCAACATCAGATCAGTACTCGATTGCATCACTCCTGATTTGGATGACTAGTTGACGGGAGTACATCGGGAACCATTGAAGATCCTCCTGCTCTGCAATGGAACCCCTGCAGGACCTTTACCTCAGCGAAATGCAAGCCCTGGACGCATACGCAAGCGACAAGAGAAACACCAAACAACAATAATATGCCGACACAACGAACGATGAACGGATTTCACGGCTTTACTGTCGATCTGTTTGCAATCTCTCTCTCGACCACATGTTTCAACCAGCCAACCCCACACACCCTGCCACCAACACTTCGAAACACTCAACCTCTACTGAGGCCTTGAAGTTTATACTCCCCCTTGAACCTACCCGCATCACCCACGTCACCACCTCGTTGCAGCGTAAACCTTGTGTCGACCATCTGTCACGCTCTGGATCTCGGTCTCGAACCTTGCGTGTGGAGATCAAACTCTTCTGGCTTCATGCTTTGGAACAGTCGAAACATGACAGATTGAGTGAAGCGACGTGGAGGTGTTGGGTAGGGGCGGAGGGGTGGTAAGTGAAACGGTGACAGGTGCTAGTGAGGGAGTGGGTGATGTCAGACCACTTTTTGCAGGGCGAGATGCGAACACCAAAAGCTAACGACGTGGAGCAACTGTTTTTGAAAGAGGTAATGTGGTTTGATGGAAGGTTTTGGGATATTTTCTGGTTCTAACTTCTGCGCTTTTGGCTCTTTGAGAGTTGCCCCCGTGTCTCGCATTAAACGTTCCAGCACTCGAGTTCAGGGCTTGATGCAATTACACCAAGAAGTAGGAACTTTCAATGCAGCACTTCAACACTCCTAGCTGTGACAAAGGAGTGCATTCCATCCCCACGACCTGTAACACTCCCCATCATGGCAAGGCTGCTGTCTAAACTCAATCCTGGTGATATACCCTCCATATGACCCCAGCAGCAGCCTTCGAGACATGCGCAACATATTAGTACCTGTACAACCCAGCATAAGTAAAAATAAGAACAGCTCCTTCAGGACTTAATAGAGCACAATCACGTCCACACTCATCCCGACTGACCGAAGCTCGCAATGCTTCCCCGGCCCCCACCCTTTGCAGACGGTCGCCGAGGCAGACAACGTGGTAGCGACTTCCTCCTTCCCCCAACGGATCCCTGCGGGATGAGACCCGATGCGTTCGATATGCCTGACGAGTCCACCGAGCCCTTTCTCAGCGATGTACCCGTGCAGATCGGTGAACGACCAGACCGCGGTAGACATATTGGACATGAGAAAGTGGACGAAGGAGAAGCAGACAACGCAGTATCAAGTGAATCCGCTGAGGATATCTACCCAGCCGACGCATCACCTCTGCCAGATCACGAATAGCCTCGTATTTGTAGAGGAATGCAGAACAGTATAGCAGATATCATGTCATATATCTATATGCTCGTCACCCACTAAAGAAATACCCGCACCCTCTGCGGGCCGGGATATATGAATTTATTCCCTCCTTTCCTAAGCAATCCAATGCGCCGTATCATGCCGGTTCGTCTAGCATGCTATAAACCGTCGTCTCCAGATGCACACACTATGGCTCCCTCAGTATCTACTCGTTTGCTAGCTAGTTCATGTAGGGCTCGTCTCGTAACAACCTCACGCGTTTGAAGGTCGTGGTGAGGAGCCGTTCTACTCGTCGTCCACGCCTTCGAGGAGTGTGAATTCCAGCACGTCGCTGAGCGTCAGTACGCCGCGCAGTTTGGCGTCTTCGTCGATGACGATGAAGCGGTGGACACGCGACTTGCGGATTGTGTCGTAGATGGTTGACATGCTGTCTTGTACTGAGCAGGTGAAGATGCCCGGGAAGTCCTGTTACATGTTGGTAATTGGTTCTGGCGTATGTGAATGCAAGAGCTTACTGGTGAGCGTTTCAACAACGCATCGCCGACGGTGAGGTTCAGGTCGTCGTATGAGCCGCCCTTGATCAATGCGATTACGTCGACTGATTCGAAGACGTTCAGTACGGTGCCTGTTTTTGTTAGCTGTGGAGATATTCACGTGATAAACTCAACGTACCATGCTTATCCACAATTGGCACGCTGCTGATGTTCTTCTTTACCAGCATGTGAATGACGTCCATGACTGGTGTATTCATATGACACGTCGCAATGTCCTTGTAGGTGCCGACGTTCATCTCTCTGAGTGGCTTGCGCAGTTTCTGCGTCTCCTTTACGTTCACAGCAATGAACTTCAGGATGCGGTACTGGGTGATGACGGAGACCACCATGGTGCGTTTTGTCTCATCGTCGATGTCGACTACGGGAATACGGCGGGCGCGGGACTCGAGCATTTTCCGACATGCTTCGTAGACGGGGCGGTCAGGGTGGCAGGATATTGTTTCGATGGGCTTGACACCGAGGGCCTTTTCGATTTCTGCTGGGTTAGCAGGGGATGGTCGTGTCAAGGGGGAATGCAAGTACCTCTCAGGCTGCTCAGACGGAACTTGTCGACCTTTTGCAGAGCATCAGGGTTCTGCCAGTAGTACTGGATGACGTTGATGTAGTCGGCGGTGGTGAGGAGACCTGCAAAGGTGGAGGACTTGGAGTCCCATAGCGGCGCAGATACGATGCCTGGGGCCGTCAGTCGCTCGTCTCCCACACATTCCCGTGCGTCGTACCATTCTGGGTGAGGATGTTGAGGCTCTTCTGCACGCGCAGGGCCGTGTCGAGGATGATCAGGCGGTAGCTGATGGGCAGCACGTCATAGCTGGTCCTGGCCTTGAGGAATTCGCGAATCGTGCGCTGTCATCGTCAGCCTCTTGCAGCAGCCCCGTGCGTCGTCTGCGCGTACCAGGCCGTCCAGCTGCTCGCGGTCGAGCGCGGTGAATGTGCGCGGCGGCAGGATCGGGCGGGCCTGCTCGAGCAGCGTCCGGGGTGAGACAAAGTTGGGGCGGCCCTCGCTAGGGCGGGCTTCGGTGTCGCCCGACATGGTTGCTGCGATGCTCGCGAGTTTGGAGCCAGAGCCGCATGGGGGGATGTGTGCAGCTCACCGGCGTAGCGTCGACGGTCGAAAGGTGGGTCGAGCGTGCGCCTTGATCGTGGGGAACATCGCGCGGAGCTCCGAGTGCTGCAAACAACGACGTCGTCGCCCGCCCGCACAGACCTGCCACGCGGGGCATCCCAGTCACAGATAGGAGCGTGCATGTGCTTCGCGTGGAAACGGTTGAATTCTTCTGCCAGAACGCCTGGCTTCGCACAGCTAAAATCTGGGAGCATGCCTACATAGGAAAGGCCTAGGCGACAGACTCCAGGCACGATACATGCCAAAAACACACATTGCCGCCCCATCCACCAAGGTTGAGTAACTACGAAATCTAACCTGACTTCTTCTGCGCGGCCTTGGCTGCTTCTAGATTCAGCTCAGGCCCCGGCTCCTTCTCCTCTTCTTCTTGGATAATCTCTGCTGCGGCACTCTCAACAGACTGCTGAGGCTCGCCAATCGACTTCTTTGCCTGGGCAACGATAGCCTCGGCCTCCGTGACACTGCCCTTTGCCGTCAAGGCGTCTCCCTCGACGCCAATGGCACCTTCGTTCTTGCGCTGCCTAACAGCCTTGTTGTCAAAGCGAACAACCATGCACGACAAGTTGTCGGTCGAGAAACGTGCCAGAGCGTGGTCGACAAGCTTCTTGGACGCTTCTTGTGGGTCCTGGATTTGGCGAACAAGGTCGACGGCCTCTTGGTCAGAGCAAACGTCCCAGAGCTGGTAGTGTTAGTGTTTGTGTTTGTGGTAGTACAGAATGGCTTCACTTACACCATCGCAAGCCAGGATCAGGAACTCATCCTGATCCGCTTGAATCACAGTCTCTGTGGTATACGGGTGGCCGGTGACCAGGTCCTTCATGTACGCATCGCCAAGTGCTCGCGTTACAGCGAGAACACCGTTAACGCGGTTGTTGAGGATTAATCCGCCTGCGCTGGCCACACGGCGGCCTTCGTTCTCATCGCTACCTTTGTGATCGTACGATAGACGCAGGGCTCGGCCGTTTCTGCAAAGAACAATGCGTGCATCACCAACGTTGGCCGTGTACAGCACTCGTTGACGACTAGCCTCGCCTTGTAACCGGTCTGCTACTGCATGTGCCTCAGCTGCTTCTCCCTGAACAGCATCCCCGCCCTCGTTCTTGATAGCTGATGCCGCGGCAGGAGCGAAGAGGACAGAGCCAGTGGAAGACTGGGCATTAGGAACCCGGTCCTCCCACCTCAGAACTGCGGTGACTGCGGTGCAGCCGCTGTTCTTGAGTGGCAGCTTTTCGAGTTGGTTGTCGACTGTTGTAAAAGTCTGGTCGAGGAGCTCAGGAATAGGCGTGTTAGGGTTCTTCTTGATCGTCTCCTCCAGGATCAAATGAAGCTTCTTTCCACACCAGTCTGCAGCAAAGGTTCCAGCATGGCCATCGAAAATGGCAAAGTACCCGTTATCCGTTTCGGCGACTTGCTGGTTGGTGGTTTCCGACTGCACAGAGCCAGCATCAGACGTAGAACCCCTCTTCTCGCCGCCGAGAGAAGGCGCAGGCGTACTTAAGAAGTTGTATAGGTAGGCGTGTGTATCCTCCATCGTCCTCCTGCACTTCTTGTTCTTGTCTTCTGTCACACCAACGCGGAAGGTCGAACGCGGCGTCGGGGCAGACTCGCCGGCCGAGTTGTTGAACGAGCCCTGGGGAACGCTGAGTGCTGCGTCCAGTTTCCCAAGCTTCTGAATGGGCGTCTCCGCCTTCCCAGGCGAAGCTCCAGGCGGAGAGGCAGCATTAGGGTTGGAGCTGAGGTGCAGTGACTGCTTTGCGCTGGAGAACATATCCCTCGCACGCGATACGCCGCTACTCCGTCTCTTCTTCTCCGTGTTAGGGTTTGAGGTATCGCTGAGCTTGCGGTCCGTTCCATTGCCGGCGGGTGCACCTCCCATTGTCGCGTCGTTCATGGGAGCAGCGGGCGCAGGTCCTCGTGGGTCGTTGACAGCTGGGCCGTCGTTAACAGCAATTTCGTCGTCTTTTCCAGGGGAGGTGCCGAACATGCGATTCAGCAAGCCTCCGTTACTGGAGAAGCTGCGGCGCTTGTTACCTGCCAGGTTGAAGAGCTCGCGACGGCGTTTTGTGCGCGGGTGGCGGATGAACTAGCTGCTCTGCGCGGGGAATATCACCAAGTTGGCGAATTGGGCGTGTTCGAAGGTGACGTCAATAACCTGCGTAGGATCCCAGATATCAGCGCAGGCTCTCGTCAAGCGAATCGACAACACGCAAGGGCAAGCAAAGAGGGGCAATCAGAACGAGTCCGTGCGCCGCCATGTGTAGTCAACCGGGTAGGTACACGTACGGTGTGCGCTGTGGGTCGGGAGTGCAACAATCGACTGGGGGACGCGCGTGGACAGCAAAGTCGTGTGTGGGAGAAGAGATGTGGTCTTGTTGCGCGCGACAATTAGTGAATGGTGATCGCTGCTGTTAGGCGCCTTGTCCAAATGACGTCGGCGATCCGGACAAGGAAGAGCACGAGACGATGCGTAGGAGGTTCGAGGAGCGGGAAGGGATTCAGACCGGATAGGGCCTAGGGATAGCGTGTTGAAGAGTTGTGCAGAGAACTACGGGCTGTGCGTGTGTGCACTGCCTCCTGTCTTGGAGGGAAGTGCGGGGCCCATGGCTTGAAGGTGCTCTCTTCAAGGGGCTTGAGAGCTGCTGCTACCCCGCTGGTGCCTTACAAAACCTGCAGAGCTGACAATAATCGTGGCTGAACAACGGCCCTGAAGCAGTTCGAGGTCTTGTGACTGCTGCATTCCCAGCGCATGCAGCGCCCGAGCCTTTGGTGGTCTCGTTTTGGGTGCGTGGGAGACGAATGATCAGCAGTCTAGGCTTCAGGAATGTCCGCCGGCTCAAAGGGTGGAGAAAGCAGGGATATTCTAGACTATGGTTCATGTAACTAACTCCTAGTTCGCCGCGGAGAGACACCGACGAATCGAGTGCCATATAGAGCGGTACACAGCATGAAAGCAGCGGTTGTAGGCAGCCTCAATATGTTGATAGCTAGCCTTGAGACACTGCTACCGCAGCTGGCTATGTAATAGTTTGCAGCCTGGCGAAAACCACGTCGCAGCTCAGCCTTAATCGCTGTAAATAGAGCTAGCTCTGGATTAAAGACCTGGCACAACACTTCATCATCTCCTCAGGCTGTCTAGTCGTGCCTGGAGGTCATCGTCGTCGGGGTCAGCACCGCCGCCAATGGCCTGCGCCACTCTACCCTCAGGCACGGCAGCTTTCTGGAGACCGCTTGGGGTTTCTCCCATCTGTTGATTGTAAGCAGTGCTCCTCTCGATCGGGATGAACTACTCACGGCCTGGCCAAGATCAATGCCTATTTCATCCAAGACCTGGTTCACGACGTCCTCGCTCTCTTCTTCATCCTCCATGCCGGTAGCGTCGTCGATAGCGTCGTCCATCATCTCCTGTCGCTGGTCCATGATATCGTTCTCCTTCTCAAACTCCATGGCGATACGCTGTAGAGCCGGCAAATTCATCTGCCTGTTCATGCTCCCCAGTAATGCTGTCTGTTGTTAGATGTGTGATTGTTGACGCTGCTGCCTGCACGTACTTGTTGCTCCCTTCATAGACTGCATCATCTGCTCGTTACTGCGGACAGTCTGGGTCGTGTCAGTACGCTGAGTGTATAGCATAGGAGATCAACCAACCTGTATCCTCAGCGATATCGCCTGTAGCTGCGTCCTCATCTGGTAGAACTTTTGGATGTATCTCCTTGTCCGTACGAGGTCCTTTGCCTGTATACGCAACGGTCCCATCTGCCCATTCTTGGCGCTCTTCTTAATGTCTGCGACCAACTTCTTCTCCTGGTTCTCGAGTTTCACGCGCTCGCGGTCGAGTTCTCGTTGGGTCTTCTCGAGCGCTCGCTGGTGCTTGCGCAGACGCTCCGCCGGCGTCATGCGCTTTCCGAATGCCCATTCTACAATCTAAACACGTCAGGCGGTGTGCATGACCAATCCGGCAGTACGTACATTCATAGTTGCTGGACAGCGTGGGGTTGATGGTAGACGAAATGCTGCGCGCTGACGCCGCAATGGATGTTGGCAACGTCAGTACCGTGCAGATGCTAGTCTTGTATATCAAGCTCTCAAGGCGACTGTGCAGGTAGACTGTGCGTGACGGCGCGTGGTGGTGAACGTGGAGTAGCTGGGGTTGTGATAGCGGGTAGGGCTCGGTATGACGCTACTGCTACGGCCGCCTTGGACAATGGTCAAGCTCACTATCTAGACGACACTCGACGCCAGCGCTTGTCGCGCGTGTATAGTGATGAAACAATTCCAGTAAATTGGGACCTGATCAAAGAGAGCACTCCCAGCTAGCCATTCTGAAAAAGAAGCACAGGATTCGGCTTCGGCACGTGTCAACGGTCTGGCAGCGGCGAACCAATCCCTGCCGCTGCGCTTGGGCGCCACAGCAGGTGTTTCCTGCATCATCCATCACGTTACGACATTTCTTTTCACCTCCATCGCACGGCCGCTCGCCACACCCCTACACACACCGCACTCCACGACATGCCCGCGTACTGGACTGCGCGCACAACACAGCCACCTCGATGAATCACGATCACCGCGACACCGACCCCTCCCCGCTGGAGGAGTCGTCCTCGTCCTCGAGTCGCCGCAATGCCTCCTCGCCCGACCCCTTCGTCCCCCGCGTTCCTGGCGCCCCCGGTTACATGACGGTAGGCTCCGGGTCAACACCTGAGGCTGCTGCCCGCTTAGTGTCCATGCTGGACGATGATTCTGGGTATGGAGGCAGCACCCATGATGGACAGAGCTCCGTCCCAAGCTGGCACTCTAATATTGGCGAGGACAGGCCCTCGCAATCGCCCACAGCCATCCTACCCGCCGGCTCTGGCAACTCGGAGCACGACAGGCAGCGCAGCCATGTCCTGCAGCTGCGCTACAACCAGAACAAGAACGCCCTGGGCCGCGCCATCCACGGCACCATCGAGACCCTGAAGAGCTTCCAGGAAATGAACCTCAAGTGGCCGGCCCACTATCCCTCCGTGCAGAAGGAGCGCAAACCTTCACAATCCCGCGATCCCCGCCCCGGCATCCACCATACACAGTCATCGATCGGCGACTTCGATCCGTTTGCCCGCTCCCCCGAAAGGCCACGGCCACCTCGCCGCGCCGGCACGTCTATAGGAGATGACCCCATTGCTGAGTCGAGCTCGGCGGCGGCGGCGAAGCAGAAAGAAGAGCCACGTCTAGTCACACCGAAGCTTGCGCAAGACTTCTCAGTCCTCAAGCTCGAGCTGCGCATGGGCGGCCGCACACAAACCGATCTGGTACACTCGTTAGAAAAAAGCTCAATTGCCTCGCTTCTCGATGGCCAGATCCAGCAAAGCATCCGCCATCTGTACTCCATCAAGGAGCGCATCGAAGACACTTCGAGCAAAGTGCTGGTCACCGGAGACCTGAATGCAGGAAAGTCCACATTCTGTAACGCTTTGCTGCGGAGGAAGGTGCTGCCTGAAGACCAGCAGCCTTGCACAAGCATCTTCTGCGAGGTCCTGGACTTCAAGGAAAATGGCGGCGTTGAAGAGGTACACGCAGTGCCCATTGGCTCCATCTACAACCGCAACAACGAGAGCACATACACAGTCTTTGATTTGAAGGATCTTGAGAAGATTGTCATCGACAACGAACGCTGGTCTCAGTGCAAGGTCTACATTCAAGACATCCGCGATGTGGATCAATCCATCTTGAACAACGGTGTCGTAGACATTGCACTGATTGATGCTCCAGGTCTCAACGCCGACTCTCTGAAAACCACCGCCATCTTCGCCCGGCAGGAGGAGATTGATGTGGTTGTGTTTGTCGTATCCGCAACAAACCACTTCACCGAGTCTGCGAAAAACTTCATCTTCAGCGCTGCCCGCGAGAAGGCATACATGTTCATGGTGGTGAACGGTTTTGATGTCATCCGCGATCAGAAACGTTGTCAAGAAATGATTCTGAAGCAAGTACACGGTCTCAGCCCGGCAACATTCAAAGAGTCGAGCGAACTGGTGCACTTTGTTTCGAGTAACGCTATTCCTATGGACGCAGGTGGAAGCTCACCACCAGGTGACGACGGTGATGACGACCCATCAGACAAAGGAAAGGGCAAGGGCAAAGAAGCAGAGAAGATTCGTGACTTCGGTGACCTCGAGACCTCGCTACGACGCTTTGTACTGGAAAAGCGGGCCAGATCGAAGCTGGCACCTGCTCAGACTTACCTCCTCAACGTTCTTGGTGATCTTCACAGCCTGGCGACGGTCAACAGCCAGGTTTCCCAGGCCGAACTCAACCGTGTTACAAAGGAAATCGAAGCGCTCGAACCAGAGTACGAAGAGTCGAAGAAAGCACGCACCGAAGCTGGCGAGCAAGTAGAGCGGACGGTAGAAGACACAACAGCGGATGTATACAGCCACACACGCGACACATTGAACAACTGCATTTCAAGGGTTGGAGAGCAAGACATGGGCATTGAGTACCCTGGACTTCTGTCCGCTTATCAGTATGCCGAGGATCTGAGAGATTCGATGCTCCACGAGGTGTCAGAAACCGTACGTCTCTGCGAAGAGCATGCACGAACCCAGGCAGTCCAAGGCTACAATGGTATCAAGAACTTGGGCATTCTGCATCTTGGCGACGATATCCACGCTGGTGTCACCTTCCGCCCAGAACGCATGTTTAGGAAGTCAATGCACGCTTTGGCACGCCAAGTGGACATCGATATCGAACTTTGGGACTTCTTCGACGTTGCCAGCCTCTGGGAACGTCAGGAGAAGGTCGCGGGTACCGGCATGGCCGTCACAGTCGCTGGTGTCATCGGAGGCAGGCTAGTCGGCGGTGTTGGCTGGCTTGATGGTGCCCTGGGTGCTGCGAAGATAATGGGATCAAACAACATGAAGAGACTCTTGATTCCTGGTCTCATCGCTGGTGGTAAGTTGCCCTCTCAACATGTCTTTAACGCAATCCATTAACACATACAGTTGCTATCGGCATATCCTACATCCTCTCCTCAGTACCCAAATCCCTCCCACACCGGCTTTCCGCCAAGTTGGCACAACAACTCTCAGCTATCGACTACACCCACCAGAACGCCCTTCGCATTAGTTCTGAGATCCGCCGCGCGCTCAAGAGCCCTGCAAACGATGTTCGCATTGGCCTGCAGCGCAACGTCGAGAAGTTGCAGCTCAAGAAGGAGGAGACAAGCAAGTTCAAGCTCGAGGCCGAAGTCGCGACAAAGTACTTCGGCAATCTCGTCCGCAGAAGCAACGACTTGAAACAGACCGTCCAGAGAGTCGACCTGGAAGCCGCGCCGCCGGCTATCGCGCCAAGTCTATAAGCTCACCTTGACATTAACGGAGGAATTCTTTTTAGGCATAGTCTGCATTCACACTTGTACTGTTGTGTATAAAACGGTGGTCATCATTGGGCAAGGCGTTCTTACGGAGCTGGAGATATGCACGAAACGGTCGCAACAACCCTACACTATACTTTCTCTTGATGGTTGTACATACACTAATTCAATACCCCTCTTGATCTTTGTACATTCGAAGAATTAGATACACTTTTATGATTTGTTGCTGCCTTACCTCTATGTTGAATTAGTCTGTGCCTCGTAGAACATATCCACAAGATTGGATTTTCATTCTGTGCGTTTGTTAGTCCTACCGCACTCACCGATCCTTTTTGCCTTCGAGGTTGTCGAGAGTTGACTGCCTGTTCATAGATGCCTCCAGGTCGTCCAACAAAGGCTGGATCTCAGCCCTGTAGTCTGCTGCACTGAAGGTTGCGAGGTCTTTCTTGTGCATTTGCACTTGATCTACAGCGTCTTCTGCTGGTCGAACTGAGTTTGGCTGCTCTGACTCGGTACTCGTTGGACGTGATGGGGTTTGAGGGGGAGTAGTGTTCGGCATGCTTACTTTCACTGCGAGTAAGGATCAGTGGTTGGTGGTTGGGTGGAGTGGTTGACTATGTGGGAGACGCACAATAAAGCCTATTGGAGCCCAGCAACATTGTGACTGAATCCTTTTGTGCATTCTGAACATAGGCTGTGAAAGTGTCTCAAATGATATGTTGTTGTTCCTTTGTTTCAGATTGGGTCGTAGCCACACCCATACACTGTGATCATGGCCTTGTGATCTCGACGAACACCACAAAGGAACAAAGCATTCGAGATGTTGGAGTTTTTCGAGAGATATAATGAAAAGCTCAATACGAGTTGTACATTCAGATAGTATACCAGTATCTGGCATTGCCCACCGTACTTGAGCTAACTTTTGCTTCAAACTACCAAGTCAAACTGCATGCTTTTCACTCGGCTTGCAATCAAGCATGAAGTACAAGCCAGCACATCACGAGCCTCGAATTTCACTGCCTGATCTAGTTTGCCCCTGCACCGTGCACTACGCAGGCGTAAACCAAATACTCGGTCGACAGACGATAGGCCTTTGGCCGCGCGACGTACCACACCACGAACACCATCCACTTATTGGTACTCACTGGTCAGTTTCACTTGATTCGCGAGTACTCGAGGCTTGGACTACATGCTCAACGCACCATTCGCATTCTCAATCGTCGAAAATACAGACACCACAACCACCACCGCAAACTTGGCCAAAGAGAACTGTGAAGTATGATGCATCCAGGCGCACCAACACGTCCAGTTAGCGGTACTATCTTCAAAGCTGTGCAGAGTTTACGTCCCCATCCAAGAATTCGCCCCATGTCTAATCCACATGCTGAGACGCTCTCTCGGCAGAGCACCGTGGCAGCAGACGGCGATCGGTGGTCGAAGTCTTCTGGAACCGCTGTTAACACGCCAGGAAGCCCACACCTCTATACCTCCAGACGACAGTATGAAGTCGCAAGTAGCAAGGTGCTGGGATCGTTGGGTCATCTCAATACGGATCTTCCAGCTAGCCCGGATTCAACTGAGCAAACCTCTAGTCCGCTGTCATCGAGATCAGTGATCTTTCAGGCACAATCACTGTTCATTCCCCGTCCTAGCATCGTTCCAAACACTCCAGAAGCAGACAAGGTACACGGGACGTTCTGCAGGACGAAAAGGGTAGTCAGGCAAGCCTTGCGTCGAAGCAAGAAGGGACGAGTGAATGAAGCAGGCCCACGAGACTCGCTTCGTTCAGGCTTTTACTCTGCATCCACCGACTCTCTGATTACGGCAGAGATTGAAGAGGTGCAGTCGAATACCTCTATGATCTCGCATGAGCCTCGTCAAACTGCACCTTGCCGGCCAATCTCGAAGTTTCTGCCTACACTGACCATCATTATACCTGAAAACGAGACTGGAGACTCGCTCATTGTCAGTGGCGAGGATGAAGACGACAATCAGGACCAAGAAAGCGATCATAGTAGCGTCTATGTCGCACCTCTTCGCTTGCGAGCATCGAAGCCGACTGTCACGTTGGAAAGCGATGACTCTGCAGCTGAGACAACCTTCTACTACGCACCCAGCGCCAAAGAAGACGACGATGTCTTCTCCAGCCCAAACGAGACATCTCAGCTCGCTCGTCCAGTGACTAGCTTCATGCTCAAGCTGCATGAGGCGATGGAACCAAGATTAGATAATGGTATTAAAATCACACCAGTCTCCTCTACGGATTCGCCGATAAGTACTCCATCGTTATCACCAAAGCTTCGACATACAGCTTTAGGCTCGACTCCAGGCTCGCAACCAAACTCTCCGCGATCTCAGTATTCGGCATCAGAGCCTGCATCAAGCCCTCCTGCGTTGGAAATACCAATGATGTGGCTACCAAACAATAAAGAAGTCAGGGAAACACTGCGAGTGGCACCAAGTCTTGAAGAGGGTCTTCATGCGAGCGACTTGGAGGTGTATGAGGAGGACGCATTGGCTGCTGCAGCACCAATCATTCGCGGTCTTGACCATGGTGTTGTAGATATTCCTCGATCGAAGGTACATGAGACGTCTGAGCAAGAAGACATGGCTGTCCTGAATCATCTTCAATCTGAACGCGAACCGAGTTCTAACCAATCGATACTCTCAGACACAACTTACCATACTGCAGCAAGCAAGTTGACCGCAGCGTCAGGCGCGGGTTTCTCAACAGCCGCGTCTATGGTACTCACAAGGCCTTTGACAGATGAATCCTCTGCGTCAAAGAAGCTTGTATCAGAGGCTCTTCCGAGCTCGGGAGTCAGCACTGTAGTACCAACGATGCCTTTCCAGATTCTAGAAACCATTGTCTTCTCTGCTGCATATGGGGATGCTGAGTGCCAGGATCTAGCCTCAAACCTGTACAAGGAAGTTGCTGAGGCAGACACCTCACGTGCCAACTCCCGATGGGGTGCACGAGAGCAGCACTTGCTTCGCCAATCACACCTCGTACAGGAGCTGGACTCCATGGTGCGATTTGGATCTCTGAGGCAGGACGTTTTCGCGATGATCCGAAGCCATCTATTTCCGAATGTTACTACAGAGGTGCTGAGTGACCTGGCTTTTACGGCGTACATCCAGCGTGCCGTTGGATCTTTTGCTTTGCCTGAAGACACCGCGAGACAGATACTGTATCTCACAAGCGGCGATGGAGGCGAGAGCTTTGGGCAGTGCTCGCCAGAGGAGGATATCTTCTTTGAGCGCGAGCCGTTCAATTCGGAGGGTTTCGTGTACGATCATAGCACCAATGACGACTATTATCGACGTCTTTCCTCTATGCCGTCGACCGTCGGTACGTTTGAGTCGGTGGAGCCGGACCCGCCATCTGGCCGGCGGTCATCTCATTTCTTGTCAAAAGTCGTGCAGCTATTCCGGCTTGCTCGTTGGAAGCGGACATCATAGATCTTATCACGGTACTGTATGATTGTTTTACTGAGCGGGTGCAGCGTGGTGTTAGCGGTGGCTGAACATAGATACATAGAGAACAGCATATCAAGATGAATAATGACACGTATCCTCTAGGCTCTGATCGATTGGCAGCTTCGCAATCTGTGTATCGTGATGACAATCGTCGTTCCCGGAAGGGTCGACGGCTCAGCGCATGTGACATTCCAGGAAGCCATGACGTCATGGCAATAGCAGATCGATGAGCACCGCGAACAGCTCGACCTTGCAGCGTCAACCTTGCTCCTACTATGCAAGATTAACGACCCGCACAAAATCCTGGTCTAGAACAAGATGTGTAAATTGCGACGCGGCTTAA
This sequence comes from Phoma sp. XZ068, assembly GCA_004835665.1. Lineage (NCBI taxonomy): Eukaryota > Fungi > Ascomycota > Dothideomycetes > Pleosporales > Didymellaceae > Phoma > Phoma sp. XZ068. The sequence goes on from RBKR01000002.1 coordinate 1,734,547, forward strand.
ACCAAGGTTGGCACCTTGCGCCATCAGCACCCGCAGGCACGACACTAGCCAATCCTTTGTGCCGTAAACGTGTAATGAGTGGCTCGATCAAGCTGGGGAACGAATCTGAATGAACTGCGCCCCGCTGTGACGCTCGCACGTAATTGTCCCGCATTGCCTGTGCACCCGCGGGGTGATCAGGCCTGTTCCTGTTGCTGTTAGTGCTAGCTACGTCATTCTTCGTTGCTGCCATAACTTCCTCATAAGCTGCTCTTGTGTTAAACCCTGAAACCTCCACTTCACTGACAATCAAACCCATTTCCACACAGCCAAACAATAACAACCCACACAAACAACATGGAGACCATCAGCAACATTGCGTCCACCGCGACGTCTACAGTCTCGAACCTCATATATGGAAATCAAGACTCAGCTACGAAGACCAACGAGACAGGCGGCACGGAGCCCGTCTCTGGTAAGACTGGCAAGGGTACCGTCGACGATCCCTACGACCAGGGCAACTCTGGTGAGTTCTACTCTCTGCGTATAATTATCCCTTTCAAGGCACATGCTAACAGCGTCTCGCAGAGCCCGCGACCTCCACCACTGGCACGCGCGAAGTAGAGCCCACTGGCTCGATTCAGAAGCCTGAAGACCTCATCAAGGCCTACAACAACGAAGCTGGCGACTCCACCACCGGTTCAGGTTCCACCGCTACTGGTATTACAGACAAGGCTGGTGTGACCGAGAAGCTCTGGAAGCCCACAGATGTTGATGCTGTCAAGCCCTCGGCCACTGACCCAACTGCGGCCCCTGAGACCGGAGTTGATGCAAGTGACAGTACCGGCAAGGATACTCTCTGGAGGGGTGTAGATTCCTACAAGGACACATCGTCTACCGATCCCACCTCTACTGGCGAGTCGACAACCGGTGGCGCCAAGGGTGCCGTTGAGACCGAGCCAAAGAACTACTCCATTGGTGATTTGACCAGTGGCAAGGAGACTCCTTCCAAGTCTGTTAGCGACAACACTACTACTGAGAACACGACGTCTCATTCGGCACCCAAGACTGGTGAGTCTGCCACCAGTCCTCCCGACCTGAGCAACACGTCCCCTGGCGAGAAGCCCAAGTACAGTGCGGACACCCACGAGCCATCTCCCAATGCTGGAGGTACGTGGACTCAGAAGGTCGGGAATGTCCTGAACAAAGCTGACGGTGTAGCAGGTCTTATTGGTGAGAGGTCTGGCAACGGTGGACCCACTTCTGCCATTCCTGCAAGCGAGAACAAGTCATCTTCAGTCTCACCTCCTGGTGACGACGATGAGAAGAGCGGTAAGATGGACAAGCTGAAGGACAAGCTGAAGACCAAGCTCCACATTGGCTCCAAGGACCACTAGACCATTCATGTGAGATGGCTACAGAATGGTCGATGATGATGAACGAATATGATACCACAGGCCTTTGGAGGAGGAATGCGATTTGTAGGATACCCCTTAGTAGTGCTTAATGAATTGTTTGCAATGACAGCGGCATGTTAGCGGATTAAAGGAACCTTGGTGATGGTTGCGGAGATGATCTCGTGCGGAGTACTACGGCCACTCGGCGCTCTCATTGGCTACCAGCGCGTATCCCTGCAGCGGCACCCTCCAGACCCCTTGCAGTAGTTCCCCAATCTCCACAATATGAGAACAAGAATCAAACACCACACTCGTTCAGCAGCTGCCACGCCGGCAAGATGCCTCGCTTCTCAGCCCGCAACGCCATCGTCCTCGTCAACGTCTTCCTTCTTACTCTCCTATGCATACACCTTAAGACGGTGCTCTGGGACAAGAACCCGGGGCGCGCTATCAACGGCGCGGGCTCCCATTTCGCCGGCCTCTACGAAGACGACGACGGATACGATGGTGGGAATGCGGACGATCGCGACGCCGTTCTTGGCTTGAACGGCATCAAGTCGGACGATGAGTGGAGGAGTAGGGATGGCAAGATGCTGCAGGTCAATGGGGGATCTGCAGCCGATTTGGTGGGTGGGAAAGGTAGGAAAAAGGAGAAGAGGACAGCAGTCGTGGTGGCGAGCCAGGCAAGCGAGAACGCGACGTGGATTGACGAGGCGTTTCCCAAGTGGGAGCAGAACATCTACCGGGTGGATGATCCGAGTGCGAAGTTGACGGTGCCAAAGAATAAGGGGAGGGAGAGTATGGTGTATTTGACGTGCGTGCTCCTCTTTCAAATCTTTCTTCTGGTCAATCTGGACGTCAAAACTAACGTGTATAGCTACATTATCGACAACTACGATAATCTGCCCAACAACATCCTCTTCATCCACCCCAACCGCTACCAATGGCACAATGACGACCCTGACTACGACGGCCTGCCCATGCTGCGCCACTTCCAGCTGCCTTACCTCGAGGAACAAGGCTACGTCAACATCCGCTGCGCGTGGTCACTTGGCTGTCCCGCCGAAATCAAGCCGCTGGCTGAGGAGGGCGAACACAGAGAGGCAGTGCACGCGGGCGGCGACTATAAAAAGGCGTACCAGGTGCTGTTTCCTGGGAAGGAGGTTCCCAAGGAAGTGGGTGTCAGTTGTTGTGCGCAGTTTGCGGCAACGAGGGAGAAGATTAGGGAGAGGAAGAAGGAGGACTATGTGAGGTACAGGGAGTGGCTCGTAGGGACGGACCTCGATGATAGTATCAGCGGGCGCGTGTTTGAATACTCATGGCACAGTAAGTTTTGACCCTTTTATGGAAGGGCTGGCGGCTGTACTGACGTGCTGGTGCAGTGGTTTTTGGCAAGGAACCTGTTCACTGTCCCAGTGCAAAGGATTGCTATTGCAAGGTCTTTGGTCTCTGTGACCTTACTTGCAAGGAGCCTGGCAGCTGCGAAAGGCGATACATTCTCCCACCATTCTCGAGTCTGCCGCAAGGCTGGCCCTTTGTGGGATGGAAGGGCGAGCCACGGAAGCGTATGGGCAGCGAAGAGTGATTTTTCACTCTGCTCTCGATCTTACATTTCTACGACCAACTAGGCTCCCTACAGAGCCGTACATCGTGGACCCTCTGCTGGATTGCACCTCGTTATCTCGTAAGGTCGCTCAACCTGCAGTGGTGCACCGCTCTAGAGCGACCGTTCTCAAATCAGCCGGGCACACATTGCGACTTACGTTACCCTGGTACACACCACGTTCTACTCGCTTACTGTGGATTTCGATTCGCCTGAACCTTTTTGGACGGGGAACCAATCCGCGGCACGCTCAATATTCGTCTGCATAGTGCATCGTTGGGCGGGGTACCTTGGTACATCTGATACTCCTGGCAACATACCCGCTTCCCCGCTGCAGAGCCTTTACCTATTTGCACTTGGCTATCACAGTCCAACATATGCACCGGGGTTCGGCAAGGGGAAGGGCAAAGGGCCACTTTCATGAACTGAAAGTATGCGCGGCGTTGAAGTTTATCTGTCTGCTATGCAGTTCGTTGCATGTATACACATGGCATACAGCATACGGACCGATGCTCTCGTGAGCGACCGACTGGGGCCGGCCCGGAAACTGCCCAGGTCCCGTAGGCTGACGGCGTTACACCGTTAGGCTAGATCTTACCATGCATACACATCATGGAGGACCTCGCGGCACAGCAGACAGCACCAATCGCCGACTTCGCAGCAGGTCGAACTCCCGCGGCTTCGAGGTGATACGGCGTGCATTTTTGCTTCATCATTTTCAAGTGCTAATTGGAATGATGGGGACACAAGGCTGAGGCGGAGCAAATGATGTTTACCGATTTCGCTAGCCTATTCCCTGTTTCGTACAGCAGAGCCTCATAAAGGGTCACAGACCATCAATTTACCACGTCTGGCGTCACCTGCTCTTTCTCCATCACCACTAAAGCATCTCAAGCTTGCTGTTCTTTTGAACAACGAGTCTAACAACAGCTTTCCGTTGCATTGGGCAATTGGGCCTCACTTTGCTAACACTGGTCGCTCTCCTTATTTCCCAAGATTACACCATGAAAATTCAGCCTGATGCACTATCGCAATCCTAGTCTAAGCGGCTGTGAAGACGGAACCTCTTTCTCCATTGTGTACGCCCTTGCACCATGGCCACGGTTCCACCTCCCCCGCCGCTAGTGCTTGCGCAGAGCCGCACTTGCGAGTCAAGAGAATGTCAATAGGCACCCTGGGTCAATTGAGTGATGGCCAGCAGTTCTGCTTCACAACTCAATGTTTGTAGTCGACAAACATACTGTCAGATATTATCATCCTTCACACCACCTAGCAGACGTAGTATCTATGTCAACGGTTTGGCTCGGCTACTCCCACCTTTATCAGTTCTTCCATACATTCCGCAGATGCGCGCTTTTGAGGCATTTCCATTCGATGTCTTTTTCGAAATCAGCACGAAGCTCGATCTTGAAGATGTCGTGCACCTATCCCAAACATGCCGCCATCTGAGAGCATTGCTACTTAACGATACCGTGGCACACCGCCTAATCGAGGTGAGATACACTGAACCATATACATCTACACCTGAGTAACATCCAACTCAGACTCGCCACTCATATACCGAAGAAGCCCGAAGAGCGCGCCAGAAACTTGTTACTTATGGAGAAGCTCTCTGTGCAATATACGACAGGCGACATGCTTTCTCGATCGCGCAACCTTTATCAGCTAGAGTTGTTGGTCAAGGAAGCTCGTTCCTTTATCGACAAGGCGTTTTATGCGTACAAAAAGGTGACACCGTCATCATTTCAGATCTGCGCTATGGCATCCCTACCGTTCTGATTAACATCTCCCGTGTTTTCAACCCGGAAAACGCCGAAGAACGCGGCGAATCTTATAAAATGATGTATTACAGTGATGGGATTCTCGCAATCCATGTTACGAATCGGGGCCACAACGAAAGCTCCCTAAAATTTATAAACACGAAACATAAATTGCCCGACTCTGAGAGAGGCGTGGGCTTCATTTCACTGGGTCTCACCAGCTCGAGGCTTTTTGTTCGTCATACAGCGCAGTATGTGTGTTTCGGCACGCATACTGGCACTGGAAGCGACGGACACCGTAAATGGATAATTCATACTTGTAATATGAATTTCGTCAAGTCGAATATCGAGATTGGTAACGTGGAGCTGAGCAAACTCCTCTTGGATGACTTCCACGGCAACGACATCGGTTCAACAGTTGCTTTTGAAATTAATGATGGGCACTTCTATGCCGTTTCGAACCAGGGTACTTATGAAGTCGAAGAGGTGGATTGGACATCTTTCTACCACTGCGTCCGGTTTCCGCTCGATAGACCCGTCGAGGAAGCTACGCAAAAAGATGCAAGGGTTTACCGGCGCCAGCATGCGGAAGGCGCCATACACGACTCTTGGACCGATCTAACACTTCAACATGACGAGCGGACAAACGACCTCTTCATTGTCGAGTCTAGGCGTGAGTGGGTTGGAGCGTCGTCGAAGCAAGCCAGGACATTCTACACATCCCGCATCAGCTTCGCCATGCCAGAAACGACATATCCTTCATGGGAAGGCGACTCTTTAGGATACGACATTGCGCCGCCCCTTCCTCTGCCTGAAGACGACATCCTAACGACTGTTCTTGATTCGTCGCACAGTGCCAACTACATGCCCACTCCCAAGCAATATAGCTGGGCACGACACCCTGAATTGCCCTCAACCATGCCTCTCCAACCGAGTCCACGGTCTTTTATCCTTGCAAGGACAAAGTTTCGGGCATACAACTACTCATGCTCCGCCTTCTTGGATCTTGTCGAAGACGGACAATGCTGTCCGAACAGTCCACCAGCCGCGGTCCCTTGTCTCAGACTGAGAATAGGGAGCCGTCGATTCGCACCAACTGACGATCTGTTCGGCTACGAAGATGGACGAAACGCATCTGATCATACTTTCACATCAGGTAGCCCTCGTGGCGAGCATGTACGATTTGCAGATGACACGCAGTACCGATACACCCCGATCCGTATGTGGCCTCCTCAGCCTTCGAGATGCCCCTGCTCTGCACGTCTGCATGACATTATGAACCCTGATGTCAGACCTAATCTTGGAATGGGCTCAAGTCAGAAAACTATCACGGCGGTGTCTGATGAGAGGAGTATTGTGTACATGGTCAAACCAAGCAAGGCCTACAGCTACGAATCTGCGAGTGGTGACAGGGCCGATAGCGACCTTGGTACGATTGTGCTGGTAGATTTTGGTCGCTCGTCAATGCCAACCTCGTCTTCGACAACTGATGAACTGCGCTGGGATTGGGCGCCCGGGCAAGAGAGGCGATGCAGGAGCGGCACGTGTCGTTAGATTACGCAGCACGGCTCGGGAGTCTGGATCGGAATACGAAGGCACTTGAGCCTCAGAAGGCAAGTCATTATGGTTTGCGTTGCTGCGCACCATGTTTGTCTGCCTTGGGCTGCCATGCATAGACGGTTCGGCTGGTTGATTTCGTGTGTATGTGCTGGCAGGGCTGCATGCCCGGTCCGGTGATCAGGCTGAAGATGGGGATAAGGTCCTTCCCCGCAAGGGGGAGGCTGACATGGCGCGTAGGGCGGTACAATATTTTAGGATGGCGTACACAAAAATCTGTAAGCAGTTTTGGTAATCGACTATGTGTGACGTGGGTCAGCGTGGGCTTTAATAGTGTACGTGTCGACACGACACAGAGATCACCAACGCTTTCAACATTCGAGCAACAATGAATATGTGCATTTAAGTCGTCATTCGTATATTCAAGAAAATGCCACCAGCACAGATGCTGACCAATCGTCCTCTTTGTACATCTAAGTGTAGAGCTCCTCCGTCAAGGCATTCAGACCCACACCTTCCTTTGCAATATCCTCCTCCTTCAAGAACAGCAACGGCATCTCCACAAGCGTACCCCTAATTGTACTCAAAACCTCCTTGACTTCCCTCACACCCTGCTCGCCCTGGCTGAAGTTCTCAGCCACAACGTGTCCCCACTTGTACAAGCTGGGCTTCTTGTTCTCCTTATCCTGCTGCGACTGGCCAAAGAAGCGAGAGTAATAGTCGTCGTACTGCTTCCAGTTGCGCACCTCATCCGAGGGGACGGGGTGGAAGATTTTGCCGAAGGCCTGCGTGTTGGAGTTTGCGCGGATGTTCCAGAGGTTTTGGAATTCGTCGGAGAGCGGGTCCGCAACCTGGGTGTCCATTTCCGAACCCCAGTCGTAAACCTGTGGGGTGGTGACGGGCTGCCAGTTGTCGTCGACAGCGTCAATGGGCTGGTGCTTGAGCAGGCCAAGGTGCTTGCGGAAGATCTCACGTCGTAGTGACGCGGCGAAGCGGGAGACCGGGTAGGGCCTGCCGTCCATGGTGGAGTCGACCATATCGGGGTCGCGGATGATGATTGCGATTTCTGAGTCGTGGTCGCCAAGCTGAGAGCGGTCGTTTAGGTTGGCGGAGCCGCAAATTACGGTCGTGTCGTCGGCGATTAGGAGCTTGCTGTGGATGTAAAGTTCCTCGCTAACGAACGCGTCCATCTCGTCGACTGCGCCGCCCTCCCAAGGGACGTTGCGGATGTCCTCGCCGTTGAGCATGTAGCACTCGCAGACTGAATCCCAGCGACCGTCTCCGAGACCTTGACGGCCGCCGATCTTTGAGGCTTCTTGCTGGTAGCGGGTGTAGTCGGACTGCCTGCCATCATTGGGAGGGCCCCCAGAACCGGCATCCATCTCATATGCCTGTTGTTGAGGGGGACGGCCACCACCGTCCATCTCGTAGACACCATACTCAGCTGTGGGCGGAGGACGGTAAGCTTGGTAGTCGCGAGCACCTTCGTGTGCAACGTCGAAGCCTTCACTAGCCTGTCCGTATGATACGCCGGAGCGCTGCTCGGCTTCCTGCATGACCTTGCTGGCATTGATGCGATCGTAGCTGCGAAGGTTGTAGAACCTGATGTAATCCATGGGGTTGAAGCCAGCCTTTGCGATCTCCTCGTAGATGGAGTGTCCACCTCGGTTGATAGAGTCATACTGAAACTCCATGATAGCCCGCGTACCCAGAGCTTCATCAAGCTTCAGATCACCTGCAAAGGCGGGTACAGCTGGGATGACTATAATCATCTTGTACTTCTCGCCGTTGCGAGCAGCACGGATGATACGCTCGACAATGGCAGCACCAACCTGGTTCTTAATCGGGCGTTGCTTGTCTCCAGTAGCTGTGATGAAGAATTGGTTTTCGATGTAGACAAAGTGTTGGCTGTTCCTGATCGTCTCAACGTAGGCGTTTTGAATCGAGTGCTAACGTTGTTAGTCGGGAGAACTCAAAGTTGCAAATGTCCACCTACCTCAATGGCAATGTTGTGGCTCCATTTCGCGGCGCTACGAGTGATCTGACAATCAACATTGGCCCTCTGCGCACCGTGTTCCGCGTGTGACTGATACTGCTGCTGCTGTTGGTGATGGCCACCGTAGTGTTCTTGGTACTCCTCGTTGACGCGGTTATACATCTTCTGGCGGAACCCGCCACCACGACCAAATAGACCTCGTTCGCCCTCTTCACCGTCGCCACCAAATCCTCGAGATCCTTCCTCGCCTTCAAGTTCGCGCTGCTGAGGAGCTGGGTACTCGCCACCCTGTTGAGCACCACTTGCGGTGTCTGGGAGCCTCTGGTATCTAGTCGCCTTGTGCGAGTACTTCTCGTCATAGATGAAATTCCAGCGTTGTGTGAAGTGCGTGCGGAGATCCTGAACTACTGGACCGCGCAAGCAGAGCGCTACGTCAGACCATCCCATGCGAGAGCTCTGTGTCCTGTCGAGCTTGTTCTCCTCCCAATGGTCAACCGCGGCGAAGTCTGAGCAGACGTTAGTTTTGTGTTCTACGCAAGCGTCGTAAATTTGTTTCGTTGCTTCTTACCTAGCATTCGAGCGTTGTTGAAGTCCTGTCCAGGGAACACGATTCGATCGAGACTACCTGGATGGGCATCCGCGATTGGGTGAGAGTTCGTGTCCCATCTTCCGTAGCAGAGATCCAAACCTCCCATAAAGGCAATTGTTCCGTCGACCAGACAAAGCTTCTCGTGGTGCGCCCAGTAGAGTACAGTATCGCCGGTGGAACCGTAGATGCTCTTGAGGCCGTCCAGCGGGAGCTGAGCAATATTTGCGGGCGAAAACGTCATGTTTTTGATAGATTTGAAAAACTGCCCTGACAGGACAGCAGCATCTGGCGTATGGTCGGGGTGCCTGAAGACACCAATATTCGCATGGAGATCCTCCAAGTGGTGCTTCGTGTGTGCGCTAGAGACTGTGATAGGTGGTGCGATCAGCGGGGATGTCCTTTCCACTTCTTCGAGAGATTTGAATATGACATCGAGACCGACTCGAGTGAGGCCTTTGGTAATGGGGTCCGCAGAGTGTGGTAAAAGAGAATGGAGATAATTGGGCAGCAATGGATTCAACTTACGCGTCAAAGCCTGCGTGACTTCTTTGTAGACTATGATATTGACCCTGACTCCCCGTTCGGCAGCGGCCACAAGCATTCGGTCGACCCGGTACTGTTGGTTCTTGGCTGGAGGTCGTCGAAGGTAGAGCTCGGGAGACAGCCACCAGTCCAGGATCCAGACTGATTCGCGAGCTTGCTCCAATGCAACCGAAACGGCGTGCATGTAAGAAGCTCCATCGACATACCACTTGGTGTCGTTGCCATGGCGCTCAGGAGCAAAGCTCAAGAAGCGATGCTGGTTGTGGTATTCTTGTCCGGGCTGCGGTTCACCCTGTTGCTGTTGTTGTGCCTGAGCAGGCTCGTCGTTCTTTCCCGAGAAGGAATCTTTGAGGTCGGCGCTAAGTTTGTGGACCTCCTTGTGGAGCTTGTCGAAGAGGAAGGACATGCCGCCTGAATTGGAGGAGCCTTGTTGAGGCTGCGAATTCTAGCAAAATGTATCAGACAAAAGGTTGTGCGTCGAAGAGATCGAGCAGCAGGCTTGATAGCAGCAGCGGGAGCTCAGCAAGGATAGCAGCAGGCTAAGATGCAAGTAGACGGAGACGGCGAGGGGCTAGCCAGGCTCCATAGCGCCTCTTGCAAGCCTGAAACTGCGCATTATGCACACCGAGTACTGATGACAGCATTGTGGCCGACGAAAAGCACATACCTCCTTCTTGCCTCCAAAGAAGCGCCGTCCCATGTCTCCAATCATGCCTCGGTCTCCTTCTTGCTCCGCGCCCTGGCCATGATAGTCACCGTACGCCAGGTCATCGTCTCGACGCGACATCGTGAATGATAGGGAAGCTTCTTAGCTGCGTCAATCCCTATCAATGCTTGAGTGTCTTGTGGTGGGGGGTTGCGCTGCGAAGCTCGAAGCGGTGATGACGCGGGGTCCGCTCGAGACCCTGAAAGGTGGGGCAGTAACGGGATCAACAGGGAAGGCGCAGCAGCTGAGACATTGCACCGTTGCCAACAAACTGGTGTATGCGCAACATGAGAGCTGAGTCGTGAAGTCAACAAACAAAGCCTGCACCCTCCTTAATGCCGCCTTCTCACTACGGCTGTCCTTCGGCTCCTGATGGTGAGCTTGAGCTCTTCGCTCCCCCGCACAAGGATAAGCTCCCGTCCAACTCACGCGCCGTCGGCTTCTTAGCCCTGCCGCGTAGGCATGTCAGATAATCGTGGAGACTCCTCGCGGTACCTCCAGGCCCAGATCACTTTTCAGCGACCTTATAGATTTATACCATAGTAGGTTCGGACTGATGGCTCCAAGACGCTGCAGGTGCGGAGATGGTACGTCATTGTAGATCAATCTGTATAGACCTAGCAATCAAACAGCTCGAACATCCCCTCTTATCTTCCCCTCCCCGCCCAACCTGCAGACGTACAGTAGTCCTATATCCACGAATAGCTCTTCGATCATGCCCTCCGTCTCTCGTCTTGCAGTTTCTGCTCGTTTCGCATCTCGCGCAATTATCCCCTCCACGGCTTCATTGCGACCAGCAGCATTCACAGCTTCCAGGTGCTTTCATTCAACACCAGTGAACATGTCTCAGCACCCAATTGCGACTCTCCAGGTACGAACAAAGTCTAGCACCGACTGAAGCATAACTGATAACCTCCAGGAGGATCTAATCCCCCGGCTGCCCCCATCCTCCCCAACCCTCTTTGAGGCCAAGAAGAAGAAGAACCTCAGCTTCGAAGCCATTGCGAAAGAAGTTGGCCGGGACGAAGTGGCAATTGCCGCTCTCTTCTATGGCCAAGCAATGGCCTCGCCCGAAGACATCCAGAAGCTATCCAAGGTCCTGGATATCCCTACAGAAATCCTCGAGTCGCAACTTTCGGGATTCCCAGACCGTGGCCGATCTCTCGAGATGCCGCCAAAAGACCCTCTTGTGTATCGCCTGTATGAAATTGTACAGAACTACGGTTACGCCTACAAGGCAGTATTGAACGAGAAGTTTGGCGATGGCATTATGAGTGCGATCTCATTCTCGACAAAGGTGGAGAAGGAGACCGACGAGAAGGGCGAGTGGGCGAAGATTACACTGAGGGGCAAGTGGTATGTATCGCCGTGCTTGTGAAACAATGTGCTATGCTAATTTTGCACCAGGTTGCCTTACTCGCGATTCTAGATCTCCATATTTGACTTAAATACATGGAATACAAGTGCTCACATGATCAAACGTCATTTGTACTCTCATATATCGTGGTCATCCTATCATTTATAGCTTGAGAAGGCTTCAATGTCGTTGGGCGGACTGTTTCTTTCTCAGAGGTGTGCAGAGTCTCTCGGCTCTACACTATCCTATTTCTACACGAGTTGTTTAGGTGCCTGCTTTTGCAGCCGCAAACCCAGCGCTCTTGCCCCAAACACGCAGCTCTCTTCCCTCAATCTCTCTCTCACCTCACCCTCCTGCCGTTCGCACTAGTCTGCCCCGAAACAATTTGCCCAGGCTCCTATCACTCTAAACTCTATCACCTCAGATCAGGTTGCAGCTTTCTCGTGCTAAATCTTCGCCGATTGCTTGTATATCTAACCCCAAACAACCTACGTTCAAGTGAATCTTTTACGACGCTCATTAGCATCAGAACGAGCAAGGCTGCCACAGTTCAGCTGAGTTCGTCTCCTAACGCGGCCCTTCATCTGCGACGTAAGTTGACATCTCCAGTCGATCGCGAAGCATCGTTGACCAACACCATAGACAAGTACGACCACCTTGATAGGTCCATCATGCCGGCGATTGTGGATCCGGGTAGAGTCAAGTGCACATACGTAGACTGCGGGTTGCATTTTGAGACCGAGAAGGATATGAAGAGACACAAGAAGTACGACGACGACCATGATTACTGCCACAAGTGCGACGAGGACTTCGACACGTACGATGACCTGGCACATCACAAGATCTTCCGACCAGACATGCACAACAAGGCTTGCCGCGTGTGTGGTCAAGAATTCAAGTCCGAGTCTGGCCTAAAGCGTCATATTGAGCTTGTACGCATACCATTTTCGCAAACAGTCAAGTATTGATACATTTTAGTTACACAAGATTGACCAGAAGCTGACTTGCATCGGCTGTCACAAGTCCTTCTACAGAGCCTGCCTTTTCATTGAGCACCTCGAGTTCGGTTACTGCGACGTCATCTCTGCCTCCCAGTTCCAAGGCCACATCGTACACAAGCACCTGGTCACGGCGCTGTTGAAGGATGGTTCTGCTTATGCTCGCTTTCAGGCCAAGCAAGCCAAGTTCGAAGCAGCTCACGGTGACTTCGAAGAAGAAGGCGGTGTCTGTCTCGAGGATTCTCTGGAAAGAGATGAGGAGATTGAGGAGGTCAAGTTTGCTGCTCTGGAACCCGTTGTGTCCAACGTAGCTCCGCCCGCCGCAGCTGTCCCCTATCCTCCACTCCCTTCGCATGTTCGTGCTTCTGGGTACAATGTCTGCGAGGTCGCCTCTACTATTGCTGCCATGTCAGTCAACGATGACGACGGTACTAGTACTGTACTTGGCTCGCGAAGTTCCGGCCCGCAGTCTGTGTATGGCAGCTCATCGTACGCCGCATCTACAGCAACTGGCCGCCAGCTCAAAGTATGGGGCGGTCGCAACGACAAGACGGCTAGCAGTACCCTGTTTCCCAATGCCAAACCCACGCCAGTCACCAAAGAGTTCTCCGTTGCCGCACATGACGAGCATATGGAGCGGGAGCATGGCATCAACATCATGAAGTCACGTTTCTGGGACCCTCTCAGCACCGACTGGAATCCAGAGCGCTTTTACGACTCTGTCATCGACAAGTACAACTGTCCTTTCGTCTGTGAGTTGACCTTTGCCACGCCGGCCGACCTCAACAGACACATCAACAGCGATCACCGACTCACCCGCATGAAGTGCCCGTCATGCCTCAAGTACTTCAATTCAGTTACGGCGCTGGTGGCGCATTGCGAGAGTCGCGGAGCAAGGTGCCAGATCAACAAATCTGACGACTTCAACCTCTTCCTTGACCGCATCTCCGGCGGCTTCCTTGGTGTCAACGAGAAGGTTCGCCCCGACCACCTCAACAACCCCACGGTCATGCTCACCGATCCGGATACGGGTAGGATGGAGCGATACAAGCCGCCTGTCGCGTCGTACCTCCAGTACATGGTCACCAAGCCTCCAGACTGGAAGGAGCCAACCAAGCCCGGCGTCCAGATTGGATTCGCCATGCAACAGGGCCAGTGGTGAAGGCTGGAGTATACTGGGGGCAGTTTGGCGAATACGACAACTGACTGGGAGTAAAAGCAGGCATATGAACATGTTTTTCTTCTTTTGAGAGATGTGATAATGGATATCTGGTGTCTGTGGCGTGACGAGGGACGACTCTAGGCCTCCAACTCGAGAGCGGAGTGGACGGCACACTGTGAAGCTATGCCCTAGCTTGAAGAATCCATTGGAAAATCTGTCTTCCATCCATATGGTGCACATGAATCACAACATACTTGTACCCACCTGCAACTCAAGCAACCTTGTTTCACAGGTCATTCAGACTGTTGAAGGGAATGCCTAACACCTATCCAAAGCGCAAGGCAAGGCCGTATCGCATTACTGTTTACTTTGCCGGCTCGCTCGCCGCCAATGCTAAGATATATGTACCAACGCTCGCTGATGCAAAGATATACCAACGCCTAGCTGTATGCAAGATCCTGCTGGTCCTAATCCGTCCTAATCCCAAGCGTGCTCGTCTTGAATCAAAGAACAGTGGTATATAACTTCATATCCATGCTCAATCATATTGTACTTTTCACTCCAAGTTTACTCATTTCTTAGTATGATGCCGCAAAACTGTCCAGTGCGTACGCTGCCATGTCGAATCCTAGATCGCGCTTTGAGTTCTGGCTTGTGGTGGTGGTCAGATTCAGACCGCCAATGTCGCACCATTCCACGCCGTTGGTCTTGATGGGCTGGGCTTTGTTAGCGACGAACGGTATCTGTGTGTAGATGTGTACTTACCAAGCATGTGAGATGCTTGCACCAGGAACATGTGTTCCGCCATTCGTAAAAGTTGCGCAGTAACAAAATGAAGCCTACAAACGCAGCGACGAGTCCGCCTGCGCGCAAGATCCACCACACCCACCATAGCGGTTTCCGCCCCTTGAAGAAGCTCACGGGCTGCTTGGCAAACTTGGTGAGTCCGACGACGGGGCTCTGGCTCGCCATGGGCGGGTGCGCGGGGTCCGTCTGCGGGTCGTGGATGGGGTTCGCCACGGTTGTGTACGGTGGTTCGTCCTCGCCGGTACGCTCGCGCAGCGACTGGGGCGAGTGCAAGAGACAGATGCCGAGCACGATGCCCATCAGGAAGCCGCCAATGTGGGAGAAGTTGTCGAGGCCGGGGAGCAGGCCGAGCACGAAGGCGATGGCGATGTCGAGGAGGAGGAAGAGCAGGTCTTTGACGGGGCTGCGGCGGGTTGACCAGTTGTAGAAAAGGTCGAGCAGTGTGAGGGCCAGGATGCCGAAGAGCGAGCCGGAGGCGCCGACAGAGGTGATGCCGTCGGCGGCGTAGTTGCCACCAAGTACGAAACCAAAGATGCCTGCGCTGAAGTACACGAGTGCGAAGCGTAGAGGCCCAATCTCCTTCTCCATGTCGCGGCCGAGGGTGAGTTGGAGCAGCATGTTGAAGCCGATATGGATAAGTCCAGCGTGCAGGAACATGGGCACGATGAAGCGGTACCATTGGTCGGGCTCGTGCGAGCGGTCTTTGAAGTCTGTTACGCCAGCCTGGTCAGGGACGCCGCCGAGGCCGCAGAGTTCGTTCAGCGAGCATGTGAGGCTGCCAGGATCGAGGGACGTGGTGTTGGGGCAGGGCCAGGATTGGACGTCGGCCTCGATGACCTGCTTGATGTTGTGCATGCAGGGCGTGAAGCGGGCGCCCATGTTGATCAGCACGTAGGGCGAGGGCCCGATCATGATGTTGAAGTTGGGCTTTGTTTGGATGGGAGACCCGGTGAGGATGCCATTCTTGATCAGCTCGCCAACGAAGACACCAATCTGGACGATGGTGAGAGTGTAGACGACCCATGTGATTCGCCCACTGAACCAGCCTTCCTTCTTTTTCTGCCTCCGCCTCTTCTTTTCAGGTGCAGGATACATTCTCTCCGGGTCTGCGTTGTAGTGTGTGGGACTCCCGCTTGTCTTGCTCTGCAGGGGAATGGCGTTCTGGTCGGCGAAGGGGTCGTTGTGGCCGTGCGCCGGTGGTGTGTCGTACGGCGAGGCGAATGTGTTGTGACCGTACTGCGGCGGGCCGTGGTATGCTGTGTCCGGGTACCCGCTTAGTGCGCCGGATGAATGTGTGGGGTTGTTGTTGTTATTGTTGTTGTAGCTGTTGGCTGGGTAGGGCGGGTAGGAGTTGTCGTCAAAGGGCGAGGAGACGGGCGAGACGACGTGCTGCGACTGCGACTGCTTGTCGGGCAGCGAAGGGAGCGGGGCGTCTGGCCGGTCGTGGGGGCTGGCAGCATAGCCTGTTGCTGGGCCCGTAGGCGGGTAAGAGGTGTTGTAGTAGTCGTTGGCCGCCATGGTGTTGGCGAGGGTACGGGGTGAGCGAGGTGCGCGAGGTGCGCGAGGTGCAGCAAAGGAAGAGGTCGACTATGAGGCCGCAGAGGCAGGATGCGGCGGGATGCAGGCGCCGGGGTCCAGTGGCCGTGCTGTCGATGTGCGGAGAATGCAGTGACGCTCGTATAACACCCGCTCGGAGTCCGGGGGCGTCGTCGGTGACGCTGCAGTGGGAAGGAGCTCAAACAAACAGGTGCAGCGAGCGTGTTGTTGTGCGTCGAGTGCGACACTGCAGAGCGAGAGACGGACGAAAGCAGGACAGGGAACGCAGCGCTATAACAACACACAGGCTGTCTCTCCGCCAAGGTGAGCTGAGAATGCAGTCGAATCGAGCAGCAGAGAGGCTGACGGCTACGCAACTGCGGTGGATACCCTCGCCGCTCGGGAGGGCTGCACAGCCTGCAGCCTTGTCCTGATCCCTGCCGCCTTAGCCTGAAACCGCCCGATCGCCCGTGGCTTGGTCTGCAGTGCGCTTAAAATATCCGCTGTCCTGGTGGAACGACGGCGGGCAGAGCCTGGATGCTCCTGCACCTTTCTTGCCAGATGCAATGGGACAGCTGTGGCTTGTTTCGTCGACCTTGTCACGGCTGCTGTCCTTGTCCTCTGCGCTTGCCTCTCCTTGTGCTCTGCACTTGCCTATACTTGTGCGTGCCCTGGACCCTCGGCACGCTGACGGCTTGGCTCCGCTGTCAACCAAAGCAGATCACAATGTAGCCGGGTGGAGTGCCGCCACGCGGCAGAGCCACCAACGGCTACACTAAGGTACCCAGCTCGACTATTATCTCGTGTTGCGTACTGCACACGTATGAATCAATTGTGGCTCAACAAATCCTTGTTGAGCCGCTGAGATGCAAGACTGAGATGCAGGGCAAAGGAACACGCAAGCCTCACAGTACAATTGCTCGTACATGGAGAGGAAAACACGATAGTTCAACTAGCTAGAGCGGCGGGAGTGCTTCTCGACAGTTCGGGCAGATGAGTCGGTACCGCATCCACCCCTCAAGACATGTCGCGTGGAAGATATGCCTACACGGTGTCACCATGTACATCCTCCTCTGCAAGATCATTCCTGTAGCCACCAGGCTGCTCTCATCCGCCTGGCTGCCCGCTGGAATCACCGGGACCTCGATGTCCATGGCGCAGATGCTGCAGTCAAACACCTTCTTCCCCTTATCCTTGGCTTCTCCCGCACTCTTGCTGCTCTCCTCTCCCTCGATAGCATCGTCCGAGCTTGTCGTGGCGTTAAGCGGTAGCAGCGCGCCCTCCTCATCCTCGCGTAAGATGGGATGATAGTCGTACGCGGGCGGTGCCCAGCCCTCTCGAATAAAGAAGCGCGGTCCTAAAACATTCTGCGAGACCAGAGCCACTATCTGGATCCATACCCACCCCAACAGCACAGCAAATGTCTGCCAGTCCGTGCTGGCAAACAAGACGTTGTCCGCCTTGAGGTACAAGTACGCGATCGGTACCAGCCTTGTTACACTCGTCCCCACGGTGTAGTCCCACCGCAGCGCCCGTCCACAATTCCGCATTACATTCCTGTAAATCTGCGGTACCCAAAAGGACAGGTAGAGGAAGGAGAGAATGCTGAAGTAGATGCTTCGGTAGAGCGTTCGCGCCGTCGCAAACTGGATGGTGACGAAGAAGGTTATGATGAGCAGGAGGCAGAAACGGCTGTAGAGTGCCCCGAACTCCGCCCTTGGGTTGGGAGCTGCGGCTGCGGGAGCTGTAGTAGCTGGGGTGGGGTTTGCGGGACGATTGGTGGTGGGCAGAAGAGGTGTGTCGTCGTCATCTGAGAGAGGATCATCTTGATCTGGCGCAATGAGAATGGGCGTCTGTGCGCGGGGAGGGGGAGGGGGCCGGGATGCTGTCACGGGGAGAGGGAGTTCGGAGGCTGTTGCGAGAGGGAGTGCGGGAGTTGCTGTCGGTGCGGGACTCGCTGTTGGCGCAGGCGTAGCTGGTGCTGTTGGTGCAGCAGTAGGAGGCGCGGTATCTGAAGGCGTTACCGCCGGCGCCTGTTGTCGTTCCAGGCGCGCACGTTCAGCGGCTTGGACAGACCAGATGTCCATCAAGAAGCGGAGGTGTGCGAGGACGGAGAACAGTGCGACAAAGGCGATACTGTACATGGCCAGTTGTGCGGTGCCGAGGAACAGGTACATAAAGATGAGGACCAGGAACGTGAAACCATCGCCCAGAGCCATCATGGCAATAGTATAGAAGCTAACACGGCTGCGCATCGAAGGGGTTGCTGTCTCTTTCATCTGCTTGATGAGGAACGACAACTGGAACGCGAAAGCGACTGCAAAGGCGACAATGCTATGTCTAGCTCGGTCGTTGTATTCCTCCGTCTTGGAACCGACAAGATGCATGGCTTCTGAGGGCGGGTAGTCCGGTGGCCCTTTCGATTCGATCACATAGCCGCAGTCGGGGGAAAAGCCTACCATGGACATGGATAGCTGCGAGCGATGGCCCAGTTTCGCGCCCGTGGGGAAACGCATCTCATACTCAAGCCAGTCCATGTCCATAGTCTGCGCACTCGGAGGCTGATGCAAGTAGAGAACAAACTCGCAGTGGTGTGTCACTCCAATCATGTCATCGTTCGACCCAGCAGGCGAGCTCGTCCACGGGTTCCAGACTGGGAACGGTCGATGGATCTGTCGCTCAATAGTTTCGTGGATTGTCCAATTCAAGAAATCCCTCGAGGTGTCATGCAGCGCCCGCGAGAGCTGGAAATGCGGCAACGCAAAGATGCCTGCGAATCGCTCGCTCGTCGTAGTCAGGACCGCATGCCCGCTGTCCTTGAAATGCACGCCGTGCACGTAGAACTCCCACCAATTTCCCCCAAAGCTCTCATCATCCCCAACCACAACCTTGGCACTGATCTCTGAGATGGTGTTGTTCTCATCCGTCCTCATCTTGTCCTCCAACTCGGTGATATGCACCCTAAACGGCCCGCCTATCCCTGTGAGATTTCGATCAAACTCCATGGCCAAGTTTGTAAACAGGTCTTTGGCAGGATGTGTCGTGTTGCCCATATCTTCAGGATGGCGCACGCGACTGCTCGGATGACGCACCCACTCGCCCTGCACGTAGCCCGAGAGATTCCTGTATACGGGCAAGCCCCCTTCTTCAACTTGGTGTCCATGTATCGTTCCGTCCAGGACACTCTGCCACTTGTCCCCCAGCGCCCGTTCCCCATGTGCATTCGCCTGCTCTCGGACGCCAGGCAGCATGTCCCACGCAAAGCCGTCCTCGTTCCTGCACCCGCTGACATTCAGCCACTTGTGCTTCTTCCCGTCAAAGTCGCCATATCTTGTCTGGTTCAGGACGTCGAGCTGGTCCCATTCACGCTGGATGAGCTCGTCATAGCGCGTGCGCGTGTTGAAAGGCTGCTGCTGCGGTTCGGGCGAGTTGATTAGGAGGAGCAGGATGATGAAGAAGAGGACCGAGCGTGGATCGCGGCGGACTTCCATCACGGTGGATTTGGCAGTGGGCTGGTGGTTGCCATCGAGGCAGGTGAGTGTTGTGGGTGTGGAGTGGTGGTGGTCAGTGATGTAAGAGCAGGGATGTAGCTCGGGGGTCTGCGGAGTTGCTGCGCTCGGCGGGTACTGCTACATAGATGAAAGCACCAAAACATCTCCAGAATGTGACGAGATGCGAATGTGTCGCCTACTACATGATCATTTGTAATGGACTGTTGCAATGCAATTATACAACGTCGTTCTGTCCCAACATATTACAGCGGCATCATGGTATTGGGTTTGAGGTTGGCCTATCACTCCACACTCTCCTATGATTCGAAATGCAGCACTCTCGGTCTTCATTAAGGTACTCTCTTTGATTTGTGGCCGGTCGCTGCCTTCCATGATCCATCTCGCATCGTGCGAGCTACTATCTACTACTTAGTCATTCTAAGTCTGAAGCGCGTCATCACGTGCACGTAACTGCGCGTTCTGCTTCTCTTGCCCGCCCCATACCTCCCAGCTACCACCCGCCACCACCCACGATGCCGTCAGACTACACGACTGCCGGCGGCGGCCTGAAACTAAAGGGCGCCGGTGTCGACAAAAAGAAAAAAAAGAAGCGACCGAAGCCCACCGAAGCTGGCGAACCCTCTACAGACATCGAGAAGCGCACATCGAACCCTGAAGATGTAAAGTCACCCGGCCGATCACTGTCGCCTGACACCGCGGAGCAAGCAATCAGAGAGGGTGGCGGGAGGAAGAAGACGGAGGCTGAGAAACGGCATGAGGAGTACAGGAGGAAGAGGCTGGAGGAGAAGTTAAAGCGCGAGGGCGTCAAGACACATAAAGAGAAGGTCGAAGAACTTAACAAGTACCTGAGTGGGCTGAGCGAGCACCATGACATGCCCAAGATCGGTCCTGGCTAAGATGGTGGGGTGACGCGGAAGCACATGGATATACACAGCCGACGCCTCGACCGCCTCAACGATACCCAAGCGTGGACCGCTGCGAGTGCGCTCACAAATTGTTGCAAAAACAACATACTGGTGGGTAAATTTGGTGTCCAAGAGACTATCTGTATGCCTTCGAAACGCAGGTATATGGATCTACGACTTTTTGCAACCAGGACACGACTATGCAATACACTATCCGCTCCTCCAGATCGCAATTGGATTTTGTTATCAATGTATGGGAGTCCAAGCTGCGAAGCCCCAATACGCGCAGATATGAAGGTTGGCTTGAGCGGTCAATCATGGTCTAAGAGATGAACATCAGGATACAACATTATGCACACAACAAATACATACCAACAGTCTTCGATTTTCAATCGTTCTTCTTTCATTCGCTATGTCTCTTTGTTAGAAAACTGTTGCTACTACGCCGCCACGGCTTTGTCTCTCAGATCAGAATACCTTAACATCAGCCCATCCTTGCAGACGTAGTGCGCATACTGCAGCAATTCGAATTTCCACAATCACGACCGTATCCAACAAAATGGCACCAAATTCATACCAGAAGTTCTCCAGGCATGCCACTCCCCATTTAAGGGCCAGCCGACATGCATGGACCTGGGCGGAACGCAGGGATACGATTCGCACAGTCTACCATGGCGATCCAACGGTAAGGCAACACTATGCCGTCAACAACACAGAAATTCCTAGTCTCACAACTCTCTTCCCGACTGTACCATATACGTTAGCAGATGCTGTTGCGGCTAGATCCCATGGATGCAAACCTGAACATCTTGCTTCTATCCAAATCGTGCCGACACGACCTACTGCGCGGCCTGTCACACGATCTCAGGCAACCCAAACCGCGCCGCCAGTACAACCCGTGCAGCTAGCGCAAGCTACACAAACACCACCTGCTGCAGTATCTATTGTACCAACTCAGATTGGTTCGCTGTATGAGCACTGGCCTCTGCCCCCATGGTCTCCGGAGCCTAATCTGTCGCATGTTGGGGCACGAGTCCTGCCTTTGAGAGATCAAGACAAATTGTTCAGCACGAAACCGCACATGTCAGACAAGGAACCGCATTGGCACGGCGCAAAATATCTTGGATCCGGGTCATATGGCGCGGCATGTTTGTTTTGCGAGACAGACGAGAACGATAATGTGGTCGACCGAATGGTTGTCAAAGACAACGCTGCCGTGACACATGAACCCTGGAGAGATCCCAAAAACTGGCGAGATCGTCTGCCGAGGGAAGTCGCTATTCATCGACGTATTGAGTCGCGACGAGCGCACGAGCCTGATGCCTGTCAGAACATTATCAAGTGTCGGGGACACCGCCTGCTCATGTCGAAGCGACGATATCGACTGTACACTGATTATGCGTCAGGCGGTGATCTTCAGAAGGCCATGTCGTCCTACCATAACAAGTGGTCCGGTCTTAGGTTTGACGACGAATCGCCAGAGGAATTTCTACCAGAAGCTTTCATATGGTATACCATCAAGGCACTCGCTACTGCATGTGTCATGCTACAGAATGGCACCACAAGCGATGAGACTGTCGCAGATTGGAAATCGATCATGCACTTGGACTTCCAACTTCCCAATATCTTGCTTGATGTTAGGAGCACGAAACGCAAGAGTCCATCAGATGAAACTGGAAGTTCACCTCAGACGTATCCAAACAAGAAGCGCACAAGCCCAAACATGAGTGTCAAGGATAATGTAAGCATGATCGTGGAGGTACACAATGCAAGAGCTAACCTCGTAACAGGATCGAGAATTCGTGCCTGTACTAGCAGATTTCGGCCTCTCATTTTTCGACCATTTTGACTTCAAGGACTGTGAAGATTTTCACGAAAATCCCTCGGCGTTCACTCTCCCTGTAATTGATACTCGTTACGCTCCGGTACCTATCCAGTTACTTTCCCCCCTCTCACACATCTTTGCTAACCTGACTTAGGAACATCATCACTGCTCCTCCTCAAATCCCGAGAAGCTTGATGAGAGGACCAATGTCTGGGGCATCGGCCGAGTAGCCTGGGCTCTCATCGTTAACCAAATTGAGCACCAGGGTCCTATGCGTGAAAGTGGGCCTCTGGATGACATTCTTGGTGATTTCCTCCCAGTCTCAAGATGGCATGAGCACAATATGAATTCGATCGTTAATGTCGAGACCGAGGTTCTGGCTGGGACTAATGATTGGCGGGCGAGTAGGGAATATAGTGAGGAGTTGAAGCAGTTGGTGAGGGATTGTTTGATATTTCTGAATGAATGCAGACCAACCCCCCAGGCAGTACTGGACAGGGTTAACGCACATCTGAAAGCCAACCCGCATCTAGGACTGGACGCTATGGATGTTGGTAACACAGAGCTCATTCTGCCGGATAACGAAAACTTCGAAATTGGTTCTTGGTTTGTAGCCTCGAGGCCGGGTACATGAGGCAGGGGTGAGTGGGCCTCTCCTACCCAGTCAACATTCCTACGAACGCCAAGTATCACTAAAATCAATTCATCATATTTTATTCAATCTATTTTGCACTGTCAGAGTCGTGAAAGGCACAACTGTACATTGCATTGGACGCACTTACTCCATTGAAGCCAACAAAGGCAGGAGCCCGTGATGCTACACCTTTCGCTTTGTGCACGCATCACTATTCCTACGCGCACAAAGCAACAAACATCATCTTTTCGTTTTCATGCACAGTCCATTGTCCACTCTGGCTGAACATGGCGTACGCGGTAAACAAAGAGGATGCCGAAAATACTACCAACCCCGGGATACACTCATACTCATTTGAGAACCTCACTGCACAAACACGAGCCCGAAAGTGACCAGCGAAAACCGATCCTCAATGGCGAAAAAGGCACTCTACACACACGCTCGATTCTACTATATGGGCGCATATAGAGAGCGGATGAAAGTGATAAGACCAGATTGGACGCTGCGTAAGTATTGTTTTGCCCATTTCTCCGTGGGGGCGTCACTATGCTAACAAGATATTGCTGAAGCTCAGAGAACATCAACGCTGACATGGATGTGGGCAAATGTGATCACGCTAACTGAGCGGGAGGATTGCGAACGACTTCACAACGAGAGAAGCAAGGTCAATACTTTTGCGGCTGACGATTCAAGGATACCGGATGAGCCTATGAAGGCTGGCGATCCTGTGCCGGTTCCGATTGTTTCAAACCCAGCCCCTGTTGCTGCAGACGCTGTTGATGCACCAGCTGCGCCGGGTGATGCTATAGATGAGGTTGGAACTGGCGCGGGAGCCATCAATGCTCAGCCAGCTGAAGAGAACGTGGAGCGGGCGAACAGCGGCCAGGACCAAGTGCCTATTATGTCGAATGCACCGCAAGTTGCTTCTGCGCAAGGAGAGACGCGGGTGAACACCACCAGGTTCCATTATATGCCAGATGTAGCACAGATGAATGCACGTCTGCCGGAACTGGAAGCCCATAGGCTCAGTGTCGCTCAAAAGCGTACTCTCCTTCAAGCAGAACTAGATGACCCTGACAGAGACACTAAAGGGAAGAGATGGCGTGGAACACACTTTCTGGGATCAGGGGCGACTGGAAACTGCACCTTTTGGGTACGAACGGACGAAAATGACAATATTGATGAGGTAGGAGCAATCTAAATGGCCACAGCGACAATCCACTAACGGTGATTAGAGACTCGCTGTCAGAGACATTGCAACAATGCATCAAAATCATTGGATCAGCCCAATCAATTGGCGCGACGGACTTCCTCGCGAGATCGCAATAATGAGACGGCTGGACGAGCAAGACGGCCCTAATAACAACATTCATCGCTACTATGGTCATCGTATCGACATGTGGAAACGACGTTATCGCATTTACACTGAAGTTTGCGATCTAGGGAACTTAGGGAGTACACTCCAATGGTACTCACAGAAATGGCGCCGGCGCCGCAATCTATTCAAATGGCTCCAATGGGTGGATGATCGTCCAGAGGTCCAATTAGCGCGTCAAAACCATGGGCAGTATTCGGCTGGAGCCATGGACACCATAATACGAGACACGAGACACGAAGTATATCAACGTTACAAAGAGATGAAGAGAAGAAGTCCTGATAATCACTCCGGCCAAGAGTTCGATGACATGTCTGACATCGAAGAACTGTATGATCGTAATCCAGATGGACCTCTTCCACCGGTCATTCCAGAGGCCTTTCTATGGCACGTCTTCGATCAACTAGCGGGTGCCGCTCTGATTATGCAGAGGGGAGGTGAACCTTTCATTGGTGAGAAGAAGTGGAAAGAGATTGTCCATAAAGATATGCATACGGGTAACATCTTCATGAAGCCGACTGTCGAGGGGTTTTTTGGGGATAGCCTCGAACCAGATCTAAAGGATCCGGAAAGGCACAGGTTCGCTACTTTCAAGAAATCTGAAGTAGGTCTTTCTTAAAAATGCCCTGTTGAGAATGTGCTAACTGTTTCAGTATCCGCAAGCTATCCTGGCCGACTTCGATACTGCCTTCTTCGATCTTCAAGATGGCGACGATGAGTATTCTGACAATCCTCTCCACTACATGATTGACAGAGAAAGCTCCGGGGACGCGCAGGGTGGCAGATATCCGCCTGTAAGTTACCCGTTTACATTCAATTTACAGCAGCTGATCGTCTTATTATCTGTAGGAGGCATTTTGGGCCTATCAACTTCGTCAAGGATCGAGAGAATTGACAAAACTCACTAGTGCAACAGATGTCTGGGGAATTGGTCAAATCATGTGAGTATGGTCTTTCATTTGTGATACACGGCTAACTTAGCAGGTGGAACCTGGCGATGAATCTTCCAAGTGACTACGAGTATATGGCGCCCTTCTACGACGATGCTGCAAGCCATACTGGAGTCACACCCTTCAGGAGGATCAACAATGGGCATGCGTACTCCGCAGGAGACCTGAACAAGTTCCTCATGACCGGCGACTCGCCATTTGAAGCATCGGCTCAGTACAGTCACCGACTCAGGCAAACCATTCGGAGGTGTCTCCAATACCGCCCTGGGCAGAGAATCAGGCTACAGGCATTGAAGGATATGACAGCGCAATATCGCCAGGAGTTTATGGATCAAGACGAAGATTTTAACTTGGTAGTCAGGGTCGATATGAGGGCTGAAGATTTTAATGTGGGCAAGGCGTACGTCTCGCCACGTAGATAGAAACTGTACTAGACATTTCGTATTTGATATTGCAATTCTTCGCTCAGCTTCATCGTAGGGCAAACTTTTATGGCTACAAATTATATTCTTTTGCATTTCATCTTCGCTTCCTCCCCGCGTAGCGATCATGTCTGTACATAACATTCCGTTTTTCTCTGTGATTATGTTTGTAGTCTCCCGTTTTTCAGTCGGTAGCCTGTTCCTGCTTCAATGGTCTTGTTGTTCCTAGACAGATACCAAGGCACGATGCGGTGTCGAGCTATGTCGATAATGCTGGCGTCCTTGCAATAGCTCCCTGATATAGAAATTGAAGCGGACAGTCCGGTCATGGTCCCGCACATCATTTGTAGCCAACGGAGCGCCTCTCATCATCCACCTTTCGTCGCCATCTATGGTCGTATGCTCCAACTGCAGCCAGAGGTTCACTGTTTGGTCGCATTTTACTCTTAATGACCCTCAGAATATGACGAGAGAGTACAAACACAACGGGAAATCTTCCCGACCTGATGCAACAAAACTCTGACCTGGAGACCTGGGCTCTTCGGCATTGCTCAATGTTGTTGCTTTAATATAAAGGAATCGTTGAAAAGGTGAATGGAAGAGCACAAGCTGCTGAATATTGGGCGACTACAAGTAATTACATAGAAGTAGACAGATCCGGATCCACAGTCATGATGGCGACGTGGTAGTAAAATCATTCTACAACACGTCACTGAATAACTTGTATCCATAACGCATTCTTATCGTTGAATGATTATCATCTGCAGCATTACCGGGGTGGCGAGCTTTTGCTGCAGCCGTTATGATACAAATAAGCACCTCAACTAACGGAGGCACTAGATCTTCGTTGCCAGAACCTCCAACTCTTTGCCGTCTCGCGCTGCCGCGAACTGCCGATTACTTTTCCTTCTACAGGCTGCTTCATCTGATCAAGCTTGTAGTTCTTCAAGCAGAAGGATAGCGGCAAGATCGGCACCGCAGCACAAATCGCGCCAATGAGCATGTAGCGCATTGTCTCATTGTAGGCCCGGTTGATGGCCACACGTGCAAGGGAGTCTCGCGGATATAGTGTGTAGTTGGATGCAATGGTAAAGTCTCCGTAGATGGTCGTGTAATTCGCAGCAAGATCTGGCGGCAGATACTGCTGAAGCTTCGACGGGACATACGTACTCCATATTGCGCCGGAGACTGCAGCACCCACAGCGCCACCGACTTCAAGGATGGTAAGAAACACTGTCGTCGCAGCGGCAACCTGTTGATGTGATGCAGAAGCCTGTACTCCAAGCTGTGCTGGAACGTTGAGAAACCCTCCGCCGATCCCAACAGCAATTTGAGTACCAATGATGGCCCACGTCGATGCATTTTCAGTGCGATAGGCGATCATAAGTCCGCTGCATAGTGTTAGCTCACACTTCACATACCAAGTATGACTAAACTTACAAGCCCATGATGTAAATGCATGCTCCAGCCGAGACAAAGTATTTATAGTGTCCGGTGTATTTTATAATCAAAGAGACAACAATAGAAGCAACGGTTGACGCGAATGTGAAGACACGGGTGATGTACCCCGCGGTTACTTGCGACTTGTTTTGGACGATGAGCAGGTACGAGAAAAAGTACGGGAAGACGCTCATATAGAACGCCACTGAAGGGTGTCAGTATTGCTAGGACTTGAACGCTCGTGGACTTACTAAAGTAAAAGAAGGCAATCGCAGTACCGGCCACGACTGTCCTGTTCTTGAAGAGATTGGGAGGGAAGAAAGCCTTTGGTGCAAGCTTCTTGCTTCTCTCCCAAAAAGGAAAAACGATACATATGACGCCGCCAATGACAAGCATGGCAATCATACTGGCATTTCGCCATCCTCCGTTTGCATTTGGCGCAAGTGTAAGCGGTAGCAAGACCAACGAGATTCCAGCTGCGAGCAAGAGGAGGCCAAATACATCCATATCGTACCATAAGTTCTTGAAGATTGCGCCAACGGTTCGGCCCTTGAACGGACTCGGGACGTCCAGACCAAGTTGCTTCGCCCGC
Organism: Phoma sp. XZ068; assembly: GCA_004835665.1. Lineage (NCBI taxonomy): Eukaryota > Fungi > Ascomycota > Dothideomycetes > Pleosporales > Didymellaceae > Phoma > Phoma sp. XZ068. The sequence continues at coordinate 1,762,192 of RBKR01000002.1, forward strand.
CGCTGGTTCATGTACAAGCTTGCGGCAAGAGGTATAAAGCAGACGGGTAAGATTATAGCCCAGATACCGTATCCCCAGCGCCAAGTTGTGGTGGTGAGGATGCTATTTGCAACCTCAGGCCCTGCCCATGTAGTCCAAAGGAATGGTAGATCGAAAATGGTCGAAAACAGTGCGCGGTTGAGTAGATCTGTCGTATCAGCAACGAAGATTTGTTGCAAAACCTGGAGGCCATTGAAACCAGCAGCCCAGAAGACTTGGGCGCCTGCGTAGGTCTGAACGTTCCTTGACGCAGCTTGTTGAATATACCCGAGCGTGTAAAACAAAATCGAAATACTGAAGGATTCAAGTCGACCAAACACATCTGCAATCTTGCCCATGGGAGGCTTGATGACGGCTACAGTCCATCAGTACAAGACGTTCACTGTGGGGGTTCGAGGCGCTCACCGCTCACCACTCCCTGTACTACGGCAACTGTGGACACTAACGAGTGCGAGCTGAATGCACTTGTCGCATAGCTGGTGAGGTTGGATGTGACTTGAATTTCTAAAGAAGTAATGTTCGCAATGAGCATGAGTCTGGTAATACATTAGAACTCGTTCGAAGCTTCGTGGGCAGGAAGCGAGTGTACGTACGTGACATAAGCGACAATTAAACTGGTCAAAGTCCAAGCTTTGCTCACAGCTTCAATACGTTTTACACCGGCTTGAGCATCCTCACTACTCCTTCGACTATCTGATTCGTCGCCATCTCTGTAGTCAGATGGTGCATTGACATTGTAAGCCTTCTCGTCTCCATCATGTGAATGGCCATCGTTCGGTCGCATTGACGTCCTCATCCTAAGTGAATTGTCTCGTAACACTCTCGCATGTACTTAGAGAAAAAGAGTGAAAGTTTCGGAAGTGCCGGCGACGATCGTGTTTATCTGATCGGCCTTGCTTTCACTCAGCCGTTCGCAGCTGGCAGAGACTAAGCCTAGATCGGTAAGGCGCTCTTAGCCAAGCGCGACTATGGCATTGCGGGAGTCCACCGTTACCAGTGACTTGACATCCGGATGCTGTGTGACGATGTGCGACTGGGCTTGAGGCGTCGGCAAACCGCACTACCGGGCCACCCGCGGTGGTTGCCTCATGGGCTTGGTGCGAAAAATGATCTGATAACCCAATTGGGGTGGCATTGGCGAAGGCTTGGGCGATGTCATAATGCCTCACGATGACACCTAAATGTGAACCACCATCCTTGCGAACTGCGCAAGGAGGGAATGGCCTGTTTAAGCTCACATGCCTTCGGGTCACTCCTTCTGCCGATAAGATATGGTGTTGCACGAAGTAAGCGTGGTAGGCAGTCGAAACCTGAAAACAGTTGGTCCGAGGCGCACATTCCTCGGAGCACTAACCGTCTATTAGGCGAATACTATCACTCGAACTATGAGAGCCAGGACCGTGACAGAACACCAAAAGCGCCACTTCGCATACGAGAGACTGATCAAGCTTGATAGAGAAGTGACAATGTAGGGCAAGTCAAACTCATTGACGTCATGTGATCCGAGTGCACGACGTATAATCAGCAGCCATATTTCATAGCTTTCGAAGCCTTTGACGAGAGAGGACTGCGAGTACCTTCATGGGAACACACGATATCACAACAAATGAAACGTGACTATCTGCTCGCCATCGTGTTCAAACGAGCGCAGTCACTGCAAGCAGTTGTCAGAAGGACAGGAGCATGTGGAGATCCACGCAAGTACGACGAAAGTGCGAAGTCCAGATTGATGAAGCAGATCGGAGGATCTTGACATCCGTAGTCAGTGTTAAGTGATTCTCATTAGCTGCATTATTGGCGGATTGGCGAGCCTTGTCTGCAGCTACCATCATTTCTGTATATGCAAGTAACGCCATAAACACCCAGTCCATGCTTTTTTCCGAAACTTCAGTCGTGGTCTAGAGCGATGGTGCTTCAAGCGCTCTGTGCCGCCTTCCACTTCTTTACCCTCTTCTTGATATCGGCCTCGGTCTGCTGCATAGGGTTGAGTTTTTTGTCCCTTGTCATCTTTCCGTAGTCCTCTCCATACTTGTTCACCAGTCTCTCTAACCACTCTCCCTCCCGTTCGCTCTGTTTCCTGGGTGCCTTCCTGACTCCATTCCTGGCTGCCTCTTCCAATTCACTGATTACCGGGTTCTGTGCCTCGTTCTGTCTGCGCTCGGGTACCATGGCAAACCCGCTCCATTCCTCTGCTTCACCGTCGCTGTCTTCGAGTTCATTCAGGGGGTCGTTCAAGGGGTTGAATTTCTCCTCCTTCTGCCCTGTTACGCGCAGGATGGCGCCGGTTACTGGGTCGCGCTCGACTTCAATTTCTTCGATCTCGGTCGCCTGGACGGGTTGCTTCGAGACGATGTTCAGACGGTTCGCGGTGCTGTCGGCGGCGGCGTCGGCGCGCGAGGATTTGGGGTCGTTGAGGCCAAGGAGGGCGATTGTCTTTTCTGTGCCACCCGTTGCGTGATTGAGGCGCGATGTAAGACCGAGACGGCGGTAGTTTTGCGACAGTGTTTCCTTCTGGTTCCTATAGTCGAGTTAGGAAGTACATCAGGCAAAAGTAGTCCTTTGGGCGCATACCAATGCTTTGCAATGATCGGGTTGCTCAAAACCTTCTTCTTGGAAGGACCATTTTGGCGCTTCTTGGGGAGCGAGGACTTGTTCTTCTTCTTCTGGAGTTCGCGACCCATATTGTATGATCAGTAAGCCTTGTAGAGAAGGTGGTATGTTGTAAGGTATGTACGTCGACTGGTCCCACTCGATCGCAACTTCCCTTGCCCAAAAATTTAGTTCAGCCGCGCTAGTGGCTTATCTTAGCGCGGTTTGCTTATCGCAGCTCCACTCTCGGTTGGCGCATGTGTTCACAGCTTAACCCCTGGACCGTGACGGCTCTCCAACCAACAACTGTCTGGGGTCAAGCTAGTGAGTACGCGTCCATCATGGTGTCGCGACGAAACCAAACCCTCCTGTCGTTATCGATATTCCTCGGCGTGCTTGCATGGAATGTTGCTGCAGCTGCGGTCAAGGGCGAAACCGGGGGCGTGCCGGTGGGGCAATTGAGTGTACATGAAATTGAAGAGCAATTGCAGGTATGTATAATATCTTCGTTCGCTCTGAAGGTTCAGCCTTCTCTTCCAGTTCCGAGAAATCTACTCTCAGAACAAGCATTCGCAACGAGCACCTTGATGTCGCGTGCTCAACGGCAGACTAACTCTCCCAGCACTGCCCACTCGTCCAGGCTCTCAACGAGCACAAGGTTGCTACCAATCCTACCACGTCATCGTTGAGCTCTCAGATCTTCGCTGTGCTCTTCCCTGGCAGCCCAGCTGTCAACGCTCTCCTCGCGACGCTCTACATTTCCGGGCCGCCAAACTTCCTCCTCGCACTATGCCCTCCCAACATCGACCCCTCCTCGCTCTCGGTAATGGTGGCCTTCGCAGTTGGTGGATTGTTAGGCGATACACTGTTCCATCTTCTCCCTGAGATCTTCTTGGGTGAAGACGAGCCTGACAACGTCAAATTCGTCATGGTCGAGCCGAACAAGAACCTGCTATTAGGCGTGGCCATCATGGTGGGCTTTGTTACCTTTGTTGCTATGGACAAGGCCCTGAGGATCGCGACTGGAGGTCAAGGTGGGCACGATCACTCCCACGGACACTCGCATGAGAAGGTCGATGCTACCGCCAAATCTACTGGCATCACGACGAACGCGTCGAACAAGGACGGTGTGCGCTCTCGTAAGCCCGCTGCAAATGATACAGTCGTCGCAACTGAAAAGGAGAAGGAGATCAGTGCCAGCGTTAAGCTCGGCGGTTACCTCAACCTTATCGCTGACTTTACCCACAACATCACTGATGGCCTTGCTCTCAGCTCGTCCTTCTACGCATCTCCTACCATTGGCGCGACCACCACTGTCGCTGTGTTCTTCCATGAGATCCCCCATGAAGTCGGAGATTTTGCCCTGCTTATTCAATCAGGTTTCAGCAAGCGGGCCGCTATGGGCGCACAATTCGTAACAGCTGCGGGCGCGTTCCTCGGAACTTGCATTGGCATCGCAGTACAGGAATTTGGTGGCAGTTCAGCCTCTGACTCGGCTCATGGCGCCGGTCTTTGGGGAACCAGTCTGCAGTGGGGCGATATGCTACTGCCATTCACAGCAGGCACGTTCTTGTATGTTGGCACGGTAGCCGTCATTCCTGAGTTGCTCGAGACCGGTCCGAACAAGAGCGAGGAGCTCAAGAAGACACTCACACAATTCGCGGCTATGTTCACAGGTGCGGGTATCATGCTTGCGTAGGTGACTCCATTGTGCACGCGTAGCTCCTCTGCTAACACGTATGTAGGATTTCATGGTCTTGAACTGTGACTGTGATACGCTGGCATATTCTGCCAGCACGAACTTTATCGGCGCTATATGTATTTAGTGGCGCCGGCATCACCGCGTCGCCGCTTTTAACGATCAAAAGCATCTACAGTGTAAGAGCGGAGTAGATTAGATTTAGATTGCATTCCCAACGTGGGAACTTGCACCTACAACCCGGACGTCTCATCAAATACAACTCTGAAGTCGCATCGTCACGATGCGTAACAACCATCACATTTCTTCTGGGCGACGCGAAGTTTTTGTAGATCTCGAGGTACCCTTGTTCTACAAGAGAATCCCGGCTGATGCAATTACGGTCTTCGGACAGTTTCATATTCCCCGCGTCGTTCCTCTGTCGGATTCTAGCTCAAATTACTTCTGTCGGCGATATTACATTGCGCGACCGAGGTACGAGGCCAAGCTGAACCGTTGCTGCACTGAATCGCAGCACACCCCTGTGAATAGCAACAAATCTCCATGCACCAACCTCTCAGAGTGCCTTGCTATGAGCTTTACTCCTTCAAATCCCTTTGATGACGGCTTGTGCGCGCCAGAGCCAAGCCGGCACTATTTTCAGATCTTGGTGGCGCTCGAGCCTCGCGCCATGCATCTGACAACGGACATTCGTCAACAGACAGACAACGGGCACGACGCCAATAGCTCAACATCAGCCTCACAACGGTGGCCGCTTGTCGTGCTGCGACAATGGTGGAATAACTAGATTCGCCAGTCAATGATATTTGTCGGATGCATGAGAACAGGGCGATCAAGCATGACTACGATGACTTGCCAGAGAAATCTTCCGACTTGGGAGCTTTGGTCGCAGAGCTGATTCTGCCTCACGGTACAAGCCACACCTTGGGTTCGTGCTAGCGCTGCCGCCTTGCCATACCCATGATATGCTTACATAGACCGGACCCGCCGGCTCATACCCACCATGAACCCCAAAGTGGTTCTCACGATACTTGACCATCGTGATTCCTCCTGACCTTGTCCTACAAGTTGTCGCATATCCTTCCAGACAACCCTCCACAGTATCATTCGACACCTCAAGTCTTGGCCTGCAGCTCAGCCGCACAACATAACCTGCTTACCTCTTGCTTTCACCGAAGAACTGCTTTTCCACACATCGACAATCGAACCGTTTGCTATACCAACAGCTCCTTCTTGAAACCAGGTTACAAGAGCAGGAAGATATGTCCATGACTAAAATATACACCCTTGGCCGCTCCTACTCGACTCGGTCACGCTCTCGGTCCAGCCTCGCTATCCTCCTCTTCATCCTTTGTGTACCGATCTTCCTCTACCAACTAGTACCTGCTTTCACACAGACGACGGACACGCTCGTCGAGAAGATCGTCGCTTATGTTCGAGAGAGCCAGAGTTCCTGCGCAGTCGATATCGGAGACGCACAGTGCTGTGTGCTCTTCCTGGAAGCGACGCCGTGTGTCGACGAATGCAGACATCAGTTTATTGACCGAGAGACCTTCACAGTGACACTCGAGTACGACGAATGCGCCGACACATGTCTGCGCAGCTGGCAGGGCTGCAATGGGGTCCAAAGCGAACACCGTATCAGCCAAAACCCACACTGAAACGACCAAAGCCTCGATCATAACCCTAACCGTCATTTGGAGACATAACACCATACATCAACATCACTGTGGCTGGCGTTGCGGCGTAATACACCTGCCAAGCCCTAAGACGGCAATCGGCCGGTTAGCACGGCAAGATTCCAACCTGTGCATGCATCGTCAGCATGGCAATTTTCAATGAACGACATTGCGATGCATCGGATGCGGTCGGCGGCTTGTCATATGGGCAACAAACACCGACCAAGCGAGCCGAGGACTGTGGGGCTGGGCGCCTACAAAAGTGTGGAGAAGAAACGGACACAAAGGTATTGAACGTCGGTGCGCACAGCAAATCGAAAGGGGGAAGGATAGTTTGGACGGGAGACTTCGGGCAAAACACCGGAATTTTCCTTGAGATGGAGATGAGAACTGAGAACAATAGGGGGACATGTCCGAGCTTTTGGGTGAGGAGGTCTTCGCTCAGACGCTACGAAGATCATGAACGAGCTAGTCCTGACAATTCACGATGCTAATACAGCATCACGGCTGCTTCCGCTTCGTCGTATGATCTCTTTCCATTTTCAAGGAGTCGCAGTCAGGACCTGACGTTACGCAGACAGGACGTTCATTTGAGCGCTTGCCGAACGTCATCCAGTTCTGTTCCATCACAACATGCGACAAAGCAGAGTTGAGATGCAGATTGTGATGTAGCTCGCCCTGATGACACTATGTTTTGGTACGGTATTGGCTTCTAAGGACAGGTGGTAAATATCGGTGCCTAACCGGGCATCCATCTTCCCTTATTTGGCTATGCGAGCACCGTCAAAATGCATCCGCATAAGTGCTGAACTTTGGATGTACCTCCCTAGATGCGTGCTCTACAGAAGCTTGACCCTGTCGCGCATCTGGTAGTGATATAGCGGAGTTGCATGCTTGTTCATTTCCTGCAGACGCCGCTGGTGAATGAACTGCTAATGCGTCGAGTTGCTTTCCTGTTCTGGCCTGTGCAAGGCCTACTTGAGATAGTGAGCTCTTATTCGCTACTTCGCTTCGCACTTCGAATGCACGTCACGAAGCGGGTACGCAACTTTCGCACCATACATTCGCCATCCCGGTACCCTTTCGTCGCGATACTGGTCGGCAGGACATCGCCTGAATACTGGGGGCCGAGACTGTCGTGGTCGCGGTCTTCCAGACAATCGTCTCGACTTCCATTCGCCTTGTGTGCTTACGTAGGTACGTGTTTCAGATGGCGCGGTAACCTAACGGCCTTGCCAAGCTAATCGAGTTGTCACTGAGACCTCGGTGATACTTGGCTGGTGCTTGAAAAGAGCCGCATGAACACTGCGCGGCGGTCCTCAAGAGTGTCTCAAGCCAGTGGGCCGGCCCGCAGCGACCCAAAGTCCAGCGCTCGACCGTGATCTCGCCGTGCCACACCTGGACTTCCATGTTAGCACAAAGTGGAGAGAGGGATTGATCACATAGAGTGTTATTGGATATCTACTATTCTGTAAACTGCAAAGGCCTAGTTTTGTTGCCTGAAAACTCCAGATCCCAATATCGCTGAAGACCGCACTGGAGACAAAAGAAAGGAAAACACGCGGATGACGAGAAAACGTTCCATCTCTTTCGGGTATCGTTTAAACTTCGGTGATGGCAACGAGTGTCATCTTCGGCGCATCGCCCTCCTCTTCTGCAACCTCGACTTCATCGCGCTTCTGCTTCCTCTCGCCACCTGCGGGGGCGCCGTTGGCGGCGGAGTTTGCGGGAACGTTGACACCGGCGCTGACAACGAGACCGACACCTGCATTCTCTGAGCCCATCTCAATCTTGGGCGAGTTCTTCATGGCCTCCTTGGCGTAGCCAAGAGCTGCGTTGAAGCCGTTGAGGTCGCGCTTGATCCACTGCATGGCATCCTCGACGGCTGCGAGCTGGCCTTCGGCGGGTGCGGGCTCGCGCTTTCCGAGGAGCTGGGCGACGGCGCGGCGGAGGTTCAATGATCGTTTGGCAGCTGGTTTCGGTTCAGCGGGCTTTTCTCCCTCTTTTGCGGGCTCGGCCGCTGGTGCAGCTGCCGGCCGTGCTTCTTGCTGACCTTGTTGACCGCCGCCTTGAGTAGCTGCGCCTGAAGCGAGCGTGGCCATCAGCTCCGAGGCTGATTCCTTTGATCCTAGCGAGATCTCTCCATCACCGACTACCAGGGCAGGGGAGTAGGCGCCAAGGTTGATGTTAAGCGGGACGGCAGAGACAGAGACGGCTGCGAGAACAGCGAGGAGGACTTGTTGAGGAAGCATCTTGATGGTGTTGTTGGGATTATTGCTTTCGGCTAGCGAGAGGTTCGATGTGAAGCGATTATATGATCGTTTGAAGAAAGGTCGCTAGCGACTGATTATTGTTCAATAGATGATTAGAAGCGAATAGAGTGACCAGACTGGAGAACTGAAGAAGTGCATTCTTCGCGATCTTATATACACTCCTCCGTGTATAGGATGCTGAAATGCGTACGGTCCATCAGCCCAACCCCGCCAAGGCCGTGCGGCTGTTTGGGGTGAGGTTGAAACTTCCATGAAGCCCTGCCAAGAGCCTCAAGCATACCCGTGGCAGGCGTGGCAGAACTTGCCTCTGCAGCCCTGTTGCCAAGCCTGCCTGGCCGTTTGAAGCCTGGTTGAAACTTTCGTGATGCGGAGCCAAGCAGCGATAAGCCTGAGGTCTGTGGGTAGGTGCAGCGGAGCTCATGGAGAGTCCTTACGCGGGTGGAGACATGCCAGTCTGGAGCTGCGTAGACATTGCTCACTACGCGACTAATGAGAATCAGGTTTGAACGCCTTCGTCTCGTCGTCTTTGGCTGGAGCTACACCACGAGGCTAATGCAATATTCAGGCGACTCCTATACGTATGATGAATTCTCTGCACCAGGTGTGCACCGGCTTTGCAAACAAAATCGAGATCCGTTCATTTTCAGTACTGTAAATCGTCTTTTTGCAGCAATGAACTTCGTGAATAGCCAAGCTTGACGTGTAACGACGACACCCGTAGGGAAGCAGTCAGGAAGGCTTGAGAGCCCAAGGCTGTAGTTGTCCCGCCAGGTTGGCATTGCCAAGTACAGAACGTGCAAAGAGCAAGCGGGACAGCTCTTGCGCTATGTCAGAAAAGATCAGCGCTATACAGAGTCGTGCAGGTGAAAAATAGACACCTCCTTGGCAATGGACGTCTCTCCACAGCGTTCGTGTGGGAATTATTGTTCCAGGATGTGAGCCTCGGCCCTTACGCTTCAGCTGGAGAAGCTTTTGCTGGAACAGACCACGCGTTAGCTGGGCGGAGCCCTGAGAAGCTTGAGCGAGGTGCAAGCTGGGGAGGTGCCTTTGCGAACGCTGTACGACGTTTGATGATGGTGCTGCGCTAGGCATTCAGGCGCAAATCGAATGGAGCTAACTGTATTGAGACAGGACATCGAACGAAGGTGCGACAACCTCAAACTTGGCAAAGCGGACTGTGTGCGCAGTTCATGGCTCCCCCTGTCGGACCAAGACCTGAGTCTGTGCATCATTGGCGAAGCTTGTTGATGAATGGCAGGTGCGAGCTCGGGTGGCTGACGCTGGACCAGATTCTGACGGTCGCACCGCGCAATCACCTTCCATCACCATCATGGCACGGCTCGTAGTACAAGCTTCTCCGCATTCGCAGGTATGAGCATGGTCTCAGGTGCGTTGCGCGAGGCATCGAAGGCGTTGAGGCGTTGTGATGAACTGGTGATTGGGCGCGAGGTGGACAACCTCAAATCGGCCGCTCGATTAACCGGCGCTGCTTTCACCCCTTCATCGACGACGACGATGGCCTACGACTTGGCATTAATACGCTATTTGTAATGTCCTATGACCTCAGGTCTCAGAGCAAGTAGCCTGGAACCGCAATGGCGCACTAAGAACCAGTGCCAACTCTCGCGTGCTCCCTCAACACCAACAATATCATTGTTATACAGAATAATCAACGATCATCAACACCAAGCGCTGTCACCAAGCACTGTCACCGATAGGGTTCGTTTGGCATCTCTTGGAAGACGTTGAGGTGGAGAAGACCCACTGCCCAGCTGTCTCCCCGCAAAATCCACTCTTGATCAGCTTCCAAGAAGTCAGGCATTCTTGGTAGGGGCAGAAAGCTCTTGGAAAAGAACAAGACTTTAAGCCCGACAACTAAGGGGGCCAAGGTGTCGTCGCCACAGGCTCTTGGCTTCACAGAAGGAAATGAGGTCGACCCTGAAGAGTACGCAAGCCTATTCATGCCGTTACGACTACACCTCATGCTCCCATTTGCCTTGAAAATAAGATCCCAATTGAGGCTCCTGATACCTCCAGGCAAATTGGACCGCGATGGGTCAAACTCGGATCTTTTGGCGAATACTTCCTCCAAGATCTGGCTCCCTGAAGGACCAAAAAGGCGGTGAAGACACAAGTTGTCGATTGGCATTCTTGTTCTGCGGTACTGACGATACTGACAGACGTGTCGCGTTGATGATCGAAAGGTGGCTCGTTCGCCGATGCAGGCCAGACAGACGCCCCACAACACGAGCAAAATAATTCAGGGGCACCCAGCCTGACTCTAGGCCTCTTACCATGAGCTATTATAGATTTAGAAAGCGATGGACCGGAAACTTATTTGCTCGTTATTCCAAAGCTCAGCTTTTCTCTGAATATATTCTGCACAAAATCCCGAATCTTCATCAGCCAATCAGAAGGCTCTAAAGGTTCGATGGTGTAGTTGGTTATCACGTCAGTCTAACATTGTTAGTTCACTGAAGGTCTCCAGTTCAAGTCTGGGTCGAATCATATTTTTGCTGTCATCAAGGCGGTAGCAGAGCTTTTGCATCCTGAGATGACGCCAATTGGGAGATAAATGGTTCGAAGATACATTCGCTGACGAACCTCAAGTTAGAATTCCCATTGGCACATGTCATGTCAATGTACGATGGACATAGGCATTTCTCACACTTTGTGATCGAATAGTATATCACGACCAGTGTCGTTAAGGCAATTTTTCCCAGGCTTCCTTCGGCTCGTGAACCTAAGTGCAACCTTCGGACAGGTTTTATCCACGGCAGACCAGCCTTTGCAATAATAGGTGGCGACAGTGTCCGTCCGGCTGTAAGGATGTCGCACTGTTCATTCAATCTGTACTCAGAATGTGGGTCTCAATAAAGGCACCTGTAAAGTTGTAGTATGAAACTTCATTGATCATGATACCGATGTGTTCGTAGATATGCGTGGTGTAGTATCAAGCCCACTTTGTGCCAGCCACTGTCCCTATCATGCATTCCACTGTTTCTTAGGTGCATGAGGCGGCATTGCCAGCTCCAGCAGTGTTTCCACCGGCATTGTTGTTGTTTCCGGCGTTGTTCCCACCAGCATTTGCATTGCCTGCACCAGCATTCGCGTTACCAGCACCAGCATTCGCGTTACCAGCACCAGCATTCGCGTTACCAGCACCAGCATTCGCGTTACCAGCACCAGCATTCGCGTTACCAGCACCAGCATTCGCGTTACCAGCACCAGCATTCGCGTTACCAGCACCAGCATTCGCGTTACCAGCACCAGCATTCGCGTTACCAGCACCACCAGCATTGCCAGCACCACCTGCACCGGCACCGCCTGCCGCCGCTGTGCTTGCCGGGATTGACGCACTGCACTGATCTGCGGGAGGTTAGTCTGTGTTTATGAACTGTTTCGTAAAGACTTACCTTTCTGTGCTGTGCATTGAGCCACACTGAGGGTCGCATCCCCTCCATTGGCAGCATTGGCACAAGCGTTGAACTGCTGGTCGCAGCTTCGTGCCAATGCGGCACCAACGCCCACGAAGGTGTCACCCTTCACTTGAAATGGGCGTTTGGCATCGCCAGTGTTCTGGACAGGAGTGGCTGCGATACCACCGAGAGCGCCTGTGAAAGTCTGGACGTTGCCTGTCTGTCGTCGCACTGGGGAGCCGAAGGCTGCGGCGAAGAGAGCAAGAGCAACGATTGTGGACCTCATTTTGATTGCTGAAAGTCGAGTTGAGATGCGGTTTGGGTATAAAGCTTTGAAGATTATAAGTGTAGATTAACGAGTGACCAGACTCTGAACGAAAGTAATAGGCAGTGTGATGAGCAGGAAAGGGAATGTTGTTGAAGGCGATATAGTCATTAGTGCGGGCATGACAGGTACATTTATACTTACAACAAACCTATTCTCCGTGTCTGAAGATATGCCTCGCGCTTGATGGCGGCTGATCGTTCACTCCTTCATCAAAGGCGGTCGCCATGCCCGCGGTCATACGACAAGCGTTGTCTTTAGCCGCTACAATGTGGCCTATCAGTCGGCGAAGCTTATCGATGCCATCCCTCCAAGAGGTGGAATCTAGATGTTTGCTTGAGAAGGTCAAACGTTGATGCCGTGAGTGCATAACTTGCGCCGTTTCCTGTCAGAGCCTGTTTGGTGATGGCGCGTACCCCAGCTTCATTCTGTGTGGGAATCAAGCCATTGTAAACTGGGCGCAGGCTGCAGAGAGCCAGCATCCAGATAAATTTGACGGCTACATGATGTAAAATTGAAGAATATACTCGTCTTAAAATCATCATTTTCGAGAAAATCTGCAGTTCCCATGTCGTTCGCTAGTGTTGACAGCATTATCCCTGCGTCGATCGCACAACCCTGAGGCATTCCGTGAACGAGGATATTACCCCAACTCCGAGCGCATGTCAGACGACGCAAGCACATTGAAGTATCGGACCGGCGGTTAATGCGCTGCGACGTTCGAAGACTCGAAATGTAAAAGGCGGAGGTCAAATCCTGCTCATACCTGCCCCACTTTTCGGTGCTTCTGAAGTTTACATTCTTCAACCACCACAGTCATCTCAAGTCGTTACTTTTTTTCAGACGCACCACAATGGGAATCAAGGCAAGCAGAGTGATTAGAATGGAGAATATGTTATCAACATCTGTGCTGAGATTTGCCTCTCAACAGAGCGGTCGTTCTGACCTCCAGTGCCGACGATCACGTGATTACATACTAGTGAAGAGCACTTCATTATCAGAACCACGAACCTTTTGCTAACACGCTTCTTGTGTGGTTCCACTTTCGAGCGATGGCTGACTTCACATAATACCCAACGCCCATGGGGAAGCTTGTTAACGGCATCGGATTATGGCATGAAGCACGTATAGTTTGCATTCAAAAACTACTTAGGCTCGCATTTCATGAAGGGCATATCTAAAAAGCAAAACCGGCACCAACAAGCATGTACACTTTGACTAAGTTGAGACACCTCGACAAAGCTCATGTGTCTTCTCAAGCTCCACGAACCCAATATCCTCTCTGGTCCCATGTTAAGCCATGGCGCAGATCCTCTCTCAACGGCAGCACGAACAAGAAGACACCTTCTTGTTCATCATCTTGTACCAACGCGCATGGTCGTGCTTTCGTCTTGCGGCTACTGGTAGCCACCGAGCATGTCTCACAAGCTCGCAAGTTCTCCTTGAAGACCGAAGCGCGAAGTTTCGCAACGACTCGCACCAAAACGCAGGCATCTTGGTTCGAGGTCAACTTGTTCCAAGCTGTACTCTTCGCCGGATTCCATTTCACTAGCTTTTCAAACTCATACCAGAGGTAGTTCTCGAGATCCACTGGAATTTGCGTCCCTTGTTTTGTGCCAAGTTCCGGTCCATCTGGCACACAGAGCTTCAGACGGTACCGTCTGGGCTCAGAACCGGGTCCAAGATCAATCTCGAGAGGCATAAAATCATTCCTTGGGGAATCAACGTCTGCCGTTGTTCCCCGCGAAGCACCAAGTAGATGCCGAGCAAAAGGCGAGGCCAGATTCAGCTGTGAGCTCGACACGGGCGATGGTACTTGACTGCCCTCCCGCCTCAAAGCATCAACTGACCTTCTCGTATTCGATGAAGGGCGACTGTCGCCTGGCACATTCCGCTTCGCTGGGGTCTTGAACAGGGCCTCGCCTAGTCGTTTTTCCTGACCAGTGCTGGCATTGAACGATGTTTTTGGTGTGAGGCTTGGACGCCTGTCAGCACTTTGTGTGCGATTGCTCTTGAGTGCCGCTATCTTTGCACCCATGGAAGTGATCTCTTCTCTCAGTCTTTCACACTCTATGATCTTTTCCCTGTACGCTCCCATGCCGCCCATGGAATCGATCTCCTTCACCAGCTCTTTAAACTTTGCATACTGCTCCTCAGCCGCTCTCATATCTCCCATGGAGGCAAGCCATTCTTTGACTGCATTGTTGTTGTCTTGTGCTCGCTGTAACTTGGCGTTCTCTTCCATCGTGGCTTTGATTACGTCTATACCGCCAAGTAGGTCGACCTTGTTTGCGAGTTCTGCGGCATCATCCAAACGCTTTTGGACTGCATCGACTCCTCCCAACTTGTTTAGCATCCGATACGAGCGGTGGTCGGCTTCTTTTACGCGGAGAAGAGAGGTGACAACATGGACGGCATCGAACCCCAAGTTCAGAAACGCCTTGCGCAATACAAGAGGATGGTCCAAATTGTTAGTATTCAAGGCATGCAGTTCCTCTCGGAGTTTGCTGGCTTCGATCGTTTTGGCTTCGATCCTGGCAGAAGTTTCGGCATCTCTGAAGTATCGATGCAGAGGAGGCTTGGCATTGTAAGTGAGCTGCATAAGCTCGAAGTCATGTGCAGTCTTGGGTACGCGAGAACGCATAGCATATTTCTTTGGCGTCGACATTTTGTGAGTGTGCGTATGAAGGACGCGAAAGGTTGTCAGGTCAGAGGAAGTTTCATGAGGCTCATGGCAATTCGAGGCAGGCACGCTCGTGCCCACCAGAACTGCCAGCACCACTGCACGAACAGGAGAGAATACTCGTCAAGATGAGATCCGCTTAAGGATGCATTGATTTTCAAAGAATAACAATGTGTGTCTTTTCAACGAACCCCATCAAACCGCAAAGAACCATTTCTATTCTTGGTGCATCGCTGGTGAAAATGGCTGCACGCCAGAGCTGCTCTTTCCATTGCTATGACCTGACGTCAATGGTCACTAGTAGCTCGCTTTGCGCACCGGGCGCCGAGAAGTGCAGGTGCTGCCTGGAATTCTTCTAACGGATTCTGGAGGCTGTTCTCTCACCATCACCACCGCCTCCACCACCGCCTCCACCACCGCCTCCACCACCGCCGCCTCCACCATGCAGCAGGGGCGTAGAGCCGGCCAAAATAGGCTGCAAAGTGACAACGATGATTCCCAAGAAAACCCAGATGCCCGAGCAATGCCTCCTCCACCGCGACCATCCCAACAGGAGTTTGCCGAGAGTGCCGAGAGCGATGCCACAATCACATCGTCATTGCCAGAGACCAGATGGCATGACAACCTGCGGGGCAAAGCTGTTCCATCATCAGTAGGTCTCGAGTCCTGGCGACCCAAGCTGTGGGATGCCGATTATGCACGACGCCAGCGACAGCACCGAGCGCTCAGACGCCACCAGACACCGCAGATTGATGCCGAAGACAGCTCGCAGGATGTTATATCTTCAATAGAGCAAGAGGATGCCCATATCAAGCAGCGGGGAGCCACTGTGTGTTCAAGCCTTCCTTCGTCCCTGTCGCCTACGGCACGTGCGCCACGAGATGGCCAGAAAGCAAGCCTTCAGCCGAGGGCTATGCAGTCTCCATCAAGCTCGAACACTGATTATGCAGATGGCCTGGCGTCTCAGGGTACCCAGCAGGAATCAGTGGATCAGCGGCATGACGCTGGTCCATCATCCGGCACTGGGGTATCACAGCGGACACCTGGTCAGTGGCAGGACGCCGGCATGGGATTCATGCTCAGCGCAGGAAGCAGAGAGGACGTGATAGAGGAGTCAGGTGAACCTCCAGAGCGGAGTCGCGCTGGGGGATCGAGTGGCGGTGTGCGATCCGGCGCAGAGCCATCTCAGTCTGGTTTGTCTCCTCGACGGCTCAACTCCGAGGAGTCACAAGGGGCTAGCCTGACATCGGCAGAAGGAGGCCATATCGAGCGGCTACTAAGAGAATTGATAGGTGTCTTACCCCTGAGCGCCGCCAATCCTGTGCTACCTCGACAGCAGTCATTGTCCCAAATGCCTTCATCTCCGCCACTGATACACGATCATAATGATGAGCCAGTTGAAGCCGCAATCCATGCTAATTTGCGAGGCTCGTATTTATATGATCGAGCCCTCGAAGATGGATGTGTTGCTGTCGCCGCTCTTGCCCAACTGCATGCATCGAAGTTGCACCTATATAATGAAGAGGAGGTCAGTTGGAGATGGACCTGTCGAGACATTTTGTGGGGTATGCCCTTTCAACTCGTGAAATGCCTCGTATCTGGCAATATCGCGAGAGAGGTGCACAGACACGATGAGTTCGCAGATCTCTTCGGTATGGGTGACAGACAGTCAACATGGATGCAGCATTCCAGTGGTAATGCGCCATTGGTTTATACTGTTGTGCTGGCTGAGAGCAACAACGGTAACTCCCCTACTGGTACCGAATGGCTCGATGTCGTACGTCAAATGAGGCGATACGTCTCCTTGAAGCCACAGGATGATGCCCTTGTTAATGATGTAGATGCTGCCTCGGCCTGCGGACGCGCGACACGAAGCAAGAGCAACATTTGCAAGCATTTGTTCCTGACCAAGCCCCACGGTCAGATAAGGAAATGGGTCAGAGGTCGACAAGACATTGTGCTGGAATTCTGCAACGCTTTGCAGAAGCGAATCCAAGCGATGCCCATCGAGGACCGCTACCTGCCCCTAACGCGCCCCTTGCACTATATCGGGTACACGTTTTCATTCACGCAGCGTAAGGAAGACCACGAAGCAGGATCTACTGCTTTCGTGATGCAGCTTGCCGACGCGATTCTTCATGTCAGGATGCCGGAAGTCTACAGCTTGTCTACCTTCCCCTTGTGCTACTTTGCAGGACCTGAAGAGGCTAGGACAGGGGAGATTTTGCTGACATTGCTGGGCGACAGCTTTACGTCGACAGGAGGAGGCTTCAATTATCATCCCCCGGGGCTGAACAATAGCAGTGCTGATACTAGGGACTGGTCAGTGGCAGACGTTGACCAGTTCTGGAAAGCGCAAGAACAGTTCAGGGACGAATTGGGCTACTGGGACGAGAATAGAAAAGACGAGCTGCCAGTGTTGAGACGCCAGCAGGAACTACCGGATGGCGGTAGTTCCGATCTCCTCAGAGACAGCCAGCAGGTTGAACTGCAGGCTATCGAGGATGAGGTGGCTACGCTGAGGGAACGACTGAGGCAGGCAAAGGAGGCGGACGCCAACATGGCCGAGGAGAGGTTGTTCGAGGTGAACGAGCAGAAGAATATGCCTGTGAGAGTCGATGAGGAATCGAGAGATGCCCGGGACTTTATCCAGCAGTTGATACAGCAGATGGAGTCAGTAACCTAAATAACATTGAAAGAGAATACAAATCTTATGTTCAGACGTGTCCCAGTGCGTGCCCCATTTTTTCGGTGCGTCTGAAGTTTACACTTGCAGTCACCCATCGTCATGTCAAATCGAATACTGAATACGACCAGAACTTCTCAAGATACTCTTCCACCGACATCGGCTTGACTTGCGGCACCATGTCATTGTCGACGGGTTAGATTACCCACTCTCCAGCCTCGTACCGCGCATGCACAAGCTCAGCTTGAAGCCTGACGTTCGGCCACTGGATTGTCTCTTTAGCTTCCTCTTGAAAGATTTGCTCGTATGGATGATAGACCACCTCAAAGCTTGGTCCACGCACCCTCTCGATGATCTTCACGACCTCGTCCATCCGGTTCGTCTCGCCGACGAAGTTGAACCCCTCCTTCCATGCGCAACTGGGCAGCAGGCATGCTGCGGCAGTAAAACGGCCAACATCACCGATCTCAGTCAGTGAACACCGTGGTATCTTTCCCTCCGGTGAAAATGGGGTTTTGGCTTTCATGTTCTTCGTGACCCAGACGACAGGCCATTCCTGGGCAATGCCATGAACAGCTCGTTCTTTGTCATGTGGGGCTCCAAAACCCAAGTAGTTTATGAAGAGTCCAACGTGAAACCTGGCGATCTCGAGCCCTGAATTCTCATTCTGAGCGAGATGGCATGCATCCATGACCTCGTAGGTTGGGCGCAAGCCATCGATAGTTTTAGGTACGTTAACACCTGCGACAAACTTGTCAGGTGCAGAGCGTTCGACCCCGGCGCGAATGCTGGCCTTGAGAAGGTTCTTCTGAACTTGGACCCAATTGTCGGCACCGACGGTAGAGATGACCTGCCGCGGTCAACATGCATGCTAAATATTCCACGACTATCTTACAGTGTGGATATCATTCAATGTATCTGTCAGCGAGAACTTCGGACATGTATTTGGCTCGTCGTAGGTCCACATTTAGTTTTACTAGCCCAGTTAGAACACTTGAGCTGGGTCTAGCGAATACAATCACTTCTACCTGATCAAGATAGTCCTGGAGGACTGCCACGATGGCTCTACCGAGCTGTGGGGCAGTGCCACCTGCGACTGCGATTTTTGACGGCCATGCTGCAATGGAAGGTGAGCAAGATGAGGTTTGAATATTGAGGATCGAGTCGTTGCGCAGCAGGGTCGGGATTTAGCAACGTCTTGATAGTGCTCACTGCCCTCCGACCTAGTCTTTATAGCTGCTAATCGAACATCCCGCACCGCGTACGCCGCGACGACGCAGAAGGGCGTCAGGCAAGGGAATGCCGCCAAGTAACACGTGCGAAACATACATCGACAGTTGCACGCTTAGATTTTGACTTTGCTCGATGGGGCTAGAATGTGTAAATATCTAGCCTACAAATTGTACATAGCACTGTCTTGGTTCGCTAGGACTTACGTCAAACCCGCGAAACCAGGCAACCAAGCGACCAAGACTCCGCCTTGGGCTCCCGCACGTCCTAATTCAAACTTCAATGACGGTGTTTATGCTGCTTACTGCGGCCACGTAGCCGAATCCCATTCCCTTGCACTCTGTCTGATCCTAGCATCCACTGTGTCCTTTCCAGCACCAACATACAGAACCTTGGAGTACACTGTGTCACCCCAGAAACTGAACGTCGTGTTCGCGGGAACAAAAACAACATCACCAACAGACAGAGTTGTGATACCGTCAAAGCCGCCAACGTCCACTTTGACGAGGCCATCCACGACTTCAAGTGCAGTGTGGCCGGGTAGCGAGTATGTAGCGGGCTGGGATCCAGCAACAGGCTTCGATAGAGTAATGGTACCCTCAGTGAAGTTGCCATCAGACTGCTGGCTCGTCACGAAAGGCTCGACAATGGCATAAGAGGAAGACTTGTCGCCGGCGAGGTATTTGGGACCATAGCCCTTGGCAACGAAAAAGGGTGTTTGGGCGTCCTTTCCCAGTTCGTTGGTACCATCGTGCCAGACTGCGTCTTCCTCTGTGGCACCGTTCGCACCGAAATTTGTGGGAGGGCTGAAGGTCAATTTGGCGTACACATCGTATCCCTCAAGTGTGGTGATTAGGCCGGAGTCACCGCCGGGGTCTGAGAAGTTTCCTTGTGGGAAAGGTGATTTAGTAGACGAAGTGTAGTTGGCGTTGGCGAGGAAGTAGAAGAGATCTTCGAAGCCACCGGGCTGGATGACACCGACAAGCTCGACGAAGGGATCGAGGATCTGGAAAGTATGGGTTGTATCGTGTGGAACAGCGCCATAGTCCCCTGGTGTGAGGATGCGACCTGACGTGACGTTGTCCTTACTGGTCCAGAGAGCGTAGCGGCCTTTGAGACAATAGAAGTTCTCATAGTGGATCTTATGAGTCTTTGAAAGTATCAGTAATTGCTTTCAATAAGAGCCGCACGTGGGACGAGACCTACGTGCGGAAGCACACCCAGACTTGTGCTGGCCGGAGCAGCGGTACTGATCAATGTAAAAGCGTAATTCGATGAAGGGCCAGTCACCGGGAAGCGGTAGACTTGGGATCCAACTCGGTACCCGTCGAGTGTGTATGCGCGCACTACATAGGGTCGAACATGATCTGGGACCTTGGTCACAATCAGATCATCGACTGATCGCCTCGACTCAGCGTGCAAGCTCGAAGGGAGGCACGTGGCTAGGCTGATGACTGATGTGAAAGTGAAGAGACGCATGATCGATGGCATAGTCAAGCCCAGACAGGGCAGTTGATTTGAACGTAGTGAAGATAACCTCTACCAACTGAGGACCATCACTTGAATATAACGTCGACATGAGATCCTTCATCGTACATCCTCTCCATGATCTACGGTTTTCGCACACTGGGCGATCCACCTGATCTGTGTACCGCGATTCACACCCGGGAGACGTCTGGTAAGAAGTGTCATGCACTGGCCCTGTATTCATAACGGGTTCATTTCCTATCCTGGGTTGCGCAGTCCCAGGCCACAGAATCCCTGTACTAGTGCGGCTCCAGGATCGATGTGCCGAACAAACACGAAGTACGGAAGCCGTCCCCTGTTGCCGGGAGGCGCCGTAAGAAGAAGGCGCGGTCCTTCTTCCCTGTATGCCGGCTCTTTCATGGCCCGCAAGCGTCTTGTTGTGGTTCTATAGATTGATGTCGCGCAAGCGATTGCGACCTTGCTCATGATCCACAGCTCGATATCTCCACATCGAGGCGTCGAACAATCTATGTACGAAGGTTTTGTTGCTTCGCAAAGATGCTATACTTGCATTGTGGAGCATAGTGATCGTGAGAGTGCGGATAGACATCAGCAGCTCTGCATCGTAACAGCGAAGGGCGGACACTCATATGACTCCGATGCCGGTAGAATGAGCAGTGATTCTTGCATCCTGTGAGTGCCTGCGATTGTAGGGCCTGAGAACGGTCGCTGCCTCTGCGCCCTCACGACTTCAGACAGCCAATTACAGCCAAATACATTCCGAATCATGCGACACGATGTTAGGAGTGGATCGGATAAAGATGACAGGGCTAGCAGCCGTTGAACGTTTCGAGGCGTGTTGCGCACAGACTGCCTTCACGCGTCATCAAGAGTGATCAAGGAGACAGCTCGATGGTACACCATCACTAAAAAAGCCGTGGTGATCGTAGAGACCGCCGTTTTTATTTCCTGGCTCAAATCTTATGCTTTATTGTTCAATTGTATCCCGATGCGTGTCGAAGAACCCAGTTACCGAACCCACCCATGCAACTGCCATTCACGGTTGTACGGGTTGTACGAAATTTAGGCAGGCACAACCCCAGGACTTTGGAGGAAGATTAGCGCTTAGCGCTACCTCATTGTACACTTCAATGTACGAAGCTCGAGAGCATTCATTTTGCGAAAGACCTTGACTGCTCCTGGATTATAATTGCTGCTGTGTCGAGTGATGTGCGGGACTTCTGGCCGTTTGGAAATCACTGCTAGGTTGACTACACTAGTTACTGCATCGGAGTTCCTCTACGCAACCCAAACACAATATCCACATCTATACATTGGGTTAGAGAGATAGCCACTGGCGCACCTCGCATGGTGCAATGCACATCACCTGTGCAGCAGTACAGGGAACGAAAAGTGGTGATTATTGGCAATCATACTCATGGGTGGGCAGATACTCAAGCTACAGACTATCTACCAAGCTTCAAGGTAAGTCGATGTGCTTGAGATGTCGAAACGCAGTATCTAGGTTTGATACTTATGAACAACGGGGTCCCTGGCGCCACTTCTCTACGTCAAAGCAGTCATTGGTTTTGCAGCACGATGTGCACGTATTCCACTCGTTCTCCGGGTAGCCCATGCACTTCGCAACATCCGGGCGAACAGCAGTGTTCCAAAAGTCCTCAACAGTCTCTATCGTGTTGGAGCAGTCGAACTTGCCGCTCTTGGTGTTACGGTTGAACTCGAATGTCATACTCAACCACGATTCGGTGACTTGACCTTCGTTTGCAGGGAAAGCTACCAAGATCTGCTTGGGGACGTTGCAGAACTCATAAGGCCGTGAGTTCTTGTTGAAGTTTTCCGTGTAGCAGTTACCCCAGTTCTCAGTCACGCGCGCGTAAATGCCTGCGGCCATCTCGTACTATAAGAGTCAGTATGTGACAGTGTTTCTAGTATTATCTAGCTTACTGTTGCCGCGCCGAGGCCCGGGTATTTACCGTCGCGGAAGATCGCTCGTGCCGTGATGGTAATCCAGGCATCGCTTCCATAGTTGCCGTTATCTCTCCTGTACGGAACATCTAGGATCCAGTACCTGTCGTAGTACGTGTACTTCGACGGCCATGACATGTCGTTGTTAGGTTTTCCTGCGCCCGGCATTGTCTCGTAGCAGCCGATACGACCACGCTCGTATGGACAGATCTTCAGCAGGGCGTCATGGATTATGTCAAACAACCGTTGTCCTTTGAACTCAGCGGCATGTACGTAGGCGTTGCTCATGAGAAACTCTGCCGTGTATTTGGCATTTGAGCCGTCCACATTGCTAGTGATGGGTGCAGCTAGACTAGCGTAACGGTTGGCAGGCTCTGGGCCGCTTATCAAGTCATTGTAGGACAATACCCTATCGTGCGGACCTGTATGTAGTTAGCGATGCTCGATACAGCAAGTAAAACGCTTACCAAAAGCCGGGTAGGTCGCATTGCCGGTCGCATCACGGGCAGGACTTCGGCTGGAGGCGGCCTGCGGGAGAGCGAGTGTGACCACCGCGAGTACAAAGATAAGGAGACCTTTTGGAGGTAGTTTCATCTTAATGCTGAATGCTCTGGTAGGGTTAAAAGCAAGTGTAGTGTGTGATGGAAGAGAAGGCGAGTGAGCGTGTGCAACCTGGTTATCGGGTAAGTCGCAAAAACGTGCCGTGCAGTGAGAGGGTGGGGTCAGTCTTGAATGGGAAGGCACGACAAACGGTCACGGGGAAGGTGAGGTTCCTTCACTTCGCCGGCGCCTTCACTACGCTGCGCGTACGTATGATCAGTGTCCTCAAAGCGTGTACTTGCAAAGTGTGGCCACCTAGGACGATGTTGAGGGAGCTTCATAACTGCGGAGATGCTGTGGTAATGATTGCGTAGGCTTCGAGTATGAGACTATCTAGCATGTACTACGCGCACATCGTAATGTATCATCTGGTTACGGAAAAAGGTGAACCCCCAACAACCAAGACATCTCTATGTATTCATGGGGGTATCGTATCGTAAAGTGAATGCAAAGGCTTGCTCTTGATTAAATTTGATATCTGTACTCTTTCTGATCGGCTTCGCCGCCATCCTGCGCCCTTCTTCCTGCGAGCCTACGATTGTGTCGCCACAGCAGACCTGCATATGTCAAGCAGAACACTCCACCGGCCACAGTGATAGCCAGGCCTGTTCTGAAAGCAGTGGGATAATAAGGTGCTTCGGCCTTGATGAAGACATTCGTTGCAACAAAGTTCGCGCAGTTACCGAACCCAAGCACGATGGCTGTGCCAACAGCAACGCTGGCGCGCCCACGCAGGTTGTTGGACATCCAAGCTGTGGACATGGTCATCTGCAGGAACGTACCGCCGCTCATACAGAACAGGCCGAAGTAGCGTACAGCAGCAGACACATTCCCATGCTCAGAGTACACAAGTTGGATAATCCAACCGACTGAGGCACAAATGACACCGAAGAGTACGAACGGAAAGCGCCAGCCTATGCGGCTGCTCAAGAATGCGCCGGAGACCTGAAAGACCATTGCAGTGAGCCAGATGGGTACTGTCATCGCTTGCGCATAAGCAGCTTTCCAGCCGAGTTCGGTCAAGATGGTGGGAATAAAGGAAGCCATCGACGCTGCAGTCATGTCGCAACAGAAGAACATCAGGGTACTGGAAAGGTCAGTATCGGAAGCGCCAGGACGATCATGATGCGCTTACGGAAACCAGATCTTGTAATCGGTCAATGTCTTCAACCAATTCACCTTCTTCAGGTCTAGCTTTTGATCTCCTTTGTCCTGTCTGAGTACCGCGATTAGGTGCTCTCGTTCTGTGGTGCTCAAAATGTTGGTCCGTTCTGGAAAGTCCGGCACGAACATGTACACGAAGAACGAAATGAGTATAGTGACGAGACCCTCGACGATGAATATCCATCTGAAGCCTTCTAATCCAGAAATGCCATGCATATTGCGGATGCCATATGCCAGGATACCGCTGATGCAAGGACCCAGGGTGCCGAAACAGAAAAAGCACGCGTATCGAATAGACATCTGAGCACGAGTGTAGTATTCGTTGATCAGGAACGCGGCGCCTGTCCGTGTCAGTATCCATTCATACAACTCATGCTAGTGACTGACCAGCCGGTAGGGTTGCCTCGAAGATTCCCATCAAAAATCGCAGCGCAAGTAAGCCGCCATACGACTGGGTCAGGCCTTGACAAGTCGCTACGATCCCAAGAAGAAGCATGTTAACGCCCAGGAACACGTTAGGCCGCACGCGAGGCAGCCCCATAATCAAGTTACTTGGTACCTCGATTAGGGTGAATGGGATGAAGAAAATCCACAAGGCAGTATTATAACCATTCGACGGCATGTTCAAGCCTTTCTCTAGCCCTTCGATTCTGGCATTTGCGACTGCTTTATGTTAGCTTAAACACGGCTTCTCGAGTATCTGCGCTCACTGTTGGTTCTATCCAGGAAGAGGATCGTGTACGTGCAACCTAATATCGGGATCAGGCGCAAATCCATCTTGAGCACATAACTCTGCTTTGTCGAAACGATGCTGGATGCACCGGCCTCATTGCCGTCGCCTTCTTGCGCGGCAACCTCAATAGCTACTTTCTCGTCCATGATTGTTTGATTGGCAACACGAACATAAACGTCACCTGGTGGGTGTTGAAGCAGGTCCGCAGCGGTCTTGAACAAGCGACGGGGTGGGTGCAGACTTTACACGAGACGGACCGGCCCTTTCATCGGCAGCGGGTGGCAACGACGGACTTTCACTCGGAGTGTAGTGGATCGGTACACTGGATGAGGCGACTGGGAGATCCAATTATGTAAGGCGCTGTTCCCAACGGCTTCCCACTTAGGCAGAGACAGACGACTGATCAAGATCTGGATGCTTGGCGGTGCATGGAAGAATTGTCGAATGCGGCTTGATCACCATCAACCCTGCGACATTGGGATGAGGAGTGGGCAGGTGTGGTGGACAGGCTTGCGTTTGCAAGCGCGGGCGGAGTCCTGATTACTGAATCAACATGGGCTTAAGCGCAGTGCGAGTAATGTCTCCGAGGCCGCCCGAACTTGAGGTGAACGGTGCCATTGCGGATAGCCATGAACCTTGTGCAAAAACGTCCGCGTGGATGCTCGCGGCATGCATCTGGAACCGAGCTGAAAGGACTGGGCGTGCTAAGAACGTGAACCCAAGGTTTGACGATGTACAAAGGGCACAGCTGTCAAAGCTTTCAAAATCGTTCCGCTAGTGTAGCCCACCCAAACGGCAATGGCGCTCCAGCCAAATGAGATTCCTCAACCTTTCATCGCGAACAGCACGACCACATCACGCAGCACGTCGTTACACAAGAATTATATCCTCTGTGTTACATGCATCGCAAGAAAGGTCTAGCATGCGGCCTAAGGAACCAATGCGAACCTTTCGCGACCGCTGGTTCACATCTTTTCCTACTCGTCTCGGCAGCTTTGGCACAAGTGCAAAGCGCCGAGTTGTGCACTAAGGCGGCGGATGCTTTGTTGTGGAGGAGGCTGAGGGCGGAACGATACTTGCAAGCGATAGATCACTCCAGACGAGCCAGGATCATGCGCCTTGTCCCGATTGCCCTCACTCCACGAGTATATATCAACAGATATAGTCTTGAAGTGCGATTCGAGCGATACCAATTTCAGGCGCATGCATCTTATTGTGGGGGATAACGCCTTGGGCTCAAGGCTGGGCCTGTTCTGATTGGCTCTCTATGCTCCTGCGTAAGAAGGTATGTCTTCATCTGTCGCCCCGAGCAGCTGAGCTGCCAATACCGCCTAGACATCGTGAGCTCCACTCAGATCTGTACTTGAGACAGTGCGGCTTCGAAGGCTACAGGCTAGTCCGATGCCAAGAACATCCCGTCCGATACTCTAATTCATGTCCTCATGATGTGTATGATGGCGGCCCAGAGAGACGGTGCCATTTGACTGCGGCGCACGCTGAGAGCTACTTCCTACCACCAAGACCCATTTGAAACACAACGTCAAAGAGTTGAGTTCGAGGACGATGTACATGAGGTTGTGCAAGATAATAGCATACCACTGCAGGGCTCGCATGTCATGATAATCGTCCCATGTTGATTGTGACCACCACAGTGCAGCCGAGAAGTATTCAGGGCATGTCAAGATCATCGTTGGACCGGGATTCAAGCATAGTTTCATGCCAGGATGACGAGCCTAGATTCCTTTCAGCCTGACGCCAATACGAAGATCGGGTGGTACACGAGTTCACGTTGGACGCCTTCGAGATAGCCAAGTCTAGAGCACACAACTACCTTGGAGACGGGTTCTTCTACCTGATCGACACGCCTTGTCATGCAAGCGGACAAACCTGCGGCCTTGCATGCACAACGCCCACGTCGTACGCGTTTCTTGGAGGAGATATCTGTCACAGGGTTGCAACTTTCACGTAGCGCTCAGATTGAAATGCTGAGATCCAGTGGCAAGTACGCGACATAATCTTCACTAAAATACATTCTACTGGACCAGACTCAGTAGCATCGAGACGTGGGAGCTTCGGATTTTCTGGGTTCGCGCAGTCAGCTTAAGTGAACTGATAAGCGGATGCGCAAGTACCAAGCCACTGCAGGGTTCGATGAAGACCTGTGCAGGTTTGTCTGGGGTGCCTAAGGCCCTTTACTGCTCAGTGTATCGCATTTATTGAATCAACCTGGAAAGGACTTGAGCGACTAGGAGTTCCGCGAATACGGGTCAAGGCTGATTAAATGGGCTGCTGAAAAGCAGACTGTGCGCCAGAGCACGCGCAACGTGTAGGGCAAGACCGCGGGCTCGAAGAAGACTTCAAGACACTCGAAACTGTTGCCCCTCTCAGACCACTCATGCCAATCGATTCATACGAAGCAGTATGGTGACGCTCCTTGGACTCGGAACGGGTACCCGGGATTCGATGACGCTAGCAAAGTGGGGCCCGCGCGTCTGAGGCACGCACGCGTCGCCAGTCCTGCACCCACTTGGACCTAACGGCACCTCGTACACGTCCGCCACGCCTTGGGATGGACTCATGCATATGGTTTTCTTTATATTCTGCCTTGATCTTACGCGATTCGGCTGCAGTGCCCCAAGATGCATTGTGCAACTATCCTATGAATGATATGAAGAGTAAGATTACTATTATTTAGCATTCGTAAATGCCTGTATCGAAGTTGAAGTGCGCTGAGGCCGGCGATATCGGTGCCGACGTGACATCATACTGATAGGGGCAGCATTCATTTACCATGAACCAACACTTGCTTTTCCTTCTTCAGGCCCTCCACGACACTCAACGGCAGCTTGAGAACGTCAGCTACAAGGTCCGCGGGTGACAGAGCCAACCACTGGGTCAACGAAACGTCAGCGACGCGGTCCGCCTTGTAGATCTCGATCCAGGTAAGATTCTGTGTTTCCGAGGTGTTTTCGATGTAATGCCCAGAGTTGTCCGGAAACACAGCGGTGTCGCCAGGACCAAAGTCAAAAGTACGTGAGTTGCCGTTCCCGGTGAAGACCGTTGCACGAGCTTTGCCTTCGTGGAAGTACAGCCACTCCTCAGACTAGTATTTCTCAGTATGGCCATACACGATGGTTGAATTAAGCTGACTTACTGTAGGATGCCAGTGCAACTCCCTGATACCCTTCGGCTCAAGTACAACGTACGTCGATGCGATAGTTTTTGAGATAGGGAAGTTGGTTGAGTCAATCTTCCACCAGACACCAGCACCACCAGGAGCAGGCTCAGGCGCGTGCTGGAACGTGCGGTATACATACGAGGCATCTGCAACGAGTTCGCCGGCGCCTCCGGTGATGTTCCGCTGTCTTGCCGCAGCGCCGGAGGTGCTATTCTGAATGTACGGGTTCGTCTTGGGTAGGTTGTCGAAGGTTGACTCTGGCAGCCCGAAGCTCTTCGCCAGGATCGCCTTGGGCGTCTTCGCAAGCCAGTCATCAAGATTGAAGGTTGTTCTGAGATTTGGTCAGAGAGCTAATAGCCAACAGTCAGAACCCACTTACCCAGCTGCGTCAAAGTTCCCGTCGTCGAAAGCAAGCAGATACTCGTTCTCATCGTCTAGTCCCTGTACCGTGTGTGCTTGACCTTTGGGGAAGTACCAGATGTCGCCGAAGCCGAGCTCAGTGACCTGGTGACGACCGTTCTCATCAACCGCGGATACGAGCACACGACCGAATAGAACCTGGCCCCACTCCGCCTATGGGTTTTATTAGCCACAGCGTAAAGCCGTTAGGCGGTCTCAACATACAACACGATGCCAATGCAGCTCACGGATGGCACCCTTCTTCAAATGCTGCTGGGCTGCTGCAATGTCATGGCTTTGCGGCAGGTCATTGTCGACCTGCTCTCGAACCCATCCACCAGGGTAGATTCGGGTCTTCGAGTCGGAAAAGCGCCATTTGAGGTTTGGTACAGTGCCTGCATCAGTGCTCTGCTGGCCTAGGTTTGAAGGGTTTTCGAGGTCCACTTGGTGGTTGGTTCCACCTGCTCAAAGTCAGCAACCGCGATGTTTACATCGTGGAAGCATTCGAACATACCTAAGATCGGGGCGCCTTTGCCTTTACCATCAATAGGCTGGCCATCAGAGAATGGGGTCTGTCTCTTCACTACACCAGCAAAGGCTGAGGATGCGAAAAGCACACTAGCTGCGGCACTGAATTTCATTTCGGACTCGAAGGAGATAAATGAAGGCTTGCGATTATTGTTATTTGCAGGACGAGCTGCATTTTTATAGGTGCGCACGATGACATGATTTCATAGGCTTATGACCCCTTCCTGTGGTGCACCTCGTGGCGCCTGTTCTCACACCTGCTTTCAGAACGCGGCATACGAGTGAAGTAACCCACTAGCCTATCTCCCGCACCGGAGCACTTGGGGTGCAGCTCATCATCTTTCTCTGTAAGGTCCCATTGGACCGCTTCAATGGTCCCTGCTTGTAATATCACCACCTCAAGTCTACATGGATAAGATGCAGATCTTCCTGCTGTAATCGGTGAAGCTCCCGGCTACTTCCACAACATCGCGTCGCAAGCATTGGATAAGATGTCGCGATGCTTGGCGTTCAAACGTTGTGGTGTTGAACGTGCAGATCAACCCCAGGTCGGCGCGCTAGTGCGATCACACCATTCGCGCATCGAATTACTATCACTACCAAATCTCCCCCCGGACCTAACAGTATCTCTGCTACTTTTCCTATGGAACAATCATGCTTGGGACAGAGTGTATCACTGTTGCATGCACAACCTTAATGCCGTCGCTTTGTCTATCCAGCTCTTGTTCGAGATTTGTCAAAGGAGATGGGGACCATGAGTGTGGACAGTATTCATGGCTCCGATTGCTCTTGCGCTCACTCCCCCTATTGAAGGATCTGGGAAGCCTATCTTGGCACATAGGCTGGTGTGTTTGGATACGCTTTATTGATTCCGGATGTCCACTCTACCGTGCTTGCGCCATATAAGACCTTCGTCTCACAGACAGTGAGTGCCGCCCAGTTGAGAGGGTTGGCAGATGATCTCGAGAATGGATCCCGTAGCTCAGGTCCAGTATCCCAGTATACCCCACGCTTGTTCGGCCAGCGGATCTTCATTATCGAGCACGACTTCGACCAGCATTTACCTTGGAGAGCATAGGCTGGGCGAAAAGGAAAGCACCTGGTCTTCGCTCCGCCAAAAGCAGCCGACCTGAACTCAAATTGGAGCAGATACAAGGTCCAAATGCCAACTCTTCTCGCTCTGTGGCCGAAATTGCAGCTGCACTGTCGATCACCACCGCCTTGATGTCCCTAAAGCCTTGGTATTCGGCTTGTAGTGCTTGACTTCGACTTGCGTAGTACCGCAGGGCCGAACCTCTAACTATGCGCCCCTGCCGATCTGACTATCAATCGGGTATGATCAAGTTGAATGCTTGGTGAAGTATCAATATTCGTCGTCAGCTCAGGCTGAATGATACCATCGCCGCCAGCGGAAGAAGATAAGGATAGTCGAAAATCGAGTGTGGGAGGACCACCTAGGTCGGCGAAGAGATGGCAGACAGCGCGAGCTATGAGGGTACCAACCAAGTATAAGTATGGTGCCTGATACCATGATTAAGAAACCAGCTCACAACCTGCTCAAAGCCTCTCATCAGCTTCGGCATCTCCACAGGCTTCATCACCTTCATCGGCTACTTGCAATTTGCTCACCATGCACTCCACTACTCTCTTTTCGGCGCTACTTGCTGGTACGGCAAGCGCCCTTTCTCTCCCTCCACTCATTCCATCAATTCCAGGTGTGACTGAACCACTCTCCACCAACGCACCGCCTCTGCCTATCTTGCAGGTGCCAACCCCGCCTCTGTCAAGCCCACCTTTTGTCGGCAATCAGAACCTGAAGCCCAACAAGATCGGCTACTTTTGGACGGCAGCTGGTGACAACAACCACAAGGACTTCTTGGCTACCTACTCCCTCGATGATGAAACCTTTGGTACCCTTCTGTGGGTTACTGATGTGCCTTCTAGCGGTAACTCACCGCATCATCTGGGTCCCTCTCTCGATGGCAAGACACTCGTTGGTGGAGGTCTCTTGTCCCTTTTGAAGACTCAAGACACTGCGTTCTACTTTGTAAGCAAACGTGAATGAACCTTTCAAGATCTACCTAATTGGTGCTAGGACACTACCAACCCCTACCAACCCAAGTTCAAGAAGAGCAACCGTGCTTTGCTCTCGTCCATCACGGATGAGATTCGCGCTAAGCCCGATGGCGGCTTCTTCATTACGTACATGGGCTCTGCTGCTGGCACTTCCCCTGGTCGTCTGGTTGAGACTGATGCCGAGTTCAACATCATTCACGAGTGGCCTGAGGATGTTGCCGGTACTCTCAACATTCTCGGCGAGCAATTCAGCCCGCACGGTCTGAGCATTGACTTCGACAAGAACATAATCCTGACCTCCGACTTTGTCGTCCCTGTCACCATCCTCAAGCCAGCTTCCGCTATCGGTATTCAGAAGGCCAACACACTCCGCCTTTGGGAGCTCAGCTCGCGCAAGATCATCTCCACCATCACCATCCCTGACGGCCAAGGAATTCAGGATGTCAAATTCATCCCTGGTAACAAAGAGTCTGCAGCCCTTGCCACAGCAGTTGGTCCCGGTCAGGTCTGGATCATCTACCCCTTCCGCAAAGATTCCAATGGAAACCAGGGTGTCGCAGAGCTACTCTTCGACCTTGGCCCACGCGCCCGCAACAACTTGGCCATCTACTCCGACATCACCGACGACGGCAAGTTTGCTTACTTCACACTCACTCTTGGCAACCACGTCGCTGCACTCGACATCTCAGACCTGAACAACGTCAAGCGACTCGACAACCCCGACGAGGATCAGGGCATCGTTGGACCCCACTATCTCAAGATCAGCCCGGATAAGAAGAACCTTCTCGTTACCGACTACTTCGTCCAGACTGGCGAGATTGGCGTTGTCAACACGCCTGCGGATTTCAAGGCTCAGTGGATTGACATCCTTCCTAATGGCAGCCTTAGCTTCAACCGCAGCATCAATTTCCCAGCCGAATTCGCCAACCGTGGCGGTGCTAAGCCGCACAGCGCTGTCATCTTCGATTTGACTGACCCTAACAAGCCTTACTACTACTAGAAACGGGACAGTTATCGCGAGGATGACAGGTTGTGTGAGGAAGAAGCCGGGTGTGGCTGGGCTTGACGTTTTCGCACACTTTACTTCGCCGGCGACAAGCGCGCACAGGTTTACATAGATTTCTACATACTGAGTAATGATCAATCGTAATACAATATAAACTTGACTCTATAGGTTTCTCTCCCGATGTTCGTGTCAAGTGATGGGGTGGGGTTTGGAGACCCACCTGAAACGATTGAAACCGCGCGCCGTCACATCCAGGCATCAGATCGGCCTCAGCCACAGCAGGCCCGTCAAAGCTTAGCTCGACTACACCTTGGTTCCCAGGCCTCGAAGCATGATCCAAGGAATCACCACTAAGCAAAGACTGGTTTGCGAAGGTCACAGCATTGCAGGTAAAGAAGACGAAGGCATAGAAAGACACTAATTGATAATCAACTACTATATATGCATTAAACAAAAGAGCGTAACAGACCAGAGTTCCCATTCCAGGCTCTACGCGACCACTCATCCTCCACCACCTACCACTAACGCATACATGATCCCATCCCCGGTCACAGACCAGCAGGATTACATCGCACACCATTCCTCATCACCATGTACTAATAAAACATGGCTTGGTATATACACTAGCTATAAGATCCACCGTTCGCTTGTCCACCATGCTGTCGTGTTGTCGTCGAAGCCAAGAAGCTTAGAACTCGCCATCAAGGAGGTCGATCTCCTCCTCCTGGTCGTCGTTGGTAAGGAGAGGAGCGTTCTTGCGGCGCTGAGCAGGGGAGGAGAGGGTGTTGGCGCCGGCACCTGTGGTCTGGCCTGCAGTCTGGCTGTTGGCGACACCAGCAGCGGGAACAGCGCCAGTGTTTGCGGTACCAGCAGCGGGCACAGCACCAGTGTTAGCGTTGCCAGCGGCAGGTACAGCACCAGTGTTGGCGTTGCCAGCGGCAGGTACAGCACCAGTGTTGGCGTTGCCAGCGGCAGGTACAGCACCAGTGTTGGCGTTGCCAGCGGCAGGTACAGCACCAGTGTTGGCGTTGCCAGCAGCGCCAGTAGCGGGAGCGGTACCAGCAGCACCGGCAGCAGGAGCTGCGGCACCACCAGCAGCAGGAGCTGCGGCACCACCAGCGGCGGCGGCGGCGCCGGCCATCTGGATGGGAACACAGCCACCGAAAGGTCCAGCACGAGCGGGGTTCTGGCAGCGGACCATGCAGACATTGCTCTGTCCAGCAACGGTTCCAGTGCAAGTCTGGGCAGCATCGATCTGCACGTTGAGGGGCTGATCCTGCATTTGAGTGTCCCGGTTGCGGCCACGGTCGTTACCCGGAAGGTTCTGGGTGACGGTCATGGGAACCCAGTTGGCACCGGTGCCGGTAGCATCGATCATGCACTTGTAAGGACCAGCGCCGTCGGAGTTGACCTGGTGAACGGTCATCATGAGAGAACCGCCGGCGGAGACCTGAGGAAGAGTGGCGCCGTTGAGTTGCATGACCTGAGCGGTACCAGCCTGGATGTCGTTGTCACCTCCACCAAGGGT
This sequence comes from Phoma sp. XZ068, assembly GCA_004835665.1. Classification (NCBI taxonomy): domain Eukaryota; kingdom Fungi; phylum Ascomycota; class Dothideomycetes; order Pleosporales; family Didymellaceae; genus Phoma; species Phoma sp. XZ068. The sequence goes on from RBKR01000002.1 coordinate 1,795,479, forward strand.
CTCACCGCAGGTGGCTGCGGCATCACCCTTGAAGCGAGTGGAATCCTGCTGGAAGGGGTTGCGGTTCGTGCCGTCACGAGGAGTGGAGGGGTCGACACCGATGGCAGAGCCAGCACCGCCGGCATCACCAGTAGCCTTGATGATGGCACCGTGGCCAGCCACGAGAGTCGAAGAAGCCAAAAGGCTGAAGGCAACAACGGAGGACTTTGTGAAGTACATTTTGAATATGTTCTGAACCGGTCAGATAAGGTAATTAAGTAATAGAGTGAAAAGAGTATTAATAGAATGGAAGAGAAGTAGTGATTACTGTAGAAGCTGGGTTGGGAACCTGAGTGCTGATGCTCTTCTTCCAGTCGCGGTCTCGCGATCATTTATACTTGACTGGAGGAGGTGAGCCACTGCAGGTTTGCCTCCGACTTTCCGCAAAGTAGCCTCGGCCATGGGTGGTCCGGACTTGGTGAGGCGCTGAGGTTTTGGCCAAGCCGTGTGGAGAGGTCGACATAGGGTTTCGCAGCAAACACTGAGGCACGAGATCTCAGAGTCTGCCTGGGTCTGACCTTACCAAGGACTTGCGAAACGCAGATGAGGTAACATTAGATCTGAAGAAACCTATGTTTAGTTGTTTAAGTGGGGCTTGACATGATCCTACGCCGGGATGCTCCAGGCCGATATGGTATGGTTCCGGATAAGGAACCTATGAGCGTCGATCTCGATGTGTAGTGAGACGTTGAAGTGTAAGGCGTCAGCTGTATCGTGGTAGGGGTTGTTGTTGTTCGAAACCAGGTATCGGCAGTGGCCAGGTACCAGCAAAAGCACCTGAGGTGTAAACACCCAAGCTACACATTTGCTGCGCTTGCTCAACGCCTAGCGCCACCTTTGGCAGACCTAAGCTTCAGGCCGTCTCAAGGTGCAAAGCTTGGCAGGCAGCTTGATTGATCCCTGAGGCTAGTGAAACTGAACGAGGCTGAGTGGCAAACACAGCAATGCGTGGGTGGTGGAGACATTATCGGTTGGTAAAAGTTCGGATAGCGAAAGGGCGACTGCTGTAATGCGTAGCTAGACAATACCCATCTCGAGGTGCCCATTCACTTCAGATGTTTGTAGAACTCACAGAATACCTTGCTCGTCAACAATGACAGAGCTGGGCATATCATGCACCTGTCTTTCACACTGATCCCGCAGCCGTGCCATAGACCACTCACGAGCAAGCAAGACGGGCGCAAGTCATCCGGAGAGGCTAGCTCGGCTTGTGTTCTGCAGGTGGTGTTGCACGGTTTACTGCGATTATGCGTGGGTTTCAGTTTCGTGATGTCGAGTTGGGGAGGAGAGTTTAGTTTGGTGCCACATCGCAGGTTTCACAGGCGTGCGGATCCCCGATCGAGTAAAGTCTGGGTAACTTTTGCACTCGGACAGGCCAAGTTCCGGTCTGTGTTTTCACGCGAAGTGTGGCTCACGATACGAAGAGGCGCGAAAGTGGATCTCGTCAAGATGGTGGAGTCTCTGAAGTGTGGTGTTCAAGGTTGGTAAGGTGCAGAGCCTCGGAAAGAACGAGCCGCTAGCGCTTGGCAAACAACAACAGCGAAACACCGCAAGCATCGGACACGATACCTTCCTCAACATTGTAAACCTACATGATGGGTCGCAGAATACCCTTCCGAGCACCTGCAATTTCCAGCACATCTACTGCCAGGAAGGGAAAGTGAGCCAAGGAGTAAGTGCGTGCAACAGTCGATCATCCATCACATGTGGATTGGTGCTAACAGCCACAGGTGTCCTACCTAAAGACCTTTCACCTTCACATCTACATCGCACGGTCATATGATGTCTGCAACTAATTGTACACCACGATATACCGCTGCGTGTCCAGCACCGTCTCGCTTTGCAGAATACCGGTCGCAAACTTCGGGTACAATGCATTGCACCTCGACACCTGTAGACTGTACAACGAACTGGCCATCTTGTGAATACCGCACGTTATAAATTTCAGCCAAGTTGTAGACACGGACAGTCAAGAAGTCAAGCCGTACTACAGCTATAGCATGACAAGTGATGTGCACACTGCGACGTTCTCAAGTTACCCATCTCAGGGCAGTGAATGGACGCACATTGTTCAACAGAGTCCATTGAGCGCCTACGCCGGTCTACTACGTACAGTATTCCTGTGTACGCTCACTGTATACCATGGTAGAGCGGCTGCCTTTGGAAAAGCATGAACTTCTCCCCGCATTTGTGCGAATACACACGGCCCTAAAACTAACGCGTGCTATTGAGTTTACTGCTGTTTGTCCTATGTTGCTATTACCTTCTACCCAGCGCAAATCTACCAGATCAGGCAACTTCGCTAAGAAAGCATGTATTAGGCAGGTGCTAACTCTGTCTGCACTACGTCACTCCGATTATCGGTATCGTCGCAAGACCACCACGATAAGCTTGCAATTGCTGCATGCGTTATCAACATCACTGACTGAACTTGATTGGGTACAGGCACCGCGATACATGCAGCAGGTTTAGCTATGCTAAGGTGGTTTGCCGATTCTACTTGCTCCCAAGCTTAATGATTATTGCGAGAGCAATACAAAGTAGCAGAAGTGGTAATGCCTGCATTCATCACTCTAAACAATCGCTAAAATCACACGCTCCAGTATGGTAGCGGTCTTCAAGCTGGTTGTTGCCGCGATCTGTAGCCAAACCCTGGCGGCAACAGACATCATGCCTTTCGACGCTCGCGAAGCTACAATTGACTCGGTCCACCATGCGCTCTACACCGGGCTGTCCACATGTCGAGAGGTCGTCTCGGCCTTCCTTGCCCGCATCGAAGCTCATAACAACCGGACAAACGCCATAATCACTTTGAACCCCAACGCTCTTGTTGTTGCGGATGCCCTAGATGAGCAACTTTCGGCAGGGAATGCAACTGGCCTTCTCTTCGGCGTCCCTGTTCTACTAAAAGATAACTACGACACTGCAGATATGCCAACTACAGGCGCCAGCCTAGCACTCGCGAAATCACAGCCTATTGAAGATGCACCTAGCGTGGCGGCACTGAAGAGCGCTGGAGCTGTTATTCTTGGCAAGACGAATCTGCATGAACTTGCGCTTGAGGGTATCAGTGTATCGTCCTTGGGTGGACAAACCATCAATCCGTACGATGCAACACGCACGCCTGGTGGGAGCTCTGGCGGCACAGGAGCAGCTGTTGCATCGTCGTTCTGTGTGTTCGGCAGCGGTACTGATACCGTTAACTCCTTACGAAACCCTGCGTCAGCGAACTCACTGTGCAGCATCCGGCCTACTAGAGGGCTCGTAACACGTACCGGTATCATACCCATATCGTACACCCACGATACCATTGGTCCCATCGCCAGATCAATCAAGGATGTTGCCACAGCTTTAACGGTTATGGCTGCTACGGGCTTCGATGCTGCGGACAACGCAACAGCACTTGTCCCTTCGCCAAACCGTAACATGGACTACACTGCATTACTTTCGACTACTAAACTCCAAGGCCTTCGAATTGGCGTTCTCAATGGCTTCTTCAACCGCTCTGAATCGGCAGAGGTTACACCCGTCAATAACGTTATGGATGCGGTCATGTCCAGATTGACGACTGAGAACGTAACTTTAATTCCGATCAACGAGACCATGTACAACGCAACGTCTATTCAGGCGGCACTCGATGTTCAGCGCTACGAGTACCGCGAGTTGATGGATGAGTATCTCCAGCGCCCATCACTCTCGGGCGAACACCCTAACACCCTCAACGAACTGTACGCGCGCAAAGCAATCAATGGTTCTGGCGGCAGATTCTTGGTCCTGCCGTCCCAATACGAATACGTGAACACTGCGCTTGTCTCGTCAACATGCAACGAAACGTACATCCAGCGGCAGAACGGTATTCGAAACCTCACTCTTGCATTGCAACAAACATTCGCCGCAAACAACCTGGACGCGATCATCTATCCAGAGCAGAAGAACTTGGTTGTGAAAATCGGGTCACCATCGCAGAGTGGCCGCAACGGCATTCTGGCAGCGCTTACAGGTGTCCCTGTCGTAACAGTTCCTGCAGGGTTCAGCGAGCCAAGTGACGATGCGCCGATTGGTGTGCCGATTGGCATGGAGATTCTGGGCCGGCCTTGGGAAGAACAGAAGCTGTTGGGTATTGGCTATGCCATTGAGCAGTTGATGAAGGTTAGGCGGGCACCGACATGGGCTAAAGAGGTCGTGGAGGTCCCGCGCTACGAGAATATTCCCGTACTTGTGCCAGACACAGGCAACATAAGTCCCGCGTATCCGCTAGGGACGCTTGTAGGCAGAGCGACGATGGCCGGGGACTCGACAACAAGTAGCTGGTAGCACAACTTACATTCTCACATGATTGAACTATGGAAGACCAACCATGTTGAATGCGGGAATCTCTCTCGCAACAGAGGTTGCGGTAACGACGTGTGCCAGTTTCTGCAGCTACCTCGCGTAAGGTGCACTTGACTGTCCATGCGTTCGCGGCCAAACACGTCTCGCCTTA